>JAVUPR010000483.1:3609081-4812108 GCA_036785695.1 Gentiana straminea | reverse complement strand
TAACATTCCTCTGGAATGGCTTGGCGGTGACAAAAGCTTGCAGAAACCTTCATGCCAAGGTTTCAAAATTTCCGATGGATTGGGGTGATAGTTTCCGGAACCACTCACGAGCCCTGCCCGTAAGTAGGGCCGGAAAGGCTTTGCACTTAATCTCTTCAGCTGCACAATCCAAATTCATGTGCGTCAGGTATTGAAAGAGATGGTCTTGGGGATCCTTTGTGCCGTCGTATGCTTCCAGCTTGGGTATCTTAAACCTCTGCGGGCGTGGGTAATTCAAGATCTGCTCCGAGAACGGTGACTCGAACGAAAGATCATCCGTTCTCCTACCCATAATTCCATCTAATTCCGCTCGAGCAGCCTCCTGGGCCTGAGCGTTAACCTGCTTTTGCCGTGCATTGGGAGGTGGAGGATAGAGTTTCTCCTCTATCCTCTTTATTCGTCAAGTTACCCTTAGGGTCGTTATTTTCTGGGGCTTCCTCTTCTCGCCCTTTTAGGGCTAGACCAAGCACGCTTTTGAACGCCGGTACGTCTAGATTGCGTAGCGCTTCCAGCAAGGCCTACTGTGCAGGGTCTGCCAGTACTTCCTCCTGGTTGATTTGCGGTTGGCTAGTGGTAGCAGTTGGATCTACCTCTCCGGCGTCTCTAGCTACCGCTATCTGAGTCTTTTTTCCAGTATTTTTCGGTGGTGCCATCGCAGTCTCTTGATCAAATTGTTGAAAAGAGGCCCTCCTTCTAGCGCCAATTGATGATGTCGGATATCACCTATAGATCCAGTTTACCTCTAGAATGACTTTTAGCAAGAGTTAAAGCAATGGGGATTATGATTTGTGTATGATTGAGACTGAGCCTGATTGTTAGTTTCTCTCAAGTTGCCTACGTATCCCATAGTGGAATTGGAATCAAGTCACTCGTAGTTCCTTAGGGTTGTTTATATAGGGAGGCGTCTCGCCCCTTCTCTTGTCGAACAAGTTGTAGAATCTTTAAACCCTAAGGATCATCACGTCTTTATCTCTGATAAGAGATAATTAAGATTATATTCGAATTAAGAGATTTACTTCCGGTAATCTAGGGATTCTCCCATCATTATCCTATTATATAGGCACATGTGTGAGTTATCATACGAGGAAAGAGCCGGTCGGCTCTCGATGGGCTTACCAGGTCACCCCGACTAGTCTGCCCGTCCTACCTCCAGACTTGACCGAACGGCCCTGCAGTGCCCTAGTCGGGAAGGATATCGACAGACCTCCCTCCTGGGGTAGGGTCTTACTGCTGTGGGGCTCCTAGCCCTATATGTGGTTGTCACCTTACTCTTATTTTAATCCCAAGATGTTTTCACGATGACACGTGGCAAGATCTACTCTTACCATCGTCAGGTTTCTCGATTTCCCGTGTTTTATTTTTGAAATATACCGCCCGTAACATTTAGATATATTTTTGTGCTTTGAAATTATTAATCAATCATTCAATCATACAATAACCAATCAAACTTATTGTGAACGATGCTTGTAAGTGATGAAAATATCACATGACAAGAAAATTGGCTATAATGAGAGAATTCTCGTCACTAAATATTCATCTCCGGTTAAAATAAAAATAAATATGGGACAATTATTGAAAAGGACGCATATTGGACTTAATTAGACAAAAAGGACACCCAAAACAAACACTTAGTTATCAGGTTAAAAAATAGGTAGATAGACCCAAATACCCTTAATGAAGAAAAAAAAAATAAAAAAAAATAAAAAAGAAAGCCGACGCCCTGAACGGAAGTTGCTGTTGTGTTTTATTTAATTTAGATTAAAAACTTGCTGTTGTGTTTTGCATTTTTTTTTACTTCAGCTAGACGCTGAAAGGTTTTTTTTTTTCGTTCGGCGGACAATGAAAATTATTTTTCTTTTTTTTTCATTGACAACCGCGATGCATTGACTACCGTGATGAAGTGACACCGCGATGCACTGACAACTGCGATGCAGAGACGCCGAGATGAAATGATACCGCGATGCACTGACAACCGCGATGCATTGGCCACCGCAATGCAGGGGCAACCCGATGCAGTGACCACCCCCAATGGAGAGACACTGCGATGCACTAATAACCGCGATGCATTGACATCGGCAATCATATATGAATGACATTTGATATTTTTCCGACTTAATTTCATAAAATCAATTTCTTTTCTTCATAAAATCGACTTCAAATGGTTATATCTTTTGATGTAAAACTACGATCAACATAAATCTTTCACCTTAATTCATATTTTTATGCAGTGACATCGGCAATCATATATGCATTGATATCAACATTTTATGCAGTGACATCAACAATTTATGCAGTGACATGGGCAATTTATGCAGTGACATCGGCAATTTATGCAGTGACATCAACAATTTATGCAACGACATCGACAATTTATGCAGCGACATCGGCAATCAGATATGCAGTGACATTTGATGAAGCAACACCGTGATTATATTTGAAATTTTTCCGACTTAATTTCATAAAATCGATTTCTTTTCTTCATAAAATCGACTTCAAATGGCTATATCTTTCGATATAAAACTACGATCAACATAAATCTTTCACATTAATTCATATTTTTATGCAATGACATCGGCAATCATATATGCAGTGATATCAACATTTTATGCAGTGACATCGGCAATCATATATGCGTGACATCGACATTTTATGCAGTGACATCAGCAATTATATGTGAATGACATCAACAATTTATTTAGTGACATCGGCAATCAAATATGCAGTGACATCAACATTTTTGTTGAACTTTTTGTCCCAAAATTAGGAAGATTTTTTAGGGGAAATCAAGCTTATTTGCCGCGTCGAGCTATATCGAGTACTTAGCCAGTCGAGTTCGATGTTGCCTTTTTATGGCTCAATCGAGCCCGAACTTTTTTAGTCGATTCGAGCTCGAGCCCTAGGGAGTATCGAAACCCTTCATTCTATTACGATACTATCCAACCCCTTCATTATTCCCATCTAAGCAAGCCATTAGCCTTTATCTATTGGCAAGCTTCTCTATCCATAAAATGTGAATGGAAAAGGGAATTATAATTAAAATTGTTCACCTAAATAATCATAACTTCAATACATGCAACAACACATTTTGGCATCAAAAGCTGATCCATATTAGGGTAAGTCAAACACATTTGTTTCAAAGAAGTTTTTTATCACTTGACAAAAAAGAAAAGAAAAAAAAAGAGAAAATAAACATTTAAAGGACTACACAAAAGCTTCAGAAAAATACTGAGTATCCTCCTCCTCCTATCCCCAAAAGCAAAGGTTTGTATTAACTTGACCTCATCAGAAAAATAGCATGCATCATCATTAATTTGCTTTCAAATTCTCATTTGTGAGTTTGTTTTTTTACACTTTGTTCCCCTGGTTCTACTAGCATTTTGGTTAAGGTATTAAGCTTGTATTATGTCCCTGTTTGCTTCCCACCACAGTTTTGCATGCACTTCCCCAAACTTTTCGCGGCTACCTGGAGGAAAAAAGAAAGGAAAAAATAACACACAATAACAACAACATTTTATGAAGTGACATCAACACCCAAATTGCAAAAATAAAAACTTTGTAAATTGTATATGCAGTGACATCGATGTCACTGCATCAATTCTCTAACTGTAAATGCAGTGACATCAATATCACTGCATCATGATTTACGGTGTCGATACACGATGTGCCACTCGTTGTATCACAACGGTTGTGTCCGGATCATTACTCAAAAAATTTAATGAATCATCATAATGTGTTCTAATTATAGTTATATCCATGTTGGAAATTTCTAATTGTGGTAGAAAATTTAATTCTTCATTACCACAGGCCACAACATTATCACCCTCAGAGATGAAAGAACAGAGCCGAAAATGACTCGTCATTCTTTGAAATCTTCAAAGAATGCATCTGGAATTTCGGAGGGAGGCAATGACACACATTTGAACTTGTGTTGTTTGTATTTATCCCTAACCGCAACCAATGAACTCGCTCGCTTTCGTAGTTGCAAATCATGTATGATTTGGGCAGTCTCCCTAAAATCTTTAGCTTTATATCCAGTATAATGTTGAATTTCAATGCTTCATGGATGTAACATTGGTTGCAATGTAAGTCTTGAGATGAATACAACACTTGCAGCAACTAATGAAGGAAAGAATTTCACACAAGTGTAATCCAGGAGGCTTAACTCCCCTAAATAATATCCCAAGAACTCAAACTGCAAATCAGGATTTTTCTTATCTACTTGACAAACTCTAGTGAATCTCCTTAAAAAAGGTCTTGATTGTTGGATTGCCCATCTCAAACTTGAGGAAATTAAGTACATCACTTTCCATTTTTACCACCTCTGTTTTTGTATATGTATTATCACTGATGTAACAAAAATCCTCCACATGTGGAGGATGAATCTCTTCATATTTTGAGGCATTGAGCATTGATGAAACACCCAAAAGTTGAAGCTTTTTTTCTACTAATAGCATTCAATTACAAGAATCAATCAATATAGGAAACAGATCCGAAAGAAGCTTATACTCTTCAGAAACCTCAACTAACCAATCCACCAAAATCCCCCTCATGTTTGCAGTCACATCCTTTTGAACTTTCTCTATATAATCAGCCATTGGTCTCCTCTTCGATTCCGTCTCCATTTTCCGAAGATACTCATAAGTCTCAGAGTCATACACTGCACACATCTGAGGATCCTCCTCTTGGTCTTCTCCGCTTAAACATGGAAGCTGAGATTACACATCTGCAGCGTCAAGCCTTCTCTCAGCTTGGATCCGATTTCCCCCTTCTCTCAGCATAAAATCCATCAATAATTACTGAAAATCGAAGATTGGCGAATTAATGAAACCAAAAATCGTAGAAGAAAACAGATTTGTGAGAAACGGAGCATACACATATACACTCATATCAGATATTTACGTACCGGCGGGAATTTGTCATCGGTGGCAATGGATACTGGGAGAAGGAGTTGCTGAAGAATCCAAAAGTAGTAGCCACCACCGAAAGCTTTCTCCTGCGGCAATGGAACTCTAGGAAGAAAGATGAACGGAGACTAGTAAAAGACAAATGAGGGTAATTTTGTCCGGTTAATATTATTTTGTCCTTATAACTAATGATCTTTTTTGAGTGTCCTAAGTGTTTAATTAAGTCTCAAAACACGTCCTTATAAACAAATAATACAATAAAAATCCATTTCCTGTCATGAAAGCTTTTGAATGATGGAAAATTTTATTGACACATCATTATTGGTTCCTGCATTAAAAGGTAAATATTGACAGAAAAATAGTCCACCCCCCCCCCCCCCCCCCCTTTAAAGTCATTATTTTTACGAAAAATCTCCTCATTAGAAGTTTATTTTCCGCACATGTACCCTTTTGTGTTGATAAAATTTACTGTCATTATTAATCACAAACCTCTCATTGAATAAGTTTATCAATATTGATGAAATACATGTCAGGATATTACCATCACCAGAAATGCTTATAATAACAACAAAAATTAAGTCATGATATCATTTTCTCCTCATTAGAGGCAACACATTTGACCAAAAACTTGAAAAAGTAATTTTATTACTAGTTGGAGTATCCCCACTTCACACGGGTATCGCCACGTATCGTAGTTAAGAAAAAAGGTTGGAAGAGAAGGTAAAGTTTATCTGGTAAAGGCAGAAAGAAAGTGTTCACAAATCTTCGATTTACCGGAAAAGTTGTCAAAACCGAGATGGTAGTTGGTAGAGCTCCGATGAACGAAGTGGGTGGTGCTCCGGTGACAAGGGGGTTTGGTGGTTGCCACCATCTCCGCCGCCTTGCTCTGATACCAACCTAATGTCTACACTCTAAGCTACTCATCTAGGGCAAACAAAAAAAGAAAAACCCCTGACAGATAGGTTCAACTATGTAGCCTAATTGAGGAGCCCTTTATTCGCACAACAGCTGATTTACTCGGTGTCCCACACCTACCGGTGCACCACACCATCTTCACATAATCGACTCTGTGAAAGTCAAATGTACAAGGAAATATTCGACTTCCTGCACCACCGTCGAATTAGAATCGACACTGGGACGGTCGAATGTTGCCTTGTACGAATGACTTTCACATGGTCGATTCTACTATGGTACACAGATAGTATGGTACACATTAGATCGGCTGTGGAACAAATAAAGACCTCCCTAATTAAAAAAATTATCCACCATAACAAACTGACAGAAAGTAACTTGTTCATCCATATATATAATCCCTTTGTCCAAAGGTATGGCACTTAAAAATTTATATGCTAGATTCAATACAGCAACATGCCAAGTACAACAGTAATAATAACAGTTTATTATATTTTATTTTATTGGGGAGAAGGGAGGGGTGGGGGTGGGGGGTAGGGGGGAGGGGTGTTCTGAGAGCAGAAATATCCAAGACATGGTGGAGAAGAAGATCCATCTACGGGACCAAGCCGGTCGTTTTACATATAGGGCATATATTCTTCAACATTAGCCATTGTTTGATGCAATTTGTATGAAATTCATGCCCACAATCCAATTGTCCAATATCATCACCTCCTATGTAGTTTTCCTGCGGAAAAAAGATCCAAACAAAACGACCATCTTTAGCACATAAATCACGTGTTCTTTTCGGAAAATCCATTGAGTAATATACGGGGCTCATACGAATGAACGGGTCCCACCATGATCAGTTGTCTACATACATGACACAATAAGAAAATAGACACTCACCTGACAAACAGAGCATGGTTCGGGATTCAAAGACGGTTCTTTGGTGACAGATTTATATTTACTCTGTTTCATTAACTGCATCACCTTATCCTCACTCAATCCGGTCTTCACATCACCTATGCGTTCTTCCAA
The DNA here is from genome assembly GCA_036785695.1 of Gentiana straminea. NCBI lineage: Eukaryota > Viridiplantae > Streptophyta > Magnoliopsida > Gentianales > Gentianaceae > Gentiana > Gentiana straminea. Next base: position 4,805,233 of record JAVUPR010000483.1, on the reverse strand, counting down.
CGCCAGCAATTCCTGGGTAATTTTGACATTTTTTCGTGAAGACAAATACACGACAGAAGAATGTATAATTATTTTTTTAGGCATGGCATTACCTCATAGGACATATTATCCACATCAAGTCTCATATCTCTATGCCTGTCGTGCATATCCGCCATTCCAGTAATATATGGATCAAACATTGGAAAATTCTGCAATACCCACGTTACAAAAAGAAACGATTACACGGCAAAATAGATCACGTACAAACATATTAAACAAATGTATTAGAGTCGATTTATCTGCACCCTGGCCCCCGCTATCGAATTGTCTTTCTATTTATAGCATGTTACATGCCCTTCTTCTATTTTTTTTGTAACAAAAAGCTATCCAATCGCCATCTTGAGACAGGGGAAGCCCCCGGGTTCCTTGAGTGTGTTTACAGGGATACTTACAGGTAGAAATCGAACCCACAAACTTATGGATGAAGTAACTCGTTCTTACCAGCTGAGCCGAACAACCATATGATTTTCATCCAAAAAAGTGCCCTAGACGCATAGGCGGACCTACAGCCAATCTAGGGTGCACCCCTTTTAAGTCCCACCAAAACAACTAGTAGATATAGTATGTACGTATTCTGTAAGCACCCCCTTAGAATTTCAATATGCACCCCCTTAATAGATTTTAATGAATAAATTGCTCATTTAAATAATAAAGAGTTAGAAGGAACATTTTGGTGTAAAACTCATTAAGGACCCTTTAAATCCGAGTTCCTTCACAAACTCCAAGTACACGAGCTTTTAGTTTGACTTCAACATTTCTCCTTGAGACTGTGGGAAGAGAAGATGTATATGTATAATATATGAAATCAATGGCTTATTAATTCCAGGAAAATTTTAAAAAATTTCATTGAGACAGCAATCGTTTATCTGGAAGTTCGAAATCAAGCAGTTATTGCTTCAAGGCTTAGTCTCCCGTGAATTACCATTGGCTATCTATTATGATGGAGTGGTGGTATTTGTCGGTTACAGTACCATCAACCACCACTATCGCTATCGTTGTCTACGTGAAATATGTAACCCCCTACCCCGAGGTCCTGGTCCACCACTGCCTAGAAGTGTAGCAAAGCCAATTTCAAAGCATATTTCTGATTCATGAACCGAGTCTACGTGACTGAAGGAAATGGTTCGATATTCTTGGATTGTAGGCTTTTTCCAAATTGTCAAACTTTTGGACCATGAAATGGTTCAAAGGTTCTATCGACTCAACCATTAATATAAAATAGAGTTTCCAAAACTAAAATGATGCAGAAAGAAAACCAACAAACGAAACTTGTAAATCATGATAACGACTAGTCTAACCTCAGATCCAATGCTCTCGGCTCTCCGCATTGCATTCAGCACACTGCGAATCTGTGCAAACATTTTATAGTAGCAGGAAAAAAAAGGTTAAACCAGGCAGATTGACAATATCTTAGGCGCGGATAGATACCAAGTAAGTACAATATTCATAATAGGACTAAGGGATATGCAGTAAACTCATGAACAAAACAATTTAGACGGATCAATTCAGCATTAAAATAAAAGGGAATGAAGAGGGAAGGAAAAAGGTTCATTTCCCTGGATGAAACTGCAATTCAAGCATTCCATGGTGATATGAACTGCCCCATATAACAGATCTTTTTTAATGTGATTTTGAAAAAGACAAAAAAAATATAATGCAAAGAGAATGCTACATTAAATAACATCTACGAAAGAGAGAATCAGGTGGAGAACAGATCATGATTCTTACAGGTTAAAACAATCACATCAATGACAATTACAAGACCGCACCTCTATATCCGTTTTCGTAAAACCACAAACAGAAAACAGATAATATGATTCCATATATTAAACAAAAAACGCACACGTGTATATCTATATGTTTCTTTTCTTTTTCTGATCAAAATGTATATGCATCTGTTCAGTTGCAGAAAACAAACACTAAGGTGTCAACCTTTTTTCCAATTATAGGACCTCTTTTACATAATTCTTAGTTTTTTTCAACTGTATTTTCTTCTGAAATACCATGAAAGGGGAAGGATCTAGTAGCGAAAACATGAAGACTTATCCAACTCAATTTTCAAGATCCACAGAACAGACGATCATTAATTGGATGATTTAATTGGAATCCCTCCCTTTATATGATTGTGAAGAACTAAAACTTAACTAAGTAGATTGAATCAATCAGCACGAGAGGAGGACACAACCTTGCTCAATGATCAGAAAGCATAAGGACCGAGGAGATTGAAACAAAAAGGAATGTATCAAGGGAGACCAGAAATTTGAAATAGAAGCACTTGAATGTAAGACCAATAAACTGCACTTAATTTATATTTACGACAATCCACGAGACAAGAAGAATCCAAAGAGCAGAGCGATACGGCCTTCTTAATTTATATTTATCACACTCCACGAGACCAATAAACTAAACTTAATTTATATCTATGACACTCCACAAACCAAGAGCAATCCAAAGGGCAGAGCGATACGGCCTTCTTCATCCTCTAAGAGTTAGAAGTTCAAAGAACCATAAACGTAGGTTCTGGAATAAATCCCCTGCTGTAAAGTAGATGAAAACAAACCTCAGATACAAGTCTATCTCTCCCTCCACCACCAGCAGCCAAGGCACGCCAACCATTTATATCATCCGTTGACAAGTCTCTCCAAAATGACCGAGAATTAGAACGATTTTGGTGAGCCTCTGTGCTGGATCCAGATGGCATTACTGTCTCCACGGGCGAAGATGGACCGGGAATAAACGGTGAAAAATGACCTCTTTCACCTCTAGGCGCAGGTTCAACAGGTGGAAATCGACTCCATGGAGACTGCTCAGAAAATCTTTGTTGAGTATGTGTTGCTGGATTCTGATGAGTTATCCAGACAGGCGAGAAAGGCCTTGAACTAGAAGAAGGATCGGCATGAGAACTAGAAGCAATGTCTCTATAAGAGCTTGAGTTGGCAGGCGTAAAACTCCAATTAGGTGATTCCAATAATATATGTCTTGCCTCGGAAAAAGAACCAAAAATAGACCGCTCTCTTGTGTCTGAGAAGCCTCTCGGTGCACTGTCAAAATGACTAGAAAGGAAGAGAGGATCTGACGATGAAGCACCTCCTGAACCAAAAAACTCACCCTGAGAATATGGAATCGTATTTCTTCCCGAACCAGGAAATTGGACCAAATTTGTCTGACTTGGTGTACGGTTCAAGGGAGTTGGCCCAGGAACTTCAGTAGTCGGCACAAGCCTAGATGGGTGTTGTGCACTGTGAAGAACAGCATGTCTGATGTCAGTGCCTGGAACAGACAAATCAGGAAGAACTGGTTCCTGTTGTCCACCAAAAGCTTCAACGCCATAATTACATTGAGATCTTTCCAGAGCTGCAGCCACACTCGCAGGAGGAAATCCTTCAGATGCTTCACGCCCAATGACAACTGCATTTCTTGAGTTCGGTAAATTGCTGGAACTAGAAGGATTTAGATGTGCAGGAACTGAAAGCCTACCCATATCTTCATCTTGTGGACTGGTGCTTAAATATCCAAGTGAGGAAGATTGCCTGGAAGAACCTTCAAAAGACTTTCTTTTGCATGTTGAAGAACCCCAAAGACTTGAAGACGAAGAAAACCCGTTACCATTTTCAGCCGAATACTCAGTTGGAAAGTGCTGTCTCTCTGAGCTACCAGGCTGGTAAATATGAGGAAAAACAGCGTTTCCGCCAGTCTGAGAATTCTCCCCAGCCAGATTTGTGTAACCATGAATTGCATTTGCATTTACAGGATTAAAAGTAGAAGGGTTGTTCATATTCAGAGGTCTATGCATATAGGGACCACCATATCCACCGGAATTGCTGTCATAAGCAGGAATGTTATGTGGTTCATATCGCCAGTCCACTGCACTTGTTTCAGAAACCATACACGTATTCGGAGACGACGACCAACCATGTTCGATCATCGCCTCTCCACCAAATAACTGATTTTGAGAATTTGCATTAGAGCTAGACTCACCAGGATGCCAACCACCAAGAGACCTGGCATTAACATTTAAAGGATCTCGCAGATTACTATTTCCTTCCACGGGATTATGCAGGTTATCTCGTGTTGCTGATTGCTCCATCGAAGCAGCTCTGGAATCAGATCCCTGGTTCAGATTCATAGTTTCAGGAAAGGAATTCAAGTAACTCCTTTCCCTTTGCATACGAGGCTATATTCCTAGAGACACAAAGGCTTAGCAGTATCAACCAAATCCCTAAGGTGTGCAGAATAACTTGAGGCAATGAATTTAGGCAACTGGTTTACCTGAATGTAAAAGAAAAAAGTAAGTAACATGGGCTTCGTAAAACTATGCACAGAAACTCAAGAGTTCAAAGGACACATAATAGTAGAACTTTTAGTTACGCGGATCTCCAACTGGAAGAATGAAATTAGCGAGTGTCAAGTTTCCGAGATGACATTCCGTACAAACTTTATTGAAAGTAGTAACAATAACAATAGTAATAAACGAGACAATGCGACAGAGTTCCAGAATATTTAGAGCCACAAACTAAATAAAAATGTTTTCATATAAACTCATTATCCAGCACAAAAGCCATAGATATGCTAATTATAACAATACTTACCGCCTAGCTGGTATTTTGAAATCTGAAAAGACTCCTCCAATACGCGACCATAATCAAGGCTGAATGTGTTTTGAATAATTATGTAGCCTCCGAGAATTATTGATATAAACCTGAACTTAAAAACATTAAACTTTACTTATAAAGCAAATTATCCCCAAAAAAGTCTATAAGACAATTATATGAAGCCTATGAAGGTCAACTTTAGCACTTAACACAGGGTGACAAATTCAACAGTAAATTCCAGAAACAGCTTAGACTTCTAGCTTTCTCAAGCTGTGCTGCATTCTCTGTGTATTGAGAGAAACAGGCGGATTTTTAAGCAGAAGAGGCAGCCTAGATACAAAGTGGAAGCTCAAGTTTCGAATGTTTTGAAGTTGAGTGTGACTAGATGAGGAGGATTACGCAAGAGTCGAATCAATTGGCAATTGACCATAGCATGCATTTTTTATATGCGCGTCTTTAATAGGTGAGTGGTTTCAAGTTTTTGAATTACTTGTACTCATGGAGGAGGCTTGTGTAATTTTTTGTTTTCAATAGAAAATGTTTCACTTAATTTGAAGAAAAAAAAACGTGCATCAAACTATCTGTTCCCATTTATTCAGCTATATGTGAAAAGATAGGCAAGAATGATTATGAGCATAACTTCCCTGGGATAATAATTTACCCAATCACAGTAGGCAATATTTTCAGTAAAGTGGAAAATTTTAAAAATACACCAAAGAGGTAAAACTAAAGCAATAGAAGATCCACCATGGAGGTGCGTTTTTTAGGAGCATTTTACGTGTGAAGATGGACAAATCAAAACATATAAAACCAGTTTTTTTTTCTTCATATAATAGTGTTCCTCGTCTTGTTGAATCCAACAAGTTGCATTTAAGTATCAAAAGGTACCGAGACTCACTAAGTGCAAGAAACTCAAGCAAGTGAGCCCGAAATTTAATATCAGCACTTATCCCCCAACTTATCCTTGTTCTTGAAGAATGCCTTCCTCTGCTGTTATGTTTCTAATATCATAAAACATCAGATGTAAAAAACAAACATCTTAACAGCATAAATGTTATATATCTTACCTATGAAGCAGTAAACATAATTCAACGCATTCTCCCACGCCTTTCTAGCTGGTTAGAAACTCGGGCTGAATATTCATCAAGAAACTGTATGTACAGAAAAATCTTATGGAAGCACGCAAAAAACCTAGATATAAGAAAGGCCTTAAAGGAAAAGGTCCCTTCTTTAGAAGATTGACAGGATCGGTGCAAGATGCGGTGCATCTACATCTGCAACATATCAGGCAAACTATGACCATTAATATAGGCACTTAGATAGACATGCTTACCGACAGCAGGCGGTGATTTTTGGCTACATGTTATGTGAAATAAATAGGGTCATCATTGTAAAATATGTTTCAATATGGCATGTTTTCTAACCTAAAACCAGAACTAGGCAAGCTGTAACCATTAATACGAGCAGATAGATACAGATGCTTACTAGAAAATATGCAATTTTCTACTACTGACAGCGATCGGTGATTTTTGGCTTCATGTTATATGAAAGATAAGAAGTATAGCTAAAGGCACGTCATCGTGAAAGATGTTCTTCTAACATCACATATACTGTTTTCTGACCTAAATCTATGACTAAAAAAGATTTTACCAATATAAACAATTAACCAAAAACAAGACTAACGTGTCTCCCATACAATCAAATATAAGAGAACTTTAGGCTCAGGTGCAACAGTTACGTTTTTCACCAATGCCACGTGATCAAAAGCATCTAGAATGACAAAATAGTCAATGCTTCACACTACTTGGGCACGTCTTTGTGTTTCCTTATACACGTGTTGAACTCCATTCTTCATTCTACAACATAGACCCAAATCAATGACTTCATCCATGAGGTGAAAATTGAAAACGGAAAGACCAGTTTACCACGGCTTTAAAATCAACAAAGTCACATAGTTTTGCATTACCTTACAAAAATATTTGCCTCTTAACGTCTATTACAGTATTACATGGTTTTTGGTTTTCTTTTCTCTCCAATAAATGGTTAATATGCCATATACAATCAATTAAAACTAGAAGCTTTTCATTTAAAGTGAAAGAACTCAAAATGGGAATATATAATTACCAAAAAGGAAGAAAATCATCAGTACATGCACCATAAGCATTCTTTCTTTTTTTTGGAATGAACCATAAGCATTCTTAAGTTTGCAGATAAACAACACACCTAAACATTTTTTTGAACCAAAGAAATGAATCGAAAACTACTCCCAATAATCCAGACGATTTGCTAGACAACCAACAAAAAGAAATTCATCACACAAAGCTAAAGATTCTTTAACAGCAAAACATTTGCATTTTCGTTTCCTTGTTATTTTTAACCTTTGATCTGTGAAGTGATTTGTATACATCACTTCAATAAACCAAAACAAACCTAGCAATTAGCTCCCCTTTTTTTGGTCAAAATTCAAAGAAAAACACACAACACAAAAATTAGGAAATGCCAATGTCCTCAAATACCCCCCTTATCTAAACATTTCATGACATCAACAATTTGTCTCCTACTGAAAACACACCAGAAAAAAAGCTGGAGACTTTAAAATAAATAAATAAAATCACATTAACAGAGTAGATATATATTTGATTGGTCGACTGACTAACCTGATGGAAATTAAACCGATGGATGAAGCTATATCGATCTTTGCTATATCAATCAAGTAAAAAAAAAAAAAAAAACGGAGAATCAGAGCGTTTCTGACTAATCCTTCACACTCTTTATATAATTAATGGGATTCAAGGCTCTGATGATCGGAGACGACGGCTTTTAGCTAAAGTGAAAGACAAAAATGGCAGAGAATCTACTGAGCAAAAACAAAATGGGTGAATGCCCAGGTGCGATAGATGCCAGTACACACAGGAGAAACGGTAGAAAGATGCGTGAAACCATAAATACTTTACCCGATGTTACGGTCTGTGTTTTCCATTTTAGGAGTAATAATACTTTCGACTAATTTGACACTTATATTTTTTTTTCCCTTCTTTTTTATGAATGTATAAGCTTAAATTTGACTTGTATAATCATTTGTCAACATGTATATTAAGAAATATAGTTGATAGTCAATAAGGCATCTGTCCAACAGTAAATACGTGTGTATATTTCATATTTGTAAAAAAGAAAGAAGGTTAAAAACATGTCTTTAGCATAGAAAATCAATGAAATAGCATTTGAATACAATCAATGCATTCTTCTTTTTAACCTCTCACCAGATAAAATAGAAAAATAGCGTTAAATGTTGTTTTTGAAAAAATTTAGTATCAAATAAAATGAAGCAAAGCATATAGTAAACTACGTCAAATAAAAAGGAACGAAAGGAGTATATAGATATAAGTTAAATTTAAATTTGTTAATATATTTGTTTATTAAATTAACAAGAATGAGTCGGCTCGTAGACATTCATTTAGGCATTTGAATATATATTGACTATGCCAGAATGTCGCTGAGTAATTTAATTTAGGTAATTGGATCATTTTGAGAGAATCTATATCTATATCTATATCTTTCTATAAATAATATATAGACGAAGCAATTTAGCCCGTTTATCCGATTGACCTGCTCCAAACCCGCAAAATACCCTGTTAGAATAGTTGTTTCTAACTCGATCTAATCTGCTCATGTCATTCAAAAAAAATAAAAAAAATTCTCTCCACTCGAAAATTCCTTTTACTGATGAGAACGGCTCTCCTCTCAAAAACCCTAAATGGAGAAGGAGACTATCACCAATCTTCTACAATTGCTAGCGTTAACACCAATTCAATCAAGCCACTCATCACTGTACAAGGATCGATTCACCGATGGAGTTGCTCAGTGCAATACCTTGGGAAATTTTTCTCGCCGAAGGAGATTGATCGGAAAATTTTTCTCGCCGAAGGAGATTGGTACTCGAGGACTGTAAACGGCTCTTAGTAAATTTTGGAAAATATCGGCGTATCTCAAAGGTAATTTCTACAATTTATTTTTGACCATGAATCTGATCTAAATATAGTTTTGAAAGGCGGTCCATGGTGTTTCGATGGCTTTATCCTCCGCCTACACCGCTGGAATGATCAATTGGAAACCATTATAACTGAACAAGTATTTTTTTTGAGATGGACATGATTCTCAAAGTAACTGCTTTCTTCCCTTTCAAGTCTGAATATACCTTATTATTGTTTTGGTGATTTTTTTTAAGTCAGAAGTCTTGATGTTTTGATGTTATTCATAATTTCTTTCAATCTAATATCACAGAGGAATCCTACAGGTCACATGGGTGGAAATTTTTTAAGTGTTGCAATCTATAAATATGCCCGATTTTGGTTGGCAGGTTGTAAGAGGTTTGTGTAACTCATGTTTAATCACTCTTTTGTGTTTTGTTGAATTTGGTTTTGGATTACCTGCCAAAGTTTCTTTTATGATTCTTTTCATGGTTTTTTTTTTCTTTTATGAATCTTTCCCCTGCAAATATGCCTTTTTGATTGGCAGGTTGTAATAGGTTTTTTTTGTTGTGGGGGTGAGATAGGAGAGCATGCTGGCATTGTTTACGATGGGTTGGCAAAGATGCTCCTGACAGGGGTGTGAAGGTTATTTTGACGACTCTTCACTGAGGAAGAAAGGTACTGCACGTCCAGGAAAAGGAGGTTCTATGTTTGTTTAGCTTGGCTCTTTTTTTTCCCTCCACTTCTTGCAAATCTTTGTTGGTGAAGCGTTTTATTTCCTTTGCCGGCTCGGGATATGGTTGATTTTTCTTTTGAGCTCGATTTTATTTATGTCTCAATCTTCTTAACAGCTGGGATTTCCTTTTTATTTTCTATAGTTGTTTTCATGGCATCACTTTAGTCTTCTACTTCTTTGGGATTATTCTACTTGATAATTACATTTATGTTCTTCTGATTTAATTTGGTCTTGCTCTCTCATCTTTTGTTTATTTCATCTTGCAGGCAATTTTTGCTTCCCCGGTGATGTTCAGATGTTGTTATTTATGGTTCGGTTTGATTCCACGATGTTGAATTTTTGTTGCTACTGAAAATTTAATTTCTTTTGCACATGAAACATCAGGTTGCCGCTGTAAAGTCGTGAGTTTGTAAAGAATGGGTGTTTGAGTATCAATTGAGTTTTTGTAAAGATAAAATTGTTGTTGGTTTCTTTTTAAATATTTTTCTTTTGCAGGGTATTAGCAGGAGTAGTTTGTTTCTCATTACCCACTTCATTCTAGGCCTGCTCTTTGTATTTGGTAAAGATATTCAAACTTTAGGTAATGATATTCAAACTTTGTTTTTCAGTTACGTTTTCTGCTTATTCTGTTTTTCGAGATATATAGATTTTTTATGTTTATATGCTTCATTTAAGAAAATTTGTTCATTTTCAGTGTGTTTTCCTTGAATCTAGGTTTCAAGTTGTTTGATTACTGATAACTGTTTGACTTCATGCGTGGCCTTTTTGGAAGGTGATATATTTTGAGGAGTTTTGGAAGGTGACTTAAATCAGAATTTATGTACGGCCTTTTTGGAAGGTGATTTAAATCCGGATATTGTTAATGATTCTTGCAACATATGTCATTGAGATTGCTCTTGTACTTATTGCTTGAGAATATTTATTGATCTTTACTTTTATGCTCTCTTGCAGGTTACTAATTGCAAGCATGTGTTTCATCTTCATGTGAGTGCTTGATTGGTACTCAACGTGTCATAAAGTACCATAGAGTTTAAATCATTATTGTCTTCATGTTATGCTTGCATGAATCACAGGTAAAGTATTTCAATTTTCTTTTCTTTTATTTCATAATGAGATGGCTTATCTTTTTCTAACACCATTTGAAATTTTAAGCTCTCTTTCTACATGGATGAAAACTTTCCCTCTATATTGATCTTGATTGGATAGAATAAATGCATAATGATCGACATTTCAATTTATCCTTAAATTTCAACAGGATGTAGCTCTTTACAATTTCACAAAAAGGCGTCACTGTTGAAGAGGGGGTGAATGACCGAAGCAGCTTTCTACGATTTCACAAATTGGGGTCATTGTTGAAGAGAGGGAGATGGACGGCGCAGAGATTAGCATGGGTGGGATGAGGGTGAGTTTCGATGTTTTCTCCAATGACGAAGTGAGGTAGTTTTCTACTTCTTTCCATTTTCTACGTATTCGCATTTCACCCGCGATCCATATCCTCTCTTTTTTTCTCCTTTCCCCATCCAACTTCTTCTTAAGGACCTACTCCCCCAAACATTATAAATTGTCTAAGGGAGAATATAAGAAAACAATGGGGGAGCGGATTGCGAAGCTTACGAAGCCTTTGGCCTCGATAACAACGTGACACGTATTTTTTTGTTCTTCATTCAGTTTTAAAATTCTTTTCATGCTGTTTTCATGTTTAAATTCTCATTAGCTTGATTCTTCACTTGATCTTTTTCTATTTCTATTTTTTTTCTTTGCAATGACAAGGCCAGGGTCGGATGAGGCTTTAATGTTTTCTATGTTTAAGAGTTATGTGATTTTGTTATAAAATTTTGTTATTCATTATGCCGATCGTATTGTCTTCGTTCAAGTCTAACCGGGTTAGGCTTTGGAAAGTAAAAGGAGGAGCTTGCCGGACATTTTGGTGTGGCAGACTATCGTATTTGTTAAATAGGGCGGCTCCGGTTGATCATGCAATTCTGGTGATCTGAATGAAGTTTCAGCTTACGGGTAAAAACCTCAGGCTGCCCATCCCTACGCTACTGCTATTTTGTTGCTGATAATATTCTGAAGTAGGTTCCCATATGCTTTGTTTGGAATTATGTATTATGGGGTGTTGCGTGAAAAATTGCAGCTGTCAGCTAGCATTCATCGATCAGTGAAACTCACCCAAATATGGAGTTTATATCTTTCTATTCTATAATTGATTCTCGCAGTAATCGTCTCCACATTATATGGCTTTTTCGTTGTAGTCTCTAGATCAAAAACATAAATTTACTCATGCAGTGACTGTCTGACTGCTTAACACCCTGACCGAACAAGCCCTCGAAGGCGTGGACGGTGTTTTCACCCTCTTATGACATGTTGATGGGGTGGAGGGATAGACTTCTCAAGTTTGCTGGCATAAAGAACACTGTAGCATTGGAAACTGATTTTCGGTGGTTTTGTTTGCTATCAACACAATCAGTCAATGTATTTATAGACTTTGTAAACCATTACCATTCTATCTTCTAATGTATTGCATATCTTCATCATTCACTTGGTGTTTTTTCTTAATCTGCTTTATGTCTTATAACTGTTGAAGATGGTTGGCTTCCAGGGGGCGGTTGCCTTCCTCTAATGTGTTAGGAAAACTTAAGGAAAAAAACTACAGAAATTTTGGAATTGATGATCAAGGATCAGATGTGTTTGGATATTTTGGAATTGATGATCAAGTAGGTTTCAAAGACACTGCAAGTGTTTGATGTAATTTGTTTTGAAATGTCTAATGGATTGTGCAATGGTGGGGTGCTTGCTAATGCATTTGGGATGTTGGGGAGAACGCTAAATCAGAGCAAAAGTCCAGATGTTTCCATGAATACTACCACCATTGGTCCATTGTGAAGGGTCTTTGACAAACAAATAACTTTGATGTTGTCATACAAGAACTATGTAGAGGAATATGCTAAAACATGCACCTCAGTAATCCAACTCTATATACACAGTTCTGTCTTAGTCGGGGTGCATGCATGAATTCTAGAGGTTGGTTTTTTTGGTAGTAAGATTATTGATACAACACCAAATTACAAAGTTTTGATTAGCATGAGCGGACGTAGAATCTTAGTTCAGCGGATTTCATAAACTTTTTTAACATTAATCTTTTTTTCAACAGTGTTTATAAATGTTTTTTATAGGTAGAAATTAAGTGATTTTTTATTTTTGTGGTGATAACTGTTGACTGGAGTGAGTGTATGCGAATGTCAATTTGTTGAAGCTGCTTCGAAAAAATTAGCTTCAGGTGTGCTAATCCCAAGTCAATTACGTTTACGGCTAGGACTACTGGGGTATCTAATTAATCCTTTTGTAATTTTGTGGCAAGGAAGTTGAGAGTCGTAACATAATTTGTTCTATAAACTTTTCATTTTGTTCTATAAACTCATCCCGTGCATTATGCACGGGTTTTTTTTGCTAGTATATATATATTTAGGAGAGGAAATAAAATCAATTTCAACCCAAACCCGAAAATTACCCGATTGACCCGCTCCATACTCGAAAATAATTACATAGGTAAAAAAATGAATTAAATGTTCTAAAAAAAATGCATTAAATAGGAAAATAAAAAATCAATTATGCACTCCCTGGAATCTCTCCACAAATAATTATGCATTAATTAAAAAAAATAAAAACCAATTAAACTCTCCCTAGAATCTTTTCACACTGCATTTTCAAATTTCAAACTTTCAAAACCATTTCATTTCACAATTAACACATGAAAAAAAACATACACTGATTCTCCTCCATTTATGCATCATGCAATTACTCGATCATTTTCAAAAAAACATACACGGATTCTCCTCAATTTATGCATCATGCAATTACTCAATCCTTTTCATATGCAGATTATGGTTTCCGACATTGAACCTCTTACCTCCGCCCTCTTTCATCTGCTCCGATGGACCGGTCGATATGAGGCGTATTTATGGGGCAAAATTTTCTGGAATTAATCCCATAACAAGAAAGGAAGACAAGGTTTTTGCGTTTTTCGTTTTCAATTTCTTGCATTTTTTTAAGAACTTCGCTTGGATAATACACCGACCAAAAAGTTTTGGTTGTTGGTCTCCATTTTTGTTTATGATCGGTGATTATAATGGCTTGCTTTTTTTTTTTTTTTTTTTTTAAACAGTGACTTCCTAATAAACTGCAGTATATCTTGGTACGTTTGTTTTTATTATTTTATTTATTGTTATTACATTTAATATTGTAATACATTCTTTTGCTTTGAATTTCATGATTTCACATTCGAAAAAAAAATCACAAACGAAAAATATCAAATTAAACTGGATAACAAGATTTATGTTTTGGTGTTTACCAATCCTTCAATACTTTATGGTTTTAATTTTTCCAGGTGCCTACGACGACGAAGAAGCTGCAGCCCATACATATGATGTTCCAGCATTGAAGTATTGGGGACAAGACACCTTTCGATCTTAATTTTCCTGTAATATTTTTTCCTTAAATTTTTTTATATATTTGTTCAACTTGAGAGATTTTTGTTGTTCTTAGTTTCATACATTTTTGTTTTGGATATGACTGCTGCAACTATCAACATATCAAAAAGAGCTTAAAGAAATGGAAGAACAAACCAAAGAAGATCGGAGTATATTGGATCATTGAGAAGGTATGTACAATTCTGTAGGTTAATAATGTGGAAAATAATTATTGTTTATTTCATATTGAACAAACGTGTCATTGCATATTTTCTGTAATTTTGCAGAAAAAATAGTGGATTTTCAAGAGGCGTCTCTAAATACATGGGTGTGGCAAGGTTAGTTTGTAACATATGTAAAATGATATTGAAATGATGCATTAGACATTAGAATATAAAATTTATGATATTAAAACCATTTAATTAATTTTTTTGAAACTTTAGAAAGATTTTTTTTTGGGTGAAGAATGATTTACATTTAGTAGTGATATTTTCATGAATGCAATGTATTTTTCTCATTATTGTCATAACTACTTAGGGATCTTCACGCAATGGTGTGGTGGTCCTTTGTTTTGAGACTAATTTTTTTTAGGGAATTCGATTAATACACCCTTATTGAAAATATATTCGAAATCTACACCCCGTGAAATTAAAAAATCCCCATCTATTCATCTCACATTTTTGAAAATATATTCGAAATCCCTTTGCTCCCAGCGGATCCTTACAAATTAGCCACCTCATTTATTGTCATCACACATCCATCACATTTCATTTACCTATTCATCTCACTTTATTTATTCACTAGCATTCTAATGTATTATATTGTCATCTATTTGCATTTTAATGTCCTTTTGTTTATTTGTAGTTTACTCATCCACTTGATTCGTCTCATCCTCTTTTATCTGTGGTTGCTTTGTGTAAAAATATTAGCTCCCTGCGAGGTAAGATTTTTTGACATTTTATTTTGATTTTATTTGTTCATGAATAAGACGTTAGAAAAAAAAAACCTTCTGCTAAAAAAATTAAAAGGAATAAAAAATTACATGTTTAAGTAGATATTGATTTTTTTTATTTTTTTTTTTAAATAGTGAGACACATACATTCATATTTTTTTTTGTTATTGTATCAGAATGTTTTATAGCTGCATATTTTTAGCTGAATATTTTAGACGGATAGAATAAAATGCACGACACACTTTGTCAGATAATGATATGGATATTTTTGTTAATTTTTTAAATATAGATAGGCGATTTTTTTTCAAAATATAATTTTTCTCTTATTTTTTAAATAGCCGGATTTTTTTTTAATATTGATGATCATGGGAAATAGCTTTTTGAGGGAATTAGTGTTTTTTTTAAATTATTGCGTAATATAGTATAAAATACTAATTGATTGTCTCTAAAAAAATACTAATTGCTTAAATCAGAATCAATCATAATTATTGCGTAATATATAAAAATGAAAAATTTATTGCCTCCAAATAAACAATTAATGCGTAACATTGTAAATGATTACAATAATAAACAATGCATCAGAATATTTAAGGAGTAAAAATGTTTTTTTATAGTATAGAATAGTTGAATAAAAACAGAATCAATCATAATTAATATAAAATACGAAAAAAAAAATCACACTAATTACTAAATTTGAGTTTTTAAAATTTTATTTTCCTAATAAATAATCTCTCTCTCCAATCACACTAATGCCATGTAATACTATACAATAGAATATTTACGGAAAAAGAAATTTTTTAGATTTCTCGGGATAATGATATTTATAGTAATACTGACAAATTTTGAACGATCATTTTCAGGTCTTGCTTAAATTTGATCGGCTCGAATGTTGTGCAATATCGAATTCATTATCTATATATAAGACAAAATATTCTATCTTCTTTGACATCCTTTAATGATTGAGATTCTATCTTCATTGACATCCTTTAATGATTGAAATGTTGCAAGTTATTTACTTTAATTTTATTTTATTGTATGATCCTGCATGGGATGAGATCACCTGTCTAATTTGTGTGTCTAATTTCGGTGTCTAAGTAAAAACGACGCCATTTCATGTGTGTTTTATTTTTTGGTTTTGGTTTTTTATTTTAATTTTATTTTATTCAAGAAATAAAACACACATGAAACGACGTCGTTTTTACTTAGACACCGAAGTTAGACACACAAATTAGACAGGTGATCTCATCCCATCATGCATTGGGTTGTTTACTTTTTTTTTCAGAAGAGTATTTATTTAAAATTTTATAAATTATGGATGATTCACTGTTTTATTTTACATTGAGTTATCTCCGTGCATGACACGGGTAAATTGCTAGTTTCAACTATATAAACGGGAGATTTTGATGGTGATTTGGGGTTGTATTTTAGAGTATGCCTACATATCGAGTATGTATGAGATCAAATCAATAAGATAGTTTTGAATTTTAAGAATGATGATCATTTATAGGTCTTTATCGTGGAGAGTTAATGTAGAGATCCCTGATTTGTAACTTGTAAGGCTTATGATTGAGTGCCAGTGTGATGGCAATCGAGGGTCAATAATGACTCAATTAAGGCGAAATCATAGGATGTAATCAATCACGGATTATGGCAGTTAATGGAGATCAATCATGGGATCATAATCATTAATGTGATATAACCGTCTTTGGAGGTCGAGACGAACTTTTTTTTTTTTTTTTTTTTTTTTTTTTTTTTTTGAAGGTCAGAGACGACCTGTTTTGTTTATGAAATATCTGATTGCCGGGACGGTTGATTAATGATGATATATAGGAGGTTGGTAGAACTGTGAAAGCGACCGGAAATGAGGTCGGCTTGTTTCTGATTGAAATGTTTTCTCTCTCCTTAATCCATTTAACCCTAATCTAACCTCGAAACCAAACAGGGCCGTTTTGAACTGGCTCATTGGCCTTTTGACCCGCTTGAGGCCCAATTTGGATATACTCGAAATATTAACCATAAACATTTAATATTATCTTAGTGTTGCTCTACTATTGTCTTTATTCGTTCTATTTTCTTGTACATCAAATATTTAGTTGATACATATATTAAAAACTACGAAGACTATCGGCGTATTTGTCATTTTGCACTTGAAAGCGGGGTTTCACAATATCGGCATAAGTCGTAAAGATTAAGATGAGCTTGTTTGAGCTCGGATTAAGCTCGAGCAATAGATTAACGAGAGCTCAAACATAAAATTTTGTTCGTTTCTTGAACAAACAAACTCGAGCTCGCTAGTGTACGTATTAAACAAACTCAATCCCAAACTTAAACTTCTGATATTCAGCTCGGTTCGATTTGTGTACACCTCTAGGTATATATATACCCGGTTAGTTTGAATGGATTATGTCTTAAAAGCTACTTTCAAAATTGTGTACACCTCAAGGGGTCTCACAATAGTCATGAAGCAGACCATTTGAACAAGGAATTACAAAAGTCCATGGAGCTCCATGCAAAGGGACAATAGAAGTGCTTGCAACAGACTTTGGAATGCTATTATTGATAGAGCTACCAATAATACTACACAATAATATTTCTATGAATTGTGGAGCAAAGTTGGAATTAAACATGGAACTCAACCTAAAGGAATAATTATCAAGACTTGCTGCTTGTTGAATAATTATCTCTTAGCCATAATTCTACCGGTGAGGTGCGGTCATATATCCCAATTGGACTGTTGAGCGTGACCTTTTTCGGGTTTTACACATACCATGTTGAATAATTATCTCCGAGCCATAATTCTACTGGCAAGACTTTCGGGATCGATGACTATCACCAGGAGCGGATGCACCCGAATCCAAAGATCGTCTATACGGATTATGGGTATTTTGACTCTTATTGACAACCTAATGAAGCTCCTAGAACACAGAAAACAATGGAAGGAGGGGGTGATTTTGGGATGTTTTAGACTGTACTTGATAGTGATCAAACTGTCTACGTATCCAATGCGTGAATTGGAATCAAATCTCCGTAGTTCCTTAGGGATCGTTTATGTAGAGGGGCTTGTGCCCTAGAGTTAGCATGTGACGTGTATGAGATGGACTCCGATTGCCTTGGTCCCTAAGGAAAAGATAATGATTATTCGATCTCCTTGATTTTAGGAGATAATTGCGAGTTATTTGAATGTCAGGATTAGAGTATTAAATGTGAAGGATTCTTCCCAAATTTATCTGATTTGGAACATGCGTATAGAGTTTGGTCTGAGAAGGACTTGTGCCGATCTGTGAGGTTAGCATGAGCATGTTTGTTCATAAGCACTGGCCGACCTGGAGAGGTCGGATGAGTGTTTGGGTTTGTACAGCTCGGAGGTCGGCCTTGAAAATCGGCTGACCTAAAGAGGTTGGAGGAGAGTAGCCGAGCTACTACATTTCGGATACCGGGGGTTCTTGCCCATAAGGGAGTTTTCTCTATCTTTAGTTAATGTTGGACTACTAAGGAAATGACACGTGGGTAAGTTCAATTCTGAGTATCGTCGTAAGCCCCCGAGATCCAGCTGAGCCCGTGGAGGCCGGCTCGGATCTTCCGGGCCAAAGTTCACAGGTTTTGAATTTAGGGTGCCAGGTGGCAAGGTTAGTTATGACGCCTCGGTAACTGTCCCGAGAATCGAGGCGTCATTGCCCACTAGCTCTAATTATGGGCAATTTTTTAGGCGAGTGGGGGGTTATAACCTCGTCACATCAAATGTTTCACTTCATCAGTTATTAAAGCAAAAGATCCGTCTCTCGTTGTTGTTTGCTATTCTTCTCTCAATCTTCAAATCTATTTCTATAAGTAAGTTCTTCTCCTTTCATATTTTAGCCAGATTTCTGTCATCCTTAGACGTATACCTAATTATGCCTGAACCCTAGGTATAATTTCATAGGGTCGGTCATTGCCGATAGTAGAGATGTCAAAACCATCATTGGTCAAGATGATCTGGATGAGATATGTGAGTTGTATGGGGTTGATAGGGAAAGATTTGCTCCGAGGATACCCTCAGAGCCACACTTGTTTGCCCCGAACCCGCCGGATGGTTTCTGTACGGTTCGCCGGGAGTATTTCGAGGTAGGTTTAAGGCTACCTTTTTACCCGGCGCTCCTTGTTGTGCTTTGGCACTACGGGCGAGGGCTTTCCCAGGTAGCTCCCAACGATATCGGGCTATCATTGGATTTGCTATCTGGTGTCGGCTGCTAAACCTGAAGTTTATTGTGAAGAAATTTAGGTACTTTTATCACCGCGTGGGGGTAAAGGTTCACCCCTACAGGTACTATTTTTCTAGGAGGCAGGGTCGGTCAGCTGACGTCCCCATACTCCCCAAAAGTAAGGACTCTTTCAAACGGTGAAAGGAGAGATTATTCTTTGTACGTCATGAGAATCACCCCGAGTTGAGTTGGTGGAATATGGACGAGCTGGATAAGGATGATCGTCCGGAGCTACCGGATAAGCTGGTGGAGAAGATCCACAAGTCTGGGTACTCTATTGAGTGGCAAGATCTGTATGACGAGCTGATTGTAGCAGCTCGGTTAGAATATACGGGGCCTGACCCCTACGTGGAATTCACTAAGACCGAGCGGAAGTCATGTAGGACCTTTTCCTTTGTAATTTAGCTTTGTTGTTACACTTATTCTTTCATCCGACTAATATTTTGTTCATACTTGTAGTGGCCGATTTCGCCGATCTACTAGCTGGAGCAGAAGGGGAAGTGGCGGTTCATCAGCCCGAGCCGACACCGTCCGCCCGAAGCGTGCGTGTGGAGGATCCTATCGCGGATGCTGCTGCAGCAGGTACTTCTTCGTCTGATCCCCCTCGGGAGCAGGCCGACCTAGACCTTCCAGAGAAGGCGACGGAGAAAGATCTGTCTCTCGCGAAGAAGGGGCGGCCGAGGCCGATCTCGCACGAGAGTCGTCCCTCAAAGAAAGGCAAGTGCAAAGTTCCTAAAGGAGCTCAGAATGAAGCTTCTTCTAAGCAGCAGCGGGTCGCCAACATGTCCGACGAGAAGTTGGCTGTTATGGCTTGTAAGACCGTGGAACTGGTAAGTGATTCTTCCTTACTCGTTTTTGTTTTAAAGCCAAACTTTTGATGGTCCTAACCTTCTCTGGTTTCTTATTCAGGGGGCCGTGATTGGCCAGGAAGTTTTCCGGAGACTGGGCAAAGCCTCCGTGGACTCAGCTGCCCAGAAGAGCAAGATCGCCGAGCTGAGGCAAACATGGGAGGAGCTCAAGGCAGCCGCCCGGCTCAAGGACACAGAGATGAAGGTTATGTAGGCTCAATTCCTAGCTCAAGAGGGTGAGCTGAAGTCTTTGGCGAGTGAGCTTGCCGAGGAGAAGAGGATCAAGGAACAGGAGGTCGCCGACCTCCAAGCGAGAGTGACCGAGCTGGAAGCCACAATCCCGGTTCGGTGTGCCTTGGTTGTTCAAGAGTATAAGGCTTTGGCGGACTTTGCCGAGGACTTGAAGTTGCTTCTTATCCCCATCCTGAAACATGGGTATACCCAAGGAGTGGACGAGGCAAGGATTCAGTATCCTTTCCTTGTGCTGGACGACCTTCCTAAGAAGGTTTACTATAAGCAAGGAATGGGCGCGGCCTATACCGAGCGCGTGTGCAAGATTTTAAGGCCGGGGTGGACATTGTGTCCAAATATGCTCTCCAACCTGCTGCTACTTCCGGCTCGGCTCCTTCGTCCGAGCCTCGAAAGTCCGACTCCTAACTCTAAAAGTTTTAGGGTTGTTTTTTTTTTATTGAAATTTTTTTTGTACTATGATTTTAATTGATAATGAAAAGAAGTTGTTCTATTAATGTACTTCTATTTTTTGAGTTATCTTTTGTTTGTTTTTATTGTTGATGGGGTGTGCCCCCCAGTATGCCATTCATTATTCTGAGTTTTTGGATGGGATACTTGTATATTGGTAAGGCCGGGCCCGACGCGTGAGCTCAGGCGTTTGTAGTTAGAAGATATCGGACAAGTTAGTTTGACTATGTTAAATGGCTTTTTATCAAGTTTTTGAGCGGTCCGGGCCGGGTTAGACTGGCATTATTTTTAAAGCACGGAGAACAGGGCCAGGTCGGACTAACTTCTCGCGTGAAGTTTAAGGACGAGCAGAGCCAGGCTAGTGCTGACTTCTCGTTTAAAAGCACGGCGAGCAGGGCCAGGTCGGACTGACTTCTCGCGTGAAGTTTAAGGACGAGCAGGGCCAGGCTAGTGCTGATTTCTCATTTAAAAGCACGGCGAGCAGGGCCAGGTCGGACTGACTTCTCGCATGAAGTTTAAGGACGAGCAGGGCCAGGTCGGACTGACTTCTCACGTGAAGTTTAAGGACGAACAGGGCCAGGCTAGTGTTGACTTCTCGTGTGAAGTTTGTACGTGGAGTATAGTGGTTAGCTGGTCCTTGTGGACTTATGAAACAAGGCAAAAAAGTAAGAAAATGACAAAAATTAAAAGCTTCCTGAGCAAAATTTATTCAACGAAGTAGGAATATCCAAAACTGATAATGAAGCGGAGAAAATAAAGCATAATGAACGTGCAGAAATGAAAGTAGACTACAGAAAGCAGTAAATGATAAAGACTTGCCGAACAGATCAAGCCAAGATAACTCATTTGTCTTTGATAGTGGCCGCGTAGTAACTGCGGGCGACCTCTAGGTCTCCTTTGACTTCAACCGAGCCGCGGGCGTTCGGAAACTTTAAACTGATATGCGCTGGGGTAATCACGGCCCGGAGATCAATCAGGGCAGGCCTTCCTAAGATGATGTTGTATGCTGATGACGATTTGACCACGGCGTAGTTGACCATTAGAGTCCTTCCCACTGACTCTTTCCCAAACGTTGTCGCGAGCCGAACCATTCCCATGGGATGAACATGAGGGACGGAAAATAAGAACAAGGGTGCTGAAACCGGAGTCAACTCGGACTCCTTAAGGCTCATTGCCTGGAATGCTGCAAAGTAGAGGACGTTGACGGCACTGCCAGTGTCGACGCAAACCCTCTTCACCAAATTTTTATTCACCACGACTTCAATAACCAACCTTTCATTGTTCGGAACCAGTGATAGTGGATCCCTAGGCCCGTAAACTACTTCCTGGAAATGAATTTGACCTCTATTTGTCTGTACGCCCCCAGGTCGGGCGTTAAGGCTGCTGACGTCTACGAGTGCATGACCGGGGGCCACCTACAATAGTGTTGATGGTATTAATCGGGCGGTTGTCCATCTGTTGATCCCCATCTGGAGACCGATATATTCTTCGTTGGGGCTCACCCTGCCGATTGCGCTCTCGGTTGAAGTTCCTCTGCGAATAGTCTAGACGACCCCGCCGTTCGCCATACTGAGGTCTCTCCACTACCTCGTCTAGCTTTCCTTCAACAAATTCTGCGTCCATGTCTCTTTGGAAATCCCTACAATTGACGAGATCATGCCCGGTGTCTTGGTGATAGGTACAGAGCTTGATTTGGTCCCTTCTCTCCAGGGGACTTCGCGGCAGCGTAGGAGTTCGTGCTAAGCCCGATCTTTCCATGATCGTGAGTACTTGTTGGCAGGGCCTATTCAACATCGGGAAGTCCCACGGTTGTAGGGAACTTTTCTTCTCGGATCAACCCATGGCTGAGCCGACCGTGCGATCTCCAGACGACTTCCTTCTCTTCTCAGAAGTATCTTTGGCCTTCTCTTTCTTTTGCTCCAATTTTTCCAACTCTCGCTTCAGTCGATTAGCCTATTCTCCTTGGCAGTGCTTGAACGTTATTTCCATGCATTCTTCCTAGATGCAGGGAGCCTGCTGCTCAGTTTGGCATATAACCTCCCTTCACGTAGCCCTGCCACGAAGGATGCGATTCGGACGTGATCGTCGGCATCTCAGACTTGTAGTGACTCTTCGCTGAACCACTTAAAATACTGCAGCGCGGTTTCATCTCGCTTCTGTTTGAGAGTAACCAAATGGGTAGCATTCTTTTGAAATGGCTTCGCCATGATGAAAGCGTTAAGAAACATCTTCCCCAATGTCTCAAATCTGTAGATCGTCCTAGCCGGAATCTTTTTGAACCATTCTCGGGCTTGGCCAGTGAGTAACGCAGGAAATGCCTTGCACTTCATCTCGTTCGGGGCACAGTCGAGATTCATGTGTGTGAGATACTGGAACAGGTGATCCTGGGGTCCTTTGTTCCGTAATGGGGCTCCAACTTTGGGATCTTAAACCTTGCTGGTCGAGGGTAGCTATCTATCTGCTCGGAGAAAGGTGGTTCGAGAGCTAGCTGAGCAGCTCTTTTCCCTGCTATGACGTCTAACTCGGCTCGGGCTGCATCCATCGCTTGGGGAACGACCAGCGGTTTTCTCAGATTTGAAGAAGATGACTGATCGCTCTCTCTAACACCTCTATGCCTGGGTGGAGAAAGTGTTTGCTGCCACGACCCATCGCTGGGATCATCTTCCTCCTCCTACTCCTGCTCCTGGGAGTTCTCTCCATACGGATCTCCTTCTTGCAGATCCTGTTCATGTGAATCTTCATCCAGATGATCCTCCTCCTCTAGATCTTCATCTTCATGTGAATTTAGGACTTTTTGTTGCATCATCCAGGCTACGATGATCCTTGTTGGCGTCTTCCGTCACATTGTTGGTGTTGCTTCCATTGGCGGCTTCATCTTCTAATCCAGGAGCTTTGAATAAGATTATCAATGAAAGAGGCCCTCCTTCTAGCGCCGATTGACGCCAAAAATCTTCTATATGTTAGAAAAAATGAGATAAAACAAACGTATCTCCAAGGCATGTAATCGTTTTTTAAAGAGATGTTTTAGATCATCCGAGATTCAATGGAGTACAACTTAGAGACACAATACGTTTTTTTGTGCCGATGATTCTTATGACAAAAACTTGACATTTTCGATGTCTGTCTATAAATAGACAAAGAAACGATATTGTACCTCTTCACGAAAGAACAAACCAGTTCGTCTTCAAAGGATGTGTCCCAATGAACATGCACCACCGAAATGGTGTGTCCCAATGAAAAAAAACCCTTCTATGAAATGGTGTGTCAGTCGAACCCCGTTTCTTTTCGGCGACACATGTCGCACTCAGTGTGCAACAACACATTCAAAACAAAAAATAAAACACACTTTGTGAATAAAATATCTAACACTATACGGATTCTGGGTATTTTGACTCTTATTGACAACTAAGGAAGCTCCTAGAACACAGAAAACAATGGAAGGATGGAGGTTGATTTTGGGATGTTTTAGACTGCACTTGATATTGATCAAGCTGCCTACGTATCCAATGCGTGAATTAGAATCAAGTCTCCATAGTTCTTTAATGATCGTTTATATAGAGGGGCTTATGCCTTAGAGTTAGCGTGTGGCGTGTATGAGATGGACTCTGATTGCCTTGGTCCCTAATGAAAAGATAATGATTATTCGATCTCCTTGATTTTAGGAGATAATTGCGAGTTATTTGAATGTCATGATTAGAGTATTAAATGTGAAAAATTCTTCCCATATTTATCTGATTTGGAACATGCGTATAGAGTTTGGTCCGAGAAGGACTTATGCCGATCTGTGAGGTCGACATGAGCAGGTTTGTTCATAAGCACTAGCCGACCTGGAGGGTCGGATGAGTGTTTGGGTTTGTACAGCTCGGAGGTCGGCCTTGAACATCGGCTGACCTAAAGAGGTTGGAGGAAAGTAACCGAGCTACTATAGTTCAGATACCGGGGTTCTTGTCCGTAAATGAGTCTTCTCTATCTTAAGTTAATGTTTGACTACTAAGGAGATGACACGTGGGTAAGTTCAATTCTGAGTATCGTCACACCTTTATGGGAGGGGGGCACGCGCCCCCCTCGGATCCGGAGAATACACTATTATATGTGTTATGTATTTTTTTCACCCCCATAATTTTTTTCGCCCCTATCATCTATAATAATCCGATAATTTTACATAAAACATTTGTCATGTAAATAAAAATACATAGTTATTACCAAAGTGATACATTTAAAAAAATATTAATCGGTTTCGGAATATTGATTACCGTCAAAGACATTGTTTGTAATGTTTTAAATCTTTATTGCTAGAAGTAGAAGAGTTAATGCGTTCGGATTCTGCGATATAGTGAAGTGTTATTTTATCATATAAAGTGAAATGTATAGTCGTGTTTTTTTGCGATATATAGTAGGGTTTTTTTATTGTAGGGGCTAGAAAAAAGCACTACTATAAATTTTTTTATTGCAAAAATTCTTCAGAATTATCGCCCTCCGTTTCCCGGGATCCTGCGTCCGCCCCTGACTATCATGGAAAGAACGAGGATGAGACATAAATCGGATGTTGAAGAACTTAATTAGCAGTTTTTAGTATTATCTATAGTGATGTTTCATATACTATACTATTTACGGCAGTTGTGACATCCCGTTCCTAGACACCGAGTCATTATATAATTTTTTTTGGGCCTTCGGCGACTTCGCCGAATGGGCCTTTTCGTTCGAATTTTTTTTCCTTCAAAAACTTACATACAAAAGATTACTTCAACATCGTGCTTTTAAAATCTGTAGATACAAAATTTAAATCCATTGGTGTTAGATATTTTTTCATATATTGTTATCATTTGCATTTTGATGCTGTAACAAAACGGGGTTCGCCCCGGCAAGCTTAACACCCCTAGGCCCTAGCTAAACGGATGTGTCTATTAAATTCGAATTGACGCATCTGAGTTATTATAAGTTTGAGCCTATAATTTGCATGTTTGTTTATATAAAAAAAATTTCACGGTTAACTGGCCAAGTGGTCAACAGTATCTTTATATGTTTGTTTGTTTTTTACTTTATATATTCTCCGCTGTCTTTTTCCAACCCTAAAAAAACCTTGTTATACGTATAAATATGTGTTGTATGTCAATAATTTAGTCAAGTAAAAAAAATTGGGTCTTTATCACTTCAAGTAAAAAAAAAGGCCTTTAAATTAACATATTATATTAGGTTGGATCGAATTGGATTTACACGGATATTTTTTAGCGAAACATGTAATTTCGGGCCCGGGGGACGGTTGGGCCTTTGGCCAACGCCTCCTCCACCTCCTTAATGGGCCGGCTGGCGTATATAACTCGTATTTACACCAAATTATATACATAAGTCTTACAATTGCGGAAAATTAAAACAACTCGGGAGTACATACATATCTAGGGGTAGACTAAGAAAACCAAAAGTAGAAACCAAAACACCATTTATAGTCCGGGAATTCAAGGATATCCGCAAAATATTACAAGGTTCAACTTACAAAAGATACACTACTAAGGCAAAAGGTAGTCTAATATATTACATATCCGAAAATAGAAAAACAAGAAAAGGTTAACCGGAACAACACAAGTTCATTCTTCGAAGTACCTGAATATTTCCTCGAAACTTGCATCACCTTCTCCGGGTGGGAACAATACAAATAGGGTAAGTACGAACGTACTTAGTAGGAAGTAGAAGCATTGAATCCAACAACGACATCAAGATATCAAGAACAAGAATAATAACAAACAAGCCACATATGTTCAACATCTCGCAGTTCTCTACTAGCCCGCTAGTAAAACTCAACAATACAAAGGAATGTGTTGCATAATAGTCTATGGACACTTTGCATGGTTTGTGTACCATGACACCTTCAACCCCAAAAAGGCATGAGCTCGGCTCAAGTGGAGTCCAACTCCGGGTTGCGATACGAAAACGTGCATCACTGATGGCTATCATGCTTATAATTACTTATTTGTTCGGGAATATTATACGATACTCGATAAATACCAAAAAAATGACATAATTGCTCTTTCGTGAATTTACGGGGTATCACAGCCGTACAATTGGTCTAGTGTTTTTCTTTATGTTGTTGAGCATGTCGTATCTATTTACTAGCTACTTCCATGTTCTTTTTACGTCTCTTTTACTTCAGTTTCCTTGAAATTCATGTTAATAGGCTGACATGTCCCTCAAAGTTCGTTCATAAGATTCATATCGAACATATATATTTCTCGTCGTAAGCCAACTTCCAGAACGGTTCGTTACGATAATCTTATTTGACCCAACAATTACACCTAAACCAAACCATTATCATGATGGTCACCAACTCCTACGGTATGGTTCGTTGGACCAAGATTAGATTCACCAACCCCTCACCGACTTAGCTGCCACTATGCTATACTATACAACATTTCATGGAAAAAGATGGCGTCATGCCACGTCACCACCTTGGCAGTAATTTTTCTATTTTCAATTCCTTTTTCTGTCCCTACCCTTCTATTTTTCCCACGCACTCTGGCAATGAATATCTCCTACCCTTCTACTTTTACTTTAATTAATAATTAATATCTATAATTGAAAAAACTTTTCCTTTTAAATTATTATAATTATCATGCTTTTTTGAAAGATATTATATAACGATTATAATAATATTATATCAAATAACATATATCATGTCATTTTTTTCTCGGATACAATTTTTTTTCTAATATTTTTCATACCATTTAGAAATTTAATTGTTGCTAATTTGATTTTTCTTTATTTTAAAAGGAAATATCTTTTCACACCAATTTTTATCTTATCAAACAGAAATTTATTTTCAATTTTGCCCTTCTTTTTTTTATTTTACCCACGTTTGTGAGACATTATCCATACTGAAATAAGGTCAGAATATACGTGTTGAGAGTCACACCTGGGTTGATTCCCGACCATCTTTTAGGTAGAATATTTAAATTTTCCAAACTCATATATAGTCGAGCATCATTCGACCAATATTGAGTCCGGAATACTCTACACATTCAGACTAGAATTGGGCCAGGATAACAACAACAATATAAGAGCACCACTATTGATTTTGACTGAATTTCAGACATAATATTAAAAGTTTTTTTCACTCAATTTTAGTCAAAATGTCTTTCTGACCGGTATTGAGTATGAAAAACATTTAAAATTCGACTAGAATAAAATCAGTATAATGATCGTATTCTGACTCAAATCGGGGTCGGGTCGGGAATGGTTGTTGTGTGATTTGACCATAAATTAGCCGTAATAATATATATTTTCCGAACTCATTTACGATCAGAATGGCAGGCGTGTGGAATATCAAACGAAACTCACTCTCGACTTTTGATAAGTGTAAAACAACATTGATATGAAAAGATTGTCCCATTTAAAATCCCACTTACAAACCATACCTAACAACGTTACTTTTAAACAATATTTTAACTGACTTGTGTCCAAACTAAGTCATCCCTACTTTGAACTTTTTGCTCATTGTCAAAAAGGAACAAATACATATATAGACGTTTTACCAATCTTTCATTATTTTTTCCTATTATCTTTTAACATTTAAGCTATGGAGACCAATATTATTAATAAAAAAAAATGTGCATTCACAAAAGTTTTTCAGTGAACCGTTATTATTTATTCGTGAGCTACTCATACTCGACTCGTAATAGAATTCGATTCGATTCGGTTTTTTTCGAGTTCGAGATCGAGTCGAGCTACTCGACTAATTAACCGAGCCGAGATCGAGTTTTAAAATATAGTAATCGAGTAGCTCGTGAGGTTATCGAGCTTGGTTAAATATTTATTTAATTAATTAAATTAATTATAAAATATTATTTTTTTAAAATTCAAAAAATATTATTTGAATCGAGTATTAGACGAGTCGAGCTCGATCTTGTCATATTTCATTAAAAATTAAATGAATTCTAAGAAAATAATCGAGCTTTCGAGCCGAATCGAGCTATATCGCGTACTTAACGAATCGAGTTCGATCTTGTCTTTTTATAGCTCGATCGAGCTCGAGCCGAGTTTCGAGCCCGAAGATTTTTAATAGAGTCGAACTCGAGCCCTAGGGAGTATCGGCTCGATTACACCCCTAATGGGAAATACGAAATCAAATAAAATAACACTTCGCAATTTTCATGTTTAAAATTCAAAAATAATATATATAATTAGATAAATAAATGGACCGCCTATTTACAAATTATATATCTCTAATATTTAAATGAATACACATATAGTACACAAGAATGACTTGAACATCATACACATGGTGTTCCTAAGTTTTTATCGGGTCAGATTGACAAGGCCTATCGTTCAAGGTCTTGGTCAGGGCTTCTCCAACCTAATTCATGTCATCATCAGAACGCGGGTGGTTAGCTCGGTTTAGTTCTGACTCAACAAACATCATCTCAACTCGGTACAGGCTATCCGCAGCTCTAGATGGCCGGCATGACACATGGTATCTACGGTCACAAATATCCGTCCTGATGGCAGACCACCTAAATCGCTCATGATCGAAACAAAACAAATCGTCCCAGAGGTCAATGGACAGTTACGTGTCACTAAAGAACATCATTCCACGATTGATCTTCATTTACTAGTCATGATCTCATGATGGATTTCACTTTTTGATTCTAGACTAATCGAGTCATGACTACTCTACGATAGCATCATAATTGCCCTCAATCACAGTACACGAAAGCAGGGATTCATAATCAATTCCCCTACGGAGGACTCATATATCAAAGACCATTTTGTCCTCACAATAAAAACTATATTATTGATTTGATCCCAAAATATAGGTACGTATGTAATCTCAAGTGACACTGATATAAATCAATAGATGAACCATCAAATATTACTCCCCAAAAACTCCAGTTACCCACAATCCGACCCTGACGGTTTCTATAAACAACGTCATAATTCTTACTAGATTAATAATACGGACACAATCGTTGTGTCAGAACGAGTAACCCGACACAATCGTTGCTCTTCCTACTATTTTGCCAAAAGAATGTCCCAAACTATTTAATAAATAAATATAAAAAAATTAATTCATTATAGGTTTTGTAATTTGTACTAGGAAAGTAAACATTCGTGCTCCGCACGAGCGGTGCCCCGGTTTATTTTTATAATTATTGAAATGCGAAAATCAAAAGTGAATCAGTACATGTAATAATCATAGAGGACTGAAATGATAAGCCCGAGTAAACTATAAAAAGGTATACGATACGTGTCCGACAACCAACACGACATGATACGCTCTGATACATTACGATGTCATGTCCGGCACGTGTCGGTTGATGAAATGAATATCCGACACATTTTCGACACCTCCCGACATCGTATGGATACTTTTCGACACTACTGAACAATTTTTCTCAATTAATACTTAAATCTATTCTAACCGAAAAAATGAAGCTATCTTCGACATTATTTGCAACAACACGTGTTCTACCAAAAACACGACACGACACGCTTCGATACACCCCGACGCCATATCGAACAGGTGTCAGTTGATGAAATGAATATTAATTAAAATTTTAATTAAAATCTAACACACTATCAACAAATCCACGACACAAAATCGACACCTTTCGACACTACCGAACCCTTTTTTTGTATTCGCGGATCTAGGCTAATTTTCCATGGTAACTACACAATTCGAATTTCCATAGAAATTAAATCAACAATACACTATAGCCAGTTTAACAATATTTGTGGCCGAAATAAATTTTTTTTCAGGATATTTAATATTTTATATAAATGATACGTTTTTTTATGAAAAAAAAATTCATTTCCAAAATTTTAATATTTAATGTAATCAACAAAACAAATATTTGTAGGCATGATATAAAGATTGTGTAGGCAACATGTCGTGGCCTTATATCTTGAAATAAGTCATATCGCCGTGTACAAACGATATGTTTTTTTTATGAAATGAATTTATTTTAAGAAATTTATAAGATTTCATGTAAACGTCAACACAATTTTTTTGGTATGATACAAAGACCGTGTCGGCTAATAAAAGTCGTGACCTTATATTTTGAAAATAATTACATTTGCTACATATATTCGCACATTAAAAGGAGATACGATTGAGTCTCCAAAATAACAATTTAACTCAAACTCTTCTTCTCAATTTTTTTTTTAATAATAATAATATTCTGGGCCGGGCCACGTAAAATAAACAGTAAAAATATAAAATTAAAAAAAAAATCATTTTGGGCTGGACCATAAATAATAAAAAAAAAAAAAAACTAACCAATAAAAAAAAACAAGTGTCATCAATTCATCAAAATTCTTTCTTATTATATATGGTAGGATATACCTCATTCTTGTAAATAAAAAATAAATAAATAAGTGGGGCCCAGTCAGGCCACCTACATCGTTCACCTACCCCCGACCTGTTTTGGCAATTGCAGTTGATCCAACAACTCTTATCGTTCACACAGACAAAATAAAAAAGCCAAACCTCTCTATATATTCTCGATCATGTCTTCCATTATTTCTCAGCTTTCGGAAAAATCGATTTTGAGACATTTTTAGCTTCAGATTAAACACCAAAAATAAATACTCCAAGATTTAATCATCAATGGCTGAAAACAAGGAAGAATCAAACGGTTCGCAGAATCTGAAGCATCAAGAAGTCGGCCATAAGAGTCTTTTACAAAGCGATGCTCTATTTCAGGTATATATATCTTCAAGCCTCGATCCTTCCAAAATCCAAATTCTGATGTTTTTCTTTCGTTTTTGTTTTTCTACTTTTTGAAAATCTTATTGTTAATGTTGTTTTTTTTTTTATGATGATCGATGTTGTAGTATATTCTTGAAACGAGTGTGTATCCACGAGAACCTGAGCCCATGAAGGAACTCAGAGAATTGACTGCAAAGCATCCATGGCAAGTTTCTTTTTTATTATTACATAAAAATGAATCAAAATTCATCATTTCGTTTCTAAATTGGATGAATGCCGTCCGAACAGGAATCTAATGACTACGTCAGCTGATGAAGGACAATTCTTGAGCATGCTTCTCAAGTTGATCAACGCCAAAAACACGATGGAGATCGGCGTTTACACCGGCTACTCCCTCCTTGCCACTGCCCTTGCTCTTCCGGACGACGGAAAGGTACTTGAATATTTCTATCTAGAAAAACGATTTTTGAAGAGTAAAAAATTATTAATATACGAAAATTCGTTTGTATATATGCAGATATTAGCGATGGACATTAACAGAGAAAACTACGAATTGGGATTGCCGGTGATCGAGAAGGCCGGCGTTGCCCACAAGATTGACTTTAGAGAGGGCCCTGCTTTACCTGTTCTCGATCTCATGATTGAAGATGTAAGTTCTACTTCCTTTGATTTCTTCATGTTTTGATCTAGGTTCCGCATGTACTACGCAGATACGAGATTTGTGAAAAATATAGGATATCATATTCGTAAATATCATAAATAAGTACCGGTTCCCTTCGTTTTTTTGTTGTTTTTCATTCATTATACTAATGTATTTACTCAATTTTCAAAATGGTTTTTTTATTTCATATATATGAGTTATGATTCTTATGAATATGTATGTATCAATCATTTATTCAACTTTTAAAAATTACAAATTCAACCATAAGAATTCCTAAATATCCGATGCATATCGATGTTAGATCGATGTTTTGTGTACCACAAATTTGTGGCATCAGAACAGAATTGACCCGTGAAAGTTGAATTTGTACGATATGAGACATTCCCTTTCTGAATCCATTGTTGACGTGTGCATTAATTAATTAATATTTTTAAAATTTTAATAAATAGGGAAAGTATCATGGAACATTTGATTTCATATTTGTGGATGCTGATAAAGACAATTACATCAACTATCACAAGAGAATAATAGAGTTGGTGAAGGTTGGGGGTGTGATCGGCTACGACAACACCCTATGGGGTGGATCAGTGGTGGCCCCACCTGATGCACCTATGCGGAAGTATGTTAGGTACTACAGGGACTTTGTGTTGGAGCTGAATAAAGCTCTTGCAGCTGATCCAAGGGTTGAGATTTGCATGTTGCCTGTTGGTGATGGAATTACCCTGTGCCGCCGCATCAGCTAATCAAAGAGAATTTTATTATATTTTTATAAAATTATGTCATCTTTAATTGAAAATTATGCATCTGAGTTTATGTATGATATGATATGGAACTCTCTTTCTTCCTTTTTAAACTTGGTGTTTGTATTCATTGTCTTGATTTACATGAAAATGATATCGCAAAACTAATATTAATTTGAACAATTCTCCGTATTATCTTTGCATCTCATCAAAATGACTTTCAAAAAGTCGATGTTGAATCGAATCGCGTTATTATTCTACTTTTCAAAGGTCATCATGAGAATCGGCTTTTATAGAATCGACCTTTTTAAAAAGACCAAAACAAGTCTCAGAAGGTAAAAAATCGACTTTTTCAAAATCGCCTCTTTTAAAAAGACTAAAACGAGTCTCAGAAAGTCGATTCTTGAATTAAAAATTGATTTTTTAAAAGTCGATTGTGAGATCCGACTCTTTTAAAAAGACCAAAACGACCCTCACAAAGTCGATCATTAAATCAATAATCGACTTTCCGATAGTTGAGTGTGAGAATATTAACTTAAAAAATAATATAAAAGGGATCTTATTGATACACTGTAGGTATCTTTACGATTTTCACAAATCGAAACGATTTTTCGAAAATCGAAAATCGATAATTTTAAAATCAATTATTGTAAATAATTGATTTTTTGAAAATCGATCGTGAAAGTCGACAATTTTAAAATCAGTTATTGTATGAATAATTGATTTTTTTGAAAGTCATTCAAGTATGGTGACAAGTGGCGAATGTCATATACCAAAGTTGGTGCGGACCACTTTAAGAACAAACAAATCTACTTAAATTAGGAAAGTGGGGCGCCGGCCTGCTCACAGTGGACTGCACGATCGAAAAGCATACTCTCTCCACCGCTGAAACATACTACCTCCGGTTAAAATATAAGCTCATCATAGCTTTTTTTTCTTTGGTCCTATAATATAAGTCATTCATAATATCAAGAGAGTATTAATGAATATTTTTCCTTATCTTACCCCTAATTTATATCAATTCAACCACTTTTATTTACTCCACAATTGTTGCATTTATGATAATCCATGGTGTATTAGACATTTTATCCCTACACTAATTACATTTAACTACTTTCTTAATCAATATTAAAATTCTAGGATGATTTATATTTTAGACGGAAGTAGTATTCAGATTCATTTTATATATTTATTTTTTTTTTTAAGAAAAATGAGAGATTTTATTCAACCATATTGGTTAAGGGTAATAGTGCATGTAATACTATTAAACAATCATTCAACCACACAATAAATTATTCATTCCTCAAAAAAAAAAAAATCTACCACAACGAGTGAGATAACATGATTTCACACGATTGACCATAATAGACGTGCATCATGATCAATGTATCCTATGTGATTATCTAAGATGAAGAAACATGTTTTATCACTCGTGGTGGTTCAACGGTTGTGTCAATATCATTCTTCATTCGCTAAGCAAGCGGAAAGAACATCATTCGGAGATGAAATACATAAGAAATTACATCCAAAGGAGAAAGCCTTAGACCTAACTAAGAGATGGACTTAGACATTTCCGGATCGCTTAACAAACGAGAAAGTAATAGAGAAAAAAAAAAAAAGATGCAACAACTAAATAATCATTATCTACATGTTATCACTGAAAGAACTTCAGAAGGATTTGAGAGGCAATTGATGAAGGAAAATCCACAATAAAACGTTTAATACGAGGTTGAACTCTTTTGTAGAAAATCTAGGCCCAAATTCATATAAGACGAGGGGCCTCATCACAAAACCTAGGTCATGAGGTGAGATAAATTCATTTATTAATATGGTGAGTGATACAATAGCAAGTGTCTAATGTGGGACAACTTTAACACATCCCCTCAAGTGTGGACCTACAAAGGGTCTGTGCCACATGACACACAAGGCACATAAAGGGCACTATAAGACCAACAAAGAGACCAACACTTGCACAATAAATGGGTGGTTACGATACCATGTAGAAAATCTAGGCTCAAGCCACTTAACCGTATATAAGCCTTTCCCAATTATAATGGCAGATAAATTTGTCTTGAAAATCTTTACATTCGTTATACCAGCAGACAAATTTTATGGTGATCAATGACCATCAAATTCAATAGACACATCTTATCACATGAGTGATTGTGTATGTAGATTGATTCTTAGCATTATAATCAAGATTGAGTTTGGTTGTTATTGACCACCATAAAATTTACCTATACTAACATAAGCAATGTTCACGACCAACGGAGGTTTGTCAGAGTGAAAGATCTTTTAATCGTTAAACAAGAAGTCTCGAGTTCGAGTGTGTAGCAAAACTTGTTGGAAGATATCCCTGATTTTGGTGCCCGCCTGTAGGAGTTCTAAGGTGTAAAACCTAAACCACAAACACCTAAAGTGGAGTTCTTGCTACGGGGTACAAACTAAACATAGACATCCGAAGTGCTGCAAGAACCTTAACTTTTGGTCTAATTTAACATAGTGCTGCAAGAACCTTAACTTTTGGTCTAATTTAACATGAGCCCAACTCTAGCATGTTGAAGTATAATTTTTTTTCTCCGAAAATGAATATACACGAAACGACGCAGTTTTTACTTAGACATCGAAACCTGACATCGGTGTTAGACAGGTGATCTCAATTAAAGTTGTCATATGACATATTTGATTTTACATGCAAAAACAAACGGAAGGAAACCCTAATTCGTGTTCGTCCCTTCGATATGCAACAGTTATGAAAGTCGGGCCTCTAGCCGTGGATTTCGATTAAATATTTACGGGCAAAAAATAACACAAGCCCACGTTGATTTGTAACACTTGAATCGATACAATTTTCACAGAATCGACAATGTGAAAGTCGAATGTCTAGGCATCATTCGACCTTCCGCACTGTCGAATTAGCTGTTAGGTGTAGTACCCGAAAGACAATTTTGTAATTGTTTTATTTAAATAAATGACAGAATTATATATTCATTTTATTATTTGCATTTATGCTTATATTATACACTGCTGAAAACCCTAAGTATATCGGTATGTAATCACATAACTCAGTGTATGGCATACACACGAGGATTGAGTTAGTGATGATATGCTTAAAACTAGTTAATCCGTGGTGAATTTAATCAGAGTATGAGTCTCATGATTAATATACCAATAATGCGTCCAGAACACTTAACGGTGTGACCGTCTTATCCGGACCGTCGGTATAGGGTACCTAGTAGTGCATTTATATATGATGTCTATCATATAGGACTGGACCTATTTGATTTGAATTCTCGATATAATTCCGTGATCGAGAAATCTTATCGAATCACAAGATGATCATATATGGATTAATTTTAATCCTGATGTGATCACAGTCTACTGCTTGGTTCAAAGTAGGGTTTGATGTGTTAGTTAAGGATCACTTGGATACATGTGATCTGAACACTTCTCGTTGGCTCTATTCTGGAATGAGTGAGTAGTCCGTGACTTCACGGATATGGAATCCATTCCTTCCTCGCGGGAAGTAGACGACGCTTCCCTTATTTGTTAATCCTAAACCGATCGATGGGCCCGGTTCATATTATATTAGTTATGAACTAATTGATCACTAGGGGTTAATGGTAAATTAGGATAAGATGTTTTGAGAAGGGTTTACGGAAATATCCCGAATCAAAATGAACTGTCTATGGAGGATTTATCCGTATGTAATGATTATATCAATGGACGCTTTTACTCAATGATTAGAGTGTAAGTATATATCTATAATCGATAGAGTTCAGTTTCGGGTTTATGGTGGCGTAATCCCGGAATTAATAGATTGAATAAGAATTGTTCTGTTCGATGAATAATTTTATTTAATTTATTGTAGTTACTGGTTATAGATCCATGGTCCCCGATGTGGCTCCTTACATGCATATGTTTCTTGACGTTGAGCCTCAATAATAATTAAGTAGTTGGACTGTTTAATTGATGTGCGATTTATTATTTATTGGACTAAATAATAAAATACATGGAAAAGACATTTTTCGTGGACTCGGCCCAATAGTGTAAAAGTCGCGTGCTAGCCTTATTTGACTAGGATTCGCGTGTTTTGTGTCTTGTTATTTATTAAGGAATTAGTTTTCTTGATAATTATAAGACATGTGATTAATTGTTTATTTGTTAAATAATTAATTAGAAAAATATATTAGATTGATCCTTAAATATTCTAGATTTATTCTAGATTATTCTAGGAGTATCTTTTATAAAAAAAAGGATTATTATAATTGATTTTGTATTAATTATTAATTTCTTGGAGGACAATGATTTCTCTCCTATATAAAGAGAGTTCTCCTAAGCCTTTTCTCCGATCACAATACACGACATATACACACCAAAATAAGCTAGGAATTTCGGCCAAGCTTAGGGTTTTATGAGTTGGGAAAATCTTCGGGATTTTCCGGGTAGCATATCAAGGAGGTCAAGCATCAAAGATCAACATGCACCGGTTGTTGCTTGGAGATACACATCAGAAGATCGTGGCATCTCAAATTGGATCTCGACTTCATCAATCTTTTGGATCTCGCTTTTGATTGGTAAGTAGATCTCACCTTCTTATAGGTAGATCTTAAATTATGTAGTTTAATTTTATATGATCGTAATCCTCTTGTTAATTCCGCTGCGTAATCGGGCGGATCTAGATCCGTCCTGCGATATTACATCCAACAAATGGTATCAGAGCCTCCGATCTATAAATTAAAGTATATAATTGATAGATCTAGGAGTGGATTTGCATGTTTAGATTGCATTGTTTTCGGTTTTTTTAAAAAAAAAATCGAAAACTTTCATGATGATGAATGCTTTGATATGTTGTGGTGAAAAGATGGATTGGGGTTGGTATTGTTTACCCGTTAGATATATTTTGTAGCTCTTTTGATTAGTCTCAATTAAGCATATGATGATGTATTTTTTTTATCATGCGAAAATTGTAAGCTTTTTGTAAGTATAAAAATTCCGGGTTCGAAACGATGAAGATCATGGTGACGAAGATCAAGATCAAGGCGAAACCCTAGGTATGAATAAGGTGAGGGGCGGCTTAAAACACTTTAGGCGGCGTTTTTCCTTTTCCTTTTCCTTTTTTTTTTGTTTTTTATTTATGAAAACCGTTTTTTTATTTTAATTTAATTCGGCCGTAAGGCTATAAATTTTATAAAATAAAATAAAAAAAAAAACTGGAAAAGCCGTGACATAAAATAAAAAAAATTATTTTATAAATAGATTATATATTTAATAAATAGCCTCTCCTTTTGGGTTCGTGGTTCGTGGTTCGAGATCCGGAAGTTCAAGATTCAAAATCAAGATTTCAAGATTTGAAGATCGAAGATCGATTTTTGGTTTTTATTTACTTTTTCCTAGAAAATAGGTTAGATACATGGGGTACCAACGATCCATCTCGGTGTTTTATTTTCCGTAATTTGCGTGTATGATCGTGATTTTGTGTTTAACCGGCCATAAAGGCAAGACCAAGTCTAAACATGTTTATGCGCCTAAACCAAAACCTATGAAGAAGAAGGCCAAACAGACCAATCCTTCCAAACCTAAAGGGAAGTGCTTTTACTGTAACGAGATAGGACATTGGCATCGTCACTGTCCAGCATATCTCAAAGACGTAAAGGATGGAAAGGTCAAAGTTGGCAATGGGAAGGATAAGAAAGGTAATTCGGAATTACTTGTCTTGGAATCCTATAATGTAGCTAAAGATGTATCAACTTGGATACTGGATACTGGAGCTACTAACCATGTATGTTCTTCTTTGCAGATCCTTAGTTCATTTGAGGAGCTAGAGGAAGGTACTCAAGTGATGAGAGTTGGCACCAGGGTGCTTGTTTCAGCTAAAGCAGTGGGAGCTGTTGATTTAGTTTTTGGCAATAAAGTTCTACGTTTAGACCATGTTTATTTTATTCCAAACTTTCGTAGGAATTTGATTTCCGTTTCAGCATTGAAAGAACAATTTTATTCAGTTTCCTTTGTGAATGACGAATTTATTATTTGCAGAAATGGTTTTAATTTGTGTTCTACAATACTGGAAAACGGATTATATTTTATTAAACTAACGCATGCTCCACTGCTTAACACTGAAATATTTAAAGTAGCACATCAACAATCTGCTAAAAGGCAGAAAGTTTCTCAAAAAGAAGATAAAACATATCTTTGGCACCTTAGGCTAGGTCATATTTCCTTGGAAAGACTCAAACGACTGGCTAAGGGTGATTCCTTAAAAGAGTTATCTGTTAACTCATTGCCGATCTACGAATCTTACCTGGAGGGAAAAATGACTAAGAGTCCCTTCTCGTCAAATGGAAATAGGGCTAAAGAACCTTTAGAGTTAGTACATTCAGACCTTTGTGGTCCGATGAATGTGCAAACTAGAGGCGGATTCGAGTACTTTGTGACTTTCATCGACGACTACTCGAGATTCGGTTATGTTTATCTGCTGCATCAGAAATCCGAAACTTTTGGAAAGTTTAAGGAATTCCAAGCAGAAGCCGAAAGGCAACTGGGCAAGTCTTTGAAATGCTTTCGCTCTCATTGCAGATGAGAGTACTTAGATACTGTATTCACTGACTATCTAATTGAAAATGGAATTTGTTCTCAACGTTCTACGCCCGAGACACCTCAACAAAACGGAGTTGCTGTAAGGAGAAACATAACTTTGATAGACATGGTCAGGTCTATGATGAGCTATGTCTCGCTACCGATTTCCTTCTGGAGATATGCTTTACAAGCAGCGGTATACATACTGAATGTAGTACCGTCAAAGTCTGTCGAAAAGACACCTTTCGAAATGTGGAGAGGACGTCGTGAAAGCATACGTCACTTCCGTATTTGGGGATGTCCTACACATATGCTGGAAGACAAGACTACAAAACTACAAAAACATACGAAAGTATGTTTGTTTGTAGGGTACCCCAAAGGAACACGTGGAGGTCTGTTTTATGATCCGGAAGATAACATGGTGATAGTTTCTACTAACGCCACGTTTTTGGAAGATCAATATATGGCAGACTTCAAACCTCGAAGTAAAATTGTACCTGAGGAGTTACTTTCTGATGAGGTCAGATCACCGGTGACACCTAGTGTCACTGACAACAACACATCGAATGCACCTATCAACCCAGAAAATCCTGTTCCACCCAGGCGTACTGAGAGAGTGGTTCGGCCACCAATTCGGTATGGGATGCAATCAGAGGCGTACGTAGCCATATCTAATGGAGTGGAAGATGATCCAGTGTCCTTTCGGAAGGCCATGTATGATCGTGACAAGGAAAATTGGGTTGATGCGATGAATCAAGAGATGGAGTCTATGTACTCTAACTCTGTCTGGAAACTTGTAGATTTCCCTAAGGGTGTCAAACCCAAAGGTAGCAAATGGCTCTACAAGAGAAAGCGAGGAGTTGATGGGAAGGTTCAAACCTTCAAAGCACGGCTTGTAGCCAAGGGTTACACACAGAGAGAGGGTATAGACTACGAAGAGACCTTCTCCCCTGTGGCCATGCTGAAATCCATTCGGATCCTCCTTTCGATTGCTGCATGCCTAGATTATGAAATCTGGCAGATGGATGTTAAGACAGCCTTTCTAAACGGCTTTCTTGACGAGGAAATATATATGCAGCAACCAGAAGGATTTATCGAGCAAGGCCAAGAGCACAAGGTGTGCAAGTTGTTGAGATCCATTTATGGGTTGAAGCAAGCTTCTCGCTCTTGGAATCATAGATTTGATGAGACCATTAAGTCATATGATTTTGAACAAAACTTTGATGAGCCTTGTGTATACAAGAAAGTCATCAAAGATAAGGTTGCATTCTTAGTGTTGTACGCAGACGATATTCTGCTAACCGGAAACGATAAGGGAATGTTGTCGGACGTAAAAAGTTGGTTAGCCAACCAATTCCAAATGAAAGATTTGGGAGAGGCGAATTATGTTCTAGGGATCCAACTTATAAGGGATCGTAAGAACAAGATGTTAGCTCTGTCCCAGGCATCTTATATTGATAAGGTGTTGGCACGATATAGCATGGAGAACGCAAAGAAGGATTTTCTACCAACCCATCACGGTGTTCACCTCTCTAAGAAACAGGGTCCTCAGACTCTTGAAGAAATAGAGGCTATGGGAAGAGTGCTATATGCATCGGTTGTTGGTAGTCTAATGTATACAATGCTGTGCACTAGACCGAACATCTGTTATGGCGTTGGAATCGTCAGCCATTATCAGTCCAATCAAGGAATGGAACATTGGACAGCAGTAAAGAATCTCCTCAAATATATGAAGAGAACGAGGAATTATATGCTCGTATATTCGGTGCAAACCTGGATATAAAATGGTACACTGATTCTGACTTCCAGTCGGATAAAGATGATTTCAAATCTACCTCTGGCTCAGTGTTTACTCTCGGAGGCGGTGCAGTCATTTGGAGAAGCGTAAAGCAATCCAGTACAGCTGATTCAACTATGGAAGCCGAATACATAGCGGCCTCTGAGGCAACTAAGGAAGCAGTTTGGTTGAAGAGTTCCTGGGTGGTTTAGGTGGAATCCCAAATCACAACGATCCGATATGTCTCTATTGTGACAATAATGGGGCTGTGTCAAATTCGAAGAAACCCCGTAGTCATCGCAAGTCAAAGCATATAGAGCGAAAGTACCATTTGATCAGAGAAATTGTTCAACGATGAGACATTTCCATACAGAAAATCCTCTCTGAAGACAACATGGCTGATCCTTTCACCAAGACATTGCCGTTAGAAGTCTTCAACAGGCATTTGGAGAATATGGGTATTAGGGACATGACTCATTTGCTTTAGAGCAAGTGGGAGATGTAGTTTGCTGTAATATAGATATAGGGAGTGCTCTAAAACAATTAATCACTTGCCCTTCGTGCAAGTGGGAGATTGTTAGGTGTAGTGCCCGAAAGACAATTTTGTAATTGTTTTATTTAAATAAATGATAGAATTATATA
Organism: Gentiana straminea; assembly: GCA_036785695.1. NCBI lineage: Eukaryota > Viridiplantae > Streptophyta > Magnoliopsida > Gentianales > Gentianaceae > Gentiana > Gentiana straminea. Next base: position 4,763,597 of record JAVUPR010000483.1, on the reverse strand, counting down.
TTCATTTTATTATTTGCATTTATGCTTATATTATACACTACTGAAAACCCTAAGTATATTGGTATGTAATCACATAACTCAGTGTATGACATACACATGAGGATTGAGTTAGTGATGATATGCTTAAAACTAGTTAGTCCGTGGTGAATTTAATCAGAGTATGGGTCTCATGATTAATATACCAATAATGCACCCGAACACTTAACGGTGTGACCGTCTTATCCGGACCGTCGGTATAGGGTACCTAGTGGGGCATTTATATATGATGTCTATCATATAGGACTGGACCTATTTGATTTAAATTTCTCGATATAATTCCGTGATCGAGAAATCTTATCGAATCACAATATGATCATATATGGATTAATCTCAATCCTGATGTGATCACGCCATTCGCTGCTTGGTTCAAAGTAGGGTTTGATGTGTTAGTTAAGGATCACTTGGATACATGTGATCTAAATATTTCTCGTTGGCTCTATTCTGTAATGAGTGAGTAGTCTGTGACTTCACAGATATGGAATCCATTCCTTCCCACCGGAGTAGACGGACGCTTCCTTATTTGTTAATCCTGAAGGTGATCGATGGGCCCGCTTCATATTATATTAGTTATGAACTAATTGATCACTAGGGGGTTAATGGTAAATAATGATAAGATGTTTTGAGAAGGGTTTACGGAAATATCCCGAATCAAAACGAACAGTCTATGGAGGATTTATCCGTATGTAATGATTATATTAATAGACGCTTTTACTCAATGATTAGAGTGTAAGTACATATCTATAATCGATAGAGTTCAGTTTCAGGTTTATGTTGGCGTAATCCCAGAATTAATAGATTGAATAAGAATTGTTCTGTTCGATGAATAATTTAATTTAATTTATTGTAACTACTGATTATAGATCTATGGTCTCCGATGTGGCTCCTAACATGCATATGTTTCTTGACGTTGGGCCTCAATAATAATTAAGTAGTTGGACTGTTTAATTGATGTGCGATTTATTATTTATTGGACTAAATAATAAAATACATGGAAAAGACATTTTTCGTGGACTCGGCCCAATAGTGTAAAAGTCGTGTGCTAGCCTTATTTGACTAGGGTTCGCGTGTTTTGTGTCTTGTTATTTATTAAGGAATTAGTTTTCTTGATAATTATAAGACATGTGATTAATTGTTTATTTGTTAAATAATTAATTAAGGAAACTATATTAGATTGATCCTTAAATATTCTAGATTATTCTAGGAGTATCTTTTATGGAAAATGATTATTATAAATTTTTTTTATTAATTATTAAATCCTTGGAAGACAACAATTTCTCTTCTATGTAAAGAGAGTTCTCCTAAACCTTTTCTCCGATCACAATACACGACATATACACACCAAAATAAGCTAGGAATTTCGGCCAAGCTTAGGGTTTTACGAGTTGGGAAAATTTTCGGAATTTTCCGGGTAGCATATCAATGAGGTCATGCATCAAGGATGAACATCCACCGATTGTTCATGGAGATACACATCGGAAGATCGTGGCATCTCAAATTGGATCTTGACTTCATCAATCTTTTGGATCTCGCTTTTTATTGGTAAGTAGATCTCACCTTCTTATAGGTAGATCTTAAATTATGTTGTTTAATTTTATATGATCGTGATCCTCTTATTTATTCCGTTGCGTAATCGGGCGGATCTAGATCCGTCCGGCGATATTACATCCAACATTAGCATCGACACTGAGAATGTAGAATGTTGCCTGTATATTCGACTTTCACAAAATCAATTCAATTGTGTTGCACAAGTAGTGTGTTAGAGCACTCGCATCAGTGTCTCCTAACAGATTCTCTATTTTACAGACTACAACACAACTTTTATCTGCTTTACATAATCTCTACACATGTCGAACTGCATCAGAATCTCTATTGTACAATATTAAAATAACTACAAACCATAAAAAATAAGACACATTTTCACGCGCGCGCGTGCGCGCACACACACACACACACATATATATATTTATGTCTATTCTTACAATGATAAATATTACTTTGTATGAATCGATTTTCTAAATATTTATAAAAGATCTATATCTCATACAATGGAAGATTTGTTAAAACAAATTTTTTTCGCTCTAACGATATATATATATAAAATTCAACACGTACACACACAAAACACGCAAAATGTGCGTGTTGAATTTGTGAGTATGGTGTCTAGAATCTGTTGTATACAAATTCTATTAACATATTCTGATGCAGTTGAATTTTAGTTGGATATGAAGAGTTAGAATATATAAAATACAGATTTACCATCTTTTACGGATTTTACTGTAAGTTCTCTTATACGGTAGATCAGTTGCGGTATAAATAAAGACTCGGAGCGAAAGACTCTTGTACACAAGTGGGCCATTTATCCCATTAATTGGGAAAGCTTTGAAATTGCTTTGCGGCCTTTAAACTTTAGGCCCATAACAGCCCATTAAAATTTCATTTCATTCACACATATAGTTGAGGCCCTTCAGTTACTCCATTGCCAGCATTTCATTTTGCCTAGTGCTAGGGTTTTATATTTCTGCTCATACTGCAGCTACAACCATGGCGACGGCGGCGCCCATAGAGTCCGTTCAATGTTTCGGCCGTAAGAAGACGGCGGTTTCTGTCACTCACTGCAAGCGTGGACGTGGCCTCATCAAGATCAATGGCGTCCCAATCGAGCTGGTTCAACCTGAAATCCTCCGCTACAAGGCCTTTGAGCCTATCCTCCTCCTCGGTCGCCACCGCTTTGCTGGAGTTGACATGCGTATCCGTGTTAAAGGAGGCGGTCACACCTCTCAGATTTATGCTATCCGTCAGTCCATTGCCAAAGCTTTGGTAGCTTACTACCAGAAGTACGTGGATGAGCAGTCGAAGAAGGAGATCAAAGACATCCTCGTTCGCTATGATAGGACGCTTCTTGTTGCTGATCCCAGGCGATGCGAGCCTAAGAAGTTTGGTGGTCGTGGTGCTCGTGCTAGGTTCCAGAAATCTTACCGTTGATTTGCTAAGCTGTTATGGCTGGTACTATGTCCGAGTGTTTTATTCAGTACTGTTTTCTCTTTAAGAATTCTGTTACTATTAATGTTCTTGGATTGTTATGTTTTTTTCTTGATCTCGTGTTTTGTTATGGTTAAGCAATATGCACTGTTTTTTTGGGATAATTACTTCTATGGTTTCAAAATCATTTCTTTTTGCTTGATCTTTCTTGTTTATTTTTTTTCTGGCTTGTATTTCTGTGGCTCATGGCTTTCCCCCCTTTTTATGTGTCACTTCCTTTTCTTTTGGCTGTTTAGCTCTGGTGGTTTAGTACAAGTAGCTGTTTTGGGATTATGTTGGGACCTTCTCTTTTTAGTTAGTTAGCTTTTGCTAGGGTGCTAATTGATCAGGACTGAGAGGGCCTTTTCAGCATCACTCTCATTATACAAATCAGTAGGTTTTTTTTTTTTTTTTTTTTTTTTCTAATGTGCAAGCATGGTGGTAAACTATCTTCATAATACTCCCTTACAGTGTGTGTTTTTCTATGCCAAGATAGATGGTACAAATTGTGTAGAATTCCACTGTTGGAACATGGGAAGCATGTCCATGATCGTTTGATTCTCATTCATAAAGGCTTCAGGCAAAGGCATTCTGCTCTACTGTTGTTCCTTAATTGTTTATAGGATGGATAGATGTTATTCCTTGCCCTGTTAAAAGTGGGGTTTGGCATTCCTGTTTATAGGATCAAGGCATTTTGCCTGCCTGACTGTTCTTGTTAAGTCTTTAGTGCTATGCTTATCTCCTTACGGTTAGCTATGAAAGGCTTACCCCACCTATGTATGACGGTAGCTTATGTATTCATCTTCTTCGTCCATGAATGAAATCTGAGATGCTCTACACATGCCATGCACCACACCGAATCAACCTCCAGTAAATTGAATCTTGAGTTCTGAAAGTTGGTCATCTCATTCAACCTTTGTGAAGTTGATTCTTGGCTCAAGATTAGACTTTCCGAAGGTCAATTCGGCGTGGTGCATGATAAGCGTGTTGTATTGGTAGAATCACAGCAGTGCAAATAAAGGGTCCCTTGCCCTCTTTTCTTGGTTCTACTTGCCAAAGCTTTTAGTTTGGTATATTACCTTGGATTGGTGTGCTTGTAGACACTGAACAGCCTCATGTAGGAGGATGGTTTTGGAACTTTTGAAGTATATAAGTGAAGCTGTCAATGGTTTCTCTTACCCCATGTAGGAGGATGGTTTTAGAGCTATCAGACTATATGATTGACAAGCTGTCAATGGGTTCATTTCCCTCTGCACCCCACGAAGGAGAAACATGATAGTCACTTGAGAGGTTTAAAAGAGGTGGGGTAGATAGAATGTGTGGTTTCTGTCGGTGTTCGTTTTGAAAGCAAAAACGATAGGTACCTTGGCAAGGTGTTTGTTATAGCTGGGGTGATAAGGCCTTGTAAGTTTAAAAAAAAAAACTTGACTACTATTCTACCATGTCTTAGACATTTTCTTAAGCGCATGATTTTCAAGTGTTTCGGTTTATATAGCTACCAACTAGTGCATCTTCTCAACAACCATTCTCTTATGTTCTGCTTCATCAGACCTTCATTAGAGCTCATTATTTGTGTTGTAGTTTAACTCAATCTCGACTTGCGGTACGCTTCGTAATTGTTGCTCTCCAAGTTCTGTTACGTTTCATCATCTTCATCTTTTGCTAGTGAAAGCTGATTCTCACTCCAGCCCAAATTGCTGTGACCCATTGCCCAAAGGGCGAGTCGTAGGCTTAGGCCCAAAGGGTCTAGGCCTCCTAAGATTGGTCACAATTTAGGGTACCATATTTGAAGGGCTCCTAAGATTGGTCACAATTTAGGGTACCATATTTGAAGGGTAGTTCTATTGGCATCATGAAATTACTTCCTATACTATGAGTTCTTAGCGCACCCAAAAAGTTGCTTCGAAAGCCACTATTTTTTCGTGAAAAAGAAATTGGTGTTACTTTTCTCCCCAAAACGTCAAGGGCAATGGGTCACTGACATTGACGTTTCTTGTACATAAGGAACGTTGGATGTCAATGATGTTCATACTAACATTTCGAGCAGTGATGAAGTAAATTTAACAAGGTTTATTGGTTTAAAATATTTTGTTTCGACGGCAATAACAACTAATAAAGCAAGAGTATCGTGTTCCATGTATCCTCCTCGACCCTCTATTGTAATGGAATGATGATGATAATAATCGTTGCAATGTCATCAATTAGCAATATCACTCACGATTGTCGTTATCTCTGTCATTTGATCCTAGGTCCACGGTGTTCCGAGTCAATATGATAATAATCCGGGGAGCGGGGGGGACAATATCTAAGGTTATGCTTGTATACCAGCTCCATTTACGATGTATCAATATGATAATAATACGGTGGGGTCAATATCTGGGGTAATGCTTGTATACCGACTCCATTTACGATGTAATCACTCTGTAGATGAATCTGAACCATAGTTTCATCATGGGAAAAAGAAAAAAGAAGAGACTCCACTTCTTGTATGTTTAGGATACTTCTTAACTTAATTAAACTTAACTCATCCACATGGTTCACTCCGCAAATGGAGTGACCACCTAAGAATTATATTCCCCCAACATCTAGTGATGCATTCCATCCATTTATGGATCATTTAGTCACATTATACACTGTTGTTCATTAACACATGATTGATGATATATTATAATTTTTGCAATAACTGCATTTTCGATAGATACCAAGTGTTTGTAAATATTTATTTTACAGGAAAAAATCATTTTTTTTTCTTAAAGCCTCCGGTATCCGAAACCAACTGGCCCGACTAATCCAGAGTTCGGTCTGGGTCGTGCCTACAGAGTGATTTGTAGTATTGTAGAGATTGTAAAAAAAAAAAAATCTAACGTTCATCTTAAATAGAGATTTTGTAAAGTAATATAATATGGTGTGTTTGTTTTTTAAATTGGGTTATGGGGAATAAGATTTTTATTATATTGAAGCGGTTACGAGAATCGAACAGTGCTCCATCTTTTCGAAGTGCAATGACCTGTATCATTAGGTCATATCCGATTTACGAATCTTAAGAATATCTAGTCCAGTACAAATGCTTTTACTTGGTATTACTATAACAGTAGTACTGTGCACTTTGTGGTAGAGAGAGAGACTGACTATTAAGTGAAGTAGGTTGTTGGACATTAGAAACATTCAATGTTGTACCCTTTTCAAAGTTAAGAGGCCTCACCTTTATTTTCCTACTAAATAGGAATACTGTTCTTGTTGTATCATTTAATCTGAATATTTTCAGTGATTTTTATTTATTTAAAGAAAGTGATTGTTTTCTTAAAAAGAAGAAGTGGGAGTTACATTCAAACGATTTTGATTAGGGTCCATGTCAATTTATTAAGTTGATATGATAAGATTTTGTTCAGATTGAACCAAATCTGATTTGATGATTTTCAATCAATAGAAGTAAAGAAATCTTGTGGCGGACCCTTGTTTTTAAAAAGAAAATAAAAAACTTCCATTTTAAGAATATTGGTTGGCTAAAAGTGATTGACATGATGATCCAACTTGATTTATGACCATTATAAAATCATTGTTGAACTAGTTCACTTTGCATTTTCTTAATTACTTTCGGAATAAAAAAACAGTTGAATTTTCCAACTTTCAAAGAACTGTGGATGAACGAGAGTTAGTTGGCGCTGCTATGTTGCTTCAGTCTGTGGATGTTACGCCTTGTTTTATGGCAACGAACTGTGCTGGACCCCGAAGGTCTGTTTTTCGAGTCTCTACAGTTTCTTTTCGTCTGAGCAATTTTTTTTAAATTTTATTTACTCTGATATGACTTTAGACTTACATGAGTTTGTACTTTGAAAAACACAAAACAAGTGACATATGATTTGTTGCCCTCCAATTTATCCAAGAGCAACCGTCAAAGCATGAACCCTATATATGTAAAAATTACACCTCTACATCAAATCTGCAAAGAACACTTACCCTGACATGATTTGGAACGAAAATTTGAAAGATCAATCCTTTGTGGGGGTAAATTTGGAATTCAGGCATCTCTTTTAAGGTTATATATAATTTTACATTTGAAAAACATTTTATCCGTAGAAAATTTCTATGAGGAAAAAACAAATATTTCCCAAGTAGATAATTATCTAAAAGGAAAAAAATATTCCTCCATAGAAAAGCCGGAATTTTGAATTTCTAAGCGTAAGAGACTTGCCTTCGCATATTATTCTCACCCCTTGAAACTATGGTGAAAAAAAAAAATATTTGCTCCACCGCCACCCATTGTCCTCAATTTACTTCCGGTGCATAATACATGCTTAAATATCTACTTCAATTACCATCAATTATTTCTTGTACGTATTTGTTCAGTTCATTTACCTAATTACCTATTTTAACATGTTCATGTTTCTTGTCCAACAGTACCTTTTACGAGCAATGTCAATACTCGATGGTACAATGCATGTCACCACATTGCATGCGTGAGAGCACGTTTTAACACGGGTAATAGGACTATTTATACATCCAACGGTAACGTAAGATCACGGTACTCTGTTCAATATATTATTTTAAAACAACATGGGAAATATAACTAGTTATATATCAAACATGATATCTAATCATAGTCCTCCATTTAATGTTGCTGGGTTAATAACTATACGTTACCAAGAATCCATGTGCAACACAAAAAAGCACGTATGAGCACATAAAGTCATGTTCAACTTTGTCATATAACCTTGTGATCATGCAAAGTCCATAACTATTGCTGACTCCCAAACCTATCTTCCAGAAACTCACAAACGAACAACGTACTGACGCACAAGAGACAAAAAAACAAAACCAAGAAGATTCACATATCTCGTGGCCATGAGCTATATATATGTTTATGGGCGCGAGCTTAGTTGTGCTTCCATACCCGTTTTCTGTCTACAACTACCCGACATATATACTAAACACATAATTAAGTTCAGATACGTGATAATTACCACACAAAAAAAGACAATTTTTCCCTTTACATAGAATTTTGGGGTTTCAACATTCAAAGAACCAAACAGCTCCATGGTTGTGTTGTCTGTTTCATTGTCTGAAAATTAATTGGATCCCAATCATATACACCCTCCGTCCCAATTTGTTTGGGAAATATTTCATTTATGGTTGTTTAAAAATAAGTTTCATAACTCTAATTAGACTTAAGTTTTTATTTTAACTGCCTAAATTACCCCAATGTATTTTATAAAGTGAAAATAATACTACGTATGAAAAGAACAAAAAGGTAAATTAATCAAATTTTAAATGACTAGACAATTTATTAATTGATGACTCCTTAAATATTGTACTTTTAAAATGTCTCAAATAAATTGGAAAGGAAGGAGTACTAGTTTCTGTTGCCCCTGGAGCGAATAAATGCATGTTGGTGATGGAGAGAGATCAAGAGCTACATAATAATTGCTCCCAACCTACCCCCACCCCTTCTATATCGGGAAGTTATTATGTGGTGAGGGAATTTAAAGATGAAGTGACGGGTGAAACGATCAGAACGACACAGTTTAAATACAGAATAAAACTACGGTGTGGCACACGGTGTCTCCGCACCGTATGAAGACACCACACAATAACTTCCCTTCTCTATCTCCCCCTCCCCACCCCCATCTGTTCTTTCTTCCTTTAATGACTGATCATAACTGATCCAACCACTAGCTTCTTGACATTATGGCAAAACCTAGTACAACTTTTGGCCCAAAGAAAACTTCAGTCACACATCTTCTAATGCAATCTAGTACACTTTTTAAAATCGGGGGTGAGGCCATTACGGTTAGGGTTTAACCGTTTTTTAGTACATATTTTAAAAGTCCTCAGGACATGGATTAGTGGTAAAGGGCTTGAGTGATGTAATAACAGCTGGACCGGAAGCTGGAGTGTGGAGGTTCGACTCCCGTAAAGTGACGACTTCTTTCCGTATCTTAGTATAATGGCAGCCCTTGATTCTGAGTTACTACGTTACCTGATTAACATCTCTACTCATTCCGTGAGACAGGGGGTAGAGGCCCTTTCGGTTAGGGTTTAACTGTTTTTAGTACACATTTTAATTAATTGGATAGATGATTGAATAATATATTACACAATACAATCTTTTAGACTTTAAATCCCGTGTTCTTTCAATTTTGTGTAAAAATGACTTGTATTTAGGGGGACGTAGGAATACAATATACACATTTCTCTGTATCATAACATTACTGTATTGTGCTTTGAAGGTGACCATGTATTCAAGATGATTATTTAATAATGATGAGCAGACAGTCAGCAGGGCTGGAAATCGACCCCCAATGAAACCGTGTGGACGAGATGAAGCTACATAGATATCTCTCTATATGAGAGTCTCCACCTTAGAATTTTCCGACCCCGATTGGATGTGACGGGTGGGGCGGCGTACCCCCTATAAAATTATTAGCTATAAATTGTAGAGATTGATATGACCGTGAGACCTATAGAGTGTTGTGGTAAAGAGTGTTGTGGCGCTTTGTTGTGTACATATTGTTATGACACAAACATTTATCATATGTGAATTAAATTGACATCTTATTTTTTAGAGAAATGTTTGAGCCACAATAAAATATACACAACAAAGTACCACAACAACATTTTATATCATTGATTTTTATGGGACTCATATGAATCAATAGGTTTCACATCATAATCAATGATTCAAAAGTGTGTTGACACTTTGTTGTGTCACTATCACTACTCTATTTTTTATGTATTGACCCACTATTTTATGTTTTTTTACCCATAAATGGATGTGTAAAATTGAATGAACAAATCTATGTCTGAAAGAGAGAAAAATAACTAATTAATTTTTTTACGACCGTGATAAAAATCCTGGAGCCGTCCCCCGGCTGGCCTGTGCCGGCTGCACCTTAAGAAGGTATGGGGCAGCCGTGTGACCCACTAAAAAATATTAAGATGCAGATTTTTTTTATGTATATATAAATTTATGAAATTGACCTATTTATTTTTATATATTCATCTGTATTGACCCGTATTGATCTATAATATAGAATATTAAATTTAATAGTTACAAAATATTACAAATTTTCGACCCGTATATCAAAATTCCTGAAACTGCGTCTGCCAGTAGCCTTGCCAAGAATGAAAAGTTATTGGATGCACCCGCCATATGTGAAGTGCACGCATGTGGCATGATATAGACATTATAATAATATTCATCAGACAATAACACATAAACATGTATTAAATGTAACGACCCGTATTTTTAAATACAAGGGTAATACGAAAGTGCAGTACGTGTGTGTGATCAAAAAGGGGAAAGAAAAATAATAGTATGTTAACAAGTGTCCGGCCGAAGTTGGAATTATATACACACACATACATGTATTTACGTGTCAGGCAGACATAGTAACAAAGAAAGTAGTATATAGTATATATATATATATATATCAGTGGTGGACTCGAAAAAAATTTCAATAGAGACATCAGAAGTACTTGGTACATTGCCATATTGTTTTCCACTAGGGTCTAATCCTGCTACCCAGTAGGGAGTCGAGGGTTCGAACCCCGCTTGGGATGCGCGTGTGTGTTATCTTTTCGTTTTCGAAAAAAATAAAAAAAATAGAGACATCAGAACAAATTCGAAGATCGAGTAAGGAAAGTAGACGTGGTTTTACTGTTTTTTTTATACCAACACAACTACTTTATTTTCGGTCCGCCTCTGGTGTATACAATAGGGAATAAACAATTAGAACTGGTATTTTCGGTCCGCCTCTGGTGAATCCAAGATGCTCGTTTGTGCTATCCTGTGCTAATTTGAGTATCACGATAAAAAGATGAAAGATTTAGGTACTGGAGTTTCCCAGGTGACAGCAAAAGGTTAGAATTTTTAGATGTCAATAAGTCGGTCAAAAACAATTATTGTTGTCGAGTGCAGAAGCTGTCAGAATTTCCAGATTTGTCAACACTGATGTGAATTGCAGATTGAGATCAAACGAAAAGGAATTTGAACTTGATTCCAAGAGGAAAGTTATAGATAAAGGTGTTATCTGCAACATATCAAAAATTCAGGTCAATTGAAGGCATTTAACCTGTTCAAAACAGAAGAAGAAGTGAAAGTGCTGCTGCAGATTTTTCTGGACAGAGTGTCCGGCATCAACATGGATTTTCTGAACAATCCACAATGATTATCGAGTTGAAGTAGAAAGAGAAATTGTAGACAAAACAGTGATCTACCATTATGCAAATTTTCAGAATTTTTGGAGCAAGGGACTGTTGTACATGAAAGGCAAACACAGGAACAAAAGCATTCTCCCGTGTTGGATAATGTTAACTCCAAGTATGATGAAAACCATGTATTAAATCAAGAAACCTTTAACACCGGTGGTTGAATTGAATAACAATCACTTGGAAAAGATAGAATTGTATATGGAGTTCGTGTGGAACTCATATTGAGCAAAGGAGGGTCAAAGAATTTTGATAAGCAACAAAGCAAGTAAGAGTGAAAGGAGAAACTGTAAGATTTGTATAGTCGAATCAGATGTCGTACTCAACAATGGTTGGCCAAGTCAAAAGTATACTTTGATATTGATGTGTAAATGAAAGTGGAAAGATCACGATAGGAAGGAATAAATGACTAGATAACATTTTATCAGAGAAGGTGATAGATCAGTCTCGAAAGAATTTATTCAAACTAACCTTGAGGTCCTATGTTGATGTGGACTTATGACAGGCTTAGGCGGCTCCAAAGGGAGGGATTTGGGTCACTTGATAACACCTACTAACTGTAACGCCCCCAGACCCCGGGCCTGGTAGCGCTAAATGAGTCATAAATGTCCGGTCAACTGCTTAGACCGCCGTCCTCGCTTGGTCTAAAAGGGCTAACCCGAGTTGACAAGACATTTATGTCTCACACTTATATGGGGGTGAGCATTCTCTTATTTTACCGATGTGGGACTTTACATTCTCCCCCCTTATAAGGGACTGGCGTCCTCGCCGGGACGGCCGAGACTTGTTCCCGGATCGTCCCTACCGGAGGGTAACTAGAGGCCATCTTTACACCGTCTTCTTGTACGGTGCAGCGCATAGTTCCGTCGATAGTCGGCTCGAATACCATTCTTTAACGCCCCCGGACCCCGGGCCTGGTAGGTAGCGCCCAAATGAGTCATAAATGTCCGGTCAACCGCTTAGACCGCCGTCCTCGCTTGGTCAAAAGGGCTAACCCGAGTTGACAAGACATTTATGTCTCACACTTATATGGGGGTGAGCATTCTCTTATTTTACCGATGTGGGACTTTACATTCTCCCCCTTATAAGGGACTGACGTCCTCGCCAGGACGGCCGAGACTGTTCCCGGATCGTCCCTACCAGAGGTAACTAGAGGCCATCCTTACACCGTCTTCTTGTACGGTGCAGCGCATAGTTCCGTCTGATAGTCGGCTCTGAATACCATTCTTTAACGCCCCCAGACCCCGGGCCTGGTAGCGCTAAATGAGTCATAAATGTCCGGTCAACTGCTTAGACCGCCGTCCTCGCTTGGTCTAAAAGGGCTAACCCGAGTTGACAAGACATTTATGTCTCACACTTATATGGGGTGAGCATTCTCTTATTTTACCGATGTGGGACTTTACACTAACTGACCCGCTAAAATTTTAAAACATTGATCATTGACCGTTAATCATACTTGAATTTGTAAAATTAATACTTATAAGTTTGTAATACGATATACCGTTGTCGATCTCCGACCCGTATCCAAGAATTCCTGCAGGCGCCCCTGATGACAGGATGAGTGGTCGTTGGAGTTGATTGTTGACTACTCGAGTAACGACATATGTTAATCTTAGTATTAGAAAATCCTAAACTTTGAAAAGCTTAAAGGATTTCTAATGTAAGAGCATGTACAATAGTAACATATTTTTAGACATCTTAAAGTGCACTTTTCTGACAATAGCACTTGTGATTAAAAAAATGAAGTAGCAATAACATCTTTTTCCACCTTCTTAACTTGGGTGATTCTATGGTGGGAGACCCTAATAGGGAGTTGTATACGTGACAACATCTAGACCACACAGTTTTCATCCTACGTAGGGAATTTCTTATTGCAGATGAAACTGTATGGTTCAGATGTTACCACGTATGCAACTCTCTCCCCCCACCATAGAATAACCCTGTTAACTTTCCCGTCGTCAATGTGGATGGCTTTCTGTCCACGACCATTCTCCCTCTCTTTAATAAAAAAAAAAACCAAAAATATTTTCTCTCTCCTTTAATAAACAAAATCCGTTTCCCTCCTACCCCAAATCCTCTACTGCTGCTCATCTTATATTAACCCCTCTCTTTAACAACAATGGAGTATTCCTAGTTTTCTACTTCCTGTGGTATTTCTTTTGTGTTCAAAATCGTTAATTGTTTATTATTCAGTTTTTTTTTTTTTTTTTTTTTTTTTTTTTTTTTTTTTGCCTTCTCCCAATTGGTTTTTTTTAATATGTTTTACCTGGTTATGTTCTTTGTATGTTTAATTTATTTAATAGTAGGTATCTAAAATTTCACAAATTTTGGATTTGTTGTTAAAATTTAATAAGTACTTGAATTTGGTGAAATAGATTTATTTTTATGTGAATTTGGCGAGAAAAATGAAAGTTTTTTTGGGCTATTGTAAAAGGTAACGGGAATGTGATGTGAAGGTAAGCCAAGTGGATACCATGTTGGATACTTATATTGTTATTTATTCAAAATGACCTTCCCTTGTAAAGAGACTTTGTTATTGCATGTGCTCTAAGCTGAAAGCAAGCGTAGTAATGTCTATGAAGAGTCTTTGATCCGAGGATCCGTTAGTGAAATTGTTTCTATCTATCTATATAAAAAAAAGAGAACGTATAATGCTCAAGCTAGCTATAGCATAGCTCATAAACTCTCATATTGTTGGAATATTTTTTTATTTTTTATATATTTGAAATGTGTTGTTCATATTGTTTTATAGTGAAAATAAAAACAAAACAAAAAATATTTATAGTGCAAAATGCGAGTACAGTAGTGGTTAAGATGGGACACACATATTAGATGTCCTAGAAAATTTCCAATGATGGCTTGGCCAAGTAAAAGATGGGGAACCTTCAATACCATGTCAGAAATGTGTATGCAGTTAGTCGGTGAATTATTTTACATTGTCCCTTCGAATTAAAAGTTATTACGCTTTTATGTGTAAATTGTATTTGGATTCAAAAAGAAAAATGGAAAAGAAAAAAGAGTGTAAATTGTATTTATGCATGAAAGCTCTTTGATTTTTATGTGTAACGGTATCTCTCCGGATTACGTGGAGAGACACAATGTAAAAATTACTTATATTAGCCGGTCAATGTTCAGAGCCAGTGGCGGAACCTGAACTTTTTTTCAACGGGGTCCGTAAATATTTAACACACTAAATAATTTTTTTCACGGGGTCCGAAATATTTTCTATAGGTAAAATGCAGTGTATTTTTATTTTTAGCGGGGTCCGTGGACCACCCTTAGGTGGCTTTAGATCCGCCCCTGTTCAGAGGGGTAATACTAGTATTACTGTAAATAGGATATTCGATTGAGCAATAATACAACCAGAACCAAATTGACGGAACTCAGATTAGCCTCGGTCACGTCTCATCCCACAAATATTATATAATAAATAATGAAAGAGAGATTAACGTTTAAGGACCAGGAGCACTAGTTGATACTTAATTGTAAGATCTTTATCCCTAGAAAGAAGGTGGGTCTAGTATGCCTAATACACTTCACAATCCATTGCAGGTCGGTCAGGACGAGGCGAAGTTAGGACAGCGCAGTTCGGACAATCGGACCACGGCATCATCAGGAGCTCTCCGTAGGTTGGATAGAGCTAACTGCACCTTTATCCCACGTGGATAATGTATCTGGCAATTATGGAAAGTATCCATTGTAATTACAACTCTGATTCCATTATTTAAACTAGCGTGATTACCTCCTAGATGTTGAAATAGTGTCCTAAACGCAATCGGGTTGGACCGGATCCGATCGGGTTGGATCATTTTACTATTTCTTTGTGTTTATACATATATTAAATGGCTTTTTCGTTGTCATATATATATTCTTTTAAAAAACCAATTATGAATTGTTATATGATAACGTCCTTAGTATTAAACTGTGATAGAGAAACCATGATAGGCGATTATGGTTGATGAGATCTCTAATCACTTTAATAAGTTTGATACTTAAATGTCTCTAGGCCGATGTACTGTTAAACAGGGCATTGATAGTACAAACAGACTAGCACGTATTAGATGTCTTCTATCTTATTGAAGATAGTGATAGATCTCGTCTATGAAAGTTTAGAGACACTTGGACTGTACGTGGAAGTGTATTAGAGAATGCGTACGTTAGACTGACCCACTTACTTTATTAAGTGTCGCACTATGTGGCGGTTGTGTAATTATTTTGAGACCGGAGTCTTCATGGCATCACAGTATGGATTGTCATACTTTGACACTATTGAGGTTTCCCCTAGCCATGGGGGGATCATGCGGTAGTGATTGGGTGTGATACTGAAGCATGCGTAGGATTCATGTCGCTCGTCCGGAAATCGCGTATCCTATGATTATGAGTAAATATCCGAAAGAGCCTTCTTATAACGATTATGTTACTCTCGTGAATCTTTGCAAAGTGGGAGTAAGTGAGTTACTTCGAGAGAGCATGATATCCAGATTATAAGATACGGTTGTTAATGTATTGACACTCGAGATATGACCGTATTGATATTGTAACAACGATAGGATTGTATTTCCACGGTAACTGTTTCACATGAAAGATAGTAGTCATTGCATTTGACTGTTTCGATGATTGGGGGTCACGGTGTGTTGCTAGACGCTATTCCGTGAACGTTAGGTATGAAGGGTATTTTAGTAAATACACTTTGTGCCTACGGTCAACATATTCGGAAGCCTATCGGGACACACACATAAGAACATCTAGCCAGATTAAAATGCGGTTATAGTGATAACCAAATAAGAAAAGTTTTATCTCAACTATAAAGTGTTATAGTGATAAATTAATATGATGATATTTATTTATTATAAATAAATATAATACAAGATATTAATTCTGTTGATTAATTAAATATATATTATATATATGGATCGAAATACATATATATGTATATATGATATACATGTATTTTGTGAATTAATTAATTATAGTATTATATTAATTAATTAAGAATATTCCGGATACCAATTATGGCTATATGGGGCGCAGATGATGTGTATGTGATACACATGTATTTTCTAAATTAATTAATAGTATTACCACATATTAATATTAGAATTAATAGATTTGCATAAATTGATTTATGGTAATATGATAAAGATAATCAATATTAGACATTGATGTTATCTTGAAAATATTTAATATGAGATATTAAATTAAATGAGATAAATCAATCAAAGATATTTTCCTTATTTTATTAGGAATATGTTTTTTTTCTCCTCAATCTATTAGGAAGTTTCTCTCAATCAGATTGAGACTAGTAGGTGGTGCCACAACACACTATAAATATAGTGTGGGTGTCAAAATCTTTTGTATCATCACAATTAGAAGAGTTCTAATTTACTAGAAAATAGCGAGCTTCATAGAGAGAGTTTTGAGAGAGAGAAAAGATCGGTCTAGCAACCGAGTTTTTCCGGTAGCAATCCAATGGTGGATTCCGGCGGGTTGTTCGTGTGGATCAACGGTAGAGACCGAACACTTGGGCGGCTTCGTGCAGAAACTACAACCATAGACAAAGCAATGATCTATTTTAGATCATCCAAGGTATATTCTATGTCTACTTCTTTTATGGTTGTTGTTTAAACGAAGTCGATCCTGGTTAAAAGGAAATTAAATTTTAAATTCCGTTGCGTTCCTGATCGGCCTAATCTGGTGTCCAATCTAACCGGCAGTGTACCTGGTCAAATTGTAGTCTAGTCTAGCGGTCAAGGTCGTCTCCATAGGGAAATGCAATGTGAGGTTAAACATCAATTAGCAATGATTATCTTGATTTGAGCCGCAGTTTAACATAAAAGTAATGATTTTAAGCTACTAATGAAGTTAACAGTTAATGATAAATGTACTAACCAAGGAAACTTCATTGAACCAATGTCTCTTCTAGTTTCATGGGATCGACCGGCCTATTGAGGTTGTCCAAATGTGTGTGAAACGGTGTACTCCTATGCTAAAAATTTCTCCTCTGACGAGTGTATGAAATTGTTCTATGCCTCCTCCTCGGTTTAAGAACCCTAAACCTAATGATTTGACATGATAAATTCACGAGTACAAACTAGTTCATTCCCGAGATAAGAAATTGAACTCCGATAAAGGTCAACTTTACCTTCCGGTTTTTCTACCTCGTTCTCACACCTAATATCTCCGTTCGGTATCCATTAAGTGTGTGTATGCTAGCATCGGTCAATTACTCCAACACAAACAAACAATCAATACAAGTAGAAAAAGCTTCAACACAACTGAAAATAACATACATAACATAATCATTATCCAATCAACCCAAAGAGAATACTTAGTTCAACTACAATGCCTTGGCTAGTTACAAGTCTTAGCTACTCATTACCACAAGCACTAACCTGTTGAAATAAGCATTCATAGTAATAAGAACAACAAACGAAATAAAAATTGAATATTACCGATCACAACGATAAGTTGCATGGGTAAGCTTGCATTCATCTCCGGCGAGCATCAATGGAGGTTGCACCAAGTGTTAAACTTACTCCAATCAACTACAAAAGATTAACCCAAGTATTCTAAGGATTAAATTTGTGATGCACTACCTAAGAGGGAACTAAATTTTTGGCTCTAGAAGCCTTGGAGTTATGATTCCTGCAAGATGAAGATGATGAACTTCGTCCTCTTCCTCCTCTCTTTTCAGCTGTGAATGTGAAATGTTAATATAGCGCTGAATTGGTCTAGTTCCAGTCTGAGCAGTCTCTTTTGAGGCGTGAGCCAAATCACAGCGGTTAGGTAGAGCTGTCTTGTTCAATAAATGCCCGATCTTGATAAATCTTGGTATCCGGCGTGCACCGGCTCATCCGGCTTGCGCCGTCCATCTTCTAGCCAGATGAACAAAATTTTATAAAAAATGTTCTGATAATTGTATTCCGCTTTCATCGAGCTTTACGTCACGACTCCAAGGTTTCACCACGTGGTATCCGTAACGGAACAAACACAAGAAAAACCACGGGTAATTCTGATAACAAAAGCAGGCTGATCGCCTCAAAATATGTCAAAATAATGAGCTTTTATGATATCTACTATATACAAAAACAAAACCATACCATCACAATATTTACTATAATTGACACGAAAATGTCGCTAAAAACTCAAGAAATGGGATTAAAAATACATCAAACTACATCATCTGGTTGACATACATCAACTACTCCCCACTTAGCCGTAGATTGTCCTCGAGCAAAAGAAGCGACAAAACAATTAAAGCCACAACCGGTAGTTATGCAATGTCAAGAAATGATGGTTCAAAAAGATGATGTAACCAATCAGAATTAAAGCTTACATGTTATCCAGCTATCTAAGAGAGCAGTGTGGTGTGTGGATTATCGTTCCTCAATTTTTGTTACTATTCAACCACTCGTGAATACATGCATGCAAAACTTAATAAATGCAAACCATAGGCTTAAGAGTGATACCAATCTTCACTAATCGAGGTACTCGGAGTCAAGAAGATAGGGCGGGTAGGACTTGCAAGCTTGTATCGGCTGGCTCGGGTACTGGCTACTCGAAGGGATAAAAGAGGATATATCAAGAAGAACAAATGCAATAGCAAAAATCTATACCTTCAATTCCCATGATTTTTCGAATTGACAACTCCAACTTCCTCACGTAATTCCCAAAGACGTCTCCTTTACAATAACATAAGAGATGAAGTGCTATTTCATTTGTTTTAACACCCAAACTCTTGTCCTCCAAAATTGCTTTCTAAAACTCACCCTTTATTGCATTAATAATATTTGGTTTTTTTTCTTTCTGATACATATTATAAAACTTAGTATATATACATCAATGGACTCCGAATTTGATAGATACCATCTCAACTTTGCGCCAATAGAATTGTCCAGCTTTCTATTTCCAAAGTTATCACCGTCCAATACATAGAAACTTGCTAATCTTGCGGGACATCAAGCAAATGTAGACCAAAATTAGGGTCAGGGTCGGATAATAATGGGGTTAATCACGAATGGCTAGTTCGAGTGGGGTCTCACCACTCTACAAAGGCTGAGATGGGACAGGTGGAAATTACGTCCAGGACGGCCATTTGGCTATGGTTAAGTCAAAGAAATGCCAGGACCGTCATCCCTAACTTCGACTCCAAACATTTTTTTATTTCGCCTCGAAAGAATATCAAACCTAAGTTCTAGTTGCTACGGAGGCATGTGTGCATGATTTCACAAAAAGTTTGCATGTTAACAAAAGCTTGGGATATACGTGTTCCAATGATTCACACTACTGTCAAAGAATTGCAAGATAAATGTACCTCTAATTTGTTAAGGTTGCTCATGTTTTTTTGAAGTATTCATTCTATTAATTGCAAAGCTAAATGTTGTGCCAAAAATTATTTCATTCTACTTATCATGCTCGAAAAATAATCAAAATTGTGAGTTTCTTGAGTATTTAGTGAAAAAATTCTATTCTTATTGGACTAACTACGTCTCTGTTAGGAAATCTACGCGGGAACGCAGCGGAATTCAAAAATTTGATTTCCTATTACCCAAGATCGACTTCGTTTAAGCAAGTAGACGGTGGTTACCTTGGTTGATCTAAAAGATCGACACTTTTACCGTCTAAGGAGAGTAGTTCTGCATAAAGCCGCCCAAGTGTTCGGTGCTAGTCCACGCGAACAGCCCGCCGGAATCCCATCATGGATTGCTATTGGAAAACTCCGGTTGCTAGACCGGCCCTTTTCCCCTCTCTCCAACTCTCTATAGGATGCTCTCTAATTTTTTACACAAGAACTATTAGCTCTTGGAATTATGATATACCAAAGAGCTTGTCACCCACCTCTTATTTATAGTAGAAGGTGGCGCCCCATATGGTGTGAAAGAGAAGAAAACTATTTCCCAATAAAATAAGGAAAATATAATTGATTGATTTATCTCATTTATTATAACATCTTATATTAAATAAATCTATGATATTGTCAATATCTTATATTGAATATTTCCAAGATATTGTCAATATCTAATATTGACTATCTTTATTATATTACCATAAATCAATTTACACATGTGTATATATCACACATATATTACACAAATAAATCTATATATATATATATATATATATATATATATATATATATATATATATATATATATATATATATAGTGGTGCGTATTCAAATCACTAATTTGTATTAGTGCCCACACGTTATATATATATATATATATATATATATATATATATATATATATATATATATATATATATATATATATATTAATATTTGGTAATAATATTAATTAAATTGCACAATCCAAGTGTATCTTATACACTCCAAAATTGCGCCACCTTTAGCCATTATTTTGGTATCCGGAATATTATTTAATTAACATAATATTATTAATATCTTGTATTTAATTTATTCATAATAAATAAATACCACCATATTAATTTACCACTATAACCTTTATAGTCTCGAGATAAACTTTCCTTATTTGGTTATCATCTATAACCACATTTTAATCCGGCTAGATGTTCATATGTGTGTGACCCGATAGGCTTCCGAATATGTTGGCCGTAGACACAAAGTGTAAATTACGAAAATGCCCTTCATGCCTAACGATCACGGGATAACGTCTAGCAACACACCGTGACCCCCAATCATCGGAAGAGTCAAATGCAACGACTACTACCTTTCATGTGAAACAGTTACCGTGTAACTTACAATCCCATCGCTGTAATAATATCCATACGGTCGTTAATAGAGTGTCAAAACATCAACGACCGTATCTTATAATCTGGATATCAAGCTCTCTTGAAGTAACTCGTTTACTCCCACTTTGCAAAGATTCACGAGAGTAAGACACTCCTTCTAAGAAGGCCATTTCAGATATTCGATCCCAATCATAGGATACACGATTCCCAGACGACCAATCATGTATACTCCGCATGCTTCAATATCATACCCAATCACTACCGCATGATCGCCCCGTGGCTAAGGGAAAACTCAATAGTGTAAAAGCATGACAATCCACACCGTGATGCCATGAAGACTCCGGCCCAAAGGATAATTACACAACCGCCACATAGTGTGACACTTAACCGTGTATGTGGGTCAGTCTAACGTACGCATTCTCTAATACACGTCCACGTATAGTCCAAGTGTCTCTACACTTCGATAGACGAGATCTATCCCTGCCCTTAAAGACAAAAGACATCTAATACGTGCTAGCCTGTTTATACTATCAAAGCCCTGTTTAATAGTACATCAGCCTAGAGACATTTAAGTATCAAACTTATTAAAGTGATTAGAGATCTCATCAACCATAATCGCCTATCATGGTTTCTCTATCACAGTTTAATACTAAGGACGTTATCATATAACAATTCACAATTGGTTCTTTAAAAGAACAAATATATGACAACAAAAAGTCATTTAATATATGTACAAACATAAAGAAATAGTAGAAATGATCCGACCCGGTCGGATCCGGTCCAACCCAATTGGGTTTAGGACACTATTCCAACAGTCTCTACTCCCCACTTATGAACTGGCGTTATCCCAATGAGAAATGAGTAGTAAAAAAAGTAGTTAGGGAAATAAAGAAGAATCAAAAGAAATAAATATGGTGATGCTGGGTGCAAATGGCCTCGGCGTAGGGCAGGTCCGTTGTCGGCGCATACCGGAATATACAGGAAAAATAGTGGAAAGGTCTTGTGGCGCGTGCCGAACTAGTCACGGCGTAGACCGTGAATCGTAAAACTTGGACAGAGAGTCATTTACAGTGCATGAAGCTAGCTGGGGCAAAACATTCAACTCAAAGGAGTGCAGCACCAAGATAAAATTAACAACGTGAAATTTATAATTATGGAGCATGCAACCTTGTTTTATTTAGATAGAGCAACCAGAATACAAACTGAAAGATGACGGCAATACAGGACTAGCTGACATCATTATTGATATTTTATAGACATAAGAAAAAAAAACAAACAACAACCTAGCCATAACCAAACCAACCATAACCGCTACCAAGGTACGCTCAAACAACCACAAACCGCAAGCTTAATCGGTATCCCCAGTTTCAGTAGAAGAGGAACCACAAGGTATATCAACAGGCAACAAAGCTATCTGAGTACATCAGTGCAGAATATTGGAAATGTAACATCCCGAATTTTCAGAAAGGGTAAAATAGTAATTGGGCATACCCACTACGACCTAATTATTATTTATCCTATTTATTTAATTAAAAAGGATTTAATTAAAGGGATTTAGTTATTTAATTAAGGGATTTAATTAAATGGCTATAAAAACAAAATAATCCCCCTAAATCCCCTTTTATGTTTCACGGCAGAATTCAAAAAAAAAAAGAAGAGGAACGCTGGCAACAGGCAGGAAGAAAGCGAAATAAAAGGGAGAACCGTGTGATCAATCCGTTCATCTGTTCAAGATGCCGCAGGAGAGAAAAGTGATCAGCGCGAGGAGACGCAACTTTGGAAAATAACATCTCTCAATTTCGTAAGTTTTCAGTTTAGCTTTAGCTTTAGCCCTAGTTTTCGGTATTCGTAGAGTTTGATTTTTGAAAAATTCGTATCTTTCAATCCGTAACTCTGTTTTTCAGCCATGAGTAGTCGAAACGATCGTCTTGAAGCGTAGAATAATCTAAAAATAGTTTCACAGCAGTAAACCCAGGTAATCTTCAGGTTTACAGGCTTTTTCAGTTTCGGTTTTACGCAAAGAAATAGAATTTTAGGGTTTCTCGTTGATCAAATAGGTTTTGGGGTTGAGGATCAACGATTGTTGCGGTTGCTTGACATTTTGCTTTCGGTTTTGCTGGAAATTAAGGTAAGAGGCTCTTCCTAATGAGTAATTATAATTTTATAACGATAGGTTGAGTTTTGGTGAGTCTTGGTGTTATTTGGTGATAGAATTCATGCTAAGTTGTAATTAATAAGATGTGATATTTTTTGGTATATTTGTGTTGAGTTTTAAATTTCTATTTTTTTGATTCAATAACATTAATTAAATATGAACAAGCTTCGATTGAACTTTTGATTCGTTCAGTTAAAACACCGAATGTACTCTTAAAGGGAGTTGAAGTTCGGATCCGTCGGAAGAGCATGAAAAGGCTTGTGCTTTGATGAATTAGCATTCATCAATGTCTGTGTATTTGCTAGGCCTTGTCCGTGTCTAGTGGTATAGGAAAGAGAGTAGTGTATGTGAGGGAGCTTACTTGAAAACATTTAGGTGGCTAGTTAATTCACAATAATAAATACATATGTGTAGATAAAAGCTAAAACGTCATTTATTCTCGGTTAGGCACTCTTTCATATCGGCGATGTGATACGTTCATAAAAGGTGAACAACGCTACGGCCTTAAACGGTGAAGGGTAGTGGAGGAAATTCATCGGACGTATACGCATACCGGGGAGACCCCGGAGCTAATCGGTGCTAATCACCGTTAGTTAGCAAGTATATCTTCGGCCGATGAACGCCACGCCATGCGTAGTGTCCTTGAGTGATGACGTAACCAAGATAAGCTAAGCTAGAAACGTTTAGTCATGACATGTCGATGGGCATGGATTGAACCTTAAATTGAGTCGGTCTCATAAAGATAATTTAATAATCATAATAATAACCTTTCGTTGTATAACTTAGTTATTCATTAGCTTCTCACTTTTACTAAGTACTTTGTACTTACCTCCTTTGCATTTTCTTTTGTATGCATTGTGGGGTGAGAAGACGAACGGAGTTGATCGGTGTAGATGACGACTTTTGAAGGCTTTGAAGTCTTGACAAAGTTTCTAGTTCATTTTCTTTGTAAAGGTTGTACTAGACTAGTTGTATTTATTTTCTTAGACTTATTGTATTTCTACTTTTAAGACCTCGTATTGTATAAGTCTTTGGGTTTTTCGTCGTTGTAATTTAACTATCCATCTTTAGCTAGCATGGTTACTTTCTATTCATAGTAGCATTTATGTTTTTACTCGAGTTTTTTAAGCTTCCGTTTGCTTTTATTTGATACGACGACGTAGAGGCTTGCGTATAATATTAGATTTATTTAATGCTATACGCGCCGAACGTTTCTCTTCCAGATAAGGGCTCGGTATCCGGGAGCGGGGCGTTACAGTTGGTATCAGAGACGAAGCGTCCTTTCTTTCCTATGATTCTTCCCTCTAAGATAAGATTTCTTTAGACATTTTAAAACCTTCTGATCTCTCTTGAACTTGGTGGTAAATTCTCGTAGGATTAGGAATCCTTAGAACGTGGTTAAGTTGCACTAGGACCAAGTGAAAAGTCTCCTTAGGCGTAGGTTGAGTTTTAAGATCACGTCTCTTATATGATCCTCTCAAGTTTTTTTTTCTTTCTTTTTGAGGTTTTAATTGATTTCGTAATGCTAAATTTGGTTCAAATCACTTCCTTGTAACTAGGTGTTTTGCAAAATGAGTAAACAATTTTGTTCACGTCTCTACATGTCATGTTATATCATTTTATTTGTTCCAAGAATTCTGTAAATTTTCAGCCACTTAGAAATTTGTCTTATCTACAATTTCTCTCTTTACATCAATTTAATTTTCAATATGGTTTGTTCACAAATTGTTTAACAAGGAGGGGTACTCTGTTCAGAAAATTCTGCAGCGGTACTCTTACTTATCATTCTGTTTTGAATAAGCTAAACACCTCCAAATGACTTGGATTTTTGATATGTTGTAGAAAACATCCTGTACTATAATTTGTGTTTTTGAACCAAGTGAAAATTCGTTTTTGTTTGAGCACAATCTGCAACACACTACAGTTGATGAAGTCCTGAAAATTTTTGACAGTTTATAGCAGTAGATGAAAAGAATTATTTTGACCGACCTATGGCTTCCCAAAAATTTTGATTTTTGAGCATCATATGTAAAACTTATATACTCACAGATTTTCTCTTTGCCTCATGTTCAAAATCAGTTCGGTTTGTTTTGTGCAAATCAATTATTTCATGGCTTATGTATGCACCCGAATTTCTCAAAACCATTTAAGTCCTCTAGTCAAGGAAGGATAGATGTCTTTCTTTCACCCTGTAGGTTATAGTGTAGTAGGTTATAGGAGATGAGAATAATTTGATTTATCTGATTCTTAAGCTAGTTGTTACCCAGGATAAGAAGTTTGGTAGGTAGAGACTAGGTGTTGTCGTTATAGTGCTCCTTGATGGCAAGAAACGATTGCGTGGTGATTTTCCAATCTTATGTCTTCATCAATAATGTTCTCTTTTATAATCATCTAGTTTCCTACTTGGTTATTCCGATTTCAAATGTTTCTCATCCATACTAATTGTAACTCATGCTCTGGTTAAATCCTCCATTTGAAACTTCTGAAACTCGGTAAAAGTCTCTTATTACGCAGTTTTGTTTTCCAAGTGTGTACATTCATTTGATGTGCCTTTTTTTTTTTTAAAGATGTTTTCATCGTGTCAAATGCTTGATTTAAGAAAAATAAGTTTCTCATCCTTCGAACTATTTGAACTGACAATTGCATATCCTTCAAACTATATCATGTTTAGCTATTTTTGGGGCAACACACTTTTGCATCCTAGTGATTACCCTTAATGCATCCCCTACAAGATGTTTTAGTACATACAAATTTTTGTTTAAAGACTCGACTCTACAAAGCCTCCGTTTTCTCTCTTTGCTATCGCTTGGTTTATGTTTACAAAAATTCTTTGACCTTTGCTTTGCTTGAGATGGTTCTACACTAACGCCATGTGTAATTCTATTCTTTCCAAGTACTCCTCAGTCGTTTCAACTAATAGTGTTAAAGGTCTCTTACTTTGGCACATACTTTTCATCATCCTCGTGTTTGGCTTTACCCAACATGAGTGAATGCTTTTGTTTCCGTGTTTTCCCTTCAAGTTAAACAACTTACCGTGTTCCAAAAATTCTGCAAATTTTCAGCAAAGTAGATTACTGTCTTATCTACAACTTCTCTTTTTACATCAACTCGATAATCGTTATGGATTGTTCAGAAAAATCATGTTTATGCCGGACACTCTGTCCAGAAAATCTGCAGCAGCACCTTCACTTCTTCTTCCCTTTTGAATTGGTTAAACACCTTCAATTGATCTGAATTTTTGATATGTTGCAGACAAAACTTTTATCTACAATTATGCTTTTGGAATTAGGTTCATATTCTTTTTGTTTTGATCTCGATTTGCAATTCAACTCAGTGTTTATTAATCTGGAAATTCTGACAGCTTGTGCAATCGTCAGAAATAACTGTTTTTGACCAACTTATTTTCATTCAAAAATTCCAATATTTTTATATCACCTGGAAAACTCAAGTATCTAAATATTTTCTCTTTGGATCGTGCTCAAATTCCTCTTCGTTTGTTCTGTACAAATTGATAATGTCAGATCCGGAGTAAATTTCATACACAGCAACCTAAAAGGAATTTTCACCTCTTTGACTTGAGTTTGGGCTAAGAGGGTAGTAAGTTATGATTGTCCTGTTTAGGAGTTCCTCGAAGTTTGATCTCCTACTGAGTTAAACCTTTTAGTAGGATACTTGTAAAGCTAACGTTATAGTTTCTTTTGCAGTTTTAAACAAGAACCAAGATGCTATCCTCCAGCATGCCATGTTTGATGTTCAGACCCTTTTCGTGCCCTTTTGTAATTATACCTAATCTGGTATTTTATTTCTCATGTAATCCCTCATTTGAGATCTTTAAGCTCAACAAATCCTTTTCACATGTTGTCATGAATTACTTAAGAAACATATCTCCATAGGCCTTTCTTTTGAACAAATCCATGCTTCCTTACTTGTCAAATCAAGGAACAAGTTCCCTCTAACTCTGCATTGTTGCACCCCCATTCTTCTTTTCAAGTACAAATTTGACTGAACCTTTTAATGTCAGAACATTCTTTTTACTTGTGTTTATTTTCAACTTCCCTCATAAGGGTAGTGTTGATTTTGTAATCTTTCCATCTAATGCTACTTGTTCTTTCAAGGTATGCATCTCATCTTCTTACCAGTTGGATCTTTAATCCTACCTTGACATCCATCTTCAGTTACCTATCTTTAACCTTCTAGCAAATTATGCTAAACCAGTTTCAAGCAAAAGGTAGTCTTTGCCAAGGTGCCTTCTGAACCTATTTAGCCAATCAACTTTTGAATTCCTAAACTTCTGATTTCAAATTCAGATTAATGTACCTTGTACCCTTCAGTTTTAACTCTCTTTCAGGCCATTTAGAGCCATGAACCGCCATATACAACTTTTGATATTCCCTTACAATTCCTTGAGGAAATTTCTATTTCTATTAAATCTTGAGATAACCTCTCTTTGACTACTGCAAACTTGGACACTTCTTGACAAGTGTTTATTTTATTCTGAGATCTTTTGGTGTACTCGTTTTGTCTCCATGGCTCCTTCATGTTGAGATTCTTGCTCTCTTTTGATTTCTATCTTTTTAGTCCTTCTGGTGCTCGACCTTGCACCATTACCTTGATTTCTATTGTGTGATGTTACCTTTAACGTCTCCACTTTCTCAAGGCTTATATGAAAGCTTATTACCATCCTTTCAAGTTACCTCTGAAGTCTTTGCAGACCACCGTATCTTGCAGAATTCCTCTCTCTCAATAAAAAGAAAATCATCTGCAAGGTGTCCTTTTGTTTTCCTTTTTGTGGCTATCCCTTGTATTATGATACAATGTCTCATTCTTCAGTTTGGAATCACCTTCAACTTTTCCCCAACACGAAATCATCTTGTATTTCTTGTAACCCAAGCAACCTTTCTCATTTCAAGTGCATTGTATCATTCCTTGGCTTACCTAGTTGACATGCCACCCTGGTACCCAACTTGTCACTTTTCAATTTTATTTATTCTCCAAGCTAACTATTTTTGGCATAAGAATTGGATCAGACCGTCAAAGAGAAAGTAGGACAATGCATGTTCCCCACCCACAGGGAGTCTCAGAAGTCCTTCGGCTGGGATCCTTGCAGTTCTTCATCAAGCTTGTGGTGCCATGATGGAAGTTGGGATCGAAAGATGTCAAGTGTGCCAGTAGTGTGGTTTCGGCTGGGAAGATTCAGCTTTCCGGGTATAAGGCAGCAGAAGCAAGCAAAGAGTGTTGAACCGATGATTTCAAGATTCGAGGCAGTTGATGAGTTCGTGAAGAAACAAGACAAAGACCAGTTGTCTCCGGTTACAAGTGAGTGGCTGGAGCCCAACCAGCCATTGGTCACGAGTTAGATGAAGATAGAAACCGTTGGCATCGGAATCAGCTTTGGGTTCCGAATGCGGAAGATTGGGAAGGACAATGAAGAATGAAAACCACGGGATGGAAATTGCAGTTCCTCTCGGAGCGACCAACAAGTACAAGAGTTGGAACAGTACAGCTGATGATCTTTCATGAAGATAGAGATAGAAGAACACGAGTTTCTGGGATGAAGTGGAGCGGCAACAGAATACGAGACCAGATTTGATACAACAAGTCAACGAGGAGATTGAAGTAGATCGTCGCAACCTCAAATTGGCTCAAGACAAGCAGAAGAGTTGGAAGATGGAAGAAGAAGGTAAGAGTTGGAAGACGAAATGCTTCGCAAAGTCCGTAGTTCAAGTACCTCTCGGTTACATTCGAGTTTCGAGGACGAAACTCCTCTTAAGGGGAAGGAATGTAACATCCCGAATTTTCGAAGGGTAAAATAGTAATTGGGCATACCCACTACGACCTAATTATTATTTATCCTATTTATTTAATTAAAAAGGATTTAATTAAAGGGATTTAGTTATTTAATTAAGGGATTTAATTAAATGGCTATAAAAACAAAATAATCCCCCTAAATCCCCTTTTATGTTTCACGGCAGAATTCAGAAAAAAAAAAGAAGAGGAACGCGGCAACGAGCGGGGAAGAAAGCGAAATAAAAGGGAGAACCGTGTGATCAATCCGTTCATCTGTTCAAGATGCCGCAGGAGAGAAAAGTGATCAGCGCGAGGAGACGCAACTTTGGAAAATAACATCTCTCAATTTCGTAAGTTTTCGCTTAGCTTTAGCTTTAGCCCTAGTTTTCGGTATTCGTAGAGTTTGATTTTTGAAAAATTCGTATCTTTCAATCCGTAACTCTGTTTTTCAGCCATGAGTAGTCGAAACGATCGTCTTGAAGCGTAGAATAATCTAAAAATAGTTTCACAGCAGTAAACCCAGGTAATCTTCAGGTTTACAGGCTTTTTCAGTTTCGGTTTTCTGCAAAGAAATAGAATTTTAGGGTTTCTCGTTGATCAAATAGGTTTTGGGGTTGAGGATCAACAGTTGTTGCAGTTGCTTGACATTTTGCTTTCGGTTTTGCTGGAAATTAAGGTAAGAGGCTCTTCCTAATGAGTAATTATAATTTTATAACGATAGGTTGAGTTTTGGTGAGTCTTGGTGTTATTTGGTGATAGAATTCATGCTAAGTTGTAATTAATAAGATGTGATATTTTTTGGTATATTTGTGTTGAGTTTTAAATTTCTATTTTTTTGATTCAATAACATTAATTAAATATGAACAAGCTTCGATTGAACTTTTGATTCGTTCAGTTAAAACACCGAATGTACTCTTAAAGGGAGTTGAAGTTCGGATCCGTCGGAAGAGCATGAAAAGGCTTGTGCTTTGATGAATTAGCATTCATCAATGTCTGTGTATTTGCTAGGCCTTGTCCGTGTCTAGTGGTATAGGAAAGAGAGTAGTGTATGTGAGGGAGCTTACTTGAAAACATTTAGGTGGCTAGTTAATTCACAATAATAAATACATATGTGTAGATAAAAGCTAAAACGTCATTTATTCTCGGTTAGGCACTCTTTCATATCGGCGATGTGATACGTTCATAAAAGGTGAACAACGCTACGGCCTTAAACGGGCCGAAGGGTAGTGGAGGAAATTCATCGGACGTATACGCATACCGGGGAGACCCCGGAGCTAATCGGTGCTAATCACCGTTAGTTAGCAAGTATATCTTCGGGGATGAACGCCATGCGTAGTGTCCTTGAGTGATGACGTAACCAAGATAAGCTAAGCTAGAAACGTTTAGTCATGACATGTCGATGGGCATGGATTGAACCTTAAATTGAGTCGGTCTCATAAAGATAATTTAATAATCATAATAATAACCTTTCGTTGTATAACTTAGTTATTCATTAGCTTCTCACTTTTACTAAGTACTTTGTACTTACCTCCTTTGCATTTTCTTTTGTATGCATTGTGGGGTGAGAAGACGAACAGGTTGATCAGGTAGATGACGACTTTTGAAGGCTTTGAAGTCTTGACAAAGTTTCTAGTTCATTTTCTTTGTAAAGGTTGTACTAGACTAGTTGTATTTATTTTCTTAGACTTATTGTATTTCTACTTTTAAGACCTCGTATTGTATAAGTCTTTGGGTTTTTCGTCGTTGTAATTTAACTATCCATCTTTAGCTAGCATGGTTACTTTCTATTCATAGTAGCATTTATGTTTTTACTCGAGTTTTTTAAGCTTCCGTTTGCTTTTATTTGATACGACGACGTAGAGGCTTGCGTATAATATTAGATTTATTTAATGCTATACGCGCCGAACGTTTCTCTTCCAGATAAGGGCTCGGTATCCGGGAGCGGGGCGTTACAGGAACACCAGCCACATGGTTACACAGATGTGAAATCAACCATGCAAAAGGCAGGGGTTGACAAAATTTTGCCTGGACAAGGCAAAGCAGACAGCACACGTTGAATGAGGACACCCCAATCAATCACGGCTCTAATGGAGATGGCATAGAGAAGCAACAACTCGTCATCATTAACTTCAGAAAAATTTCAGTGGGGAAGACACGGGAGTTAATGAAATCTTCCAAGCACGCATCTCAAGAGATAAGGCGTAGGCCGACAAATCACGATCACGGTCCTCGCTAGGAAACATGACTTGTGCCGCCTCAGTGCAGTTGATAATCATCCCGCTGATGGTGTCCAATTTCCATGCCTCCTCGTAGTGGCTGTGAGGAGCTGCTTGCTCATGTGGAATGAAGAAAACGCGGTTAATGACTACAGGAGTGAATGGGACCGAGACACCGTGAATGGAGACGGCGGTGGTGGCTTCGACAGAAGGCGTTTCAGAAAGTACGGCAAAAAACTTGCGCACCATTGTGATATTAATGCGACCATGGGGAGCACAAACAAAACACTCCCATCAGCCCCACATGACGCGTATCTCACAGCTAGTCCTGAATCTTGCATGTTCAAACCTTTTTCTATGAGAATTGGGGAGTGGAAAAAGTTGGAAAAATAATGATCACGGGCCATTTCTGTGGCATAGTCGACAATAGTGGGGGTGGAAGAGAGGTGGTCAGGCTGAGAGACAATGGAGGTGGGGGAATCGGGTGGAGAGAGTGAAGGGGCCGAAGGGGAGGAAGGGGTTGACATGGCTGCAGAATAAGGAAAAGTGTTTGGGAAAATTTTGTAGAAGAAATGTTGGGGTAGGGTTTATTGGAAGAGGAGAAAAGGGTTTAATTAGACGAAGGAAGTCTACTGAAGAAATTTATGGTCGGCCCTGTAATACAATGGCCGGCGTGGGCCAGAATAATACCGGCTCACGCCGGGTCATGTATTAGCCTACTCTTCAGTCTAGGGAGGAATATGCTGGCAGGGCAGGGATAAGGTCAGGTCGGTGTGGACCAGAAGTATTCCGGCTTAGACCGAGAAAAACTCGGCGTAAGCCGTGCTAAAAGACAAAAGGTCAATCATGGAGAGAATGGCGTAGACCTTGCTATATACGGCGTAGGCTGGATTTTAGCAAATCACGTAGAGAGACTGATGTTCAACATCAGAGCCAAAATATAACAAAACCAACTACAGGTGATGCAATGTCTCAAAAGGGGAGCACATGCTTACTCGGAAAAGTGATTATCACTTAAACAAAATAGTGTCTCAACCAAAAGCCAATTGTGCAAAAGATGATAACAATGTTTTTAAACCAATGAACAGAGCAAAATAGTAATTCAAACGTAGTTTGCAATAAAATGATAAGAAAGCGTAGGCCACACACGGCAATTAAAACATACAAAGTTTTTAGGGAATAAAAGGAACAACTTTAAATGTCTGAATCTATCTCAGAGTCATTCATCCTTGGTCTTTGAACAACCTCTCAAAATCAACATCACTCATGGCCACCGTGTTCATCAGAGCAAAACTCATTGGATGCACTAGACTAGATCCTTGGAAATCCGCTGGATGGAGGTTGCTCAACAGATGGACAGAGTCTGAAACTGCGGCGAAAGACGCCAAAGCTTCTAATCGAGCACTAGCAGCAGTAGTAGACATGACCACTGAACCATCCAAACCTATGCTACTCAAACCCGTACTGATGGAAGAGATAGAGAACGGCATGCCAAATTCAGCAGATAAAGTAGCAGCAGTACCTGCACCTGTAGATTCAAAAAGATTTATTTCATAAATAATTAAAATACAAACATACAAACTAGAATTTATAAAAACCATACTATATCTATATCCTCACTATATGAGGTTTACTCACTCATTTATTTTGAAAGATAAGAAGTTTTTGGTTTCAAGTAGGATTGAAAGCCAAGGTCGAGATATCTTTCAAATAAAATGAATTTCTCCTTTTATAGAATAAAGAAGGAGGATCTATTTTTACAATAGTCGTCAATTTCTAAGGTTAAAATAATTCTATCTGTGTATTGTGTGAATGGTTCATACAATTGTCTGAAGTTATTACCTAGGATTAGGTCCATTCCTGTTGGTAAATTGTGGGATATGAAATATTTCTCCTGCAATCTTTATATTAAGATTTCTACAGACTTTTGAAATATTTATTATTTCCCCATTTTCAATTTTTACCTTAATGGTATTGGGTGCATTTTCCCAATGTTCGTTTGGTATAACAAACTTTGATGCAATACATAGACTAGCTCTTGTGTCTATAGTGCAGATTTATCTGTTTATATCCTGTGAACTTTAATTGTCCCTTGATATAAATAGAGTTTGGATTAGTAATGTTGCTGGACATCACTATTTCTGTATTTAAATCATCCCAGGAGATTTCCTGAATGTTTAAATTATTTTTAATCCTCTGAATCGTATTCATTTGAAGAATACTCAGAATTTTCTTCGAAGATATAAACTTCTTCTAAGGATTCATATATGTCCTCTATATGATCATATCCTATTTCAACAATTTCTCCATAAATTTTACTTTATGAGAATTTTGTTATTTGTTAGGGCATTCATTTGCGTAATGTCCCTCTATATTGCAGATCAACATTTACAATTCTTTTTACTCTTTGGGCAAAAAAAATTCTTGTGAGTATTTTCATTTTTCTGACGTGGTTTAAAGTATTTGCCTGACTTAAACCTTTTGTTTTTCTTTTTATAAGAATATTTATTCCCATAACGTTTTCTAAATTTTTCTTTAGAATAACTCTTTTGATTACATCCGTATTCAGTGGATGCTTCTAAGATGTTTTTACAACATCTTTTATTGAATTTATTCAATTTCTTTTATTGTTTAGAAATATCACACATGTTTATGATTTCTTCCTTTACAATTCTTACTGCAAAGCCTAAGCTAAAAAAATTAACTCCTACTGCTTCTGCTTCGAATCTATGAAGATATTTTTCTCCTACAATAGGGATTTTAGTCAAATATTGTTTTATAAATCCTCCAAAATCACTTTGTGGAAGTTTATAAAGATTTGTCTCAAAATCACATGTGAAATTATCTAATTCACAGATATCACATATCTGTAATTTGATGAGGCAATTTCTAGCCTTTTCTTGTTGTTTAAGAATCTCATTTGCTTTATTAGCAGTATAATTGATTCCTAAAAATAAAGTATAAAAACTCTCAATGATAATTTCGAACATATTTTCTGAAGGAACTTCTAACCAATTTGTTGATTTAACAAATGATTGAATAATTCTAGAAGTTTTATGTTCTACTAAAAGAATTATATCCTTTGGACTTCGACATGCTTCTTTGTTAGTTTGAATAATCAAACTTAATTCTGTAGCCCATTTATCAATAAGCTGTTTTCTATTCTCTTGACAATCAATATTGAGAATAGAGATTCCGGTATCCTTAGTTTCTCCCAAAACTTTAGGATAGTTGGTAAAGAAGCTGGGTAAGCGGAGTGTTCTCCTTCTTCTTCTTTATTGACCCTAAACATTTTTATAGGTTCAACTTCATCCTCAGTATTTTCAGAGGTGTCCTGATCAACTGGTTCTTGATCTATTACATTAATGGTTTCAATTCCAAGAATTTTACTTAATCTGGTCTTTTTACGATTTCCCTTTCGATTTCTGACTCATCAAGAGTCATAAGTTTAATAACTTCATCCAAGGGTGAAGTATTTTTTCCTTCTAAGATGAAAATATCTTTATCAAGATTGTCCCAGAAGTAGACTTTTAGTTTTTCACTTAGATTCATGTAGTCCGAAAGGCCATTTTAGAGAATTTGGATTTACACTTGAACCAAGTTCTTCATTTCCAACATTATAGTTGGGATATCTGTATTTTCCGTCTAAGGGAAAAGCTGCTTTAGAAGTAGTGTCTACCGTAACACAAGAGAAATTATTTATTTCCTATTTTATTATTTTTGCTGCAACTAACTCTAGTTCTAGAGTAGTGGCGCTTTTTGACATTTTATTTTGAATGTCATTTAATTTATCGATGATGATCTTATTTTCTTCCCTAATAAGTTCAAACATCTGATTAATTGCTGCTGGTAAACTTATTTTTGAGTTTTACCCACAAATATCTTTACGCTTTTGCTCTTGAATATCCATTCTCCTAGACATAGATTTTAGGAGTTCGATATTAGATGGTTCTTTTGAAACGCTTCTTCTGGATGATGCTTCCACATAAAACCTTGTTCCTTGAATTTTAGGACTTTCTTTAGATCCTAAAATCCTTTTTCCTTTAGCAATATCTATTGCCCAGGAGTTATCAGAACTTATTTCTGAGAATTGTCTCTCTTGAATAGTTTCAATTTCAAAAAAAAAAACATCTTCAATTTCGTTGTATTCCTTTTTCTTATAGTCAATACTATGATGACTAATTGTTAAGGGTTATCTGAGAACCTGAAGTAACTGTTGCGACACAGGGAGAGTACCGCCAGACAGAAGGCCGTAGGGAAAGTGCCCACCGTCGTTGTTATTGGTGCTAATAACGTTTAAATCCAAGAAGCTTTGAAAGGTATAATCAAGAACGAATTATTCTGTCTTTATTTTTGAATAATTATTATATACATTCATAAAACGCCAAGAATTTATAAGAACTATGACTGTTTTCTATATTCTTACTATACTAATCTTTCATTGTATCTTCTGCCATCCATTAAAATAGCGCAAAAATCCCCCGTTGAACACCACTATAAAACTCTTAGATCCTAAGACAATAGTCAAGGTTAAACCCATGATCTATAGTCCATAGGATAGAGAAGAATTCGGTAAACAAATTCAAGAATTACTAGATTTAAAAATCATTAAGCCTAGTAAATCACCTCATATGTCTCCATCTTTCCTTGTGGAAAATGAAGTAGAGAGAAGAAGAGGGAAAAAGAGAATGGTTGTCAACTATAAAGCTATTAACACAGCAACTATAGGAGATAGTCATAATCTACCAAACAAAGATGAACTTTTAACTCTAATTAGAGGAAAGAAAATATTTAGTAGTTTTGATTGTAAATCAGGATTCTGGCAAGTATTGTTAGATGAAGAATCTCAATTACTAACTGCCTTTACATGTCCTCAAGGACGTTATCAATGGTGTTTGTACCTTTTGGTCTCAAGCAAGCACCATCTATATTTCAAAGACATATGCAAAATGCATTTAGATATTTTGAAAAATTTGTTTGTGTGTACGTAGATGATATACTTGTCTTCAGTAACACAGAAAAAGAGCACTATGTTGCAATAGTACTCAAAAAATGTGATGAATTAGGAATAATTTTATCAGAAAGAAAAGCGCAGCTTTTCAAAACAAAGATTAATTTTCTAGGACTAGAAATTGATCAAGGTCATCATTGTCCTCAAAATCATATCTTGGAACATATACACAAATTCTGTAACGCCCCGCTCCCGGATACCGATTCCTTATCCGGAAGAGAAACGTTCGGCGCGTATAGCATTAAATAAATCTAATATTATACGCAAGCCTCTACGTTGTCGTATCAAATAAAAGCAAACGGAAGCTAAAAAGACTCGGGTAAAACATAAATGCTACTAAGAATAAAAATTAACCATACTAAAGATGGATAGTTAAATTACAACGACGAAAAACCGAAAGACTTATACAATACGAGGTCTTAAAAGTAGAAATACAATAAGTCTAAGAAAATATATACAACTGGTCTAGTACAACCTTTAAAAAGAAAAGGAACTAGAAACTTCGTCAAGACTTCAAAGCCTTCAAAAGTCATCATCTACCTGATCAACCTGTTCGTCTTCTCACCCCACAATGCATACAAAAGAAAATGCAAAGGAGGTAAGTACAAAGTACTTAGAAAAAGTGAGAAACTAATGAATAACTAAGTTATACAACGAAAGGTTATTATTATGATTATTAATTATCTTTATGAGACCGACTCAATCTGGGTTCAATCCATGCCCATCGATATGTCATGACTAAACGTTTCTAACTTAGCTTAACTTGGTTACATCATTACTCAAGGACACTGTGCATGGCGTTCATCAGCCTGAAGATATACTTGCTAACTAACGGTGATTAGCACCGATTAGCTCCGGGGTCTCCCCGGTATGCATATACGTCCGATGAATTTCCTCCACTACCCTTCAGCCGTTTAAGGCCAGTAGCATTGTTCACCTTTTATGAACGTATCACATCGCCGATATGAAAGAGTGCCTAACCGAGAAAATATGATGTTTTAGCTTTTACTACACTTATGTAATTATTATTGTGAATTAACTAGTCACCTAAGTGTTTTCAAGTAAGCTCCCTCACATACACTACTCTCCTTCCTATACCACTAGACACGGACAAGGCCTAGCAAATACACAGACATTGATGAATGCTAATTCATCAAAGCACAAGCCTTTTCATGCTCTTCCGACGGATCCGAACTTCAACTCCCTTTAAGAGTACATTCGGTGTTTTAACTGAACGAATCAGAAGTTCAATCAAAGCTTGTTTATGTTTAATTAATGTTGTTGAATCAAAAAAAAAATTAGAAATCTAAAACTCAACACAAATATGCCAAAACATATCACAACTCAATAATTACAACTTAGCATGAATTCTATCACCAAATAACACCAAGACTCACCAAAACTCAACCTATCGTTATAAAACTATAATTACTCATTAGGAAGAGCCTCTTACCTTAATTTCCAGCAAAACCAAAAGCAAAACGTCAAGCAACTGCAACAACTGTTGATCCTCAACCCCAAAACCTATTTGATCAACGAGAAACCCTAAAATCCTATTTCTTTACAGAAAACCGAAACTGAAAAGTGATCAAAACTATAGATTTCCTGGACTAACTGCAGCAAAACTATTTTAGATTGATCTACGCTCCAAGACGATCGTTTCGACTACTCATGGCTGAAAAACAGAGCTACGGATTGAAACATACGAATTTCTGAAGAACCGAACTCAACGAATACCAAAACTAGGGCTAAACTGAAAAATTACGAAATTAAGAGATGTTATTTTCCAAATTTGCATCTCATCATGCTGATCACTTTTCTTTCCTGCGGCATCTTGAACAGATGAACGGATTGATGACACGGTTGAAGTTTACGTTCTCCCTTTTTCTGGCATCTTCTGTGTTGGTTCTCCTTCAGATTGCCATTGCATCTCTCTTTTTTTTTTTTTTTTTTTTTCTGAATTTGCGTGACATAATAAGAGTGGATTTTGGCTATTATCTTCCTTAAATAGCTATTAATTAAATCTATTAATTGAATAACAAAATCCCTTAATTAAATCCTTTTTAATTAAGTAAAAAGAACAAACAATAATTAGGTCGTAGTGATTAAATCCGATTACTATTTTACCCTTTTATGAAAAGTCGGGATGTTACATTCCTTCCCCCTTAAGAGGAGTTTCTTCCTCGAAACTCGAATGTAACTCTTACAGTCTTCTTCTTCTTCCATCTTCCCAACTATTCTACTTGAGGTTGCGACGATCCACTTCAATCTTCACGTCACCTTGATGTATCAACTTTGGTCTCGTATTCTGTTGCCGCTCCACTTCATCCCAGGAACTCATGTTCTTCTATCTCTATCTTCATGAAAGATCGTCAGCAGTACTGTTTCAACTCTTGTACGTCTTGGTCGCTCCGAGAGGAACTGCCATTGCCATCCCATGGTTTTCATTCTTCATTGTCCTTCCCAATGTTCCGCATTCAGACACCAAAGCTGATTCCGATGCCAATTGTTGCCATCTTCATCTAACTCATGACCAATGGTTGGTTGGGCTCCATCCACTCACTTGTAACCGGAAACAACTGGATCTTCATCTTGTTCCTTCATGAACTCATCAACTGCCTTGAATCTTACAATCATCGGTTCAACACTCTTTGCTTGCTCCTGCTGCCCTATACCCGGAAGGCTGAATCTTCCTGGCCGAAACCACACTTCTGGCACATTTGACTTCTTTTGATCTCAACTTCTGTCATGGAACCACAAGCTTGCTGAAGAAATACAAGGATCCCAGCTGAAGGACTTCTGAGACTCCCTGTGGGTGGAGAACATGCATTGCCATACTTTCTCTCTGACAGTCTGATCCAATCCTCATGCCAATTAGGGCTAGCTTGGAAAATAAATAAAATTGAAAAGTGACAAGTTAGGTACCAGGGTGGTATGTCAACTAGGTAAGCCAAAAGAAGGTATAATACACTTGTAATAAGGTAGGTTGCTTGGGTTACAAGTAAAACAAGATGATCCCGTGCTGATGAAAGTCAAAGTTGGTTCCAGAATGAAGAATGAGGCACTGTATCATAATACAAAAGATAGCCGCCAGAAGGAAAACAAAAGAACACCTTGCAGATGAAGTTCTTTTGAGAGAGTGAAATTCTGCAAGATACGATGGTCTACAAAGACTTCAGAGGCAACTTGAAAGGATGGTAATAAGCTTTCATATAAACCTTTAGAAAGTGGAGACGTTAATGGAAACATCACACAATAGAAAAACAAAGTAAAGGTGCAAGAATCTCAACATGAGGGAGCCATTGAGACAAAACGAGTACACCAAAAGGTCTCAGAATAAAATAAACACTTGTCAAGAAGTGTCCAAGTTTGCAATAGTCAAGGAGAGGTTATTTTAGGATTTAATAGAAATAGAAATTCCCTCAAGGAATTGTAAGGGAATATCAAAGTTTGAATAAGTAAGCGGAAAGCAAGATTTTTAAGTGAAGAGGAAACGACACTTAAGAATTTTTGGATAAGGTTTGATTTCCAAGAATTAATGCGAACTTTCAAAGGAAGTTTAAACGATTATTGACGATTCAAATCAAAGATTCAAGGTTGCACTACTCGAGAGGAATAGTACATTGCCAAGGAATAAATTCTCGAGGTTATTCCTCATGTGGGAATGAAAAGGTTAAAAGAAAATATACTTTCAACCGGTATGATAGAATTGTGATAGAAACTCCATAACAGAAAGTGGAAAGTCAAAAAGGTGTATATGGTGGTTCATTGCTCTAAATGGCCTGACAGAGAGTTAAAATTGAAAAGGTACAAGGTGCATTAATCTGAATTGGAGATCAGTAGTTTAGGAACTCAAAAGTCGATTGGCTAGTTAGGTTCGGAAGACATCTTGAAAAAGTCTACCTTCTGCTTGAAACTGGTTTGGCATACGTTGCTAGAATGTTAAGGGTGAGTAATTGAAAAGGAATGTCGTGGTCGGCTAATTTGACCGGCAAAAGAAGATATGCATACCTTAAAAGAACATGCAGCATTAGGTGAAATAGTTACAACATCGACACTACCCTTAGGAGGGGAGCTGAGAATGAACACAAGTAAGAAAAATGTTTTGACATCAGAAGGCTTAGTAAAATTTGAGTTTGAAATCAATGATGGGAGTGCAACAATGTAGAATTTTGAAGAGAATTTGTTTCTGAGGTGATTCATGACAACAAGCGGAGAGGATTTGTCGAGTTAAAAAAAAATCTCAAGTGAGGGATTACATGAGAAACAAGTTACCAGAAATTATAATTACAAAAAGGCACGAAAAGGGTCTGAACATCAAACATGGCATGCTGGAGGATAGAATCTTGGTTCTTGTTTAAAACTGCAAAAGAAACTATAACGTTAGCTTTACAAGTATCCTACTAAAATGTTTAACTCAGAAGGAGATCAAACTTCGAGGAACTCCTAAACAGGAAAATCATAACTTACTACCCTCTTAGCCCAAACTCTAAGTCAAAGAAGTGAAAATTCCTTTTTGGTTGCTGTGTATGATATTTACTCCGGATCTGACATTATCAATTTGTACAGAACAAACAAAGAGGTAATTGAGCATGATCCAAAGAGAAAAGATTTATATACTGGAGTTTTCCAGGTGATATAAAAATATTGGAATTTTTGAATGAGATAAGGTCGGTCAAAAACAGTTATTTCTGACAATTGCACAAGCTGTCAGAATTTCCAGATTCATAAATACTGAGTTGAATTGCAAATTGAGATCAAACGAAAAATAATCTGAGCTTAATTTCAAAAGGAAAATTGTAGATAAAAGTTTTTTCGCAACATATCAAAAATTCAGATCAATTGAAGGTGTTTAACCTGTTCAAAACGGAAGAAGAAGTGAAAGTGCTGCTGCAGATTTTCTGGACAGAGTGTCCGGCATAAAAATGAATTTTATGAACAATCCATAATGATTATCGAGTTGATGTAAAAAGAGAAATTGTACATAAGACAATAATCTACTTCGCTGAAAATTTTCAGAATTTTTGGAACACGGTAAGTTGTTTAACCTGAAGGGAAAACACGAAAACAAAAGAATTCACTCATGTTGGGTAAAGCCAAACACAAGGATGATGAAAAGTATGTACCAAAGTAAGAGACCTTTAACACTATTAGTTGAAACGACTGAGGAGTACTTGGAAAGAATAGAATTACACATGGAGTTCGTGTAGAACCATCTCAAGCAAAGAAAAGGTCAAAGAATTTTCGTAAACATAAACCAAGCGATAGCAAAGAGAGAAAACGGAGGCTTTGTAGAGTCGAGTCTTTAAACAAAAATTTGTATGTACTAAAACAACTTGTAGGGGATGCATTAAGGGTAATCACTAGGATGCAAAAGTGTGTTGCCCCGAAATAGCTAAACAAGATATAGTTGGAAGGATATGCAATTGTCAGTTCAAATAGTTTGAAGGATGAGAAACTTATTTTTCTTAAATCAAGCATTTGACAAGATGAAAACATCTTTAAAAAATAAGGCACATCAAATGAATGTACACACTTGGAAAACAAAACTGCGTAATAAGAGACTTTTACCGAGTTTCAGAAGTTTCAAATGGAGGATTTAACCAGAGCATGAGTTACAAATAGTATGGATGAGAAACATTTGAAATCGGAATAACCAAGTAGGAAACTAGATGATTATAAAAGAGAACCTTATTGATGAAGACATAAGATTGGAAAATCACCACGCAATCGTTTCTTGCAATCGAGGAGCACTATAACGACAACACCTAGTCTCTTCCTACCAAACTTCTTATCCTGGGTAACAACTAGCTTAAGAATCAGATAAATCAAAGTATTCTCATCTCCTATAACCTACTACACTATAACCTACAGGGTAAAACAAAGACATCTATCCTTCCTTGACTAGAGGACTTAAATGGTTTTGAGAAATTCGGGTGCATACATAAGCCACGAAATAATTGATTTGCACAAAACAAACCGAACTGATTTTGAACATGAGGCAAAGAGAAAATCTGTGAGTATATAAGTTTTACATATGATGCTCAAAAATCAAAATTTTTGGGAAGCCATAGTTCGGTCAAAATAATTCTTTTCATCTACTGCTATAAGCTGTCAAAAAAAATTTCAGGACTTCGTCAATTGTCGTGTGTTGCAGATTGTGCTCAAACAAAAACGAATTTGCACTTGGTTCAAAAACAAAAATTATAGTACATGATATTTTCTACAACATATCAAAAATACAAGTAATTTGGAGGTGTTTAGCGTATTCAAAACAGAATGATAAGTAAGAGTACCGCTGCAGAATTTTCTGAACAGAGTACCCCTCCTTGTTAAACAATTTGTGAACAATCCATATTGAAAACTAAATTGATGTAAAGAGAGAAATTGTAGATAAGACAACTTTCTATGTGGCTGAAAATTTACAGAATTCTTAGAACAAAAAAAAATGATATAACATGATGATGATATATGGGCCTAGTGGGTCGGATTATTTGTAATTGTGCCAGGCCCAAAGTTTAATAATAGAGATAAACGAGCCAGTCAAGCCCGACCACCAAAATGCTGACCAGACCAAGACGCTGGACAGAATAGTCGGAGGAGCAGGACTCCACCGTGTCTTGACCAGAATGGTTTCTGGACAGAATGCTTGGCTGAATGCAGCGGAGACCGAGTCAACATCAGTTCAACCAGATATAGATATGGGTAGGACCCACGATCAGCAACGTGCGGAAATAACCGTTGATAACTTCCCATCACACAAGGAAGAGAATCACGATCTACAACTATATAAGGGATACCCTGAACTACGAGGGGGACTTGATTCCAGTTTATCACTTAAATTGGATACGTAGGCAGCTCTCTCAAGAGTTCAGTCCAAATTATACCCAAACATTCGTGTTCTTATATTATTTTCCTAATTATAATTACCCGATTACCCGTTTGTAAAATTCATACTGCATCACATGATATGTAGAAACGTGAACAAAATAGTTTACTCATTTTGCATAACACCAAGTTACAAGGAAGTGATTTGAAACAAATGTAGCATTACGAAAGCATTAAAACCTCAAAAAGAAAGAAAATTAGAGAAATATTAAAAGATTCCAAAAGGAAAGAGGGATCCTAATAAGGGTTCTCGAAAGGAACAAAACTTAAGAGGATCACATAAGAGATATATGAGCTTAAAACTCAACCTTCACTTAAGGAGACTTTTCACTTGGTCCTAGTGCAACTTAACCACGTTCTAAGGATTCCTAATCCTACGAGAATTTACCACCAAGTTCAAGAGAGATCAGAATGGTTCAAAAAGATCTAAAAAAGTCTTATCTTAGAGGAAGATAAGCCTAGAACAGAAAGGACGCTTTTCTCTCTGATACCAACTGTAACGCCCCGCTCCCGGATACCGAGCCCTTATCCGGAAGAGAAACGTTCGGCGCGTATAGCATTAAATAAATCTAATATTATACGCAAGCCTCTACGTCGTCGTATCAAATAAAAGCAAACGGAAGCTAAAAAGACTCGGGTAAAACATAAATGCTACTAAGAATATAAATTAACCATACTAAAGATGGATAGTTAAATTACAACGACGAAAAACCGAAAGACTTATACAATACGAGGTCTTAAAAGTAGAAATACAATTAGTCTAAGAAAATAAATACAACTGGTCTAGTCCAACCTTTACAAAGAAAAGGAACTAGAAACTTCGTCAAGACTTCAAAGCCTTCAAAAGTCGTCATCTACCTGATCAACCTGTTCGTCTTCTCACCCCACAATGCATACAAAATAAAATGCAAAGGAGGTAAGTACAAAGTACTTAGTAAAAGTGAGAAACTAATGAATAACTAAGTTATACAACGAAAGGTTATTATTATGATTAATAATTATCTTTATGAGACCGACTCAATCTAGGGTTCAATCCATGCCCATCGACATGTCATGACTAAACGTATCTAACTTAGCTTATCTTGGTTACATCATTACTCAAGGACACTGTGCATGGTGTTCATCAGCCTGAAGATATACTTGCTAACTAACGGTGATTAGCACCGATTAGCTCCGGGGTCTCCCCGGTATGCATATACGTCCGATGAATTTCCTCCACTACCCTTCAGCCGTTTAAGGCCAGTAGCGTTGTTCACCTTTTATGAACGTATCACATCGCCGATATGAAAGAGTGTCTAACCGAGAATAAATGACGTTTTAGCTTTAATACACTTATGTAATTATTATTGTGAATTAACTAGTCACCTAAGTGTTTTCAAGTAAGCTCCCTCACATACACTACTCTCCTTCCTATACCACTAGACACGGACAAGGCCTAGCAAATACACAGACATTGATGAATGCTAATTCATCAAAGCACAAGCCTTTTCA
This sequence comes from Gentiana straminea, assembly GCA_036785695.1. NCBI lineage: Eukaryota > Viridiplantae > Streptophyta > Magnoliopsida > Gentianales > Gentianaceae > Gentiana > Gentiana straminea. Next base: position 4,719,070 of record JAVUPR010000483.1, on the reverse strand, counting down.
TGATCTTCCGACGGATCCGAACTTCAACTCCTTTAAAGAGTACATTCGGTGTTTTAACTGAACGAATCAGAAGTTCAATCGAAGCTTGTTTATGTTTAATTAATGTTGTTGAATAAAAAAAATTAGAAATCTAAAACTCAACACAAATATGCCAAAACATATCACAACTCAATAATTACAACTTAGCATGAATTCTATCACCAAATAACACCAAGACTCACCAAAACTCAACCTATCGTTATAAAACTATAATTACTCATTAGGAAGAGCCTCTTACCTTAATTTCCAATAAAACCAAAAACAAAACGTCAAGCAACTGCAACAACTGTTGATCCTCAACCCCAAAACCTATTTGATCAACGAGAAACCCTAAAATCCTATTTCTTTGCAGAAAACCGAAACTGAAAAGTGATCAAAACTACAGATTACCTAGACTAACTGCAGCGAAACTATTTTTAGATTGATCTACGCTCCAAGACGATCGTTTCGACTACTCATGGCTGAAAAACAGAGCTACGGATTGAAAGATACGAATTTCTGAAGAACCGAACTCAACGATACCAAAAACTAGGGCTAAACTGAAAACTTACGAAATTAAGAGATATTATTTTCCAAAGTTGCGTCTCATCGTGCTGATCACTTTTCTCTCCTCCGGCATCTTGAACAGATGAACGGATTGATCACACGGTTGAAGTTTACGTTCTCCCTTTTTCTGGCATCTTCTGCCTTGGTTTTCCTTCAGATTGCCATTGCATCTTTTTTTTTTTTTTTTCCCTGAATTTGCGTGACATAATAAGAGTGGATTTTGGCTATTATCTTCCTTAAATAGCTATTAATTAAATCTATTAATTGAATAACAAAATCCCTTAATTAAATTCTTTTTAATTAAGTAAAATGAACAAACAATAATTAGGTCGTAGTGATTAAATCCAATTACTATTTTACCCTTTTATGAAAAGTCGGGATGTTACAAATTCCCAGATAAGATTGAAGACAAAAACAATTGCAAAGATTCTTAGGTATATTAACTTATGCTGAAAGTTATATTCCAAGGCTTGCTGCAATTAGAAAACCTTTACAAGGTAAACTCAAAGACAATGTCATTTGGGATTGGAAAGATTCAGACACGTCTTATATAATTAAGATAAAAAAGAATCTAACTAGCTTTCTGTTTAGGGTATATTTTACTATATTTTCGGGCTTAATCCCTAAACAATTTACCTTATTTTAAGGGAAATAAATGAGAAAAGCGTGTTTTAACCGTTAAATTCCTATAATGGTTATTGAGGGGTTATAATTTAATTATGAGGAAATATTGAGTTTAAATGTTATTTTGTTACACATTTTATTATTATTATTATTCGATGACTTGGTGTAACAACAATTTTGCAGAAAATTAAAAGATATGCATGGGGATATTATTAATGGAGAAGATTAATCTCATTCAATCAAGTGATTTCAAAATAAAGAAGAAAATCGGAGCATTGAAGAGAGGATAAATCAGATCAGATCGAAAGAGTGAAGTGGGGGACACGGTATACGAAGCAACAGTGTGAAAACGCGTAAATAGGTAGGCTCGGTCGACCGAGCCATGCTATTCGGTCGACCGAGTGTCTTATGTCGGTCTACCGAGGCTAAAAATCGACGCGTTTTTCTAGATCCTTCCTTATGTCGGCGAAACTCCTATATAAGCAGCACCATTCGAGCAGAGAAGAATACACAGAAAAATACGCACATCACATTCAAAGCAGCCGCATATTCCAGAGCAAACAAGGAGATGAATTCTTCCATCCCAACAATCATGATCACCAACATGATTGTTGGCTAAGCATATCGCGGTGGGACAACGGAGGAAACCAATCAACAACCACACCAATTAGAGGATTCTTAGCTATATCTTAGTGAGTTAAATTTATGGTTTTTCATCAATTGGATATTGTTATATTGTTTATGTTTTATTTGAATCGAGAGATCGATGAAACTATCTTTTGGATTGAATTTATACGAGAGTATTGATTCAAGCTTTGATCTTTTCAATTGATGCAATTAATTGTGATTCAAGAGATTGTTCATGATTAGTTGAGTAGAGTATTGGAGACAATCTCATGATCTTGTTGTGCATGCTAGTTTAGTTTTGCTTGAGAAAGAAAACGAAACCCTAGAAATTGATTAAAGAGATTTAATCGAATTCGTGATTTGATCATTACTAAAAACCGTATTTTTAGCTCACGATCTAGTTGGGGTTGGTTGGTTGGTTGGTGGATTCTCGTTGCCTTGCCGTTATTTTAAATCTTGATAAACCAAATTCGTTCGTATCAATTGTGATTGCTACGTTTAGTTATTTTAAAAACCCAAGTTTTTGTTCTATTTTCTGTTTCTAGTCATAGTTTCTAGATTATAATTAATATATACCTTAGTTTTAGATAATAATTTGTGACATAATCGATACAATAACTGTACTTAATCCGATAGACGTTCAATTCCCTTAGGACGACCCGGTAACACCTTTACTACGAGCCTTGCACTTGGGGTGTTCCGGTAATTATAATTTAAAACGAGTTTTTACCGAGCACTTTCCAAAGCTATATCATCCTTTACCAGATGATAAACTGATCATTGAAACCGATGCATCAGATGAGTTCTGAGGTGGAATCCTCAAAGCAAAAAACTCTTGACAAGAGTTAATTTGTAGATATACTTCTGGAAGCTTTAAAAACGCTGAAAGAAATTATCATAGTGATGAAAAAGAATACCTTGCGGTAATCCGAGTCATTAAAAAATTTAGTGCATATCTCACTCCGGTTAAATTTTTAATCAGGACAGATAATAATAACTTTACCTACTTTTTAAAAATTAATTTAAAGGGTGATAACAAACAAGGTAGACTTGTAAGATGGCAAATGTGGCTATCTAGATATTGCTTTGAAGTAGAACACATTTCAGGTAATAAAAATATATTTGCAGATTTTCTGACCCGTGAATTTACAGGTTAAAAAGACAAAAGAATCTCCTTATGGAGAAAATGGGGTAAAACCCAGGGATTAATTATCCTTACGGACTTCCAGAAATGAAAGAATTACAGAAGTTAAAACTTCAACGGGAAATCATGAAAATAGAACTACAAGTTCTTGACCTGAAAATAAGTTTGCTTGAACGGGCATCAAGTGAACCACAAAAGGAAAATAACAGTCCTTGCACTAGCAATAGTAGCGAACTGTTAGCTATTCCGATGCAAACGACAATCGGTAAAGAATCATCAAATCCGTTGATTCCTAGCATCTTGGAAAAAGATATAAAAGATGTTCGGACATTTTAAAATTTGATTAAACCTACAGATTTTATCTCAGGCTTTAGACCAAATACATAAGACATTTTAAGTCTTGATAAAACTAAAATTCAAAATTCAGTATCAGTGCAAACTGATAAGGATATTCAACAGCCAAAATTTTATGATAATTACTACTCCCTCCGTTTTTTTATATATGTCGTAGAGAGAAGATTCACACAAATTAAGAAAATAGTTAATATGTCTCAAATATGGTGTTGGAAATGTTTTTTTTATTGGTGATGTAAATACTTTGTTGGTAAATGTGTTTTTAGTATTGGAAATGTATTTTTTTTTATTGAAGATGTAAATTTTTATTGGTAAAAGAGGAAAAAATAATAAATGATGCATTGGAAATGTACAATGACAGATAAATAAAAAATGATCAAATTGTGAAATGTGACAGATAAAAAAAAACGGAGGGAGTATTTTGTATGCAATGGACCTTTTGCAGGTATTTATATTTCATGGGAAGTCGCTGAAAAAGCAATAAAAGGAATTTCTAATGTTAAGCACAAGAAATTCAAAACACTCAACGAAGCAAAAGGTTTCAGGCGAAATGTTTGCTAGTGAGCATATGATATCTCCTCCAAAGCTGATATCAAACTTAGATTTCTTAAAGGCACAACCTTCAAAGAAATTTTGAAATCCGAAAAGGAAAACAGTCCTTTGGTTTCTTTAGGGAGAATTGCAATCCCTAAAAAGATTGAAAAACAGGGTGCTCTTAAGCTTGATTTGGAAGGGTTATCTTATCTCTTTAAACTTGGAAGAGAAGCAAATGAAGAAAATTTCATCACGGGAAAATTCTTCACGACGGACAGTGAGATTATTAGTCTGTTCAATTTCATTGAAGGTGCCAACCCAGAAATGGTTTATGAGGCATTTTCCTATGGATTAGTTAGGACGATTTATCTTAGCAAAAATCTTTTGAAATCTCTTTGTTTCCAGAAGAAATCAGAAAGGCAATCAAGATCTTCAGAACCAAGGTTGTCAAAGAAGCAGACAAAGCTATATTCCTCAAGATTCATAGCAGTTTTCCAGGATGGAATGATAACAAAATCCAATTACCTTATCATTTCATAGAGATTGGAATCTCAAAACAAGAAACAACTTATAAACCTGCATGGATTATAAACAACTTTCTTTAAATGTGATGTTGAAAAGATCAACGTTTCAAGAATCTGAATTATCATTGATAAAATTCTCAAGATCAATGACGATTCAAAAATAAAAGTTAATTATCAAAATTCACATATGTTGATAATATCAAAGTCTTTCAAGAAGATACAAGATGAAGACACTTAAAAAGTTCTTCAATTTGAAAAAATGTTCAGAAATGGACAAATAATGATATGGCATAACGACGAAATATGCCATGTGCTTCAGAAGGCTTTTGAAAAAGTTAAAGTGGAATACAGCTGCAGAAAATGCTCTGGTCCCCACCACTCACAAGGAAAAGGTATTTCTCCAAGTGAAGACAAAGCAGGACCCTACCACTCACAAGGATTATCAATCAACCCATGTGAAGATAAGGCATCCTCATCAGCTTACACTAACTCACTTTAATAATTTAGTTAGTGGGTTGTAAAACGTCATGAATGGTGACTGTCGCAATGATAGATCCTTCTTCCTTATTCTATAAAAGGATACGTTCATTTCATTTGAAAGATATCTCGACCTTGGCTTTCAATCCTACTTGAAACCAAAAACTTCTTATCTTTCAAAATAAATGAGTGAGTAAACCTCATATAGTGAGGATATAGATATAGTATGGTTTTATAAATTCTAGTTTGTATGTTTGTATTTTAATTATTTATGAAATAATTTTTTTTTGAATCTTCTTGTTTATATTTCACAAAACTTCTACATTTAAGGGTTATCTGAGAACCTGAAGTAACTGTTGCGACACAGGGAGAGTACCGTCAGGCAGGAGGCCGTTAGGGATAGTGCCCACCGTCGTTGTTATTGGTGCTGATAATGTTTAAATCCAAGAAGCTTTGAAAGGTATAATCAAGAACAAATTATTCTGTCTTTATTTCTGAATAATTATTATATACATTCATAAAACGCCAAGAGTTTATAAGAATTATGACTATTTTCTATATTCTTACTATACTAATCATTCATTGTATCTTCCTCCGTCCATTAAAATAGCGCAAAACTCCCCCGTTAAAATCTTGGTATCAGAGCCATGTTATAAAAATCCTTTGGTATATGGTGTAAAATCCTTATAATGGAATTAGATCATAATGCTCTAAATGATCTTTCAGATCAAGAACTTGAGAATGAACCTTCTCAAATAGTATTCAATGAATCCACAAGTGGGTTCAATGCTAAGATAATGATCCAGCAAGAGATCTTATCAAAGATTAATGCTTCTAAGTTAGATCTTAGAAAAGAAAAGATATTTAAAATACCTAGTATTATAAATAATCTTTTAAAGAGAGAAAATAAAATATTTATTTTGTTAATACTCAAGAACTACATGTAGACATCAAGATGTCTCGGGTTCTGTATATCTACCTTTAATCACTAAAGAAGATACAAGAAAGAATCTAGAGAAAATAGATTCGAAAATCAGATCTAAAATTAGTATAGTTCATCTTGGAGCTATAAAAATTTAAATAAAATCTGAATTTCAAGAAGGGATTAATGCACCCATCAAGCTAGCATTAATTGATAATAGAATTAATGATAGAAAAGATTGTGTGCTAGGAGCTACTAGAGGCAACCTTGCATATAAAAAATTTATGTTTACAATCTATCCTAAGTTTGGACTTAGTTTAGAAAGTAAAATTTTAGACAAAGTTTTATCTTTAATTCATCACTTTGAAAGAGAAGATCTGATGAATGAAGGAGATAAAGCCTTCGGTGTAACTTACCTAGTAAGTTATGCCTTAACAAATAGTCATCATAGTATTGACTATAAGAAAAAGGAATACATCGAAATTGAAGATGTTTTTTCTGAAAATTGGAACTATTCAAGAGAGACAATTCTCAGAAATAAGTTCTGATAACTCCTGGGCAATAGATATTGCTAAAGGAAAAATGATTTTAGGATCTAAAGAAAGTCCTAATATTCAAGGAACAATGTTTTATGTGGAAGCTTCATCTAGAAGAAGCGTTTCAAAAGAACCATCTAATATCGAACTCCTAAAATCTATGTCTAGGAGAATAGATATTCAAGAGCAAAAGCTTAAAGATATTTGTGGGTAAAACTCAAAAATGAGTTTACCAGCAGCAATTACTCAGATGCTTGAACTTATTAGGGAAGAAAATAAGAGCATCATCGATAAATTAAATGACATTCAAAATAAAATGTCAAAAAACGCCACTACTCTAGAACTAAAGTTACTTGCAGCAAAAATAATAAAAGAAGTAAAAGTGGAAATAAATCATTTATCTTGTGTTACGGTAGACACTACTTCTAAAGTAGCTTTTCACTCAGACGGAAAATACAGCTATCCCAACTATAATGTTGGAAATGAAGAACTTGGTTCAAGTGTAAATCCAAAAGCTCTAAAATGGCCTTTCGGACTACATGAATCTAAGTGAAAAACTAGAAATCTACTTCTGGGACAATCTTGATAAAGATAGTTTCATCTTAGATGGAAAAAAATACTTCACCCTTGGATGAAGTTATTAAACTTATGACTTTTGATGAGTCAGAAATCGAAAGAGAAATGGTAAAAAAAACCCAAATTAAGTAAAATTCTTGGAATTGAAACCATTAATGTAATAGATCAAGAACCAGTTGATCAGGACACCTCTGAAAATACTGAGGATGAAGTTGAACCTATAAAAACGTTTAGGGTCAATAAAGAAGAAGAAGGAGAACACTCCGCTTCTAAGAAAAGAAAAGAATTTGAAAAACCCAGCTTCTTTACCAACTATCCTAAAGTTTTGGGAGAAACTAAGGATACCGGAATCTCTATTCTCAATATTGACCGTCAAGAGAATAGAAAATAGCTTATTGATAAATGGGCTACAGAATTAAGTTTGATTATTCAAACTAACAAATAAGCATATCGAAGTCCAAAGAATATACTTCTTTTAGTAGAACATAAAACTTCTGGAATTACTCAATCATTTGTTAAATCAACAAATTGGTTAGAAGTTCCTTCAAAAAATATGTTCGAAACTATCATTGATAGTTTTTATACTATGTTTTTAGGAATCAATTATACTGCTGATAAAGCAAATGAGATTCTTAAACAACAAGAAAAGGCTAGGAGGCCGTTAGGGAAAGTGCCCACCGTCGTTGTTATAAATCCAAGAATCATTGAAAGGTATAATCACGAACGAGTTATTCTGTCTTTATTTCTGAATAATTATTACATACATCTATAAAACGCCAAGAATTTATAAGAACTATGACTATTTTCTATATTCTCAAGCCAAAAAGATGGGATTTCACTTCAAAGTTATTTGCTCCATCATTGGGTAAACGAATTGGATTGTTGGTCTCATTCCTTCTCAAGGTTTGATCACAAATGGGTCTTGAGTTTGGAGGGTTATTATTACGATTACTTTGGTTTCGGTTTTGGTTATTCCGATTATTGGGGTTTTGGTTATTGGGATTTGGTTGTGGAGGAAGATTTTGTAATGGTGGATTTGGATTTTGGGGAATTGTCCATGACCTTGGGCATGAGCGAGCCCTTGTTCAATTGGTGTCTCGTCACTATTTTCTGCCATATCTATTCCTTGATTCGATGATCCTAGGATGATTCTTCACCAAGATGTCCTTGGCTAGTTTGACCATGTCTGTTCTCTACTCTTAACTGCCTTTCGTAACTATTTATGTTGGGCTTGTATGGAGTAAGTGGGGCCTTACTGCTTCTGGAACGGGTCATCAACTGCAGGATAGAAACAACAAGAAAACAATAAAATAACACTTGGCCACTTACCAAATGGGTAAGCACCAAAGAAACAAAATAGAAATAAGGTTAAGAAAAATGTTGACTCATTCTCAAGAATTTTGAGCTAATGCAAGTAGTAACCGTTACACAATGAAAAAGTCCCCGGCAACGGCGCCAAAAAGCTTGATCGGCCTAAATATGGTGTCCAATCTAACCGGCAGTGTACCGGGTCAAATTGTAGTCTAGTCTAGAGGTCAAGGTCGTCTTCATAGGGAAATGCAATGTGAGGTTACACACCAATTAGCTATGATTATCTTGATCTGAGCCACAATTTAACCTAAAAGTAATGATTTTAAGCTACTAATGAAGTTAACGGTTAATGATAAAGGTACTAACCAAGGCAACTTCATTGAACCACAATCTCTTCTAGTTTTATGGGTTCGACCGGCCTATTGAGGTTGTCCAAGTATGTGAAATGGTGTACTCATATGCTAACAATTTCCCCTCTGACGAGTGTATGAAATTTTCTATGCCTCCTCCTCGGTTTAAGAACCCTAAACCTAGTGATTTGACATGATAAATTCACGAATACAAACTAGTTCATTCCCCGGATAAGAAATTGAACTCCGATAACGGTCAACTTTACCTTCCAGTTTTTTTACCTCTTTCTCACACCTAATATCTCCGTTCGGTATCCATTAAGTGTGTGTGTTCTAGCATTGGTCAATTAATCCAACACAAACAAACAATCAATACAAGTGTAAAAAGCTTCAACACAACTGAAAATAAACATACATAGCATAATCATTATCCGATCAACCAAAAGAGAATACTTAGTTCAACTACAATTCCTTGGCTAGTTACAAGTCTTAGCTACTCATTACTACAAGCACTAACCTGTTGAAATTAGCATTCATAGTAATAAGACAACAAACCAAATAAACCTAGAATATTACAGATCACAACGATAAGTTGCAAGGGTTGCATTCATCTCCGGCAAGCATCAATGGAGGTTGCACCAAGTGTTGAACTTACTAGAATCAACTACTCAAAAGATTAAGCCAAGTATTCTAAGGATTAAATTTGTGATGCACTAGCTAAGAGGGAACTAATTTTTTTGGCTCTAGAAGCCTTAGAGTTATGGTGCCGGCAAGATGAAGATGATGAACTTTGTCCTCTTCCTCCTCTCTTTTCAGCTCTGAATGTGAAATGTTACTATAGCGCTGAATTGGTCGAGTTCCGGCCTGAGCCAGTCTCTTTTTTGGCGTGAGCCGAATCACGGCGGTTAGGTAGAGCTGTCTTGTTCAATAAATGCCCGATCTTGATAAATCTTGGCATCCGGAGTGCACCGGCTCATCCGGCTTGCACCGTCCATCTTCTAGCCAGATGAAACGAAATTTTATAAAAACTGTTCTGATAATTGTATTTCCGCTTTCATCGAGCTTTACGTCATGACCCCAAGGTTTCACCACGTGGTATCTGTAATGGAACAAACACAAGAAAAACCACAGGTAATTCTGATAACAAAAGCAGGCTGATCGCCTCAAAATATGTCAAAATAATGAGCTTTTATGATATCTACTATATACAAAAACAAAACCATACCATCACAATATTTACTATAATTGATACGAAATCGTCGCTAAAAAATCAAGAAATGAGATTAAAATACATCAAAATACATCATTTGGTTAGCAACCGAGTTTTTCTAGTAGCAATCCAATGGTGTATTCCGGCCGGTTGTTCGTGTGGATCAACAGTAGAGGCCGAACACTTGGGCGGATTCGTGCAGAAACTACCACCGTAGACAAAGCGATGATCTATTTAAGATCATCCAAGGTATATTCTATGTCTACTTTTTTTTATGCTTGTTGCTTAAATGAAGTCGATCCTGGTTAAAAGGAAATTAAATTTTAAATTCCGATACGTTCCCGCGTAGATTTTCCAACACTAGAATCACGGAGATTCACACGTACAAATCCGCAATCGGTTACAAACAAGAGTTCTTGAAGGACACGGCACAATTACAGCTTAGGGGACAAATGTTCTCTATATACAGGCTCCTTAAAACTACGGCAGACATGATTCCTGAATAATCCCAGGTTACGTAGGCAACTTGAGAATAAGAATTCTCAAACTCAGTCTAAATCACTAACAACCCCCCCCCCCCCCCCGTTTAGGTATTTTTCTGCAACCTTTTGGATCTTGAACATTGTCTCTAGATTAAATTGGCCCGATTATTATTTTGACGGTATCAATCATCATCATACAAAAATATTGATGTATATCATTGATTATTTGATGCATCATCATACAATATTGATGTATATCATTGATTATTGTGGGATCTAGATCAATCAATATAGGTCCTACAAAAATCAATGATGTAGATTATTGTTGTGTTATTTGGTTGTGGTTGTATCATTTCTCTATTCGATTAATGCGTTTGACATACCCTTGAATCAAATTAACGGGATATCACATTAGGTGTCAAGGGACGGCCCTGGATATTTTTGGGCCTTCGGTGACTTCGCCGAAGGAGGCCTTGTATTTCAATTTTTTTTCCTCCCGAAAACATATTTACAAAAGATTACTTCAACATCGAGCTTCTAAAATATGTAGACACAAAATTTAAATTGATTAATGTCAGATAGAATTTCATATATTGTTATCGTTTGCATCTGGGTTGCCGTAACAAAACGGGGTTCGCATGGGTCGAGGGGGCGCGTCAACTCGTGGGGGCTTGGGGGAAACGCCCCCAATATCTAAACACCCCTAGTTGAACGGATGCACCTATGGAATTTGAATTGATGCATCTGAGCTATCATAAATTTTGGGCTTATAATTTGGTCATTTCTCAATTCAAATAAATTTTATTTAAACAATTATATAAGTAGACCAATAATTTGGGTCTTTATCAATTTAGGTAAAAAAGAATTTAACAAATTATATTAGGTCAGTTGGAATTGGATCTACACGATATATTTTTTGCGAAACATGTAATTCAGGGCCCCCGCTGATGGTTGGTCCTTCGGCCGCTGCCTAATTAGCTTTAGCGTAGGGCCAACCTTGGGTGTCATGGCGGATAATTATTGGTGAGGATAAAGAGGAGTGAAGTAGTAAGGGTGGGAAGGGTGGGTGAGGTAAGGTAGGGTGAGTGTGAGGATTTGGTGGGGTCGGGGGAGTTTTAGGGTATATAGGAAGAGGGTGGTGTGGTGCATGGGACCGATGAGTGGGGTAGTAGGAGTAGTAAGGATAGTGAGATGGGTGGTAGGTCATGTTGGGGGTAGAGTGGTTTAGGTGACAGGTGGGGTGGTAAGGTTGTATGGGCCGGCGGTGGTGTAAATACGATCCTCTAAAACCCTGTGCTCCCACTTTTACCCCCGGGATGTCGTTTGGTATGTTCTATGCATAATATTTCAGTGCTATCCGGAGACCCGTGATTATGTACTCCTTCCGTTTTTTTTTATCTGTCACATTTCAGAATTTGTCATTTTTTTATTGCCATTTTACATTTTCAATGCATCATTTATTATTTTTCCTCCTTTACCAACAAAATATTTACATCTCCAATAAAAACAGGGAGATTTTAATGATTTACTGAAGACAGTCAAACACAATTTCAATACTAAAAATAAGGGGCTCCTTTTTTTTTTCACCAACAAAATATTTACATTTCCAACAAAAAAGTACATTTCCAATACATATATTAATCACTTTCTTAATCTTTGATTGTTTCGATCTTTTGTCGATGGGATTGCTTATTGTCGTTAGTTCATGCTTTGAATCCCTTTTTCGTGTCGTAGCTTAGTATGGGCTTCGTTTCGTATTCGACCCAATTTCCTCGTGGGATCGACCCCGTATTCTTCTCTCAATCGCGATATATAACAAAACGGAGGGAGTATAATATTCAAAACGACATCATTTTTCTTTAGGATGGACCAAAACCGCTCCGGCGGACGCGGATCATTGGGCCCATGCTTTTAGATCCCTTTAGGATGAGGGCGATACTGCGGGCGAGTGTAAATTTTTAGGGGGGCAAAAAATACACAACATACATAATAGTGTATTTTGGATTATAAATATTGTTTGGCTTTTGGATCTATCAATCTCCAATAAAAAAAAACACAATTTCAATACTTACCCCCCAATATTCAAAGGTTAGATCCGCCCCTGACCAAAACGACGTCATTTTTTCTTTAGACTATTTTGACTACTTACTTTATCACAACAGCCCTACTATGTAATACACAACACAGACGATCCGATCTCGTGTCAATACACTTATCAAAAATCCTCCCACTTTCCTCTCAAGAAAGACCGAAGCCTAAACTAGCACAAAAATTGGTCGTATTATGGAAGAATTAATGATGATAAAAGAAGAATTACCGTTTCTATGAATTTATGCAAAGACTATGGTATTCAAATTTTATTAATTTTTTTAAGTAGAGACATTTATAAATTATAGCATTTGATTTTTGTCCTGCGATGCAATCATTTTTATATAGTATGGCCGTATTAACCGTTATTAAATTGGTGTGTTGTTAAATCGATGTGTTGTTAAATTGGTAAGCACCTAGGTTGAGATAGATGAGACCGGTTATTTTATACGTGACACTCTTTGACGTCAGCACACATTACAAAGAAGGAGGTGAACTTAGCATATAGGCCGAAATTTGCTTAAACTCAATATTGGTTGAGCAAATGATAGGAGCACAACGTTGTGACATAACGTGTGTCACAACGGGTATCTAGCAGTTGATTTTCTAATGTAGATTTATTAACTATTATTATATCTATCATGATTAGTGGTGTAGATACATGTTGTGACACTCGTTCTCGTTGTGTTACAACGGTTGTGCCTGTATCATTACTCATATCGGTTATTGACGATGCCCAAAAATCGTCTACTCAAATTCTGGACTTTTCTCCTCTTTTTGACAACCTATTACCCAGAAAACGATGAAAAGAGGGGGGTGATTTGGGATGTTTTTTAGATTGCATTTGATAGTGATCAAGCTACCTACGTATCCAATGCGTGAATTGGAATCAAGTCTTCGTAGTTCCTTATGGATGGTTTATATAGAGGGGCTTGTGCCCTAGAGTTACCGTGTAGCCTGTAAGAGATGGACTCTGATTGCCTTGGTCCCTAAGGAAAATATAAGGATTTGATCTCCTTGATTGTAAAAGATAATTGCGAGTATATTTGAATGTCAAGATTAGAGTATTAAATGCGAGGGATTCTTCGCATATTTATCATATTCAGAACGTGTGCAAAGGGTTTGGTCCGAGAGGGACCTAGGCCGACCGTATATATCGGATGTGAGTAAGTTCAATCACAAGTATTGGCCGGCACATAGGAGTCGGGATAATATTTGTGCCTATCTCACTCGGAGGTCGGCCCTAAGCATTGGCTGACCTAGGCAGTTTGGGGAGAGCGGCCGGGCTACCCCAACTCGGCTACTGGGAGTTCCGACCCCTTAGACAGCCCTTCTCTGTCTATACTTAATGTTGGGCTACTAAAGAGGTGACACGTGGATAAGTTCAATTCTGGGCATCGTCATAAGCCCCCCAGATCCAGCCGAGCCCATGGAGGCCGGCTCGGATCTGCCTGGGCCAGGTTTCACGGGTTTTGAATTTAGGAGGCCAGCTGGCAAGGTTAGCTATAACACCTCGGTAAATGTCCCAAGAATCAAGGCGTCACTGCCCACTAGCTTTAATGGTTGGCGTTTTACGAGGTGATGGGGGTTATAACCCCATCATATCAAACGCTTCACACATCAATCGTTATTAAAGCAGATGATTCGTCCCCCGTTGCCGTTTGCCATTTTCTCTTCTCAATCTTCAAACCTACCTTTGCAAGTAAGTTCTTCTCCATTCGTATTTTAGCCCGATTTATGTCATCCAGTAGACCTAATTACGCCTGAACCCTAGGTTTAATTTCATAGGAATGGCTATTGTTGGCGGTAGAGATGTCAAAACCATCCTTGGTCAGGATGACCTGAATGAGATATGTGGGTTATATGGGGTCGATAAGGAGAGGTATGCCCCCAGGCTACCCTCAGAGCCGTATCTGTTTGCCCCAAACCCGCCGGAGGGTTTCTGCACGGTTCACCGGGAATACTTTGAGGTAGGTCTTAGGCTACCTTTCTGTCCGGCTCTCCCCACGGTGCTTCGACGTTACGGGCTAGGGCTTTCCCAGATAGCCTCCAATGGTATCAGAGCCATCATTGGGTTTGCTATCTGGTGTCGGTTGCTAAACATGAAGTTTAGTGTGAAGAAATTTAGATACTTTTATCACCGCGTAGGGGTAAATGACAACCCCTACAGGTACAATTTTTCTAGAAGGCAGGGTCGGTTAGCCGACGTCCCTATACTCCCAAAGGCAAGGGCTCTTTCAAACTATGGAATGAGAGATTCTTCTTTGTTCATCATGAGAATCACCCCGAGTTGAGCCAGTGGAATATGGACGAGCTGGATAAAGATGATCGTCCGGAGCTACCGGATAAGTTTGTGGAGAAGATCCACAAGTCTGGGTATTCTATTGAGCGGCAAAATTTATACGACGGGCTAATTACAACAGCTCGGTTACAGGATGCAGGGCCTAACCCCTACGTGGAATTTACTAGAGCCGAGTGGAAGTCCCGTAGGGCCCTTTTCCTTTGTACTTTAACTCTGCTGTTACTTTTATGCTTCTGTCTGACTAATACTGTGTTCATATTTGCAATGGCCGATTTCACAGATCTGCTAGCTAGCACAGAGGGTGAAGCCATAGTTCGTCAACCCGAGCCGACTCCGTCCCTCTGGAGCGTTGCTGAGGAGGATCCTATTGAGGATGTTGTTGTATGGTACTTCTTCGTCTGCTCCTCTTCAGGGGCAGGCCGATCATGACATTCCTGAGAAGGCGTCGGAGAAGGATCAGTTTGTTAGGAAGAAGGGGCGGCCGAGGCCGATCTCGCACGAGAGTCGACCCAAAAAAATGGCAAGTCCAAAGCTCCTGGGAGCTCAGGGCCAATCAGGTCCAGAAGAGGAAGCTTCTTCCGAGCAGCAGTGGGTCGCCAACATGTCCGATGAGGAGTTGGCTGTTATAGGTTGTAAGACTGTGGAATTGGTAAGTGACTCTTCCTTGTTCCTTTTTGTTTTAAAGCCGAACTTTTGATGATCCTAACCTTCTTTGCTTGCTTATTCAGGGGGCCGTGATTGGCCAGGAAGTTTTCCGGAGACTGGGCAAAGCCTCCACTGCCCAGAAGAGCAAGATTGCCGAGCTGAGGCAAACACGGGAGGAGCTCAAGGCGGCCGCCCAACTCAAGGACACAGAGATGAAGGCTCTGCAAGCTCAACTCCTAGCTCAAGAGGGTGATTTGAAGTCTTTGGCGAGTGAGCTTGCCGAGGAAAAAAGGATGAAGGAATAGGAGGTCGCCGACCTCCGAGCGAGAGTGGCCGAGCTGGAAGCCACAATCCCGGTTCGGTGTGCCGAGGCTGTTAAAGAGTATAACGCTTCGGCGGACTTTGCCGAGGCCTTAAAGGTGCTGCTCATCCCGTTTTAAACCATGGGTATACCTAGGGAGTGGACGAGGCGAGGATTCAATATCCTTCCCTTGTATTGGACGACTTTCCTAAGAAGGTTTACTATAAGTAAGGAATGGGCGCGGCCTATACTGAGCGCGTGCAGGATTTTAAGGCCGGGGTGGACATTGTGTCCAAGTATGCTCTCCAACCTGCTGTTATTTCCGGCTCGGCTCCATCGTCCGAGCCTTAGAAGAGTCTGACTCCTGACTCTTAAAGTTTAAGGTTGTTTTATTTTTGATTGAAAATTTTTGTACTATCATTTTGTTATGAAAGAATTTTATTTGATAATGAAAAAGAAGTTCTTTTGTTAATGTACTTCCTTTTTGAGTTATCTTTTGTTTGTTGTTGCGCTGGAAATGGGGTGTATGCCCCCCAGTATTTTGGGTGGCGTACTTGCATGAATACAGTCGGGCCCCACGTTTGGGCTCGGATGTTTGTAAGTTAGAAGATATTGGACAAGTTAGTTTGACTCTATGTTAAATGGCTTTTTATAAAGTTTTTGAGTGGTCCGGGCTGAGTAAGACTGGCCTTAAAGCACGGCGAGCAAGGTCCGGTGGGACTAACTTCTCGCGTGAAGTTTAAGGACGAGCAGGGCCAGGCTAGTGCTGACTTCTCGTTTAAAAGCACGGCGAGCAGGGACCGGGTCGGACTGACTTCTTGCATGAAGTTCAAGGACGAGCAAGGCCAGGCTAATGCTAACTTCTCGTTTAAAAGCACGGCGAGCAGGGACAGGTCGGACTGACTTCTTGCATGAAGTTCAAGGACGAGCAAGGTCAGGCTAATGCTAACTTCTCGTTTAAAAGCACGGCGAGCAGGGCCAGGTCGGACTGACTTCTCTCTTGTAAGTATATCGGTTAGCTAGCCCTGATGGGCTTATAAATTTAGACAAAAAACAAGTAAAGGACATTAATAAAATGCTTCTTGAGAGCAAAACTTATTCAACAACGTAGTATTATCCAAGACTCGGAAAAGAAAATGCATAATAATAAAAGTACGGAAATGAAAAGTAGTAAACGGTAAAGACTTTCCGAGCTGCTCAGGCTAAGATAATTCCTTTGTCCTTGATTGTGGCCGCATAGCAACTACTGGCGACCTTTAGATCCCCTTTCATTTCGACCGGGCCATAAGCGGTCGGGAACTTCAGGTTGATGTGCGCGGAGGAGATCACAGCCCGGAGATCGATCAGAGCAGGCCTTCCTGGGATGATGTTGTATGTTGATGATGACTTGACCACCACATAGTTAACCATTAGAGTTCTTCCCATCGGCTCTTTCCCAAATGTTGTCGTGAGCCGAACCTTTCCCATAGGATGATTAGGTGATGATGGTTAAAATAGTCTATCCTACGGCATCAACATCCTATCCATTATGAGCTAAAAATAGTTGTTTCGACCTACAAATATGAACCATTTAAGTTGAATATCATATGTCGGGTTCGTGAGTCGAGAAATATGCACTTAGCGTTTATTTTCCCTATTTTGATATTATTTCGTGCATTATTTGATTATTTTCAGGATACAAAATATTGGGCTGAGCATCATGGACGAATCTGGAGTAGACTGAACGAAAGGATTGGGCCTAGGGTATTCCAGAACATTCCAAGCTAAGTCGGCTGAAGAAAAAGAACGAAATTGCCCTCGGTTTACCGAGAGTGGGCACCGACTTACCGAGGTTCCAGATCTTTCCGAAATGCGTTTTCTTGGACGAGAGGTAGATCTAGGTGTTTCTAAGTCGGTTTATGTACCTATAATAAGAGGGTTCGCCTCATAGTTCAATGTAACATTGGTAGCACACAAATACTACAATTATTATGCAATAAAAGTTCTTTGTTATTTATTTTATGAGTTCTGGTCGGAGAGACGACATAGTCGCCGCTTAGGGATTGATCCGAGGGAGATCTACGCTCTCTTCGAGGGTATGATTTTCTGTCTTTTCCAAGATGTAGATCTATCGTTGTTCTATTTGACTAGTATGTTTTAATTGCTTATTTAGTTTAATTATGAAGTAGTTAGTTTATTTTACCCCATGTGTTATAGAGCTAATTCGTTGGTGAAGAAATCATGAAATAGTGGTTGCATTCTTATGATTTGCGACGGTCTATATCGCTAGATCTGAATACCTAGTAAATTATTAATTCATGATAATCGGAGCCGGCTACATTGATCGATATATTTAATTTACATGTTCATAGCCTGATCAACTATTTTCATGTCTTCGTAAAACTAGCATGAAATACGAATAGTGAAGTGTTAGTTTGGACATTATCTTGATGGATTCTAGGAACGTGCTGATCAGTGTCGATAGCTGTCTAGGCAAGTTTGCGGTATGAGTTAGCGCTCAATATCGACAGCTCTAGTTCTTTATGCGTATGGGCTATTACGGACCAATAAAGGATGGTAACTTGCATATAGATTGTCTACTACCATGGTCGGAGTAGATAGGGTTAGGAGTTGTACCCGTAGCTGATAATGATGTTGGACTTATTTCTATGTTTTGATGATGAGTGCCAGACTAGCTGTTATAGTGCAAAGGCAAAAAGATGTCTAGATCAAATGTATAGGTTTATTAGAGTTTGAATTATAAATAGGTTTGATCAAACAAGCACCGTAATAGGCTGCTGATTCATATCAGCAGACTGGTCAAATATCAGTAGGGTAGATAGGTCTGTAGACTAGTCAGGAACCTCGCCGAAGGCGAAAGGAGGGCTCAAACTCGATTCTGAAGGCTAAGGGATCAAACTTAGTAATTTAAGTCAAGGATATGGAATCAGAATTTAGGCAAGTCTTTGATGACCTAAACTGATTACATATACCTTGTGTACAAGGTCTAAGTTCTATAAGTTGGATGATGTTTGGAACTTGGTTATATTTAAAAAGGTGTAATCTAACTTCACAAATAAAAGTTAGATAAAAGAAATCAGCTGCATTGTATTTTACACACAACAAATTGATGTACATCAGACTGATTGGTATCTCAGTAGACTGATGAACCTGCTGATGATATACCTTGGTTAATTCAAGATTATATTGGAAGATTACATGGATAAGGATAGCCAACTACCTCTGACTTATCAAACAAATCAAAGGCTGAGATCAAAAAGATGTTGGGATGATTAAGATTTTTAACCATTGGATATAAGTCAAAAGGTGGACAGACTGCACTGTCAAAAAGGAATTCTGACAGTGTCAGTCCTATGAATAGTGACAAGAATGCAAATCAGATGGGACAAAAACAAGGAACGGTTACATTTGAATTTCAAATACAAGTCACATGCATTCTTGCCTATAAATAGAGGACTTTCAACTCAGAAAGAAGATGATGATTGATGAAATTTGATAAACTTTAAAGAGGCAATTCTGAGCTGAAAAACACCCTGCTGAACTTACTGAACTTAAAGCTACTGATCCAGAGAAATTCTTCAAGTGTATTCTGTATTCAAGTTACATCAAGATTACACACTTGAAGACTGCAAGCTGCTGATTACATCATCCTAATCAAGCTGCTGCAACTGAATCATTTACTTGATTCAATCTTTATTTTATAAAGAATCTGCTGAGGACAGTGAAGCACGGTTGTGTGAAAAGATTTGTTTGTGGTAACTTGGTTATAATTAAAATGATGTAATCTAACTTCACAAATAAAAGTTAGATAAAAGTAATCAGCTGCATTATATTTTACATACAGAAATATGATGATCAGCAGACTGATAGGTACTTCAGCAGACTCATGAACCTGCTGATATATTACCTCGATTAATTCAAGTTTATTTGAAGATTACATGGATAAGGACATCCAACTACCTCTGACTTATCAAGAAAATCAAAGGCTGAGATTAAAAAGACGTTGGGATGATCCACATTTTTATCCATTGGATACAAGTCAAAGGGGTGGACACGCACCTTGTCAAAAGGAATTTCGACGGTGTCAGTCCTATGAATAGTGACAGACTGCATATCAGATGGGACAAAAACAGAGAACGGTCACATTTGAATTTCAAATACAAGTCACATGCATTCCTACCTATAAATAGAGGACTTTCAACTCAGAAAAAGATGATGAAATTTGGAAAAACTTTAAGTGATAATACTGAGCTGAAAAACACCCTGCTGAACTTACTGAGCATAAGGCTGCTGATCTAGAAAATTTCTTCAAGTGTATTCTGTGTTCAAGCTGCATCAAGCATACACACTTGAAGGCTGCAAGCTGCTGATTACATCATCCTAATCAAGCTGCTGCAACTGAATCATTTATTTGATTCATTCTTTATTTTATAAAGAACCTGCTGAAGACAATGAAGCATCTGCTGGGTGTGAAAGACTGTTGTTTGTGGTGGAGGCTGGTGAAGAGGCAATCCTACCCTTCAAGGACCGGTGGAAGACTAAGGAGCAAAGAATTCTACTGTTCCCGCTTTTCGGTTGTGAAGCCATAGTCATTGGTGAAGGACAAACAACTTAGGAATCTTTGTAACAGCTACATCAAAGATCTCTAGTGAATTTCCTCCAACATCACAGGAGAAGAGTGGACGTACAGGATTACATCACCTGGAACCACTATAAAAACCTGCCTACTTACTTTCTGCTTTTACTTTCTGCACTTAGTTTACTTCATTCATCAACCTACTGAATCTAGCAACTGAAATCACACACTTGCACTACTAAGTATCTAATACTTAGTATCATATTTGACAACAAGTATTAAGGCTTAATTTTGATTTAATTCCGCCGCACAAATTCAAAGAAACTCAACTATCGAGACTACGTTTATCGAAGGACTGCGAAGTCTCAAAGAGACTCTGAAGTATCGCGGACCGCATTGAAGTTGCGAAATTTGTTAACTCCAAAGTTTTAAGTGTTAAGTTTATTCACCCCCCTCTAAACTTAACCAAAGCCTTTTCAAGGGACCAACAATTGGTATCGGAGCGATTAGGCTTCGTTCGAAGGAATCCTACTTGTTGTGCTTGTGAAAATTCTTTAAAACTTTCTTTCAAGTTACCGATTTTCAAGACTTGCATCATGGACAATACACGTATGCTAGAACTATGTTGATGTGTTCTCTTGATAGATTTGATGAGTATAAACGACGAATGCAGGCATATCTTGCTGCTACTCATGATGAGATGATGGATGTACTAACTGATGGACCACTGGAGATTACAAAGGCAGTAACAGCGGGTGACAGAACTTAGTACATTCCTAAACCAAAAAGAGAATGGAATGCATAAGACAGAAAAAGAGCAAATCTCAACAACATTGCTATTGATATCATTTACAGAACCTTGGATAGCAATATGTACATGAAGGTTAAAGATTGCAAGACTGCAAAGGAACTTTGGGATAAGATTCACTTGATCTGTGAAGGCACTGATGCAATAAAGAAGAACAAAATCAGTGTGGCCAGAAAGAGATTTCAAAAGTTCAAGATGCTGCCAAATGAAACCATTGAGCAAATGGAATCAAGATTCAATGCAATCTTGGATGAACTTACCCTGCTGAGTGTAAGTTATTCAAAAGAGGAAATAAACACCAAAATCTTGGAAGCTCTACCTGCAAGAGATGTTTGGAAAATGAAAGTGACTGCAATTGAAGAAATGAGAAAGTTGCATGAAGAAGACACCTTCAAATTGTTTTCAGATCTAAAGGCTTATGAATTTAGCAAAAAGCTTGTGCCTGAAACTGAAAAGGAAGAGCCAAAGACCACTGCATTGGCTGCTTCACATCATGAAGAAACATCAGGAGGACATGATGATATGCTGGATGAGATGCAAGAACAGATTGCCCTACTGAGCAAGAAAATCAGGATGATGAAGACTGGAAAGGCCCCTGCAAGAAATTTTACAAAAAGGCCTACTGAAAGAAGGAAAGAAGAACCAAGGAAAGATAATGACTATCTGTGCTTTCATTGCAAGAAACCAGGACACTTCAAACCTGACTGCCCGAGTTAAAACAAGGCAAGGAAACCTGATTATCTTTGCTTCAACTGCAAGAAGCCTGGACATTTTAGACCCGATCCCGGATCTACGAAAACCAAAAGTCAACAAAGAAGACTTGGCAAGAAGGCTATGGTTGCTGAAGATGAATCAGGCTATGAAGTTGAAACTGAAAAGGGAAATGAATCAGATGACATTGCACTGGTTGCTGATATAGAGGATTATGCTTTGATGGCTAATATGGATGAAACTGAGGAGGTATACAACACTGTGTCTATCAACACTCCTGCTGGAAGTGATTGTGAATCAACTTGTGGTTCAAATCCTAGAAATTCTGACAACAATGAGACTTTGGATGCCATCCTTAATCAACTGAGGATAATACAATCTGGCTATGAGGTTGTGAAGGATGAAAAAGAAACTCTTGAGTTAGAAGTTGGAAGATTGAAAGCTGAATTAAGGGTTCTCAAGGGTAAAGAAAAAGATGTTGGACAAAATCAAAATAAGTCTGCTGAACATCCAGCAGCCTCTGAATCTGCTGAACCATCTTGTTCCAATACTGCATACAAATCAGGAAAGCCTTATGGAGATAGAACAGGGCTTGGATTTGGAACTCAGCAATCTAGCAAGAGTGGATCCAGTAAGGTTACTGAACCTAGTACCAGAATTGGTCCTAAGTTTGTACCTGCACTAGATCCAACTCCCGCATGGTTGATGAAGCAAGAAACCCAATGAGAATGCTTCAGGAAGCAAAATCGAAGTCTAAGAAGTCAACATCTCCTAGTAAAAAGAATAAATCCAAAAATAGAATCTTGCCAGTGCCTTCTAAGCTCGCCGATAGCGGACACTTTGCCGCCAAGTCTATTTGGACCACGGAAGGGTAAGAAACGAAATATTCCAAGGATAAGAATCCTAAACCCAAAAATGTTAATCATTCAAGGGATACTTATCTCGGGGGAAAGGCGATTGTTTCCCACGATGATGATTGGAATATTCCGCATCTAATGCTAAAAACACTAAGTATAACCATACTGCTAGGGTAAAACCTATGCAATGGAATCAGCAAAGGGCTCAGCAGAGGACTTATACAAGGCCTCAGCAGAGACCTCAGCAGACTCCATATTATAGGGCTGGTTCTAACAGACAGCACACCTATGGTTATGCAAATGTTTCTAACAACAAGAATCACTTCAAACAGCATTATAAACCAAAAGGCCAGAAAACATATGTGATTCCTACACAACCTACTGTTAGAACTTATGGATGTGTAGAATACATGTATGAACCAAAGTATGAACCAAAGTATGACACATTCAGGAGAAGACCTTATGGAGACATGCCAATGGTCATGCTTACCACGACCATTATGGACCCAAACGGGTTTGGGTACCTAAAATGCATTAACTTTGTTTTGTAGGGTGTCCGGTACTTTGACAAAGGGATGTTCCGGACACATGACAAAGAATAAGCACTTGTTTATCAAACTTTGTGGCAAAAGATGGTGCAAGGGTGAATTTTGGCAACAAAAATACACCCGGATATACAAGAGGATATGGCACACTTGTGAGGAATGGACTTACAATCAAGAATGTTGCATATGTGGAAGGACCGGACTACAACTTGCCGAGCACTTTGGACAATTCGTGATATGGGATACAAGGTCACTTTTGACAAAGACAACTTGCATTGTCATTAGTGAAAGAGGTGATCAAGTTGTACTTGTCTTTGGTAGAAGACAACGAGAATATGTATGTTGTGGATTGGTCTCTTGCAGTTCCGAAACACTTTGATAGTGCATACCAAGTCGAACTCAATTGGCTATGGCACAAGAAGTTGAATCACTTAAACTTTGATGATATTAATCAGTTGGTAAAGAAGAAACTGGTGGTTGGTTTACCTGAGATCACATTCAAGAAGGATGCTATATGTGATGCTTGTCAGCAAGGTAAACGAGATAAAGTCAAGTTTCAAATCAAAGACCAAACAATCAACAAATAGAGTGTTGGAGCCGATGCATATGGATCTTTTTGGACCAATAACTCCAACAAGTGTAACGGGAAAAAGAAGTACACTCTAGTGGTTGTGGATGATTATTCTAGATACACTTGGGTGATATTCATGAACAAGAAAAGTGAAACACTTCAAAGCATGCCTAATCTTTTGAAGAGATTACAAAATGAGAAAAGTTTAACGAAGATAAAGATAAGATCGGATCGGGGTACTAAATTTCTCAATAAAGTTATAAGAGAATATTGTGAACGAGAATGGTGTACTACATCAACTTGTCTCATTTGGGTACACCACGAAAATGGGGTTGCTTGAAAGAAGAAACAGAACTTTAAAGGAAGCGGGAAGAACAATGATTTGTGAGGCATTGCTACCCGAAAGATATTGAAATTTGAAGCAAGAATAAATACGACATGCTATACACAAAACAGAACATCAGTAAACAAGAAGCTGCTGAAGACACCTTATGAGATTTGGAATGGAAGGATACCTAACATATCCTATTTTCATCCATTTGGAAGCAAATGTTTTATTCTAAATCATAAAGTTCATTTGAAAACATTCCAACCAAAATCAGATGAAGGAATTTTCTTAGGATATTCTTCAGTCAGCAGAGCATTCAGGGTACTGAACAAAAGATCACTGAAACATGAAGAAACAATCCATGTTGTGTTTGATGAACCTAAGTTTACTGGTATGGAAGATGAAGATTGTGAACTGCGAGAATCAACAAGTCACCGATCCGATTGTGTTGAAGTTTTGGAAAGATTCAATGACTTGAAAGTTTCGATATCGCCCTCGCCGAACACCCCGCCGATAATGTTACCGATGCAACAAGCTGAAGCAGGTTCAAGGATCTGCCGACCCCACTTCGTAGAAGAAACTACAAAGCGGACCCTGCGAAGATGATGTTCCTGAAAATCAAAATAATCAAAATCCTCAATGGTTAAGGAATCACCCTGCTGAACAAGTTATTGGCAATGTACAGCAAGGTATGAGGACTAGAAGACAACTGGAAGCCATGTTTACCTGTTTTCTATCCCAAATGGAACCTAAAGTTGTTGAAGAAGCTATTTCAGATCCAGACTGGATAATAGCTATGCAAGAAGAATTAAATGAATTTGAAAGAAATCAAGTTTGGACACTAGTTGAAAGGCCAAGTCATGCAAATATCATTGGTACTAAGTGGGTATATAGAAATAAACTTGATGAATCTGGTACCATTGTGAGGAACAAGGCCAGACTAGTTGCAAAAGGCTATTCTCAAGCAGAAGGAATAGATTTTGATGAAACTTATGCACTTTGTTGCAAGGCTTGGAAGCTATCGAGATTATTCTTGGCACATGCTTGCATATAAGAACTTCAAAGTATATCAAATGGATGTCAAGAGTGCATTTTTGAATGGCATTCTAGAGGAGGAAGTTTATGTTCAGCAACCTCCTGGATTTGAAGTTAAAGATCAAGAAAATAAAGTGTATAGACTCAACAAAGCACTTTATGGATTGAAGCAAGCACCAAGAGCTTGGTATGAGACTCTATCTCAATTCTTGGTGGACAATGGTTTTACAAAAGGCACCATTGACAAGACTCTTTTCAGAATCAGTGAAGGGGACAACACCCTACTGGTACAAATTTATGTTGATGACATAATTTTTGGTTCTGAAAATGACTTACTTTGTGAAAAGTTTGCAAATTTAATGAAAAGTAAATTCCAAATGAGCATGATGGGAGAAATGAATTACTTTTTGGGATTGCAAGTTAAACAAATGGAAGATGGAATCTTCATTCATCAAACCAAGTATACCAAGGAGTTACTGAAGAAGTTTGGTATGGAAAGCAGCACTAAGAATTCAACTCCTATGAGTACAAACATCAGATTGGATGAAGATAAAGAAGGCAAAGATGTTGATCAGACATTATACAGAAGGATGATAGGCAGTCTGCTGTACCTAACTGCCAGCAGACCTGATATATCCTTTGCTGTAGGTGTTTGTGCAAGATTTCAATCAAAACCAAAAGAAAGTCATTTAGGTGCAGTCAAGAGAATTCTCAAGTATCTAAAATAGACTTTGGGAGTAGGGATCTGGTATTCCAAGGAAGGAAGCTTCAAAGTTATATCCTACTCAGATTCTGATTATGCTGGATGCAAGATTGATAGAAAAAGCACCTCAGGAACCTGTCAGTTAATGGGAAATAAACTGGTCTCCTGGTTCAGCAAGAAACAGAATTCTATATCAACTTCCACTTTTGAAAGCCGAATACATTCTTCTTTGGAAGTTGCCGTTTGTGCACAAGTACTTTGGCTAAGACAACAATTAAGGGATTATGGAATTGAAGAAAAGGAAATTCCAATTATGTGTGATAACACAAGTGCAATTGCAATCACGTAAAATCCAGCTTTGCACTCAAGAACCAAGCACATTGATGTGAGACATCATTTTATAAGAGATCATGTTGAAAAGAAAGATGTTGTGGTTCTATACATCCCTACTGAAGATCAACTTGCTGATATTTTCACTAAACCACTTGAGAGTGAAAGATTTGCCAAATTAAGGACTGAACTTGGAATTATAAAAGTTGACTGATATTCAGCAGTGTACTGGAATTCACCAAGGGGATTAGTCTTTGCTATGTTGGGTGAGCTCACTTAGCAGATTAGTCATTGGTATCAACAATTCCATGTACTTATGTTTGGACAATTGAGCAAATGAGGTTGCCAAGGGGATTGATCTTTGTCATGTTGGGTGAGCTCACTTGACAGATCAGTCATTGGTATTAAACTTCATCTTGTATTATCAATTGAACAAAACAAGAAGAAAACAAGGATCAGCAGAGTGCTTTTGTCGGCGGTGCCGAAGCCTACTTATAAGCGAGGAGACTTCGAGCCCACCTGCTGAGGATTACCTGCTTGGAAGGAACGTTACACAGTCAAAGTAATTAAAGTCAAAAGCAGTTTGGCGGGATATTTATTCTATCCATTATTACCATAGTTAAACCATCCAACGGTTACAAACGTTATGGAGGAGTAATGGGCCACGTGTGAAGACAGAACTTATTCAATTTTAATCGTTGTTACCTCAATGTACGTGCAATGACAGTTTCAACTACCTACTGTCTATATATTTAGACTGTTATACAGCAGAATCGTCACTTGCAATTCTGCTTTATCACTGCAAATCTTTTACACTGTGTGAACACAGATTTGAGATTCAATCTTCTTCATCTCTTCTTTCTCATTAAAATGGCGGAAAGGATTGAAGTTCAAATCGAATCAAGCCAAAGTGTGAGAGGATATGTTGTTGATGCAAAACAAACAGAGTTGGCTATTAATATAGGTCGAAGAATAAGGAGGTTTGCAGGCTTGGAGAACAAACTCAATATCCGGTTAGAAACGATCTCATACACCAATGTTATTGATTTCTGGAAGAATATGGTTGTGGAAGAAGGAACTGAAGCATTCAAGACTACTGTGAATGCTGAGGAGCTTGTAATCTCCTCTAGTCTACTGAGGGAAGTGTTTGGATTTGAAGAAGTTGTAGATGGTTCAGTCAATCCTGAAGCAATGGGATTGGACAAATTGGCATTTGTGGATCAGATTAAAACAAGTACAGCCATCAAATCCGTACCAGGCATCAATTGCAAACATATTGGAAATGAATACAGCCTGCTGAGCAAGCTCATTGCAAAGAACATACTTGGGCTAGTTGGCAGTATGGATACTCTATCAGGACCCAAGATAGAGTTGATGATAATCATCTGCAGGAGCATGAGGTTTGACTGGGCTGGTTATTTCATTCATTATATGAAGAAAGTAGCCAAGGAGGAGAAATTAGGGAAAAGGAAATCAAAGGCCTTACCCTTGGGATTGATGATTCAGACCCTGCTGAATCATTTGAATGTTCCTGATCTTGAAGCTGAGAATATTAATCAGTCTAGATACAAGAAGGAAATTAATCATGCTATTCCTGGTCTAGATGATGATGAAGAGGTTGTTGAAGAGGCTGCTGGTGATGATAATGATGATGATGATGGTGATGCTGGTGGTGAGCAGGTTCAACAAACTAAGAAAATATCTATTAAACCTGCTGCACCCAAGAAAACTGCTGAGAAGAGAAAGGATGGTGGTACAAAGAAAGTGACTGAAGGTTCAAAACCTTCAAAGAAGACAAGAAAGGAAACAGCACAGACTGCTGAGTCTGCTGAGGGTCAAGTGGAGGTTACTGACCCTGTTGTACCTACAAGGAAAACTGTTGTTGAAATTTTGAGAGAACAACAAAAAGAAGCCAGCAGGAAGAGGAAGTCTGCTGTGACTGAAAAAGATGATGATGAACCTCTCTCCAAGAGGATGAATGAAATTGCCAAAAAGAAGAAATATGGCAAAGGGAAAGAGTTGAAGAACTTGGAAGCTCAAAGAATCCAAGAAGAAGCATCAGTAGAAGAGGAAGAAGAGGCTGTTGAGGCTGAGCCCTTAACTATTATTCCGCCTGTAGTAATTAGTGACTCCTCACCTGAAGAGGTTGTCAAATCTACTGATGCTGGACAGGTTGTTGTTGAGCAATGTTTTGAAGATACACGACGATCTACGACCACGAACCCGCTTGTAGTATCTACTGAAGAACCACAGCAAACCACTGAACCTGAACCTGCTGTGGTGGTTGGAGAAGTAACTGAAGACTTGGTTGAAGACCCTGCAAATGTGGCAAGAACTCAGAGGGAAGAAGCGATCCGTCGCTAACCCCGTTGATGAGCATGTAAGTCAGGGGGAACCAAGTGTGATACAGATGGAAGTAGTAGGCACAAATTTACAATCACGGCAACCTACCGACTTTCAAACATCCGTTGAAGAAACTTTGAATCAACTTGTTGGAACCTTTGGAGGTCAACAAGGTACCGGAGTCGCTCCCAGAGATCCTTCATGCCATTTGAAAGGCATGAGAAACAAAGAAAGAAAACAGAGGAGTTTGTAGATCCCAAACTTCAACAAATTGCTGACTACTTCCAGTGGAAGTTTGGTTTCTACAAAAGACAAAAGCCAGCTGCTGAACCAATGACAGATCTTGAAGAATGGGCTTTTGGCAAACTGGGAGTGGAGAACTTGGTGGATCTGATTGATACAACCTTGCTGCAATCAAGATTGATGGATATATTTGATGAGCAACAGAAGGAGGAGGGTATCAAGTTTAGAGATCCAAGAGATGGTCCTGATGATTCTTCCTCATCATCTGATAGTAGAGGAGACTTCCCCTCTGGACCAGGAGGAACCAGTGGGACTGCATTAATGAAAGAACCACCTGTACAACGTCCACCCACGATATCGGCAAGTCTGCGAGGGCCGACGGACGAGAGATGGATGAGGATCTACAGGATCTCACCATGGATGATCTGGAGGCATTGATCAATGAAGGCATTACTCCGAGTCTTTGGAAGGCTGACTGATGAACCAAGTACATTCCATGTTGCAGAGCCTACTGCACAAACTGATGCTGGACAGAGTGAGTATTTGGATGGAGAAAAGGTTGCTGATATTAATGAACCTAGTGCCAGTTCTGAAGAGTCAATTGAATATCAAGATGGATTTGACATTGAAGGCACTCTAACTAAAACTGCCATCATCCTGCACAAGATTGGTAATGCTGAAGGTTTCCAAGTGGATAATGAGGCTACATTCAATCCACAGGAAGTTGAAGAGGAGGTACAGGCTGCTGAGTCTCAAACAGCACCTGGACAAAGGTTGGAACAGGAGGTACAGTGCTGAGTCTCAAACACCACCTGGACAAAGGTTGGAACCCGATTTGGGTTTGGAGGAAACCCCCGCTGTTGATGAGGCTGCTGTGTTAATGGAGCCTACTGGAGCCAAGGCCACTGTAGGGAAGGATAGTCAGCAGGCTGATATTGTTACTCTAGAAGAACAGCTGCTGGACTATGACTACAGTGATGATGAATTTCAATTTTTTGGAGAAGAAGAAGTTGCTGAAGAACCTGCACAAGATCCTATCATGGAAGATATTCTTGGTGCTATGGTTGAGGAAGGACCTCCCCCTGCTGGGAGAGATATGAGTAAGGCAATGGTCATCAGCAGACAACAGGCACAATATAGAGTTGAGGAGCCTGCTGATGGATCTACTGATAGTAGAGTAAGGAGTGGAGTGTCAGTTGAAGTTTTTAATGAGTTAAGAACTGTTAGAAATGATATGCAACAGTTAAGAACTCAACTGGACAGGCAAGAACAAAGATTTGAAGAACTGATGAAGATGGTGAATGAAAACAGACAATCTGTTGATATAGTTGCTTCAAATTTTACATCCACTCAAAATGCTGTCACTGATATGATGCTAGATGTGAGAGGCATCAAGGTTGGAAACACTGCAAAAGATAACTTTCTGAAACAACAACTTATTTCTATCCATCAGAAACTTGACAACCTTGCTGCAACATCTGAACCTACTAAAGCCTGCTGCTGCACAACAACCTGTTGTGCCTGACCCCAAACTCACTGAATGGATCAACAGACTGGAGGAGACATTGCAATCCAGGATTACTGCTCTTGATACTAGAACTGGAACTATGGAAGGTCAATTGCATAGAGTGATAGTATCACAGGAGGCTATTCATGGCCTTATATCCCGTTTCGTTGATGATGTCACTAAGGGGGAAGAGGGCCAATCAGCTGCAGCAAAGGAGGCTGCAAGACTCTTTGCACAGAAAAGATGGACAGATGATACAAATGCTTTCGGCAACCTGCACCTGCCAGAGTTCAACTCACTGATGATCTGTTTAGACAGTACAAGAAAGAGTATTACAACAGGAGGAGACCTTATCATAACATGGGGTTTCATGAAGGTCTTAACTCTTTCTTGGGTTTGAAATTTTGGGAAGCAAGAGTCAGAGCTCTAAGGGCAAGCAACAGAAGTAGAAGAAGTAGCAAAGGTGATAAGGTGCTACCTATTACAAAAGCAAGGGACTCACTGGATGAATTCAAGGAGCTGTATATGAAGTTTGGATTCAGAGTGAATGAAATTAATCTTATCTTCCCTGAAGCATGGGACTGGTGGAAGCAAGTCAATCCCTACATTGATTTTACACTGATTGAAAATGAATGGATGAGGGATATGATAGAACAAATTAGAGCCTATCAAGAACAAGCTGAGAAGGCTAGAAGAGAAAGAGAAAAGAGGCAATAGATCAGCATATACTTATTATTCCTTATCTTTGTTGTATCTAGTTGTAATAACTGAACAATGATTATAATGAGAATTGACTGAATTTGTTCTGTTTTTGTTGTTTATCTTTTTTGCTTTGCTGATTAGGTGAGGGTAGTGGCATCATCACCAAAAAGGGGGAAATTGTTGGACTTATTTCTTAGTTTTGATGATGAGTGCCACACTAGTTGTTATAGTGCAAAGGCAAAAAGATGTCTAGATTAAATGTATAGGTTTATTAGAGTTTGATTCATAAATAGGTTTGATCAAACAAGCATCGCGTAAAGGCCTTTCTCGATTTATATCGACGGGGTCTAGGTCTAGGTCGATAGGGTAGATAGGTCGGTAGACCGGTCGTAATCTGGCGAAGACGAAGACCGAAGACCGAAGACCGAAGACCGAAGATCCGAAGATCGAAGGCTGAGGGTTCAAACTCAGTAATTGAAGGCTAAGGGATCAAACTTAGTATTTAAAGTCAAGGATATGGAATCAGACTTTAGGCAAGTCTGTGATGACCTAAACTGATTGCATATACCTTGTATAGAAGGTCTAAGTTCCATTAGTTGGATGATGTTTGGAACTTGGTTATAATTAAAATGATGTAATCTAACTTCACAAATAAAAGTTAGATAAAAGTAATCAGCTGCATTATATTTTACATACAGAAATATGATGATCAGCAGACTGATAGGTACTTCACGAGACTCATGAACTCGCCGATATATTACCTCGATTAATTCAAGTTTATTTGAAGATTACATGGATAAGGACATCCAACTACCTCGACTTATCAAGAAAATCAAAGGCCGAGATTAAAAAGACGTTGGGATGATCCACATTTTTATCCATTGGATACAAGTCAAAGGGGTGGACGGTGCACCGCACCGTCAAAAGGAATTCGACGGTGTCGGTCCCATGAATAGTGACGGTCGCATATCGGATGGGACAAAAACGAGAGAACGGTCACATTTGAATTTCAAATACAAGTCACATGCATTCCTACCTATAAATAGAGGACTTTCAACTCGAAAAAGATGATGAAATTTGGAAAAACTTTAAGTGATAATACGAGTTTGAAAAACACCTGCTTGAACTTACCGAGCATAAGGTCAATCTAGAAAATTTCTTCAAGTGTATTCCGTGTTCAAGCCGCATCAAGCATACACACTTGAAGGTACGCAAGCCGATTACATCATCCTAATCAAGCTCCGCAACCGAATCATTTATTTGATTCATTCTTTATTTTATAAAGAACCCGTCCGAAGACAAAGAAGCATCCGCTGGGTGTGAAAGATCGTTGTTTGTGGTGGAGCTGGTGAAGAGGCAATCCTACCCTTCAAGGACCGGTGGAAGACTAAGGAGCGACAATTCTACCGTTCCCGAGTTTTCGGTTTGTGAAGCCATAGTCATTGGTGAAGGACAAACAACTTAGGAATCTTTGTAACGACTACATCAAAGATCTCTAGTGAATTTCCTCCAACATCACGGGAGAAGAGTGGACGTACGGGATTACATCACTCGGAACCACTATAAAAACCCGCCTACTTACTTTCTCGCTTTTACTTTACGCACTTAGTTTACTTCACTCATCAACCTACGAATCTAGCAACCGAAATCACACACTTGCACTACTAAGTATCTAATACTTAGTATCATATTTGACAACAAGTATTAAGGCTTAATTTTGATTTAATTCCGCCGCACAAATTCAAAGCAAACTCAACTATCGCAGACTACGTTTATCGGCAGAAAGCTTACGAAGTCTCAACGAGACTCGAAGTATCGCCAGACCGCGAAGTTGCGAATTTGTTAACTCCAAAGTTTTAAGTGTTAAGTTTATTCACCCCCTCTAAACTTAACCAAAGCCTTTTCAAGGGACCAACAATTGGTATCGGAGCGAAGCTTCCGTTCAAGGAATCCTACTTGTTGTGCTTGTGAAAATTCTTTAAAACTTTCTTTCAAGTTACTGATTTTCAAGACTTGCATCATGGACAATACACAGTATGCTAGAACTATGTTGATGTGTTCTCTTGATAGATTTGATGAGTATAAACGACGAATGCGAGCATATCTTGCTTTGCTACTCATGATGAGATGATGGATGTACTAACTGATGGACCACTGGAGATTACAAAGGCAGTAACAGCGGGTGACAGAACTTAGTACATTCCTAAACCAAAAAGAGAATGGAATGCATAAGACAGAAAAAGAGCAAATCTCAACAACATTGCTATTGATATCATTTACAGAACCTTGGATAGCAATATGTACATGAAGGTTAAAGATTGCAAGACTGCAAAGGAACTTTGGGATAAGATTCACTTGATCTGTGAAGGCACTGATGCAATAAAGAAGAACAAAATCAGTGTGGCCAGAAAGAGATTTCAAAAGTTCAAGATGCTTGCCAAATGAAACCATTGAGCAAATGGAATCAAGATTCAATGCAATCTTGGATGAACTTACCTGCTTGAGTGTAAGTTATTCAAAAGAGGAAATAAACACCAAAATCTTGGAAGCTCTACCGCAAGAGATGTTTGGAAAATGAAAGTGACTTGCAATTGAAGAAATGAGAAAGTTGCATGAAGAAGACACCTTCAAATTGTTTTCAGATCTAAAGGCTTATGAATTTAGCAAAAAGCTTGTGCCTGAAACTGAAAAGGAAGAGCCAAAGACCACTGCATTGGTGCTTCACATCATGAAGAAACATCAGGAGGACAGGATGATATGCTTGGATGAGATGCAAGAACAGTTGCCCTACCGAGCAAGAAAATCGGGATGATGAAGACTGAAAGGCCCTCGCAAGAAATTTTACAAAAAGGCCTACGAAAGAAGGAAAGAAGAACCAAGGAAAGATAATGACTATCCGTGCTTTCATTGCAAGAAACCGGGACACTTCAAACTGATCGCCCGAGTTAAAACAAGGCAAGGAACCTGATTATCTTTGCTTCAACTGCAAGAAGCCTGGACATTTTAGACCTGACTGTCCAGATCTACTGAAAACCAAAAGTCAACAAAGAAGACTTGGCAAGAAGGCTATGGTTGCTGAAGATGAATCAGGCTATGAAGTTGAAACTGAAAAGGGAAATGAATCAGATGACATTGCACTGGTTGCTGATATAGAGGATTATGCTTTGATGGCTAATATGGATGAAACTGAGGAGGTATACAACACTGTGTCTATCAACACTCCTGCTGGAAGTGATTGTGAATCAACTTGTGGTTCAAATCCTAGAAATTCTGACAACAATGAGACTTTGGATGCCATCCTTAATCAACTGAGGATAATACAATCGGCTATGAGGTTGTGAAGGCTGAAAAAGAAACTCTTGAGTTAGAAGTTGGAAGATTGAAAGCTGAATTAAGGGTTCTCAAGGGTAAAGAAAAAGATGTTGGACAGAATCAAAATAAGTCTGTCGAACATCCGGCGACCTCGAATCGCCGAACCATCTTGTTCCAATACTGCATACAAATCAGGAAAGCCTTATGGAGATAGAACAGGGCTTGGATTTGGAACTCAGCAATCTAGCAAGAGTGGATCCAGTAAGGTTACTGAACCTAGTACCAGAATTGGTCCTAAGTTTGTACCTGCACTAGATCCAACTCCCAGTATGGTTGATGAAGCAGTAAAACCCAATGAGAATGCTTCAAGGAAGCAAAATCAGAAGTCTAAGAAGTCAACATCTCCTAGTAAAAAGAATAAATCCAAAAATAGAATCGCCGTGCCTTTTAAGCTGCGATAGCGGTACTGCCGCCAAAGTCTCGTTTGGACCACAGAAGGGTAAGAAACAGAAATATTCCAAGGATAAGAATCCTAAACCCAAAAATGTTAATCATTCAAGGGATACTTATCTCAGGGGGAAAGGCAGATTGTTTCCCACTGATGATGATTGGAATATTCCTGCATCTAATGCTAAAAACACTAAGTATAACCATACTGCTAGGGCAAAACCTATGCAATGGAATCAGCAAAGGGCTCAGCAGAGGACTTATACAAGGCCTCAGCAGAGACCTCAGCAGACTCCATATTATAGGGCTGGTTCTAACAGACAGCACACCTATGGTTATGCAAATGTTTCTAACAACAAGAATCACTTCAAACAGCATTATAAACCAAAAGGCCAGAAAACATATGTGATTCCTACACAACCTACGTTAGAACTTATGGATGTGTAGAATACATGTATGAACCAAAGTATGAACCAAAGTATGACACATTCAGGAGAAGACCTTATGGAGACATGCCAAGGGTCATGCTTACCACTGACCATTATGGACCCAAACAGGTTTGGGTACCTAAAATGCATTAACTTTGTTTTGTAGGGTGTCTGGTACTTTGACAGTGGATGTTCCAGACACATGACAAAGAATAAGCACTGTTTATCAAACTTCGTGGCAAAAGATGGTGCAAGGGTGAATTTTGGCAACAAAAATACACCTGGATATACAAGAGGATATGGCACACTTGTGAGGAATGGACTTACAATCAAGAATGTTGCATATGTGGAAGGACTGAACTACAACTTGCTGAGCACTGGACAATTCTGTGATATGGGATACAAGGTCACTTTTGACAAAGACAACTGCATTGTCATTAGTGAAAGAGGTGATCAAGTTGTACTTGCTGGTAGAAGACAACAGAATATGTATGTTGTGGATTGGTCTACTGCAGTTCCAGAAACCTGCCTGATAGTGCATACCAAGTCTGAACTCAATTGGCTATGGCACAAGAAGTTGAATCACTTAAACTTTGATGATATTAATCAGTTGGTAAAGAAGAAACTGGTGGTTGGTTTACCTGAGATCACATTCAAGAAGGATGCTATATGTGATGCTTGTCGGCAAGGTAAACGAGATAAAGTCAAGTTTCAAATCAAAGACCAAACAATCAACAAATAGAGTGTTGGAGCTGATGCATATGGATCTTTTTGGACCAATAACTCCAACAAGTGTAACAGGAAAGAAGTACACTCTAGTGGTTGTGGATGATTATTCTAGATACACTTGGGTGATATTCATGAACAAGAAAAGTGAAACACTTCAAAGCATGCCTAATCTTTTGAAGAGATTACAAAATGAGAAAAGTTTAACAGTGATAAAGATAAGATCAGATCGGGTACCGAATTTCTCAATAAAAGTATAAGAAGAATATTTGGAACAGAATGGTGTACTACATCAACTTGCCGTCATTTGGTACACCACGGCAAAAAATGGGGTTGCTTTGAAAGAAGAAACGAACTTTAAAGGAAGCATGAAGAACAATGATTTGTGAGGCATTGCTACCCGAAAGATATTGGGTCAAGCGAAAATACGAGATGCTATACACAAAACAGAACATCAGTAAACAAGAAGCTGCTGAAGACACCTTATGAGATTTGGAATGGAAGGATACCTAACATATCCTATTTTCATCCATTTGGAAGCAAATGTTTTATTCTAAATCATAAAGTTCATTTGAAAACATTCCAACCAAAATCAGATGAAGGAATTTTCTTAGGATATTCTTCAGTCAGCAGAGCATTCAGGGTACTGAACAAAAGATCACTGAAACATGAAGAAACAATCCATGTTGTGTTTGATGAACCTAAGTTTACTGGTATGGAAGATGAAGATTGTGAACCTGCTGAGAATCAACAAGTCACTGATCCAGATTGTGTTGAAGTTTTGGAAAGATTCAATGACTTGAAAGTTTCGATACGCCTCGCCGAACACCCCGCCGATAATGTTACCGATGCAACAACCGAAGCGAGTTCAAGGATCCGCGACCCCCCAGTAGAAGAAACTACAACGGACCCTACCGAAGATGATGTTCCCGAAAATCAAAATAATCAAAATCCTCAATGGTTAAGGAATCACCTGTTTGAACAAGTTATTGGCAATGTACAGCAAGGTATGAGGACTAGAAGACAACTGGAAGCCATGTTTACCTGTTTTCTATCCCAAATGGAACCTAAAGTTGTTGAAGAAGCTATTTCAGCAGACTGATAGGTACTTCAGCAGACTCATGAACCTGCTGATATATTACCTCGATTAATTCAAGTTTATTTGAAGATTACATGGATAAGGACATCCAACTACCTCTGACTTATCAAGAAAATCAAAGGCTGAGATTAAAAAGACGTTGGGATGATCCACATTTTTATCCATTGGATACAAGTCAAAGGGGTGGACGGATCGCACCGTCAAAAATGAATTCGACGAGTGTCGATCCCATGAATAGTGACAGACTACATATCAGATGGGACAAAAACAGAGAACGGTCACATTTGAATTTCAAATACAAGTCACATGCATTCCTACCTATAAATAGAGGAATTTCAACTCAGAAAAAGATGATGAAATTTGGAAAAACTTTAAGTGATAATACTGAGCTGAAAAACACCCTGCTAAACTTACTGAGCATAAGGCTGCTGATCTAGAAAATTTCTTCAAGTGTATTCTGTGTTCAAGCTGCATCAAGCATACACACTTGAAGGCTGCAAGCTGCTGATTACATCATCCTAATCAAGCTACTGCAACTGAATCATTTATTTGATTCATTCTTTATTTTATAAAGAACCTGCTGAAGACAGTGAAGCATCTGCTGGGTGTGAAAGACTGTTGTTTGTGGTGGAGCTGGTGAAGAGGCAATCCTACCCTTCAAGGACCAGTGGAATATTAAGGAGCAGCAATTCTACCTGTTCCCAGTTTTCAGTTTGTGAAGCCATAGTCATTGGTGAAGGACAAACAACTTAGGAATCTTTGTAACAGCTACATCAAAGATCTCTAGTGAATTTCCTCCAACATCACAAGAGAAGAGTGGACGTACAGGATTACATCACCTGGAACCACTATAAAAACCTGCCTACTTACTTTCTGCTTTTACTTTCTGCACTTAGTTTACTTCACTCATCAACCTACTGAATCTAGCAACTGAAATCACACACTTGCACTACTAAGTATCTAATACTTAGTATAATATTTGACAACAAGTATTAAGGCTTAATTTTGATTTAATTCCATTGCACAAATTCAACAAACTCAACTATCGAGACTACGTTTATCGACGAGGTATGCGAAGTCTCGACAGACTCTGAAGTATCGACGGTACTGCGAAGTTGCGAAATTTGTTAACTCCAAAGTTTTAAGTGTTAAGTTTATTCACCCCCCCTCTAAACTTAACCAAAGCCTTTTCAAGGGACCAACAATTGGTTTTAGTACAACGGTAAGCGCTTGATCCTAAGAATTGGTATCAGAGAAGGTCATGGGTTCGAATCCTGGCAATAGCATTTCTGTGGTAAACCATTTCGGCCCAAGGGCATACTACGGGTGTCCCGGTTGAATGTGGGTAGCAGGTGCTGGGGGGGATTGTTGGGTGTATAGCACTCTGCCCTCCATGTTAGTTCAACCCATGGCGCTGTAATGGTGTGATTTAAGGAAATAAAGTTGCGCCTTTACTACCACCAATTGGTTTTAGTACAACGGTAAGCGCTTGATCCTAAGAGTGGTTGAGCTGGTGAAGAGGTAATCCTACCCTTCAAGGACCAGTGGAAGACTCAGGAGCAGCAATCCTACCTGTTCCCAGTTTTCAGTTTGTGAAGCCATAGTTATTGGTGAACGACAAGCAACTTAGGAATCTTTGTAACTGCAACATCAAAGATCTCTAGTGAATTTCCTCCAACATCACAGGAGAAGAGTGGACTGACAGGATTACACCACCTAGAACCACTATAAATCGCCTACTTACTTTCGGCATTTACATTCTGCACTTAGTTTATTACATTCATCAGTCAACTGAATCTAGCAACTGAAATCACACACAGACACTACGAGTATCTAATACTTAGTATCATATTTAACAACAAGTATTAAGGCTTAATTTTGATATTATTCCGCTGCACAAATTCAGCAAACTTAACTTTCAGTAGACTACGGTTTATCAGCAGGCTACTAAGGTATCGACGGACTGCGAAGTATCGGCGAGTGCTTCTGAAGTTGCAGAATTTGTTAACTCAAAGTTTTAAGTGTTAAGTTTATTCACCCCCCCTCTAAACTTAACCAAAGCCTTTTCAAGGGACCAACAATTGGTATCGGAGCAGTGCTTCTGTTCTGAAGAAATCCTACTTGTTGTGCTTGTGAAAACTCTTTGAAACTTTCTTTCAAGTTACTGATTTTCAAAGACTTGCATCATGGATAACACTCAGTATGCTAGAACTATGCTGATGTGCTCTCTAGATAGATTTGATGAGTATAAACGTCGAATGCAGGCTTACCTTGCGCTACTCATGATGAGATGATGGATGTACTAACTGATGGACTACTGGAGATTACCAAGTCAGTAACAGTGGGTGAAACTACTGAGTACATTCCAAAACCAAAGAGAGAATGGAATGCAGAAGATAGAAAGAGAAGCAAACCTCAACAATATTGCTATTGACATCATTTACAGAACCTTGGATAGCAATATGTACATGAAGGTTAAAGATTGGAAAACTGCAAAGGAACTTTGGGACAAGATACAGTTGATCTGTGAAGGCACTGATGCAATAAAGAAGAACAAAATCAGTGTGGTCAAAAAGAGGTTTCAAAAGTTCAAGATGCTACCAAATGAAACCATTGAGCAGATGGAATCAAGATTTAATGCAATCCTGGATGAACTCACCCTGCTGAGTGTAAGCTACACAAAAGAGGAAATAAACACAAAAATATTGGAAGCTCTACCTGCAAAGGATTTTGGAAAATGAAGGTGACTGCAATAGAAGAAATGAGAAAGCTGCATGAAGAAGACACCTTCAAGTTATTTTTAGATCTTAAGGCTTATGAATTTAGCAAAAAGCTTGTACACGAGGCCCGAAAAAAGAAGAGCCAAAGACCACTGCATTGGCTGTTTCACATCAAGAAGAAACATCAGGAGGACAGGATGATCTGTTGGATGAGATGCAAGAGCAGATTGCCCTACTGAGCAAGAAAATCAGGATGATGAAGACGGAAAGGCCCCTTCAAGAAATTTCACAAAGAGGCCTACTGAAAGAAAGAAAGAAGAATCAAAGAAAGACAATGACTATCTGTGCTTTCATTGCAAGAAACCAGGACACTTCAAACCTGACTGTCCTGAGTTAAAACAAGGCAATGAACCTGATTATCTTTGTTTCAACTGCAAGAAGCCTGGACACTTTAGACCTGATTGTCCAGACCTACTGAAGACCAAGAGTCAACAAAAAAGACATGGAAAAAAGGCTATGGTTGCTGAAGATGAATCAGGGTATGAAGTGGAATCTGAAAAGGGAAATGAATCAGATGACACGGCACTGGTTGATGATATGGAAGATTATGCTTTGATGGCCAACATGGATGAAACTGAGGAGGTATACAACACTGTATCTATCAATACTCCTGCTGGAAGTGATTGTGAATCAACTTATGGTTCAAATCCTAGAAATTCTGACAATAATGAGACTTTGGATGCCATCCTTAATCAACTGAGGATAATACAATCTGGTTATGAGATTGTGAAGGCTGAAAAAGAAGCTCTTGTTAGAAGTTGGAAGATTGAAAGCTGAATTAAGAGTTCTCAAAGGTAAGGAAAAAGATGTTGGACAAGAATCGGTGTAAGCCTGTGATCATCCAGCAGCCCTTGAATCTGCTGAACCATCTTGTTCCTCTACTGCATACAAATCTGGAAAGCCTTATGGTGATAGAACAGGGCTTGGATTTGGAACTCAACAATCCAAAAAGAGTGGATCTAGCAAGGTCACTGAACCTAGTACCAGAATTGGTCCTAAGTTTGTAACTGCACAAGATCCAACTCCAAGTAAGGTTGCTGAGGTAGTAAAACCTACTGAGAATACTTCAAGGAAGCAAAATCAGAAGTCAAAGAAGTCAACAGCTCCTAATAAAAAGAACAAATCCAAAAATAGACTCTGCTGGACCTTCTAGACTGCGATAGCGAGACTTGCCACCAAGTCTATTTGGACCACAAAAAGGTAAAGGTCGAAATATTCCAAGGATAAGAATCCTAAATATAAAAATGTCAATCATTCAAGGGATACTTATCTCGGGGGAAAGGTAGACTGTTCCCTACTGATGATGATTGGAACATTCCTGTACCTGTTGATAGAAAGAATCCGTATAACCATGCTGCTAGGGTAAAACCTAAGCAATGGAATCAGTAGAGGACTCAGCAGAGGACTTACAAAAGGCCTCAGCAAGGACCTCATCAGACTCCATACTATAGGGCAGTTACTAACAGACAGCAAACAAGTGGTTATACTAATGCTTCTAACATCAAAAGTCACTTCAAACAGCATTATAAACCAAAAGGCCAGAAAACATATGTGAATCCTACACAACCTACTGTTAGAACTTATGGTTGTGTGGAATACATGTATGAACCAAAGTATGACACTTTTAGGAGAAGACCTTATGGAAACTTACCAAGGTTCATGCTTACTACTGACCACTATGGACCCAAACATGTTTGGGTACCTAAAATGTATTAACTTTGTTTTGTAGGGTGTCTGGTACTTTGATAGTGGATGTTCCAGACATATGACAAAGAATAAGCATTGTTTATCAAACTTTGTGGCAAAAGATGGTCGAAGGGTGAATTTTGGCAACAAGAATACACCTGGATATACAAGAGGATATGGCACACTTGTGAGAAATGGACTTACAATCAAGAATGTTGCATATGTGGAAGGACTAGACTACAACTTGCTGAGCACTGGACAATTCTGTGACATGGGATACAAGGTCACTTTTGACAAAAACAACTGCATTGTCATTAGTGAAAGAGGTGATCAAGTTGTACTTGCTGGTAGAAGACAACAAAACATGTATGTTGTGGATTGGTCTACTAGCCCGAAACTCGCTCGATTGTGCATACCAAGTCCGAACTCAATTGGTTATGGCACAAGAAGTTGAATCATCTAAATTTTGATGATATCAATCGGTTGGTGAAGAAGAAGGCTGGTGATTGGTTTACACGAGATCACATTCAAGAAGGATGTTATATGTGATGCATGTCAGCAGGGTAAACAGATAAAGTCAAGTTTCAAGTCAAAAACTAAACAATCAACTAATAGAGTGTTGGAGCTGATGCATATGGATCTTTTTGGACCAATAACTCCAACAAGTGTAACAGGAAAGAAATACACCTTAGTGGTTGTGGATGATTATTCAAGGTACACTTGGGTGATATTTATGAACAAGAAAAGTGAAACACTCAAAAGCATGCCTAATCTCTTGAAGAGATTACAGAATGAGAAAAGTTTAACAGTAATAAAGATAAGATCAGATCAGGGTACTGAATTTCTCAACAAAGTTATAAGAGAATACTGTGAATAGAATGGTGTACTACATCAACTTGTCTGCTGTCGGGTACACCTCAACAAAATGGGGTTGCTGAAAGAAGAAATAGGACCTTAAAGGAAGCAGGAAGGACAATGATTTGTGAAACATTGCTACCTAAAAGATATTGGGCTGAAGCAGTCAATACAGCATGCTATACACAAAACAAAACATCAGTGAACAAGAAGCTGCTGAAGACACCTTATGAGATTTAGAATGGAAGGAAACCTAATATATCCTATTTCCATCCATTTGGAAGTAAATGTTTTATCCTAAATCACAAGGTTCATTTGAAGACTTTTCAACCAAAGTCAGATGAAGGGATTTTCTTGGGATATTCTTCAGTCAGCAAGGCATTCGGGTACTGAACAAAAGGTCACTGAAACATGAAGAAACAATCCATGTTGTGTTTGATGAACCTAAGTTCATTGGTATGGAAGATGAAGATTGTGAACCTGCTGAGAATCAACAAGTCACTGATCCAGATTGTGTTGAAATTTTGGAAAAATTCAATGACTTAAAAGTTTCTGATACGGCCCCTGCTGGTGACATTACTGATGCAACAACTGAAGCAATTCAAGGATCTGCTAAACCCCCTGTTGTTGAAGAAGCTACAGCAGACCCTACTGAAGATGAGGTTCCTGATAATCAAACTAACCAGAATCCACAATGGTTAAGGAATCATCCTGCTTGAACAAGTTATTGGCAATGTACAGCAAGGTGTAAGAACCAGGAGACAACTGGAAGCTATGTTCACTTGTTTCCTATCTCAAATGGAACCAAAAGTTGTTGAAGAGGCAATTTCAAATCCAGATTGGATAA
This sequence comes from Gentiana straminea, assembly GCA_036785695.1. NCBI lineage: Eukaryota > Viridiplantae > Streptophyta > Magnoliopsida > Gentianales > Gentianaceae > Gentiana > Gentiana straminea. Next base: position 4,676,039 of record JAVUPR010000483.1, on the reverse strand, counting down.
TTGCCATGCAAGAAGAGTTACATGAATTTGAAAGAAATCAAGTGTGGACACTAGTTGAAAGGCCAAGTCATGCAAATATCATTGGTACTAAATGGGTATACAGAAACAAACTTGATGAATCTGGTACCATTGTAAGGAATAAGGCCAGACTAGTTGCAAAAGGCTATTCTCAAGCAGAAGGAATAGATTTTGATGAAACTTATGCACCTGTTGCAAGATTGGAAGCTATCAGACTATTCTTGGCACATGCTGCATATAAGAACTTCAAGGTATATCAAATGGATGTCAAAAGTGCTTTTCTGAATGGCATTCTAGATGAGGAAGTGTATGTACAACAACCTCCTGGATTTGAAGTTAAAGATCAAGAAGATAAAGTGTATAGACTCAACAAAGTACTTTATGGATTGAAACAAGCACCAAGAACTTGGTATGAGACTCTATCTCAATTCTTGGTGGACAATGGTTTTACAAAAGGCACCATTGACAAGACACTTTTCAGAATCAATGAAAAGGACAACACCCTGCTGGTACAGATTTATGTGGATGATATAATATTTGGTTCTGAAAATGATCTACTTTGTGAAAAGTTTGCAAATCTAATGAAGAGCAAATTCCAAATGAGTATGATGGGAGAGATGAACTACTTTTTGGGATTGCAAGTTAAACAAATGAAAGATGGAATATTCAATCATCAAACCAAATACACCAAGGAGTTGCTGAAGAAGTTTGGTATGGAAAACAACACCAAAATATCAACTCCAATGAGCACAAATATCAGATTGGATGAAGATAAAGAAGGCAAAGATGTTGATCAGACCTTATACAGAATGATGATAGGCAGTCTGATGTACCTTACTGCCAGTAGACTGATATATCCTTTGTTGTAGGTGTTTGTGCAAGATTTCAATCTAAACCTAAAGAAAGTCACTCAGGTGAAGTCAAAAGAGTTCTCAAGTACCTAAAAGAGACTTTGGGAGTAGGGATATGGTATTCCAAGGATGGAAGCTTCAAAGTTATATCCTACTCAGATTCTGATTATGCTAGATGCAAGATTGATAGAAAAAGCACCACAGGAACTTGTCAGTTAATGGGAAGTAGACTAGTCTCCTGGTTCAGCAAGAAACAAAACTCTATATCAACTTCCACTGCTGAGGCTGAATACATTACTGCTGGAAGTTGTTGTGCACAAGTACTATGGCTAAGACAACAATTAAGGGATTATGGAATTGAAGAAAAGGAAATTCCAATTATGTGTGACAACACAAGTGCAATTGCAATCACTGAAAATCCTGTTTTGCACTCAAGAACCAAGCATATTGATGTGAGACATCATTTTATAAGAGATCATGTTGAAAAGAAAGATGTGGTGGTTCTATACATACCTACTGAAAATCAACTTGCTGATATTTTCACTAAACCACTTCATAGTGAAAGATTTGCCAAATTAAGGACTGAACTTGGAATTATAAAAGTTGACTGATAATCAGCAGTGTACTGGAATTCACCAAGGGGATTAGTCTTTGCTATGTTGGGTGAGCTCACTTAGCAGATTAGTCATTGGTATCAACAATTCCATGTACTTATGTTTGGACAATTGAGCAAATGAGGTTGCCAAGGGGATTGGTCTTTGTTATGTTGGGTGAGCTCACTTGACGGACCGATCATTGGTATTAAACTTCATCTTGTATTATCAATTGAACAAAACAAGAAGAAATCAAGGATCAGCAGAGTCACTTTGTCAGCAGGCTGCTGAAGCACCTTTATCAGTAGACTGCTAAGCCAACCCTGCTGAGGACAACCCTGCTGAATGGAACGTTATTCAGTCAAACTTTATTAAAGTCAAAAAGCAGTTTGGTAGGATGTTTATTTTATCCATTATTACCATAGTTAACACGATCCAACGGTTGCAAAACACTATGGAGGAGTTATAGAACACGTGTCAAGACCGCATTTACTCAGATTAATCGTGGTCAAGCATCATGTACGTGCACTGACAGTTACAACTACTCACTGTCTATTTATACAGACCTACTCACAGCAGATCTTCTCTACTTGCAAAATCTACTTTATCACTACGATTTTACACTGTGTGAACACAGATTTACAATCTATCTTCTTCATCTTATTCTTCTCATAAAAATGGCCGGAAAGATTGAAGTCCAGATTGAATCAAGCCAAAGTGTTAGAGGTTTTGTTGTTGATGCAAACAAAACTGAATTGGCCATCAATATTGGTCGAAGAATAAGGAGGTTTGCAGATTTGGAGAACATACTCAATATCAGATTAGAAACAATATCATACACCAATGTTATTGATTTCTGGAAAAACATGGGTGTAGAAGAAGGTCGTGAAGCATTCAAGACAACTGTGAATGCTGAAGAAATTGTAGTTTCCCCTGGTCTACTGAGGGAAGTGTTTGGATTTGAAGAAGTAGTGGATGGTCCAGTAAATCCTGAAGAAATGGGACTATCCAAGATGGCTTTTGTTGATTAAATCAAAACAAATGAAGCCACCAAATCTGTTCCAGGGATCAATTGCAGACATATTGGGAATGAGTACACTCTGCTGAGCAAACTCATTGCAAAGAACATACTTGGACTAGTTGGAAGTATGGACACTCTATCTGGACCTAAGATAGAGTTGATGATGATTATTTGCAGGATCATGAAGTTTGATTGGGCTGGTTACTTCATTCATTACATGAAGAAGGTAGCCAAGGAAGAAAAAGAGGGAAAAATGAAATCCAAGGCCTTGCCCTTAGGATTAATGGTTCAGACCCTGCTGAATCACTTGGAGGTTCCTGATATTGAACCTGAGAAGATTAATCAGTCTAGATACAAGAAGGAAATTGACTATGCTATTCCTGGTCTAGATGATGATGAAGATGTTGCTGACCCTGCTGCTGATGATGACAGCAATGGAGATGATGGTGATGCTGGTGGTGAGCAGGTCCAACAAACTAAGAAGAAATCCACTAAACCTGCTACACCAAAGAAGGCCACTAAGAAAAGAAAGGCTGCAGATACAAGGAAGATTACTGAAATCTTAAAGCCTAAAAAGACAAAGAAGCAAGCAGCACAGACTGTTGTGTCTGCTGAGGGTCCAGCTGAAGAAAAGGTTACTGACCCTGCTGTTGCTGCAAGAAGAACTGTTGTTGAGATTCTGAGGGAACAACAGAAGGAAGCCAGTAGAAAGAGGAAGTCTACTTTGGTTGAAAAAGATGATGAACCACTTTCCAAGAGAAGAAAAGAAATTATCCAGAAAAAGAAACATGGAAAGAGGAAAGAATTGAAAAACTTGGAGGCACAAAGAGTCCAAGAAGAAGCATCAGTAGAAGAGGAAGAAGAGGCTATTGAGGCTGAGCCCTTGACTATCATCAAGCCTGTGGAAATTTCTGATTCCTCACCAGAAGAGGTTGTCAAATCTACTGAAGCTGAACAGGTTGTTGTTGAGCAATCTGTTGGTGATATACAGCGGTCTACTGACCCTGAGCCTGCTGTAGTATCCACTGAAGACCCACAGCAAACCACTGAACCTGAACATGTTGTGGTAGTTGAAGAATTGATTGAAGATCCACAGCAAACCACTGAATCTGAACCTGCTGTGGTAGTTGAAGAATTGGTTGAAGACCCTGCAAGTGTTGCAAGAACTCAGAGGGAAGAGCAATCTGCTGCTAACCCTGTTGATGAGCATGTAAGTCAGGGGGAACCAAGTGTTGTACAAATGGAAGTAGTAGGTACAAATTTACAATCTCAGCAACCTACTGACTTTGAAACATCTGTTGAAGAAACATTGAATCTACTTGTTGGAACCTTTGGAGGTCAACAAGGCACTGAAGCTGCTCCCAGAAGATCCTTCATGCCCATTGAAAGGCATGTGAAAGAAAAGAAGAAAACAGAAGAGTCTGTAGATCCCAAACTTCAGAAAGTTGCTGACTATTTCCAATGTAAGTTTGGTTTCTACAAGAGACAAAAGCCAGCTGCTGAACCTATGACAGACTTTGAAGAATGGGCTTTTGACAAGTTGGGAGTAGAAAATTTGTTGGACATAGTTGATACCACTTTGCTACAATCCGGATTGATGGACTTATTTGATGAACAACAGAAAGAGAGGGGTATCAAGTTTAGAGATTCAAGAGATGACAATGATGATTCATCCTCATCATCAGATTCTAGAGGTGATTTTCCCTCTGGACCAGGAGGAACCAGTGGGACTACAATACTAATAGAACCATCTGCACAACAGTCCACTGATAATGGTAAGTCTGCTGAGGGCCAGCAGACTGGAGAGACGGATGAGGATCTACAGGATCTCACCATGGATGATCTGGAAGCATTGATCAATGAAGGAATTAATTTAAGTGCTGGTAGGCTAGCTGATGAATCTTCTACATTCCATGTTGTGGAGCCTACTGCACAAACTGAAGTTGAACAGAGTGAGGATTTGGATGAAGAGAAGGTTACTGATCATAGTGAACCTAGTGCCAGCTCAGAGGCATCTATTGAATATCAAGATGGATTTGACTTTGAGGGCATTCTTACTAAAACTGCCATTATCCTGACCAAGATTGGTCATGCTGAAGGATTCCAAGTGGATAATGAGGCTATATTCAATCCACAGAGAGTTGAAGAGGAGGTACGGAGTTGCTTTGAGTTACAAACAAAGACTGGACACAAAGGTTGGAACAAGAGGTACGAGCCGCCGAATCTCACACAAAGACTCGGACAAAGGTTGGAACCTAATTTGGGTTTGGAGGAAACCCCTGTTGTTGTTCAAGAGGCTGTTGTAGTGGAGCCTACTGGAGACAAGACCACTAAAGGGAAAGATGGTCAGCAGAGTGCTGTTAATGAGGATGAGCAGCTGCTGGACTATGACTTTAGTGATGAGGAGTTTCAAATGCCTGAAGAAGAAAATGTTGAAGTTGATCCCCCACAGGCATTTGTACCTATTTTTGAAGAACCTGCCATTGATCCTATCTTAGAAGAATTTCAAGGACCTAATCCTGCTGGATTAGATAGGAGTTGGGCAATGGTTATGAGCAATCAGAGGCCACAGTACAATGTTGAGGAGCCTGCTGATGGAACTACTGGTGGAAGAATGACTGGTGAGGTACCAGTAGAAGTGTTGAATGAGTTGAGGACTGTGAGGCATGATATGCAAAAGTTAAGAACTCAACTTGATAGACAAGAACAAAGATTTGAAGAGCTGATGAAACTGGTGAATGAAAACAGACAATCTCCTGATACAGTTGCTTCAAATTTCACATCTACTCAAAATGCTGTCAATAATATGATGCTAGATGTGAGGGGAATCAAGCAAGGAAATACTTTGAAGGAAAAGTTTCTGAAAGACCAATTCTTATCCATCCATCAGAAACTTGATAAGCTTGCTGAAACCCCTGACTCCGCCGAGCCTCGCTTCGCCGCACAACAACCTTTGTGCCTGATCATAAACTTACTGAGAGGATAACCCTGCTGGAGCAAACAGTGCAAGGAAGGATCACAACAATTGATACTAGGACTCAAATCATAGAAGGACAACCAAGCAACCTAGTTATCACACAAGAGAGTGTGCATGGCCTTCTGTCCCGGTTTGTTGATGATGTCAATAAGGGGGAAGAGGCAACAGCAGAAGCAAAAGAAGCCGCCAGAGTTTTTGCAAAGAAGAGATGGGAAGCTGATACAAATGATTTCAGACAACCAGCACATGGTAGACTTCCACTCACTGATGATCTTCTCCAACAATACAAGAAGGTGTACAATAACAGACATAGACCCTATCATGACAAGGGGTTCCATGAAGGTCTGAACTTATTTCTGGGACTAAAGTTTTGGGAAGCAAGAATAAAATCCATGAGGGCCAAAGACAGAGGTGGTAGAAGTGGAATAGGTATACCTACCACAAAGGCAAAGGACTCAGTGAGTGAATTTAAAGAAGTGTATATGAGGTTAGGCTTCAGGGTAATTCAAATATCCCTTACTCTACCTGAAGCATGGCATTGGTGGAAACATGTAAATCCTCATATTGACTTCTCTCTGATTGAAAATGATTGGATGAGAGATATGGTGAAAGAAATCAGAGAATACCAAGAACAAGCAGAGAAAGCCAGACAAGAAAGGGAGAGAAGACAGTAGATCAGCATACTTTAAATGCATTATATTTTTGCTGATTCTAGACTTAATATCTTTGAACAAATGATTATAATGAAAGATGACCATATTTGTTCTGTTTTTGTTTTATATCTTTTTGCTTTGCTGTTAGGTGAGGGTATTGGCATCATCACCAAAAAAGGGAAAATTGTTGGACTTATTTCTATGTTTTGATGATGAGTGCCAGACTAGCTGTTATAGTGCAAAGGCAAAAAGATGTCTAGATCAAATGTATAGGTTTATTAGAGTTTGATTCATAAAAAGGTTTGATCAAACAAGCACTGTAATAGGCTGCTGATTCATATCAGCAGACTGGTCAAATATCAGTAGGGTAGATAGGTCGTAGACTAGTCGGGAACCTGCCGAAGACGAAAAGGCCGAGGGCTCAAACTCGATTCGAAGGCTAAGGGATCAAACTTAGTAATTTAAGTCAAGGATATGGAATCAGAATTTAGGCAAGTCTGTGATGACCTAAACTGATTACATATACCTTGTGTACAAGGTCTAAGTTCCATAAGTTGGATGATGTTTGGAACTTGGTTATATTTAAAAAGGTGTAATCTAACTTCACAAATAAAAGTTAGATAAAAGAAATCAGCTGCATTGTATTTTATACACAACAAATTGATGTACATCAGACTGATTGGTATCTCAACAGACTGATGAACCTGCTGATGATATACCTCGGTTAATTCAAGATTATATTGGAAGATTACATGGATAAGGACAGCCAACTACCTCTGACTTATCAAACAAATCAAAGGCTGAGATCAAAAAGACGTTGGGATGATTAAGATTTTTAAACATTGGATATAAGTCAAAGGGTGGACGCTTAAATAGTCAACATATTTATTTCGTTTGACAAAGACGGTCTACGACCAACATAGAATACGAGAAAAGAAAGACACACTCAAACATATAAACAACATGTAAACGGATAACGTAATCAACTGCCCAATTATAACCGTAATTATTTGGATCTAGACAATTTATATAACAACAAGACTCATCAACTATTAATCCGTTCATACTTATTTATATTGTCTACGGGAGTCATCCTCTAAGCTTGATGTAGCACCGGTAGGTCACTATATCACCGTGGTATTGTTACGTGACTTCGCCTTTTGGTGCCTCCATCTCATATAACTCACACGCTTACTACTCTAAGGATGCCGATATTAACCGTACACCTCGTCCAGGAAACATTCCTTTGGTTAGGCGTACTTCCTAGACGATCACTCAAACCCTCGTCCAACTAACAATTACCAAGTTATAGTCTCATGCTAGTTTACGATCTACGTGTAACAAGGTGCGCGCAATTCCCTAATATAAACCTACCTAGATAACGCTGAACGTCTGAAGATCAATTCCTAAGCCTACCTAAGAGTTTTATATCGGTATTTCCTTTTTACACATTTTAATTAAACTAAGCGAGTAACGTAGCCATAGCCATACCTACTGAGATAACAGATTCAATTAAGCTAACATAATCATAAAGACGTGACTGATTAACGGATGAAACAGGGTTGACAGCTCTCGGTCGACCGAATAGGTGCTCTCGGTCGACCGAGTGACACCTCTCGGTCACCCGAGTGCTAAACTCCCCAGATTTACATCCCCGAATATATTTCTCAGCGTTTCATATACGAATCGGATTATATAGCGAATCATCAGGACATCATATAAACTAATCTAAATACACGTAAATTAAACACGCGATTCATCCGTAGATATTAGGTAGAGGACGTAGGGTATGGGATCCTCATAGACAAGGTATCACCACTGCCCTAACGTCATATCCTAGATCTACATCATCTAGATATGAATAACTACTCAAACAATCAAAGCATAATTGGGAAATTGATTACTTAAAAGAAAACAAGATGAAGAACTAGGGCTTACATGTTTTCACCCTCAGCTCCTCCACAAGCCTTATTTGCTTATATGTTTTTATGAATAAATATTGGTGAATGCATAATAAAAAATACAAAGGAATTATGTTTATATAGAGCCTCAGCCGACATAGGAAACCGACTTAAAATGCCGACACTACTGAACCCTAACCGCCTCAAACATTGTTCCGGACTCCTGCTGGACTATAGGCCCACTCGGTCGACCGAATGCGTAGGCTCGGTCGACCGAGCCTTACATGCTCCTGGGCTTTCTTCCTCTTTTATGTCTTGGGCTTTCTGAACTCGTCTGTGATCCATCAAAGCTTCTCCGAAGTCCATCCTTGTGCTCCCAATTGAGTTACTACAAATATAACATAAAATATAGTCTGTAATATCAAATAATATAATAAAACCTCTTAATACATAATAATGAATCGTAACTCTCGGCATATGCAAATTAAGCGTATTACGACTTATTATTACTCTATTATAGCTCCTTTAAACTAGAATCGGGGATAAAGGTCATAGAATAACGGGCATAAAATGACTGTTATCAACTACCCCCCACTTAGCCTTTGATCGTCCCGATCAAAATATCAATAAGTTATTCCCCATAAACTACTTTCCAGTGGTCACAGTATCCTGACACAAGAAACTCGAATCAACTCATATTCTCTATGCTCATCAGATATCCATTATTCACTATTCATCATGAATCGGTGTGTTGTGTGCATGTGCATTGAGTTTCAAACATTCGTAGCAAGATTAGAGCTTATGCAAACTTCGTAGTCTTAATGATGACGGAAAAATTCACCGTTATTTTTATAACTTTTCAACCCGTTTCTGATATCATTTCGAGTATTTTTATATCAGTTCGAGTCATTAATTCCTATGTTTCATCTAAATATGTTAGTAGTAGTTATTATATAAAATATCGTATTTTTAGCGTGTTTTTATAGTTTTTGTACCGGTTTAGTAACCGGTGTGTCGTGTCGGATTTACGTTTGGTATTTTGGTGGTTCATTGTAGGATCATAAGTGGACCAAAATCCTACGTAACGACATGTTTTGAGCCTTAAAGGAGGTATGTTAAGGTTAGAAGAAGGTGCCATAAGCTTACGAGTTCAAACGGAGCAAATTTTCCTAAGTACTTAAACCGTAATTTATTTTCGATGGAGATTTGACCCAGCTTAGAGGCATTTTCAGGGGATGACTTCTTAATGAAAGTTGTAGATCTTCACATAATCTTTCCAACGCACTTTGAATCACGTCAATCGGAGGTCTACAACTCAAATAGTAGTCAAGTGACTAACCGATTCGGATTAGTAAAAATCCCGAAATATCTTCGTAATACGAATGGCTCATCAAAACGACATTTTCTGAAGAAGTTTCCTTAATGAAAGTTTTAGATCTTCAAATAATCTTTCCAACGCATTTTGAATCAAGTCAATCGGACTTCTAAAACTCAAGTAGTGGTCAAGTGGCTAATCGATTCGTATTAGTGGAAAATCCCGAAAACGACACGACATACGAATGGCTCATCAAAACGACATTTTCTGAAGAAGAGTCCTTCATGAAAGTTGTAGAGTTTTCCGAGAGCTTTCTAATGACGTTTAAATCATGATTTTTGGAGTTCTACAACTCAAGATATGAATTTTAGAAGTTTTATTACAAAAAAATATAATTATTCGAAGGATCTAGATCGAGGTGAGTCATCTAGTAATGATGACACCGGACCGATCCGGCTCCTTCCGGACCGGTCCGGCCTTCAACTTATTTTCTATAAATAGGGGATCTTGGAACGAGATGAATCCTTGCCCCTTCTTCCCCCTCCTTCTTCATCTTCTCCCATCTCTATTTTATTTTATTGGGGCCTATATATATCTATATTGATATATATATTTGTAGTAATTTATGTCGTTATAATGTCGGTGTAATAACCCGACTAGTTATAGTTTTAATATAATTTCGTTTCCGCTTTTTATTGCTTTCTTTTACTTTTATGCAATTAGTATAAATATATATATATATATATATATACGTATACTATATATATATATATATATATATATATATATATATATATATATATATATATATATATATCTATTTATATATTTATACGTATATCTATATAGCCGTAGTTATTTTATTTCCGTTTTGATTTCTTTCGTTTTGTTTCTTTATATTATATATATATATATATATATATATATATATATATATATATATATATATATATATATATATATATATATATATATATATATATATATATACGCATATATATCTATATACTAGTATTTATATATATATATGTATATATTTAGATATATATTTATATTTCGTTGTTATTTCCGTTAATATGTATAGCTAAAGTAGTTACATAGCCGAATTATGTGAAAACGGGTGAAATCAACCCTCGGGAAACGAGATGAAGTTGTGTTGTGCTTAATAAACGTTCGTATGATAAATTCATGTCCTAAAACTTATTCTAAACGTCTTTGAATTAGACCGATCATCTAGTCCACTCGTCACACACATCGAACTTATAAATGCATTTTGCGGTGAGATGTGGGAAAAGGGGTTTTGGGATCGTTGCGTAGATTCGGCCTAGTTGTTAGGACCGTTTCCAATACAGAGGTTCGTTATCGTTGTTGGAGCAACTCAAAGAGCGTAATCATGTTAGGTTAATCAGTTTTCTAAAGGGAAAATTTATTAACTTCACATAGGGTGTTGAGTGAGAGTTGTTCAGATTTTAACACCAGAATTAGGAGTTGACACCCGTGAATATCATATAAACTGAACTCGATAAAACACACTCTTTATCAAGTTTTTCCTGTGGAGAGATAACCTGTTGGATCATGGCTCGGCTATGCTTTTTAATCACTAGTTAATCTCGTTAGTTAAAATTTATTTTTCGCATTAGTATAAAAACTCACCAAAACTTTGATCGCCTAGACTAAGAACCACGTTCGCTTTGGTACTCACAACCACATTTCTCTTGGGACGACCTCGTACTCCTGTAGCTATCCTAGCAATCGACCTGGTACTCTGCCAGTTAGAGAGTTAGTTTACCCACAGTTGCGAGTTTCTATAAATGTATTTTTGAGGGGTAAATTATAGCTCATAAAAAATTGGCGCCGTTGCCGGGGAAATGTGTGATATTGTTGTGATATCTTGTAAGTGAACCGAAGGCTTGGGCCTAGGTTTTTATTTTTTTTACTTTCGATAAGAGTCTTGGGATGCTGAAGTGATATTGTCCTGAACTCGGTTTGAATACGACTTTGGTACTCAACCCAATCTCTTTACGGGGTTGTTATATTAGGTTGATATCTTGTAAGTCCAGCTAGAACTGAGGCTTAGGACCTTCGGCTACCATAAAAAAAAACAACGAAAAAAAAAGAAAAATTTTATTGTTTTCGTGTTGTTTTCTGAGATCTTGCAGATTGAGCTTAAATGGATGGATTTTTCAATCAATACTACTCACCTGAACAACAATACTCCTACCAACCTCAGGCACCTGAACAATGTTATCAACAACAGTTCGTGCCTCGGCCTCGGTATCAACGAATAATAACCAAGGTTCATGGGATTATCGGTGCCTAATGCATACCGGGACCAGAATTATGGTTATTCGAGTTATGAGCCACAATATTACGAGGGTTGTCCTAACCCTGGTGCTTATCAGGATTACGGTATTCATGCTCAATGTGTTGATAGCTTCAACCGATTCGACCACGATCGGTGTACGGAATGGCAAGAAGATCGCTACTCACCTCCGATGAATCAAAGTCAATATGATCGAGTTTTCCCCCATGCCACAAGAAGACTTCACCGACGAGTCAAATAGAGCAACTAGAACGATTGAACCGAGCCTGGAAGAGCGATCCGTTGGACATGCGGGAGTTCAAGGTGAGTACCGACTCCGCCATAAGAAATCTTCAAGAGACAAGGTGGGGCAATTGATTGAATTAGTGAGGTATGTGAAAGAGACGAGAGACATGTGAGGTGGTTAGGGATGATGATGAGGTTATCACCGAAGAAGTTCGGGTTGAGAATAAGGTTGATAATTCGGTTTGCGAAGAAAAAGTGCAAGATTTGGAGATGACGAGTTAGAGGAGCGAGAGATTGATTGGCCATCTTTAGTAAAGCCACCGGGGAGAGTTGGTAATAGTTAATATATCGGTCCCGGATTACTACATTCATCCACTCTGTAAGGATGAATTTTACGCGGTCCGGTTTGTGTGCTCCCCGATGGATGAACTATATAGAATAGCAAAGAAGATGGTTCGACAGTCTGATAAAAGAAGATTCTCTGGCTGGGAGGAGGTAGCATCGAGGGCCAAACGAGGTACGTTTCTAGACAATTCAAGTTCTTTGGTTCTCGCTTTGTTAATTTTTCTTAAGCTATTGATCTTCTTAAGTTCATATTTTGGTTGATAATTTGTAATTAGTCGAGCCAAAGACGTAAAACAAAGGCGCTTGGGGGGAGGCAACCCCGCCTTAATAAAATTGTGTGAAATAATAATAATAATAATAGTAATTTGGATATGACTAGTATTAATGAAATGTAGAATCTGTATGAAATATAAACACAAATCACAACCAAGTCTCAGGATGAATGTTTGAATGTCATTAAAAGGGAACGATTAGGTGGTTATCCGAAAATCCCGAGGGAGTACAAAGAAAACATTCAAATACATAATTTCTTGGACTTAGGTTATTGAACCCTTGAGAATCTGGGTATAAAAGACTCACAGTCAATACTCTTTCACACATTTTACGATCTAGTCTGTTTCAAATTTCTGGTCGTTGTAGTATAGTGGTGAGTATTCCCGCTTTAATAAAACTGTGTGTAATAAAAATGAGTCTAGGAATAGTGGACTATGAATTGATGCTCTCTATGATACGTAGATGCTTAGATGTTTTGTGCTTTACCAGTGTGAGTTATTTTTCCATCTAAAGCTATATATATATTGCCTATCGAATTTTCTGACGTGACAGTGCCATTATCTTATTATTCCCATATCCCTATTGCATATTTTGGCACGAGGACCATGTCCCGTGTTGGCTTTGTTTTGGTTGTTTTGGTACGGGGATTCGGGATGTGCTTTCTCATGGCTGTTACGGGATTCGATAGCACCTTTCTGCCTGGTTTATAAGCTAAGTTTTCCTCTCTATCTCATTTACACTCTGAGAATAATGCAAAATCGTAAGTGGGGGGTAGAGTCTGGTTGGTTTAGAAATGGCAGTAAGTGTTTAAACCCTTAGTTTTTGATCTTTTTCGAGTATTATTTAGTTGATTAAAATGAATTGTATAAGGTATATATTTCATGGATTTGAAGATATAATGATCAATTTAGATATGTATAACTAATTTGAACCGTAAGTGCATTTTAACCTCAAATTTATTTGTGTAACATGAATTCCTTCACGTAAGCCTTTGATATTGAAGCAAAAATTTTAAACTGTATCCATTCAGTATTCTAGTGGTTTATCCTAGAGATAGTAGTAACTTAGTACCTAACTTCTGAACATGTACTGTGAATATCTGAAGGTTTGAATGTGATAGGAAGAATATTAAACTAAGTTGAATTATTTATATGTCGGTAGTAGCTACCAATGATTTGAGTGCGGTAGGGTGTTATCACGAAACGTCCTATACCACTATGAGGTTTAAAAGCTCCCGATTGCCTGATGATAGTAGTCCAGCTAGGGTGTTATCACGAAACATCCTATTGCTGGGAATGAGGGCATATGCTATACATGAAAAAAAAATGAAAAAAAGAAGAAGAAGATAGGTAGTAATGTATTCGATCTCACCTCATGACGCTTGCAAGATAGTTGATTTTGGCAATGAGTTCGGATATGTTAGTATTCTATGAAAAAAAAAAGAAAAAAAAAGAGCATGGTTTATAACTTAGTTTTCTTCTGACTATCCCCAGTATAAACTGAATGATATGCTTTAGGGATTATTCTAATGAGTACACGGGAGGACTTTGTGTGGAACTGTTACTGCCTATACCTAGGAAAGTTATTAGGACTGTCTGAATGGATATTTGTTCGTTTGCTTGAATAATTCAAGAGAGGATAGTGGAAATTGAAAAGGCTTGTCACACACACTCTGTTATACACTTATATTGAGGTTGACACCTGGTTATAATTCTAAAGGTTATATCATTTGGTTGTTCCTTACATCTTATCTTTTCATGAATTTTTCCTTCATTCATTTTTATTTTGACGCTTGTTTTGCTCGAGGACGACCAAAAGCTAAGTGGGGGGTTGTGGTGACGGAAAAATTCACCGTTATTTTTATAACTTTTCAACCCGTTTCTGATATCATTTCGAGTATTTTTATATCAGTTCGAGTCATTAATTCCTATGTTTCATCTAAATATGTTAGTAGTAGTTATTATATAAAATATCGTATTTTTAGCGTGTTTTTATAGTTTTTGTACCGGTTTAGTAACCGGTGTGTCGTGTCGGATTTACGTTTGGTATTTTGGTGGTTCATTGCAGGATCATAAGTGGACCAAAATCCTACGTAACGACATGTTTTGAGCCTTAAAGGAGGTATGTTAAGGTTAGAAGAAGGTGCCACAAGCTTACGAGTTCAAACGGAGCAAATTTTCCTAAGTACTTAAACCGTAATTTATTTTCGATGGAGATTTGACCCAGCTTAGAGGCATTTTCAGGGGATGACTTCTTAATGAAAGTTGTAGATCTTCACATAATCTTTCCAACGCACTTTGAATCACGTCAATTTGAGGTCTACAACTCAAATAGTAGTCAAGTGACTAACCGATTCGGATTAGTAAAAATCCCGAAATATCTTCGTAATACGAATGGCTCATCAAAACGACATTTTCTGAAGAAGTTTCCTTAATGAAAGTTTTAGATCTTCAAATAATCTTTCCAATGCATTTTGAATCAAGTCAATCGGACTTCTACAACTCAAGTAGTGGTCAAGTGGCTAATCGATTCGTATTAGTGGAAAATCCCGAAAACGACACGACATACGAATGGCTCATCAAAACGAAATTTTCTGAAGAAGAGTCCTCTATGAAAGTTGTAGAGTTTTCCGAGAGCTTTCTAATGACGTTTAAATCATGATTTTTGGAGGTCTACAACTCAAGATATAAATTTTAGAAGTTTTATTCCAAAAAAATATAATTATTCGAAGGATCCAGAATAATGGTGAGTCATCTAGTAATGATGACACCGGACCGGTCCGGCTCCTTCAAGGACCGGTCCGGCCTTCAACTTATTTTCTATAAATAGGGGATCAGAGCAGATGAATCCTTTGCCCCTTCTTCCCCCTCCTTCTTCATCTTCTCCCATCTCTATTTTATTTTATTGGGGCCTATATATATCTATATTGATATATATATTTGTAGTAATTTATGTCGTTATAATGTCGGTGTAATAACCCGACTAGTTATGGTTTTAATATAATTTCGTTTCCGCTTTTTATTGCTTTCTTTTACTTTTATGCAATTAGTATAAATATATATATATATATACGTATACTATATATATATCTATATCTATATATATCTATTTATATATTTATACGTATATCTATATAGCCGTAGTCATTTTATTTCCGTTTTGATTTCTTTCGTTTTGTTTCTTTATATATATATATATATATATATATATATATATATATATATATATATACGCATATATATATATATATATATACGCATATACTAGTATTTATATATATATATATGTATATATTTAGATATATATTTATATTTCGTTGTTATTTCCGTTAATATGTATAGCTAAAGTAGTTACATAGCCGAATTATGTGAAAACGGGTGAAATGAACCCTCGGGAAACGAGATGAAGTTGTGTTGTGCTTAATAAACGTTCGTATGATAAATTCATGTCCTAAAATTTATTCTAAACGTCTTTGAATTAGACTGATCATCTAGTCCACTGTCACACACATCGAACTTATAAATGAATTTTGCGGTGAGATGTGGGAAAAGGGGTTTTGGGATCGTTGCTTAGATTCGGCCTAGTTGTTAGGACCGTTTCCAATACAGAGGTTTGTTATCGTTGTTCGAGCAACTCAAAGAGCGTAATCATGTTAGGTTAATCGTTTTCTAAAGGGAAAATTTATTAACTTCACATAGGGTGTTGAGTGAGAGTTGTTCAGATCTTAACACCAGAATTAGGAGTTGACACCCGTGAATATCATATAAACTGAACTCGATAAAACACACTCTTTATCAAGTTTTTCCTGTGGAGAGATAACCTGTTGGATCATGGCTCGGCTATGCTTTTTAATCACCTAGTTAATCTCGTTAGTTAAAATTTATTTTTCGCATTAGTATAAAAACTCCACCTAAAACTTTGATCGCCTAGACTAAGAACCACGTTCGCTTTGGTACTCACAACCACATTTCTCTTGGGACGACCTCGTACTCCTGTAGCTATCCTAGCAAT
Source organism: Gentiana straminea (assembly GCA_036785695.1). Classification (NCBI taxonomy): domain Eukaryota; kingdom Viridiplantae; phylum Streptophyta; class Magnoliopsida; order Gentianales; family Gentianaceae; genus Gentiana; species Gentiana straminea. Next base: position 4,659,533 of record JAVUPR010000483.1, on the reverse strand, counting down.
CGACCTGGTACTCTGCCAGTTAGAGAGTTAGTTTACTCACAGTTGCGAGTTTCTATAAATGTATTTTTGAGGGGTAAATTTTAGCTCATCACTTAACCTACCAACTTCAGTATTCCCACTTCTTAAGCCTTTTAATTGTTGAAGCACTAGAATAATAAGCAAGAGCGTATCTATAGGGTTTTCTTGGAGACCGAGTGCTACTCAAAGCCTCTTAAAGAGTTGAATATTCTTTTCATATCTTCATATTTTTCAGATACTATCAATCTCAAGAAGGAAAACTTTTTAGAGCATCCCTCTATCTTAGATCAAATATTAGCATCGAATATTACCACAAGCGCGAGGCTACTTTGGTAACTTACTACAAGCCCAGTGTTTTAACATTGTCAAACACAGGTACGTCTCAAGCTTATTACTCAGCTTTTGTGGCTAGAATCTTTAGGAACACATCAGACGATAAATTTGACACTAGGTAAGCATAATCAATTATCTATGCAATGTACACATTATAATTTTACTTTTTATAACAAGCGTAGTACAACTCGATTCAATTATTGAATAATTGAATAATAAACAACTACTTGCAACGGACAATATGAATATCATTAAGTTTACTAATCAATAAATCACAGAAGTATAAAGTGATCACGTACTCATGAAGTATGGTTTATTTCTTATTAGATATAATTATCAGGGACTCACAAAAGTAAATGTGATTCTAAGTTTAAAAGTTTTAATTTTTTTATTTTATTTATTATTTGATATATGGAATTACTCATTTGAGCTAAGTGACTTGTACCCCCCACTTAAACCATGCATTGTCCCCAATGTATAAAAACCGAAATTACAAGCTCATAAAAGGAACTTAGCTCTGGATAAGGGTGGACGTTGAACAAGTCTTGGAAATTCGGCAAAGTTCAACGGGCACAGGCATTGGCTGCATAACAGGGTAGAAGAATAATCACTGCAATACACATCTTAAACAAAGCTCGACATTCGTTACAGGATTAGTCCAAACAGTAATAATCAGTAAAAGGGACCGTAAAAGGGATAACAACTTCCTTAAACATTTTTAAGTCCATAAATTAATGATTACATTTCAATACTTTTATGCGAGTCCAAAACATTACATGAGGTCGAATTTAGGAAACAGAGAAACTCGCTCTATATAACACGACATACTAGTAGAATTGAGTCAAAATAAAAACTCGTTAGTTAAAGGAAATGCAAACACTCAAATTAAAAATACTTAATCCTAAAATCCTGGATTGAATGGTGCTAGTTGCAAATAGTTCGGGCCGGCTTCGTCAGCATCATCCTCGGGTTCCCCGTCTTGTTCTTGATCGTGACCGTGAACGATAGGCGGTGGGACAGAACTCAAAGATAGGATAGGCATTGGTTCCACATAGGAATCGCCGCCTAACACCGGGCACTCGGATCCCTCACAGAATGTAGTGATCAGTGAACCAAAAGGTAAGGTGTGCCGAGGCTTGAGAGCATCGTCTGTCATTTCCTTGCGTATCAATGCCCCCACATTCACAGGCCATCCCATGTACAACCAATAAAGAAAAGTGGCATGAGTATAGTAAACCGTAGATACATGCTTAGCCGGGAAGATATTAGAACGGATAAGGCGATTAAGGCATTTATCCTCCCATCTCCTAAAGTCTGTTTCCGCATATGTGCGGGCAACCTCCCCTATAGTCCATTCTATTCCCAGATAGGCTCCAACTTCCTCCAACCAAGCATCGGACCCGTCAAATGTCGTCATATACTCTGGCCCGTCCTCCGAGATATCCAACCCAAAATAAGCATTAATCGTATCCGGAGAAATTACAATTGGTCGTCCACGAATAATAACGATATTGGTGTCGGGGTGTATGCGCAAATAAGCATAAAATTCTCTTACCCAATTGACGTTGACCCAGCCTGGGGGTACGACGACATCACGCCATTGATAATTTTCCACCAATTCCAAAAGCTCATCCCCACAATTTTCCAAATCTAGACCCCGAGCTCGATGTACAGGGGCATTAACGAAATGATTAGTAAACAAAGAATATACCTCCCGACTCGCGAATTGTGGCACTCCGTTGATTAATGGAATGTTGCCTTCAACAGCCACGAACTGGGAGGCTCTGCGTCTTCTAGGCGGCATCCTGACAGACAAACAGCGCAGCAGCAGACGGAAGGGGCAGCCCGGCTCTCGGTCGACCGAGAGCAGTCACTCGGTTGACCGAGTGTGGAAAATGGACAGCAACAGCGTCTGGCTCTGTATCCTTCCCGTGACTGAATCGATCGATCAGAAAAAAAAAAAAATTCGATAGGCTTTTCAAGGTGAGTGAAAATGGTGAAATGGATGAAGATTTTCAGAACATTTCCATTTGATTTCTACAGGGAATTGGGGAAAAGGGAGATGGAGAGTTTGGATGAAGGAAATGGGGAAAAGGATGAAGAAAATGAAAGAGAGGATGAGTGGGTTAAATAGAAAAAATAGAGTTTGAAAAGTGGAATGTGATTGGTGGAAAAAAGGTTGTTGGGGATTGATGAGGTGGAAAGGTGGAATTTGAAAATTTGAATTGGGAGAATAAAGAAGTTGGGAAGAGAAAAAGGTGAATGGTTGGGAAGAGGGAAATGTGAATGGGGGTATGTAGAAATTAATGGTGTTGACCATTTTAATCATTTTGACACACACCGTAAATTAACTACAACAAATAACCATGCCAAAATTTATTATTTCACTCTTGCAATTCCTACCGCAATTTTTTTTTCTCTAACCAATAAATCGTCTCAAGCACAAAAGCAACCTCATTCTTATCATGAATAAATCAAACAATCTGTTCTAAGCATTTGTAAAATAACGCATTACCATTTCCTTAATCAACAATTTTTTACAAAGATTCATTTACTACATTTCACTTCACATAAAAACGATTCGAATAAAAAAAATTATTTTGCACATCCTTAACTCAACAGTCGTCGGAACACGGCCAAATAGAAAAAAAAAAAACTTCTTATCGTTTCATGCTACTTTTTTTAAAAAATAAAATAAAAATAAAAATAAGAATAACGAAGGATAGAAATAGTTCTACAGTTTAAGTCTGTAGCTCGACTTTCCAAAAATATCACTCTCTAAGGATTGTTCTTGACTTGCCAGGTCTTCACCCGACTAACCTTCACCGAAAACGTCTTGCCATTTCTCTGCACGAGTGCCTTTCCGTGGGATGTGCGTCTAACGAAAAGACAATCGAACTGTCCATCTAAACAGGCACCGACTTTCGGGATCATTTCAGACTTCGATGAGTTTTCTTGAATGCGAACTCTACGAGTTCTTCGCTTGACTCTCCTCCTCCTATCCTTAGGCTTTGAAATAGGCGAGGCTTCAGTATCATCATTATTAACAACAGGCGCAGGCTGAACAGCTCTATCTCGGCTTAGGATTGTCAGGATCTCTTTCTCATCTCGATCTTCAACATTGTCATCATCACACTCCTCTGAACTTGGGATCAAATCCGGTTTAGAACCAACGACTTCTATAATATTAACACTTACCGGAATAGGGAACTCAGGATTCTTTATCCCAAAAGTCTCAGAATCCTTAGCATCAAACAATGTGATCTCATGCCTAGTCATACGAATGAGGGCTCTAGAGGTATTAATAAAGGACCTACCCAAGATGATTAGGCTATACGGATGCTCCTCTATGTCCATTACGACCAAATCTATCTTAAACCGAAGTTGTCCGATACCAATGATCATGTTATTCATTTGTCCAGACATGATGGTTCTAGTACTATCCGCGAATCTCACTTTCAGCGGGGTGTTTGTGGGAGTCAGAATCATATTCCTATCGCAAAGGCTCTTAGGGAAAATGTTTAAGCTTGATCCAGAGTCAATTAAAGCTAATCCCAAGTGTGCTTGTTCTAGGGTAACATCTACAAGGAATGCTCCAGGATCACCTAACTTGGGCATTAACCGAGATTCATCTTCAACATATTTTGCCTCTTTAGCACAGGTGACTATAGGTTGTTCTATATCTATGCTACCCTCAGAACCAGACTCTATCTCTGACATGTAATCCATATAATCAATATATGAATCTGAAACCGAATCCGAATCCGAAGAAATTACATCGGGATTTAAAGCACACATACCTCTTTTTACATACGCTTCACTCGCTTCCCTTGACTTTCTGGCTTCTTGAATTCGTCCTTTCATTTTTGCTATTCTCTCCTTTAGCTTTTGCGTCATTGGCTTCATTGGTGTTGTCTTAGTTCGTAAAACGTTAACATCCTCTTCCTTAACCTCGGAGAATTGCTTTGATGACATATTGCTTATCACGAACAATCTTACCTGAGCGATTTAGTTATGATTATCTGCAAGATGTGAAAAACTACAAACGGTCAGTAAACTAACAGTCAGTACGATTGCTCATACTGCTGCTAGGCTTACAACCTACTGACGGGGAAAAACAGAAACAAAGGGAAAACAATACTGTAAGATAATACAAAAGAATTAAAGGGCTCGGTCGACCGAGTAACATTGTTCGGTCGACCGAACATACAGAACATATATATAAAAATAAATTTTTTTTTTTGTGTGTAACAGAAAATAGAAAAACGAAATTTTTAAGTAGATCATTTAAGCAGTTGGACCATTGATTCCCCGGCAACGGCGCCAAAAACTTGATTGAGGTCAAGTTAAATTACTAACTCGATGCCTGAATAACCACTACCAAGTGAACTAGGTTCAATCGCAGTATAGCTAGATAGAGTCGAGGTCGATCCCACAGAGAATCAATTTGTGGGTCCTAACTTAAATAGTCAACCTATTTATTTCGTTTGACAAAGACGGTCTACGACCAACATAGAATACGAGAAAAGAAAGACACACTCAAACATATAAACAACATGTAAACAGATAACGTAATCAACTGCCCAATTATAACCGTAATTATTTGGATCTAGACAATTTATATAACAACAAGACTCATCAACTATTAATCCGTTCATACTTATTTATATTGGCTACGGGAGTCATTCTCTAAGCTTGATGTAGCACCGGTAGGTCACTATATCACTGTGGTATTGTTACGTGACTTCGCCTTTTGGTGCCTCCATCTCATATAACTCACACGCTTACTACTCTAAAGATGCCGATATTAACCGTACACCTCGTCCAGGTAACATTCCTTTGGTTAGGCGTACTTCCTAGACGATCACTCAAACCCTCGTCCAACTAACAATTACCAAGTTATAGTCTCATGCTAGTTTACGATCTACGTGTAACAAGGTGCGTGCAATTCCCTAATATAAACCTACCTAGATAACGCTGAACGTCCGAAGATCAATTCCTAAGCCTACCTAAGAGTTTTATATCGGTATTTCCTTTTTACACGTTTTAATTAAACTAAGCGAGTAACGTAGCCATAGCCATACCTACTGAGATAACAGATTCAATTAAGCTAACCTAATCATAAAGACGTGACTGATTAACGGATGAAACAGGGTTGACAGCTCTCGGTCGACCGAATAGGTGCTCTCGGTCGACCGAGTGACACCTCTCGGTCACCCGAGTGCTAAACTCCCCAGATTTACATCCCCGAATATATTTCTCAGCGTTTCATATACGAATCGGATTATATAGCGAATCATCAGGACATCATATAAACTAATCTAAATACACGTAAATTAAACACGTAGATTCATCCGTAGATATTAGGTAGAGGACGTAGGGTATGGGATCCTCATAGACAAGGTATCACCACTGCCCTAATGTCATATCCTAGATCTACATCATCTAGATATGAATAACTACTCAAACAATCAAAGCATAATTGGGAAATTGATTACTTAAAAGAAAACAAGATGAAGAACTAGGGCTTACATGTTTTCACCCTCAGCTCCTCCACAAGCCTTATTTGCTTATATGTTTTTATGAATAAATATTGGTGAATGCATAATAAAAAATACAAAGGAATTATGTTTATATAGAGCCTCAGCCGACATAGAAAACCGACTTAAAATGCCGACACTACTGAACCCTAACCGCCTCAAACATTGTTCCGGACTCCTGCTGGACTATAGGCCCACTCGGTCGACCGAATGCGTAGGCTCGGTCGACCGAGCCTTACATGCTCCTGGGCTTTCTTCCTCTTTTATGTCTTGGGCTTTCTGAACTCGTCTGTGATCCATAAAAGCTTCTCCGAAGTCCATCCTTGTGCTCCCAATTGAGTTACTACAAATATAACATAAAATACAGTCTGTAATATCAAATAATATAATAAAACCTCTTAATACATAATAATGAATCGTAACTCTCGGCATATGCAAATTAAGCGTATTACGACTTATTATTACTCTATTATAGCTCCTTTAAACTAGAATCGGGGATAAAGGTCATAGAAAAACGGGCATAAAATGACCGTTATCAATGATTGATGAAATTTGATAAACTTTAAAGAGGCAATTCTCAGCTGAAAAACACCCATGCTGAACTTACTGAACTTAAAGCTACTGATCCAGAGAAATTCTTCAAGTGTATTCTGTATTCAAGTTACATCAAGATTACACACTTGAAGATTGCAAGCTGCTGATTACATCATCCTAATCAAGCTGCTGCAACTGAATCACTTACATGATTCAATCTTTATTTTATAAAGAATCTGCTGAGGACAGTGAAGCACAGTTGTGTGAAAGACTGTTGTTTGTGGTGGAGCTGGTGAAGAGGCAATCCTACCCTTCAAGGACCAAGTGGAAGACTCGGGAGCGACAATCCTACATGTTCCCGCTTTTCGGTTTGTGAAGCCATAGTTATTGGTGAAGGACAAGCAACTTAGGAATCTTTGTAATCGCAACATCAAAGATCTCTAGTGAATTTCCTCCAACATCACGGGAGAAGAGTGGACCGACAGATTACACCACCTGGAACCACTATAAAATCTGCCTACTTACTTTCGCATTTACATTCGCACTTAGTTTATTACATTCATCGACCAACCGAATCTAGCAACCGAAATCACACACGTACACTACGAGTATCTAATACTTAGTATCATATTTAACAACAAGTATTAAGGCTTAATTTTGATATTATTCCGCCGCACAAATTCAACAAACTTAACTTTCGGTAGACTACGTTTATCGGCGGGCTACGAAGGTATCGACGGACTACGAAGTATCGGCAGTGCTTTGAAGTTGCAAAATTTGTTAACTCCAAAGTTTTAAGTGTTAAGTTTATTCACCCCCCCCCCCCCCCAAAACTTAACCAAAGCCTTTTCAAGGGACCAACAAATGAATTAAAATTCACCAATGTGGATGACTATTGCATGTGTTGGGGGAATAACTAATTACTCATAATTGAACTAATACCTTAGAAACTCTTGTTGCATCCGTGTGAACTAGCGTAGTATTGTTAGTCTGTGGAACCATTGGCACCAATTTTATTAATGTCTCTAATATAGTTGGTCGTGGACCGTTAATTGTGACAAGCTCAATCTTGGTAATTTGACGTTCTTACGAGTCTCTGTGGGATCGAACTTGACTCGCCCATACTCTACTATGATAGACCTAGTCCTATTGCTAGTAAGTGCTTTGCACGTGATCAAGATTTTCTGGCACCGTTGCCGGGGACTCGTGTCCAGAATACTTTTTATTTAAGATTGAGTGTCTGTATATATTTGAGTCTGTTTAATTGAGTATGTTTTATAGTCTGTTTATACTGGAGTCGTACAGAGTCAGTTCTGTTAAAATTTGAGAAAAATTGCTTCCGGTTTACCGAGGGTCCTAGTTTCGGCAGAATCATTTTTGTCAATTCAGCGTCAAGTCCATAGTCAGAGTCTGTATTTTTGAGTCTGCCAGGCGCATGTAACAGCCGCCGAGGCAATTCACTAACCTTTTTATTTTCCTTTGTGTCTTGTAGTACGCTACACGAAGGCCAGCAGCCAAACTCAAGAGATTCATACCTGAGATTGAAAAGTTTGCTAGACAAAAGAGAAAGGAAACTCGAGAGAGATCTGTTAGGCTGGTGAACGACGTGATTTCGCACGAAGGAGATCACGGCGAGAGGGAAGAAGAGATTCCACCTTTGGAGGATACAGAAATCAACATGGCACAGAACGGACAAAATAGACAAAACGGAGCCAGAGTTATGGTACAAGCAGATATGAGAACTCTACAGAGTTATGCGATGCCGACGATTGAGCAATTTGCGCCAGCAATTGTTCATCCAGAGAATGCGGCTGAGATATTTCACCCGAAACCGAATGTGATACAAATGGTGACTAATTACACTACCTTTCATGGAGTACCGAAGGAAGATCCTAGTGTGCACGTCACCAACTTCTTGGAGATAGTCAGCACAGTCAAACCAGCATGAGTAGCTGAAGATAACATTAAGCTGAAGTTGTTTCTATTCACTCTGAAGGATAAAGCGAAGATATGGTTATTGTCTCTAGCACTAGGATCGATCCAAACTTAGATCGATCTGCTACAGAAATTTATGAACAAGTACTACTCGCCTAGGAAGTCACTACAGATAAGATAAGACATTGTGAAATTCAAGCAGAATCCCACTGAAACCTTTGAAGAAGCTTTGGAAAGATTTAAGGAAGCACAGAGAAGATGCCCTCACCATAATATCACTCTAGCCGTACGAATGCATAGTTTCTATCACGGATTGCGGCCAAGTGAACAAATGAGAGTCGATGCATCGAGCAACGGATGTTTTGCATTGCTATCGCCTGAGGAAGCTGAAGAGAAATTGGAGCAAATCGCACTCACCAGTCAATGGGGAACGCATCAAATTGAGACCGCCAAAGTAGTTGAAGGCGTATTTGGAGAACATACTTGTAAAAAGATTTTATACAAGCTAATGGAAATGAATGAGAAGATAGATGGCATGCAAGATCGCATTGCCAAGGTTGAGAAAGTACAAGATATCGAAGTAACCAACACCGAGGATGTGAACTATATAGGGAGGCAAGGAAATCCTTATGGGGGCGGATATCGCCCAGGTTCTCATGACCACCCTGGTTTTAGACTGAGTGACCTTACTGGAGGTTTTCGACAAAGTGATTCTAACAGTGGAGAGAGACCGAGACAAACTGGTGGATTCGTGCCTCAATTCAACAAGTCATGTGGTTGAGAAGCAGTCATGGATAAAATGAGCTCAACTGTGACCGACACGGTCAATCAACTCACAAAATCCATGAATGAGCTGAATACAAACTTCACCACATATTGTCAGAAAAACGATACAAGACTGATCAATCAGGAAACCTTAGTGCAGAATCTATTGCACCAAGTGGGGCAGATCGCTGAACAAGTGTCAGCCCGTCCTCCGGGAGGATTGCCAATTAATACAGAGAAGAACCCGATGGACGTGAATGCAATCATGACTAGAAGCGGAAAGGAACTGCCTAGACCAGTTATACCAACTGTCCAGGAAGGATCAGAAAGAAGTCAGCAGTCGAACGTAGCAGAATCAAGAGAAAAAGAGGGGCCGGTTAACCGGGACACTACGCCGGTAAACCGAGAGTCTAAAAATCCAGCAGACAATCAGGCAGAGCAGCGTAGATAAGTATTCATGAACTGTAACTATTAATCCTGCTAATTTACCCTATCCCCCTAGGAAATATAAGCCAAATAATGATGATGCTCATTATAAAAAGTTTATAGAGATGTTTAAGAAGTTGCAAATGAATATACCTTTGGTAGAAGTTCTGGACGGAATGCCAAAGTATGCGAAATTCTTGAAGGAAGCAATCTCTACCAAAAGAAAGTTATTAGACCTTGAGACTATTTTCCTTAACGAGGAATGCTCGGTAGTTTTGCAACGCAAACTGCCTCCAAAGTGTAAAGACCCTGGGAGCTTCCTCATAACTTGCACAATTGGAGGAGTATGCCTAAACAAAGCATTGTGTGATCTTGGAGCCAATGTCAATCTAATGCCACTCTCCATCTTTCATAAGTTAAGAATGAAAGAGTTGAATGAAACATCTATAACCCTTCAATTAGCGGATAGGTCTTTGAAGCAACCATGTGGAGTGGTGGAGGATGTTTTGGTGAAAGTGGATATGTTCGCATTCCCCGTAGACTTTGTGGTGCTAAACATGGAGGCTAACCACAATATTACACTAATCTTAGGAAGACCTTTCCTAGCAACGAGAAAGACATTGATAGATGTTCATAAGGGTGAGCTGATTCTAAGAGTGAATGTGGATAGAGTAGTGTTCAATGTGATGAATTCCATGAAGTATGCACAAGACGAATGAGAAGCATGCTACATGCTAGATGCCATCGACGAGTTTGTTTTGGAACTATATCAGCAAGTGGCACTAGACCCTGAGGTAGAAGAGACTTTGCTCCTGAAAGAGGATGTAGAAAGTTATGAGGAAACCTAGCCTGGGTGTAGCGAAGGTCAAGTACGAGAAATAGAGCCTATATATTCTGTGGATTTAGGAGGGACAATTCATAGATCTTCGTGGCACAAGTTCTTTGACTTACAATTGACTGGTAAGCTGTAAAGATCATCACTAGAAGAGCCACCAAGGAACTTAACATTGAAACATTTGTCATCTCACCTGAAGTACGTATACTTACAAGATGATACTCTTCCCCTCATAATTTCATCGTATCACCTTTGGAGGAGGAGAAACTTTTAAGAGTACTGAGAGAGCATAAGGGAGCGTTTGGATGGATGATTGTAGATATTAGAGGAATAAGCCCGTCAGTGTGCATGCAAAGATCTCTGTAGACCTTGAAAAGAAAGCGGTAGCGCAACCACAAAGGAGGTTGATGCCACAACTGAAAGACGTTGTTAAGGAAGAGATTATAAAGATGTTGGAAATGGGAATCTGTTGGTCCCTTGAAAAGGCTTTGGTTAAGTTTAGAGGGGGGTGAATAAACTTAACACTTAAAACTTTTGGAGTTAAAAACTCAAGAACTTCAAAGGCCCGTCGATACCTCGCAGTCCGCGACACCACGCAGCTCGCGATACACGGTAATCTGCGACGGTTGAGTTTTACTGAATTTGTGCAGCGGAATAATATAAAGAATTAAGCCTTATTACTTGTTGTTAAATATGATACTAAGTATAAGATACTCAGTAGTGTATGTGTGTGAGTTCAGTTGCTAGATTCAGTAGGTTGATGTGTATAATAAACTAAATTCAGAATGTAAGTGCAGAAAGTAAGTAAGCAGATTTTATAGTGGTTCCAGGTGGTGTAATCCTGTCAGTCCACTCTTCTCCTGTGATGTTGGAGGTAATTCACTAGAGATCTTTGATGTAGATGTTACAAAGATTCCTAAGTTGCTTGCCCTTCACCAATAACTACGGCTTCACAAATTGAACACTTGGAACAGTAGGATTGCTGCTCCAAAGTCTTCCACTGGTCCTTGAAGGGTAGGATAGCTCCACCACAAACAACAGTCTTTCACACAAAAGTGCTTCACTGTCTTCAGCAAATTCTTTGTAGAATAAAGAATGAATCAAGTAAATGATTCAGTTGCAGCAGCTTGATTAGGATGATATAATCAGCAGCTTACAGTCTTCAAGTGTGTAAACTTGATGTAGCTTGAATACAGAATACACTTGAAGATTTTCTCTGGATCAGTAGCCTTAAGCTCAGTATGTTCAGCAGGGTGCTTTTCTTGATAAATGCAGCTCGGAATTATCTCTTGTATTTCCTTAATTTTCATCATCTTTTTCTGAGTTGGAAGTCCTCTATTTTTAGGTAGGAGTCCATGTGACTTGTATTTGAAATTCAAATCTAGCCGTTCCATGTTTTGTCCCATTTGACTTGTTTTCTGTCACTATTCATAGGACTGACACTGTCAGAATCCTTTTTGACAGAATGCAGTCTGTCCACCCTTTGACTTGTAACCATTGGATAAAGTCTTGAATCATCCCAACGTCTTTTTAATCTCAGCCATTGATTTTTTTAAATAAATCAGAGGTAGTTGGTTGTCCTTATCCATGTAATCTTCCAATGTAATCTTGAATTAATCGAGGTATATATATTAGCAGGTTCATCAGTCTGCTGAAATACCTATCAGTCTGCTGAACTATAATTTGTTGTGTTTAAAACACAATGTCGCAGACTTCTTTTATCTAACTTTTATTTGTGAAGTTAGATTACACCTTTTTGCAAATAACTAAGTTCCAATCACCATCCAACTTAAGGAACTCAGACCTTGTACACAAGGTATATGTAATCAGTTTAGGTCATCACAGACTTGCCTAAATTCTGATTCCATATCCTTGACTTTAATTACTAAGTTTTATCCCTTAGCCTTCATTAACTGAGTTTGAGCCCTCAGCCTTCAGTCTTCAGCAGGTTCATGACTAGTCTACTGACCTATCTACCCTACTGATATAGACTAGTCTGCTGATATAAATCAGCTGACCATTACAGTGCTTGTTTGATCAAACCTATTCAAAGATCAAATTCTAATAAACCTATACATTTGATCTAGACATCTTATTGCCTTTGCACCATAACAGTTAGTCTGGCACTCATCACTAAAACTCAGAAATAAGTCCAACAATTTCCCCATTTTTGGTGATGATGCCAATACCCTCACCTAACAGCAAAGCAAGAAGATTGAAAAAAAAACAGAACAAATATAGTCATCTTTCATTATAATCATTTGTTCAAATAATTACAGTCTAGAATCAGCAAAGATAAAACAAATAAAGCATGCTGATCTACTGTCTTCTTTCCCTTTCTTCTCTTGCTTTTTCAACTTGTTCTTGATAAGCTCTTATTTCAATGATCATCTCTCTCATCCAGTCATTTTCAATTAGAGAGAAGTCAATGTGAGGATTAACTTGTTTCCACCAGTGCCATGCTTCAGGTAGATTTCCTGAAGCCTAACCTCTTATAAACTTCCTTGAACTCATTCAGTGATTCCTTTGCATTTGTGGTAGGCAAACTCCTTTCACCTCTACCACCTCTTCCACCTTTCCTTGAAGCCCTCATGGCTTTAACACTTGCTTCCCAAAATTTCAGTCCCAAAAATGAGTTTAGACCTTCATGAAAGCCCTTATCATGATAAGGTCTTCTTCTGCTGTTGTATACAATCATGTATTGTTTGAGAAGTTCATCAGTAAGTGGAAGTCGGCCAGGTGCAGGTTCTCTAAATGCATTAGTATCAGCTTCCCATCTCTTCTTGGCAAAAATTCTTGCAGCCTCTTTTGCTACTGTTGTTTGACCCTCTTCCCCCTTATTGACATCATCAACAAACCGGGACAGTAAGCCATGCACACTTTCCTGAGTGACTACTAGGTTGTTTAGTTGACTTTCAATGATTTCAGTCCTAGTATCAATTGTTGTGATCCTTCCTTCCATTGTTTGCTCCAACAGGGTTATCCTTTCAGTGATTTTAGGATCCAGTACAACAGGTTGTGGTGCAGCAGCAGGCTCATCAGGTCTATGTACCTCAGCAAGATTATCCAACTTTTTATGAATGGATTCAAGTTGATCTTTCAAAAATTTCTCCTTTAGTGTATTGCCCTGTTTGATTCCCCTCACATCTTGTGTTAGATCAGCAATGGAATACTGATTAGATGTGTAATTTAAAGCAACTATCTCAGTAGATCTTCTATTGTTATCCACTCGTTTCATCAGTTCTTCAAATCTTTTTCCCGTCTATCCAGTTGATTTATTAACTGTTGCATGTCATTCATGACAGTCCTCAACTCATTCAAAACTCCTACTGGCACTCCACCGGCCATTCTTCCATCAGTAGCTCCATCAGCAGGCTCTTCTACACTATATTGTTGCCTCTGATTGTTGATCACCACAGCAAAACTCATATCCCTTCCAGCAGGATGAGGTCCTTGGTACTCCTCCAAGATAGGATCAATAGCATGCTCTTCATTCACTAGTTCATCATCAATAGATCCTTCAATTTGAAATTCTTCATCACTGTAATCATAGTCCAGCAGCTATTCTTCCTCATCAACAACAGCAGGCTGCTGACTATATTTTCCTACAGTGGCCTTGTCTCCAACAGGCTCTACTACAGCAGCCTGATCCTCAACAACATTAGGGGTTTCCTCCAAACCCAAAGTTTTTTCCAACCTTTGTCCAGGTGCTGTTTGTAACCCAGCATCCTGTACCTCATGTTCCAACCTGTGTCCATGTGCTGTTTGTATCCCAGCAACCTGTACCTCCTCTTCAGTTCTTTGTTCTGGTACAATTTGTGCCACAACAACTTGATCCGGGAATATATCCATGTTTTATTTTTGAAATTCCCCCATATTAGTGATCCTCCTTAGATAATTTGCAGATTTGGTTAAGGCATCCTCAGTGTCAATCCAGTCTTGATTGAATTGATTCCTCTGAACTAGCACTAGGTTCACTATGGTCAGTAACCCTCTCATCACCCAAATCTACATTTTTCTGATCTTCAGGTTGTTCAGTAGGTTCAACAACAAACATATCATCAATCTCACCAACCATCTTGTTTGCACCAATCTCTATTCCCACATTGATTTATGCCTCAATATCATCTATGGTGAGATTTTCCAAATCCTCATCCATTTGTCCAGCCTGTTGTCTCTCAGTAGACTGACCAGCATCAGTGGACTGCTCCACTCTTGGTTCATTAATCATTACAGTCCCACTAGTTCCTCCTGGACCTGATGGATAATTACCACCAGAATCAGATGATGATGATGAATCATCACTGTCATCTCTGGGGTCTCTAAACTTGATACCCTCTTCTTTTTGTTGATCTTCAAAAATATCCATCAATCTTGATTGCGGCATAGTGGTATCAACTAGATCCAACGAATTCTCCACTCCCAACTTTTCAAAAGCCCATTCTTCAAAGTCTGTGATAGGTTCTACAGCAGGCTTTTGTCTCTTGTAAAATCCAAACTTCCATTGAAAATAATCAGCCACAAGCTGAAGTTTGGGATCAACAAAATCATCCTTCTTCTTTTTCTCATGCCTCTCAAATGGCATTGTTGGTTTTCTGGGAGCTGTTTCAGTACCTTGATGACCTCTAAAGGTCCCAACAAGCAAACTCAAAGTATCTTCAATAGATGCATGAAGGTCAGTAGGTTGCTCAGATTGTATATTAGTCCCAACTACCTCCATTTGCACCACATTTTCTTCCCCATGACTTATATGCTCATCGGCGGATTTAACGACGGATCGTTCTTCCCCCTGAACTATTGCAGGAATTGCAGGGTCTTGTACTAATTCCTCCACTTCCACAATAGGTGTAGACTCAGTAGTCTGTTGTGGTTCTTCAACAAGTTGCTCAACAACAACTTGGGCGGTTCGAAGGCTCAGCAGCCTTAGCAGGTGAGGATTCTCTAACTTCAACGAGCGAGTTCGGTTTACGTAGTCCGTCGTGACTCTCCAGCAGGTTGCTCAATAACAACCTCTGCATCCTCATTAGGCTTGATAATTGTTAATGGTTCAGCATCAATAGCCTCTCCTTGTACTTCCACTTCTTCTTCTACTGCTTCTTCTTCTGCTTCTCTTTGAGCCTCCAAAATTTTCAATTGTTTCCTCTTTTCATGTTTCTTTTTATGCATAATTTCTTTCATTCTCTTGGAAAGTGGCTCATCTTCAATTTCAATCACGGTAGATTTCGTCTTTCTACTGGCTTCTTCAAAATTTCAGCAACAGTCTTCTTCTCAACTACAGCAGGGTCAGTAGCTTCAACATCAATTAGACCCTCAGCAGACTCAGCAGTCTATGATGTTTGCTTTCTTGTTCTTTTAGGATTTAACATTTCTGTTATCTTCCTTGTTTCAGTAGCCTTTCTTTTATCAGTACCCTTCTTTGGTGCAACAGGTTTGACAGTTTTCTTAGTAGTTTGCTTGACCTGCTCACCACCAGCATCACCATCATCTCCACCATTATCACTATCAGCAGCCTCAGCAACACCTTCTTCATCATCATCCAGACCAGGGATATGATAATCAATCTCTTCTTGTATCTGGATTGGTTTATCTTCTTAGGTGCAACATCAGGAATTTCCAAATGATTCAGTTGCAGCAGCTTGATTAGGATGATATAATCAGCAGCTTGCAGTCTTCAAGTGTGTAAAATTGATGTAGCTTGAATACAGAATACACTTGAAGATTTTCTCTGATCGAGACTTAAGCTCGGTATGTTCAAGCAGGGTGCTTTTCTTGATAAAATGCAGCTCAGAATTATCTCTTGTATTTCCTTAATTTTCATCATCTTTTTCTGAGTTGGAAGTCCTCTATTTATAGGTAGGAGTCCATGTGACTTGTATTTGAAATTCAAATCTATCCGTTCCATGTTTTGTTCCATTTGACTTGCTTTCTGTCACTATTCATAGGACTGACACTGTCAGAATCCTTTTTGACAGAATGCAGTCTGTCCACCCTTTGACTTGTAACCATTGGATAAAGTCCTGAATCATCCCAACGTCTTTTTAATCTCAGCCATTGATTTGTTTAAATAAATCAGAGGTAGTTGGTTGTCCTTATCCATGTAATCTTCTAATGTAATCTTGAATTAATCGAGGTATATATATCAGCAGGTTCATCAATCTGCTGAAATACCTATCAGTCTGCTAAACTATAATTTGCTGTGTTTAAAACACAATGCAGCAGACTTCTTTTATCTAACTTTTATCTGTGAAGTTAGATTACACCTTTTTGCAAATAACTATGTTCCAATCACCATCCAACTTAAGGAACTTAGACATTGTACACAAGGTATATGTAATCAGTTTAGGTCATCACAGACTTGCCTAAATTCTGATTCCATATCCTTGACTTTAATTACTAAGTTTGATCCCTTAGCCTTCATTAACTGAGTTTGAGCCCTCGGCCTTCAGTTTTCAGCAGGTTCCTGACTAGTCTACTGACCTATCTACCCTACTGATATAGACCAGTCTGTTGATATAAATCAGCTGACCATTACAGTGCTTGTTTGATCAAACCTATTCAAAGATCAAACTCTAATAAACCTATACATTTGATCTAGACATCTTTTTGCCTTTACACTATAACAGTTAGTCTGACACTCATCACTAAAACTCAGAAATAAGTCCAACATAATCATTTTCCCGATTGCAGACAGTGAATGGGTAAGCCCGATTCATGTGGTGCCCAAGAAAGGTGGATTCACTGTACAACCTAATGAGTTTGATGAGTTAATCCCAGTGAGACTGATTCCTGGACATCGAGTTTGCATTGACTTCAGGAGACTGAATGACGCAACTCATAAAGATCATTTTCCCCTACCTTTCATTGACCAGATGTTGGAAATATTAAGCGGTCATGCTTTTTATTGTTTCTTAGATGGATATTCTGGTTACTATCAGATCCATATTGCACCCAAGGACCGAGAGAAAACAAATTTCACGTGTCCCTATGGAACTTTTACGTACAATCGCATGCCGGATTATGTAATGCACCAGCAACATTCCAAAGGTGCATCATGTCGTTATTTGCGGGCATGGTGGGGACTTTCTGGAGATTTTCATGGATGATTTTTATGTATTTGAAGATAGCTTTGATAAATTCTTGTACAACTTGAGTAGAGTGCTAAAGAGATGTGAAGAGACCAACATTGTGCTTAACTGGGAAAAATGTCATTTCATGGTTACAGAAGGAATAGTGTTGGGTCATAAGATTTCAAGGAAATGAATGGAGGTTGACAAGGAAAAGATAGAGGTAATGGAGAAGTTACCCCCTCAACAAACTTAAAGACGTTGCGAGCCTTTCTTGGCTACACAGGACTTTATAGGAGGTTTATCAAGGACTTCTCTAAAGTTTCTAGGACTTTGACGGAGTTACTTGCTAAAGATGTACCTTTTGTGTTTGGAGAAGAATGTAAGAAAGCATTCAACACATTGAAGCAAATGCTTATAACCGCCCCGATTCTGGTAGCACCAGATTGTAACAAACCTTTTGAGCTAATGTGTGATGCAAGCGATACGGCAGTTGGAGCAGCCCTGGGACAAAGGGAGGATAAAATCTTTAAGCCTATTTATTACGCCAGTCATACCTTTAACAGTGCCCAGAGGAATTATACAACTACAGAGAAGGAACTCTTAGATGTTATCTTTGATTTGACAAGTTTCGACATTATCTGATAGGATCGAAAGTCACTGTATTCACTGACCATGCAGCTTTGAAATACCTTTTGACCAAGAAAGACTCCAAGCCGAGATTGTTAAGATGGATTCTACTCCTACAAGAGTTTGATGTTGAAATCAAAGATAAAAAGGGATCTGAGAACCAGGTGGCTAACCACCTGTCAAGATTAATTTTGCTGGAAGAAGAGCAACCGACTGAGATCAGGGAGAGCTTTCTTGATGAACAAATTTTTTCCATCTCAGTGGTAGCTCGAGTGGGATCCCAGCCCCAACAAAATACATCAAGAGTAGGCAAGGTATACCCTTGTTTTGCTGATATTGTCAATTATCTAGCGGGAAGGTACCTACCACCGGAATTCACGAATACAGATAAGAAAAAGTTTTTCACGTATCTGAAGCATTACCATTGGGATGATCCCTACCTATACAAGTTGTGCCCTGATGCCATTCTTAGGATATGCGTCCATGATGAAGATATTCCAAGTATTTTGCACCTATGTCATTCTAGAGAAGCTGGAGGTCACTATCGGCCAGATAAGACAGCAGCAAAGGTACGGCAGTGTGGATTCTATTGGCCTACAATTCATAAATATGCTTACAAGTTTACAAGAGCCTATCATTCCTGTCCAATGACTGGTAATATTTCTAAGCAGAATGAGATGCCACTGTAGAGTATCTTAGAAGTGGAGTTATTCGATGTATGGTGAATTGATTTTGTTGGGCCTTTCACAGCGTCATAATCAAATTGTTACATCCTGGTAGCAGTTGACTATGTTTCCAAATAGGTGGAGGCAGTGGCCTCGCCTACTAATGATGTCAGGGTTGTCCTGAGGTTTCTTAAGAAAAATATTTTGACGAGGTTTGGAGTGCCCAAAGCCATAATTAGTGACGGAAGGAGTCATTTTTGTTCTAGGTTGTTTGAGAAGTTGATAATGAGATATGGGGTTAGACATAAGATTGCAGCAGCATATCAGCCATAGACGAGTGGACAAGTAGAATTCACGAATAGAGAGATTAAGAGAATCTTAGAGAAGACTGTGAATCCCACGAGGAAAGATTGGTCTCTGAAATTAGATGACACTCTTTAGGTGTACAGAACAGCTTATAGGACCACGATTGGGATGTTACCATATATGATAGTGTTTGGAAAAGCGTGTCATTTACCGGTAGAACTCGAGCACCGAGTGCTATGGGCTACGAGGTTTTTAAACATGGATGAGAATTTAGCCGGTGAAAAAGAATGCTAAAGTTGAATAGATTGGAGGAGTTTAGACTTCACGCGTATGAGAATGCTAAGATTTACAAGGAAAGAACGAAGTGTCTGCACGATAAGAGGATTCTCAACCGCACAATTCAAGTGGGAGATAAGATGCTGGTATATACTTCACGTCTTCGTCTTTTTCCTGGGGTCCGGAAACTGAAGTCTAGATGGTATGGACCACATGTAGTCATGAAAGTTTTCAATTCAGGTGCATGTGAAGTTAGAAATGAATACTCTGGGCATACTTTCACAGTAAACGGCCATAGGCTGAAGCATTACCTAGAGAACAAGTATAACCCTGAGTTGGAAGTCTTTACGTTGATGGACCCAAAGTACGAATAAAGGAGACCTATTAGTACAGTCGAGCTGGCAACTATAAGCTCAGAACTATTTCAAAACCCTTATTTATTGCTTTTGCTTATTTTATTTTTTTTGAGTCAATAAAGTAGCATGACAATCGCAAGGTTTTTTCATCACATCTATCTTCGGTCATCTGGCTAGAGATATATGTGGTTTTTTCCTTCACGATTCTCATGTGATGCCCTCGTAAAAGTTTTCATGTCTTGCTTAGGCCAATAAAGAATAAAGTGGCTTAAACAGTTTTTGTGCATTCCTCCGGTATGCACAATTACCGCCACCTTATTTTCTTATTGCGCTTCGCATGTTACTCACGTTTTTGGAAGTATTTTGGAACGCAGGTAACAACTTGGAAGAGGAATGACCTAGGGGCCAAGGATTATACTCCGGGATTCGCTTTGACTCAGCCGATCAATTCCAGAGCTAAGTACCTTTTCTTTTCTTTATTATTAGTCATTGGGGACAATGTCTATAATAAGTGGGGGTAGGCGGTCTTAGCTGGGTAGTCGAAAAAAGGAATAATTTTAAAAAATTTAACACTGTTTTTAGCTTGCTTATTGCACGTTTTTGAGTAAGGAATCGGTAGAAAAGTACCCCAAGTTCAATTTGAAGTTAGCTATAGCATATTAAATTTAGTATGGAAGAATGAGCATATATTATGTTGCATGAAGTAGTAACTTATTAATTATTATTCTATCATTGCAATCAATATTTGAGCACATAATCTAAGTGAGAAGTGTTTAAGATTAGATGATGAGTTGTTTTAACCGGGAATCATTATTTGTCTGTCTATATACTTTAACAAATTGTTGTAAGACAAGGGAAGCAACTTGAATGCCACAAGACGTAACCGGGACAAAACGGGCTTGTGAGAGAAAGAGAAAAAAGTGAGGAAATAAAGAAAATGAAAAAAATAATAGAAATGAAAAAAATGAAAAATATATGCAATAAAGGCAGTGAGGGAAGCGAACTCGTGTAAAAAGGGCATGACCCTCGCATAAAAAGAAATAAACGAGGACTTAAGAGCGATTCTCAGTCCCCGAGTCCGCCTGACCCAATTAAGCTGTCATGTTGTGTAACCAAGTCTGAAGGCAAGATGAGCGAGTGTGTGCGCATGTAAGTTAAGATTGTGGCGTTAATACAACTTGATTCTCCTCACGAACGCACTATCAGGAAATATTCATCACACGACACATTGATGCATGATAAGTAGTGATTAATGGGAAGCTTATGGATTGTGGCTTGATCTATGTTCTGCCGGAAATATTTATTGAATATGTGGTAGTTGATGGAGATTGTTCTTGGAGGTACATTCTACCTTGATACTCTGCTCGAAGACGAACAAAAGGCAAGTGAGGGGGGAGTTGATGACGGTTAAAATAGTCTATCATACGGCATTAACATTCTATCCATTATGAGCTAAAAATAGTTGTTTCGACCTACAAAAATGTACCATTTAAGTTGAATATCATATGTCGGGTTCGTGAGTCGAGAAATCTGCACTTAGCGTTTATTTACCCTATTTCGATATTATTTCGTGTATTATTTGATTATTTTCAGGATACGAAATATTGGGCTGAGCATCATGGACGAATCTGGAGTGGACTGAACGAAAGTATTGGGCCTAGGGTATTCTAGAACATTCCAAGCTAAGTCGGCTGAAGAAAAAGGACAAAACTGCCCTCGGTTTGCCGAGAGTGGGCACGACTTACCGAGGTTCCAGATCTTTCTGAAACGCATTTTCTTGGATGAGGGGTAGATCTAGGTGTTTCTAAGTTGGTTTATGTACCTATAAATAAAAGGCTTCGCCTCAGAGTTCAATGTAACATTGGTAACATTGGTAGCACACAAATACTACAATTATTATGCAATAAAAGTTCTTTGTTCTTTATTTTATTTATTTTATGAGTTCTAGTCGGAGAGACGGCGGATTCGCCGCCTAGGGAGAGATCTGAGGGAGATCTACGCTCGTCTTCAAGGGTATGATTTTATGTCTTTTCCAAGATGTAGATCTGTCGTTGTTCTATTTGACTAGTATGTTTTAATTGCTTATTTAGTTTAATTATGAAGTAGTTAGTTTTATTTACCCCATGTGTTATAGATCTAATTCGTTGGTGAAAAAATCATATACAACGGTCTATATCGCTAGATCTGAATACCTAGTAAATTACTAATTCATGATAATCGGCGCCAGCTACGTTGATCGATAGATTTAATTTACACGTTAGTAGCCTGATCAACTATTTGCATGTCTTCGTAAAACAAGCATGAAATACGTATAGTGAAGTGTTAGTTTGAACATTATCTTGATGGACCCTAGGAACGTGCTGATCAGTGTCGACAACTGCCTAGGCGGGTTTGCGGTATGAGTTAGCGCTCAATATCGACAACTCTTTATGTGTATGGGCTATTACGGACCAATTAAGGAGGGTAGCTTGCGTATAGATTGTCTACTACCATGGTCGGAGTAGATAGGGTTAGGAGTTGTACCCGTAGCTGATAATGAATTAAAATTCATCAATGGGGAGGACTATTGCATGTATGGGGGGAATAACTAATTACTCATAATTGAAAAAATACTAGGGCCATAATTACTCATAACTACTTATGACCACTTGTATGCCCCCAGGTCGGGCTTTAAGGCTGCTGACTTCCCCAAATGCATTACTAGGGCCACCCACGATGGTGTTAATGGTGTTTATAGGGCGGTTGTCTACCTGTAGGTCCCCCTCTGGAGACCGATCCTTTCTTCTCTAGGGCTCACCCTGCCGATTGCGCTCTCGGTTGAAGTTCCTCTGCGGGTAGTCTCGCCGACCCCGTCGTTCACCATATTGTGGTCGCTCCACGACCTCATCCAACTTTCCCTCGGCGATTGCTGCATCCATGTCTCTTTGAAAATCTCTGAAACCGTCCAGATCATGCCCCGTGTCTTGGTGGTATGTGCAAAACTTGCTTTGGTCCCTTCTGTCCAGAGGACTTCACAGCGGCGTGGGAGTTCGTGCTAAGCCCAATCTTTCCATGATCGTAGGGACTTGTTCACGGGGCCTGTTCAACACCGGAAAATCCCGTGGTTGTAAGGCACTCTGTTAGGTGTAGTGCCCGAAAGACAATTTATGTAATTGTTTTTAATAATGAATGACAGAATTTATCTCACCTTATTACTTGCTTTGTGCTTGTAAAGTAATACACTACGCAAACCCCAAGTATATCTCGTATGTAACCACTTAACTCGGTGTATGGATAACACGTGAGGATTGAGTTAGTGGTGATATACTTAACTGTTAGTCCGTGGTGAACTTAATCGAGTTTAGGGTCTCTTGATTAAAACACCAATAATGCGCCCGAACACCTTAGGGTGTGATAGTCTTATCCGGACTGTCGGTAGAGGGTACTACGTGGGGCATTTATATATGATGGCATTCATATAGATCGGACCGATTTAATGCGAATTTCTCGATATAATTCCGTAATCGAGGAATCTTATTAAATCATTAGATGATCATATATGGATCAACCTTAATCTGAGGTGATCACGAGTGCCGCTTGTCCCGGGGTAGTGTTTGATGTGTTAGTTACGGTTCACTTAAATAATGTGTTCCAAGCCACTTCTCATTGGCACTATCTCCGGATGAGTGAGTAGTTCGATTTTCACGGACATGGAATACATTCCTTCCTGCGGGAAGTAGAGAGAGACCCCCTTATTTGTTAGCCTTAAGTAAGTGATCGATCGGCCGAGTTCACATTTGACTAATTAGCTACTAGTCAGATATGTGCACTAATTGATCATTAGGGGTTAATGGTAAATAAGGATAAGATATTCTGAGTCGGGTTCACGGAGACTTCCCACTCAGAATGGACAGTCTATGGAGGGTTAATCCGTATGTAGTGATTATATCAATGGACGCTTATTCACTCTACATGGGTTGAGTATAAGTATACATCTATGATCGGTAGAGTTCAGTTTCAGGTTTATGGTGGCGTAATCCCGGAATTAATAATTAATATACTTATTCTGTTCGATGAATAATTAATTATTGGAGCTACTGGTTATAGGTCCATGGTCCCCGATGTGGCTTCTGTAATTCGGACTAATAATCTTGTTATTTGGGCCTCAGAAATAATTAATTGGTTGGGTCAATTAATTGATATGCATGAATATTATTTAGTTGGGCTAAATAATATAATACATGAGAAAGACATTTTACGTAGGCGGGTGGGCTTAGTGTGGCGCCAATATGTCTTGGATTTTCCAAGAAATTAGTTTTCATGGATAATGACATATTGTGTAATTAGTTATTTATTTGTTAAATAATTAATTGGAAGAATAAAAGAAAATAATTTATTTATTATTTATTATTTACCTCTTAACTATAAGGATAATTATATTTTCTTATTATAAGATTGTAATTATCTCTTATTTTTATTGGATAATAATAATTAGAATTATCTCTTTTATTTTGTTAAACCGATTGGGTATAGGTTTTCTCTCTTGGATTTTGCCTATAAAAAGAGATTTCTCTCCGAGCCCTAGGAGAGAGGTAAGCCACGAAATTCATAAAGGAAAAAAGGCCAAGGAGTTCGATCCTTAGCTCCACCCGGTTGGAGAAAAACTGAGGGTTTTTCTCGGTTGCATATCAAGGAGGTTCGTGTATCAAGAATGGTGTCCACCAACCGCCGTTTGGAGAACACATCGGAAGATCTTGGCTTCTCTTCCTACTATTGGTAACATGATCTTAACCCCCTTGTAGTTGTTAAATCCTTTAATTATGTATTGTAATATATAAATCGTGATCCATCCACTGCGCGTAGATCTAACTCGTTTAGATCTAAGAACCTGCATCCTTCATGTGGTAGCAGAGCAAGGTTCCACGATTTATATAGTCATAATCGTAGTTAAACGATTTAAAGGAGTGGAATTGCATGTTGGTATTTTTATTTACTTATTTTATGCATTGATGTGATTAAAATTGTTATGGTTGAAGAGATGGATTGGGGTTGGCATCGTTTACCCGTTAGATCTATTGTAAACTCATATGAACGATGAAAATTCGTTCATATGAGTATAGGAAATTATGTAATTTATTTTTATTGCAATTTTAATTTCCAGAAAATAGATCTGTACACTAGCTGTTTAGATATTTCGTTTTTCCCGTTGATCGAGCCGTTGAAACGACGATCCCTCCGGTCATAATCAAGGTTGGAAGTGGATGAACAATATCACAAATTTTGGCGTCGATCAGAGTCCGTTTGGATGTCCGTTGGTTGCTGCAAAGAAGCTTTTGTAACGAAAAAACGCGGATTCACGAAACCCTACTGTGACTTCCTCGAATTTCTGGGAGAGTTTCGACCGTTGAACGCAAATCCAACCAGTCAGATTTACAAATATGGAGTTTTGGACGTGGAATAAAAATTTCAGGTCGATCGGGTTTCATCTCCATTCCCGATCGGCAGCGGGAAGTCATTGATGCGCCGTAAAAGTCGATTCGAGGCAAGTTGGGCGGCTCACGGAGAAGATTGACAAGTCAAAGCTCCGATCCAACTGTCCATCTTGAAGTCCGAAGAATGAAGATCAGATCTGGAAAGTTTCGTCCCGATCCGAGTTCGTTTGTTATGCCAATCGTCGAAGATTCTAAACAGCTGCAGATTAGGGTTTTATTTTATTCTCGAATAGATTAGTTACGGGGGTGTCAACGGTCCATCTCGGTGTTTATTTTCCGCACTAGTATACATGTGTAGATTGTATGAATAGAACCGGAAAATTGCCATGACATGCATCATATCATGAATTCCGCTCCATATGCATACATGTAGATATTAATTCGAGGAATTAGTTAGGCATGTATAAAACACGCAATTAGTTTTAATTAATTGTTTGATATTGATTAGAAACTAATTAGGGTAAAAACCGAGGAACACGGGTTTTTTCAATCGTCGAGGTTGGGTGATGGATTCTCGGTGAATCCCACTCTGCGAAAGCATAAGGAGTAAAATCCCGAAACCTCGTGGTTAAGGTGTTGGATTCTCGGTGAATTCCACCTTACCTAGACGAGATTACGTTTTTGTTCCGTAGTGTCTACGTGAAAGTTTGGTGTTTAAGGATTGGATAATCAAGGGCATACATGGTTCGGAAGTGGTTTTAACCACGGTTGGGTAGTCAACAGTAGCTACGGCTCGATCGACTTCACCCTCCACGTGTGGCGTTTGCACGGGGGTCTGGCAAGGCTGAGCCATCTGAAAGAGCCACTACGGCTCAACGGTGCTCCCCGAGTCTTGACCCGTCCGACGGCCACATATGTTCCAACGAATAGATCGGGTGGGCTATCCCACGTAACCGGCAACATTCGGGCCTATGATTTATTGTTCCTTAATGTAACATCAAGTCCAAAAACGTGATCAGTAAACCCACCACTTTTTCAAAATATTGAGTAGGAGCGGGAGAGGCGACAGCCGACCCCACGGCCTCTACTGTTGACACAAGCAACGTGAGAGAATGGTGACGCCTCGTGCCGGCCTGGGACCGGCCTCCATAAGGAAGGCCTTCACCGCTATCAAAATGCAAGGCTTGGTCTCCGAAAGGATAGGATTTTGGATACTCGTCGGGTCACTGACCGACCCTAAGGCGGCACACTCGGGGTATACCTAAAAATCTGAGACAGTAGGTCACGCTCATAAAGGGTATTTTTGGTAGTACCTTGGCTGAAAAAGGAAAGGTGATTGACGATCACAAATGAGATGTTTGATTCTCAATTTGATCTTCAATATTAATCGAAACCTCTTTGACCTACCCTAAGGCGGCACTGAGGTGTTAGATTAAATCCTTGGAACGGTAGGATAGACTATAAGTACTTAGTTTATAGTTCCTAAAATTTATTAGTAGTGTATGATTTGTATTTATTCAATCGTAATACATATCTCTCTAGGGTCAATTTTATTTACAAAAAGTGGTTAGTAACTAGAACGTTGTAATACATATCTCTCTTGAGCCTTCAGGTGACGTGCTAGACCGTCACTCGTGCGCTAGTTAGTGTAAAATTGACTAGTAAATGACTTCGTTAAAAAACTAGTGGTTAGTAACTAGAACGTTGTACTTATTGATTTTACATGCGATTAATTTTTCGGAAGAGATATTTCTCTTGAGCCTTCAAGACTTAAGTTATGACCACTTGTATGCCCCCAGGTCGGGCTTTAAGGTTGCCTCATAGAAAGTGAATATGACATTTGTAGTACGCGACTTCCCCAAATGCATTACTAGGGCCACCCACGATGGTGTTAATGGTGTTTATAGGGCGGTTGTCTACCCGTAGGTCCCCTCTTTTAGCGGAGACCGATCCTTTCTTCTCTAGGGCTCACCCCGCTACGATTGCGCTCTCGGTTGAAGTTCCTCTAAATGCGGGTAGTCTCGCCGACCCCGTCGTTCACCATATTGTGGTCGCTCCACGACCTCATCCAACTTTCCCTCGGCGATTGCGCATCCATGTCTCTTTGAAAATCTCTCGAAACCGTCCGGATCATGCCCCGTGTCTTGGTGGTATGTGCAAAACTTGCTTTGGTCCCTTCTGGAATCCATTCCTTCGCCGCGGGAAGTAGAGAGACATCCCGAGGACTTCACAGCGGTGTGGGAGTTCGTGCTAAGCCCAATCTTTCCATGATCGTAGGGACTTGTTCACGGGGCCTGTTCAACACCGGAAAATCCCGTGGTTGTAAGGCACTCTTCTTCTCGGGTCGGTCCGAGGCTGAACCGAGCGTGCGATCTCCAGATGACTTCCTTCTTTTCTTAGAGATGTCCTCAGCCTTCTCTTTCTTTTGCTCTAATTTTTCTAGTTCTCGCTTCAGACGGTTGGCCTCTTCTCCTTGACAGTGTTTAAACGCTACTTCCCTGCACTCCTCCATAGGTGTAGGGAGCCTGCTCTCAACTTGGAGTATAATCTTCATTCACGTAAGCCTGCCACGAAAGAGGCGATCCGAATGTGATCGTCTGCGTCCCGAACTTGCAATGACTCTTTGTTGAACCGCTTGAGGTATTGCAATGCGATTTCGTCTCGCTTCTGCTTGAGCGTAAACCGGTGAGTAGCATTCCTCTGAAACGGCTTCACTATGATAAAAGCATTTAAGAACATCTTCCCAAATGTCTCAAAATTATAGATCGTCCTGGCCGGGATTTTCTTGAACCATTCTCGAGCTCGGTCAGTGAGTAGTGCGGGAAACGCCTTGCACTTCATCTCATCCAGGGCACAGTCGAGATTCATGTGCGTGAGATACTGGAACAAGTGATCCTGGGGATCCTTTGTTCCGTCATAGGGCTCCAACTTTGGGATCTTAAACATCGTTGGTCGAGGGTAGCTATCTATCTGCTCGGAAATGGGAGAATCAAGATCTAAATAAGCAGCTTTTTTCCCTGCTATGACGTCTAACTCTGCTCGGGCTGCATCCATTGCCCGAGGGACGACCAATTGTTTCCTCGAGTTTAAAGGGTATGACTGATCATCCTTTCTGACGCCTCTATGCCTTGGGGGAGGAGGCGTTTGCTGCCATGACCCATCGTTGGGATAATCCTCCTCTTCCAACTCCTGCTCATAAGAGTTTTCTCCAGACGGATCTCCTTCCTACGGATCTTGTTCCTGTGAGCCTTCATCAAGAGGATCCTCTTCCTCCAGATCTTCATCTTTCTCATCCTCCTCTGCCAAAGCGGCGTTGAGGACAGCATGTTTTGTCGCATCGTCCAAAGCCACATGTTGATCTACCAAAGCTTGGTGGGTGGCGTCAAGAGAGACTTCTTCGTGCTGTTGGTTCTGGTTGTTAACGTCTGATTCCGATGTGTTGTTGGCATTGCTGCCATTGGCGGCTTGCTGTCGTGTGGTCACCATGCTAATCCAGGAGCTTTGAACGAGATGATAAAATAAAAGGACCCTCATTCTAGCGCCAATTGACGATGCCAAAAAATCGTCTACTCAAATTCTGGACTTTTCTCCTCTTTTTGACAACCTATTAAAGCTCCTAGAACCTAGAAAACGATGAAAAGAGAGGGGTGATTTGGGATGTTTTAGACTACACTTGATACAGATCAAGTTGCCATCGTATCCAATGCGTGAATTGGAATTAAGTCTTCGTAGTTCCTTAGGGATGGTTTATATAGAGGGGCTTGTGCCTTAGAGTTAGCATGTAGCATGTAAGAGATGGACTCTAATTGCCTTGGTCCCTAAAGAAAATATAAGGATTATTTGATCTCCTTGATTGTAGGAGATAATTGCGAGTATATTTGAATGTCAAGATTAGAATATTAAATGCGAGAGATTCTTCCCATATTTATCATATTCAGAACGTGTGCAAAGGGTTTGGTCCGAGAGGGACCTAGGCCGACCTTGTAGATCGGATGTGAGTAAGTTCAATCACAAGTATTGGCCGACCCATAGGAGTCGGGATAATATACTTGCCTATCTTGCTCGGAGGTCGGCCCTAAGCATTGGCCAACCTAGGCAGTTTGGGGAGAGCGGCCGGGCTACCCCAACTCGGCTGCTGGGAGTTCCAACCCCTTAGACAACCCTTCTCTGTCTATACTTAATGTTGGGCTACAAAAGAGGCGACAAGTTCAATTATAGGCATCGTCGGTTATATTTGTATCTTTTCCAATTCGTGAATCTTAAAATATTTGTAATTTTTCCAACCTCTTTGTCCTTATAATATATACTACCTCATTTTCATATTATAACTTATCATAGCTTTATGCACACAGATTAAAAAACTTAATAAATGATCAAACTTTAGTAGTTTTGAACTAAAATACCCTTAGGTTGATTAAACTATTGTAAAGCTTTGGAATAAGGAATAAGGGTAAAATAAAAATAATAAAAAAATGATTATTTCATTGAAATATGAAAATGACTTATATTGGGAGACGGATGAAAAATAATATGATGACTTATAATATATGACGGAGATAGTGTGTCTATATATATATATATATATATATATATATATATATATATATATATATATATATAATCATTGCTTAACTCACGTAATATTATTGATTTATCACATATATTATAATATGATATTCCTAGGTACGTTGTGATCTCCGATCAATATTTTTTATTTATTAATGAAAACCATAAATAAAAAATAAATAAATAAATAAATAACCAAACATAATCAAATCAGATTGAACAAATATGGTTTTAGTTTAAAAAACCGTTTATTTTAGTCTAAAACTTTAAAATCGTATAAAATATAAAATGAAAAAGTAATGATACAAACACAACATTTGTACGACGATGAGTGACACAACTATGATTTCCACCGTTGATCTTGTTAGGTTACATCATGATCAGTTTAGACTCATTGTGATCAACGGTGCTTATCATCATTGTGTTACCCGTTGTGTCACAACCGTTGTGTCCGTATCATTACTCGAATGAAACCGTTTTTTTTTTTAACGAAACAAAATTACATTATTTAAAAGACTATAACACGTAAACACGATGAGACTCGAAAATACAAGATTGTCAAAAGTTGATCGGTTTTTCGAAAACGAAAGACGCACATACCCATATTTTAAATTTGATCGGATTTATAAATGAAAGAATAAAAACCGAGAATTCTTCTTTTTACTATACAACTACTATCATAAATTTTACAATGGTCCTGGACCAAATCTTATTTGGTGTATCAAACCAATAAGATTTTAATGTTTTGTGATAGTCTCCAATATTTAAACATTAACAATCAATCATGTTTCTTCAAATTGATAACATGGTGGTCCAATTATTTGATCCAGGACCACTATAAAACTAGGACATGGTGGTCCAATTATTTGATCCACTATAAAACTAGGACTACCACTGTAGACACAAGAGCATGAACATGCATAAAGCATGAGAGTGGTTCTCCAATCCTAATTCTCACACTTTCACCTAAACCTTCTCACACTTTCACCATGGTATCTGCAGAAATGGAGGAGGAGCCGGTAACACCGGTCGGCAGGCTATTTGTCAGGCCAGAAATAAACCAGATTATTAACTGCGTAATCGGCGGGAAGAACCCAATCGACATTGAAGCCGTGAAAGCCGAGATTTCAAAATCTGTAATGCTCAAACAACCCAGATTCAATAGCCTCTTAGTTGTCGATTCGCGTGGCAATGAGCATTGGAGAAGGACTCAACTCAACATCGATAAACACATCATTATCCGCCGTGAACGGCTGACGGAAGATTCCTCTGTTTCAGAGGAAGATGCTGTAAACGATTATTTAGCTGATTTATCTGTTTCTTCTCCGTTAAGCACTGATAAACCCCTTTGGGAATTCCACTTTTTAATGGCTCATAATTGTGCTGTTCTTCGAGTTCACCATGCGTTAGGAGATGGGATTTCTTTGTTGTCGATGTTTCTGACCAGTTGCCGGAAAGCAGACGACCCGAGTCAACTGGCGACAATCGGCGGCGTTGAGCTGACGAAATCGAAATCTGATTCATTAAACCCGAGGCGGTGGTGGTCGAGCTTGTGGGGGTTGATAAAGGTGGCGTGGTATACGATTGTGTTTGTGCTGGAGTTTATAATGAGATTGATGTGGCTGAAAGATAAGAAGACCGCCTTGAGCGGCGGAGCCGGAGTGGAGCTCTGGCCGAGAAAGTTAGCTACGGCGAAGTTCAGTTTGGAAGATATGAAGGCGGTCAAAAAGGCCGTGACTAATGCGGTTAGTACTTTGCCTTATGGACGTTCTTGTGTCTTTTGGACGGTGTAATGATATTGACACATCGTCATTGTGTCACAACTAGTAATATAACGGTTATGTATATCGTTGATTATGATAAATTCAAAATGATTATTGTGTAAATTTATCATGATCAGTGGTGTAGGTTATCGTTTTTTGTTATTGGTTGTGACACAACGGTTGTGCCTGTATCCTTACTTGTGTTATCATTGCTCTACTAACTGCACATAATTGTCAATTTGTCATAAATTGATAGTTATTATCTATCTTGTAGACCGTGTTGTTCGAACCCGGTATAAAGTGTCTAGAAAAGTTATTATACAACGGTGAATTTATGAGTGATACCATCATTGGATGGATACGATGTGTTTTTACTCCTCACTCACACGGTTAGTAGGAGACTCTAGATGGTGAATTGGACTCATCTCATCAATCCACCTAGTGTTACCTATCAATCACTGATGTGTTATAACTCTTTCTTTAAACAACTGCTTTCGATCGAAAATTTTAAAGACAAAATGTATCTATTTACGCCATATCTAACTTATCGATGCACCACATTATCTGAGTATCATACCAAACCGACTGTCGGAAAGTTAAATTTTGAGTGAAGAATGAAATTTGAAAAGATCATCACAATCGGCTCTTGAAATGTCGATTTTTAACTCAATAATCGATTTTTAGAAAGAAAAAAACGGTTAAATCCTAATCGAAAGGGCCCCACTCCCCTGTCCAGTCATGGGCTGCTATTATTTTAAAAGACTGAAAGAAGTTCTCCATTTACGAGATTCGAACATCCACACTCCAGCTCCCGATCCACCTGTTATTACGACACTCAAACCATTTATCACTAGATCATGTCAGTTTGGTGTGGTGCACATGTTGTGATGCAAATAAATTCAATTTAAAGATAGCATAAGTACATTGAAAATTTAAGAAATATCCTTCGATGTACGTCCTTAATTAATCCTATAGACGGGATGAAGGTGGTTGAGTTCAACAATTTTTTTCATAAAATGATATCACACATTATATATGCGATGAACAGAAAATTATATCAATACACATAAATATCATATGGAGAGACATAATTCACATATTTACATTCAAAAATTTAAAATAAACTAACAGGAAGGTGTGTATTTTAGATCCAATTTTATTTTATACTTAAAGATAAACTAACAGGAAAATTCAAATTTATATTTAGTTAAAGAAATGTATAGTAAATTATGTTACACTTTTTTTATTGTCATTGCCTAATATACCCAAAAAAAATAGGTGTTGTATAATTTTTCATAGGGCCGAAGGCCCTAAAAACAATGTTTAGGCCATGAAAGGGACGGCCATAAGAAGGCATCAACATCTCCTAGGACGATTGTTTGATTCATATATGAAATAAACATACTTCTGGTGTGGTACATATAATGCATGTATGCTAATTTTAGATGCGATTGATACCTATTATTTCATTCTTTTAGGACTCAACCGCCCCACTACCTATATAGGCAGAGCCGTCCCTGAGTATAAATTCAGCATAATATAATACGAGTTAGTAGTCATTAATTTGGTGAAATACGAGTTTGCTGCTCAGTAGTAACAGTAACATTGCTTGTAGCCGAATATGTCATTTAAGACTTAAGAAGAAAAATAAAGAAGATTTAAAACTCTGCTACCATGTTAAAAAAGAAGAGAATTAATGAAGATAAAATAGTGTATTTTTCATTCATACTTCAACTCTTGGAATAGCTGGGTATAAATAGATTACAAATAATAAACAGCCGTTGTGGATGAAAAAACAGCATCCCACTAATTATTTTAAGGAACTAAATGTTTGGGAAAGTACAACATACATTACAAACTAATTCCAATACTAAAATAGTAGTATGGAATAAACACAAGTGAAACAGACTGCAGACATCATTTGAAAAGAATAGCAGCGGACACATTCAGGCGAGACGGAGAAAACTCCAACAGAGAAGGTTGAGATCAGAATAGTAGAGACCAGCAATGTGAGATCAACTATGTAGAGATCAGCTGTGAAGAGGTTAGTTGTGTAGGGACCGGTTGTTTAGAGATCAACAAAGTTGAGTCCTACCACAGCTAAGTCACATCCAATTGAGTCCTATGTAGTTGAATCCTATCTCAGCTGATATATTCAACAATAGTTTTCAAAAGGATACGGGTCTCAATCTAACTCGTGGGTGAATAATGACATGGGCAGGTTGGAATGATGAGAACAACGCTAATAAGGAAAGAAAGCTCATAATAGTAGAGATAAATATTTGTTATAATTGGTTCATGTGTGAATACTGTGCAAGAATGGACACTCTAGAGAGTCTTTGAGATTATTTGACAAGTGGTGAATGTGCTTGACCCGCCGATGAATTTTGATGGTGCTTGTGAGGCCTCAATGTGTATTTCTATAAGTTCGCTCGTAGACGAGCTTAGATGGGATGCTTTGATGTAAGGAAATCTAAATAGACTTATATTTTATTTAGGCGATTTCTATTGACACCATACTTTTATTTCTGACACCACAATTACTCCCGGCTCTCAAAAAATTACTTCGAACACCATGATTATTTTTCATGCAAATAACGTCAGTGGTACTGACGTTGCTTTTCTAAAAATAATGTCATTGACAATGACGTTATAGTTATAAAAATGTTACCGGTGGATAACATCAGATCCACTGATGTTAATTTGAAAAGGAACGTCGGTTCTTTGATGTTCATAGTGTGGTGCAAGAAGTAAAAAAAATATACACGTGTTGTGCCGGAAGTAAAAAAATAATTAAGAAAAAGCAGGTCAAAGCAATTATGTGATATCAATAGAAACCGTCTTTTTTATGTTTAAAATTAGTTAATAGTCATGGGCTTTATTAAATGTAGTATTTATCTAAAAAGGCTTAATTTAGTATTTATCTAAATGGGCTTTTTAGCCTCAAATAATTATATTCTCGGGAAACTTGAGAAAATATGTTTTAAAGTATAAAGTTTGTGTAGTATGCTCGGTAAATTAACATTTGAAAACTATATTTCGGTAGAATTTCGATAGGTGACGCGTAGCACACTATGTAGTATCGTGGGTTTTCGGTAGCCGCCGAAAAAACCCATGCTAATTTAAAAAAAAAATTACCCACGAAAAACCTGCATATTTCTTACGTATAAGTGACTCGTTTTTTACAACATGGTTTTCGATATCCGTGTAAATAACCAAACTCACTCAAACCTTTCTCAAATATCACGCATAATTTGTATCTTTAAATGTGCCCATTACCCCTTCAAAAGTTATTTAAAAAAAAACCATTTTCTCATCTTTCTCACCGGCTTCTTTTCTTACCTTTACCGACAATGAACAAACCAAAGGGGCGTTTTGTGAATGAAAATCCATCATGATTGGATTTGCTTGTGTTATCTTAATTTAATATTGTAGACTTGCTTCATCAATTTGTAACTCATTAACGAGTATATGTGAATTTGCAGACAATCAATGATGTTCTCCTTGGGTTGATCTCATGTGGGCTTTCGAGGTATCTCGATATGCGATCCCCCGAAGGTAAGCCCACTCTTTATAAGCGACCACAACCCTTCTCTTTATCAACACTCTAAAACAATATAATATGTATTTTATTCCATTTGATAATGATATATACACTGCATAACATGTCACATCATATTTCAATAAACATTTTCTAACTATTGATTTAAGTTCCCTTTAAAAAAATCTATTGATTTAAGTGTAAGAATCGTTGATTGCTATGAGTCTAATTATAATCAATGACTAGAAATTGTGTAATTAAATACGTTGTGGATTTATCACTGCCCAAAGTTGAAACATGGTAGCTTACGGTCTATTTATAAAGTGCCCTTTAAAGTGTAGGGGATTGTACATTTGGTTTCTTTAGATACTAATTGTTTGCTTCTATTTTTAGAAATAAAAGAAGGGGTTCAGATAACTGGTGTCGCCATGTTCAATCTAAGAGTACTAAATGGCCCTCAGGTATGTTTTCGACACCACATTTACATGCTAAAGCCAGAAGTAACTTTATTAATTTGTATTCGTTGCATCTAAAGGATTTCTCTAAGATGTTGAATAACGACAAGGGGGCCCGATACGGTAACCAATTCGGTGTGGTCTTAATCCCGGTTTATTATCATAAACCCGTCGTAGATCCGCTCCAATATGTTAAGAGAGCTAAATCCATGGTTGACAAGAAAAAGCAGTCAGTAGAAGCCCATTTCTCTCACAAAATCCTTGCCCTTGCCATGTCCTTCGGGTCAAAGGTACATAAACATAGTCCCGATCTTACACAACTATCATCTATAACTATTTCAAATATTGCATATAAATTCGTGTATTTGAAGTTGTGACATTGATTTTATCTGGTGATTTAGGTGGCCGGAATGTTGAACTATCGGGTTTTATGTAACACCACATTCACTATGTCGAATATAATCGGCCCTCTCGAAGAAATCACCATTACTGGCAACCCAGTGACTTACATGAGAGTGAATTCCACAAGCCTTCCCCATGTAAGTGCCTCTCATAACGATTGCAATATCGTTATACCAAGTGGCATGCATTATGACTGTACGTATCTTCTTTTGTACAGGCATTGACAATGCATATGTTGAGCTATGCCGGGAGAGCGGATATGCAGATATTAGTAGCAAAAGACATAATCCCTGATCCTAAAGTGCTCGCCAAATGTTTCGAGGATTCATTGCTCGATATGAAAAAAGCAGCTGCTGTGGTTGATGTTGCTGCTGATAAAACTAATGGAGATTGCATTCATGTTGCATGATCACTTTGCATCCTCTAAAAAGTAGAACATTGCCTTACGTTTGATGCAAAATCACTGAATTATTTCTCTTACGGAACGTTTTGATTTCATCGTTTTAGTCCCTGTAATTTCAAGTTGATACCTTTTGTCCTTGATCAATGCACCAATTTAAACCTTTTACTGGAACTAGCAAAATACACGTGTTTTGCACGTGTTAAGCTAATTTTTTTAATATCATATTTATGTTGTTGACTATGCACTTAATTTATAATAAAATAATTATATGTTAAATAATGACAATTGTTATACAATAACTTTATGTTTTGGTAGAATTAATTTATTTCTCTTATGCTTGATACATTTTCATGATTTTTTAGTTATAAAATCATGTATTTTATTGGTATCGAAGGAAGATTTGTCTCAAGTATCTGTTTTTAAGTTCTTTTTTACCTAAAAAAATCATCAAAATATAATATATATGTCCAAAAAATCATGTAATGTTTTAATTATGTAAATTTCATACTTACATTCGATTACAACTACAAATACTCTTTGTTAAAAAATTTATTGTCGATCAAATTTATTAATCTTAAAGACAAAGGATCGTTAATTGTGTCACGTGGGTATTAAGAAAATATATTTATTCTAAGATAAACTAATTGTGCAAGCAAAAAATGTATGAATTTATTTGTAGGATGCTTATATTGTTCATTTAATTATTATTAATATTCCACACTTTTGTGATGCTATTTGACTTTTCTTCTCAAGTGGCATAAAGTGGTTGAACTTGGCCAACTACCATGATGACTTCCTTTCCTTTAAACTTAGACAATCCATCTGTAAAATCCATGCTGAGTTAGGACCATGAATGTGAAGGACTTGTAATGGGTGGAGCAATGCAATCCATGTAGACTTTTGCAGGACAAGTTTATCATTTTCTCGAACTTTTCCTTCGTTGACAAGTAATGCGCCTTTTTTTCATGCTTTTCCCGCAGGTCTAGATCCGGAGAAAGCCGCAATCAATAGGATTTCCTTCCTCCCTTCCCGAAAGGAAGAGCGTGAAATTCTTTTTCCTTTCGGGGGACCAATAATCTAGCCGTCCTTCTTAAGTCAGCGGTAAAAATCATTTAATCCTGCTATAACATGCCTTGGCTCCTGATTGACCCCTATCAATTTGGATCTCAAACTTCTAAAAAAAATGGATCTCAAACCATCTTGGCGTTCCTATGTATATCCTTATTTTGTAATGAAGGATTCTCATGGTGCATAGTGTAGATAGGATTTAAGGCTATACTAATCATCAATGCCTGGAATTTTTCCTCCACATCTTAGTCACCCTTGTAGTTGGATGTTACTTCTATTGGAAAGGTGTCCTAAACCCAATCGGATTGGACCGGATCCGACCGGGTCGGGTCATTTACAGTCTATTTAGTTCATTAATAACTTTATTATGATTAATAAAAGCACTTATGTTATTATATATTGTTTATCTTCATATTATTTGTTGTATATATATAGTAACGTCCCTAGTGTCAATCTGTGATAGAGAAACCATGATAGTGATTGTGGTTGATGAGGTCTCTAATCACTATAATAAGGTTGGTACTTAAATGTCTCTAGTCTTACATATTATCAAATGAGACATTGATAGTATAGTCAGACTAGCACATATTGGATGTCTTCTATCTTTTAGAAGATAGGGATAGATCTCGTCTATCGAAGTGTAGGGACACTTGGACTGTACGTGTACGTGTATTAGAGAATGCGTACGTTAGACTGACCCACTTACATTAAGTGTCACACTATGTGGCGGTTATGTAATTACCTTTTTGACCGGAGTCTTCATGGCATCACGGTGTGGATTGTCATGCTTTGACACTATTGAGATTTCTCCTAACCACGGGGCAATCATGCGGTAGTGATTGGGTGTGATATTGAAGCATGCGGAGTATACATGATTGGTCGTCAGGGAATCGCGTATCCTATGATTGTGATCGAATATCTAAAATGACCTTCTTATAAGGAATGTCAAGCTCTCGAGAATCTTTGGAAAGTGGGAGTAAATGTGTTATTTCGAGAGAGCATGATATCCAGATTATAAGATACGATCGTTAATGTATTGACACTTGAGATACGATCGTATGGATATTATTTCAGCGATAGGATTGTAAGTTACACTGTAACAGATTCACATGAAAGGTAGTAGTCATTTCTTTTGACTCTTCCGATGATTGGGGGTCACGGTGTGTTGCTAAACGCTATCTCGTGATCGTTAGGTATGAAGGGCATTTTAGTAAATTGCACTTTGTGTCTACGGCTGTTGGTCCCTTGGAAAGGCTAACACAAGTTTAGAGGGGGGGTGAGTAAACTTGTCACCAAAAACTGAGTTTAAAACAAATTATGGTTCAGATAAAACTTGTTTGGAGTTAAGCTGACTAAGCTGAGATTAAATCAAACTGACTTAAGCTGAAACTGAGTCAACCGGTAGCGGATAAGATTTTAGCCTTTAAAATGATCTTGTTGTTCTGTTATGA
Source organism: Gentiana straminea (assembly GCA_036785695.1). Lineage (NCBI taxonomy): Eukaryota > Viridiplantae > Streptophyta > Magnoliopsida > Gentianales > Gentianaceae > Gentiana > Gentiana straminea. The sequence goes on along the minus strand of JAVUPR010000483.1, from coordinate 4,620,790 downwards.
AAACTGAGTGTTGTGAAAACTGGTGAATGTCAGTTGTGACTGTGAGTTGTATAACAATCAATTATCACAATGCTGTAAGTAAATGCTAAATAAATAAGTAAATGCGTAAAGTAAATGAGGCGGATGTTATAGAGGTTCCAGGTGATGTAATCCTGTACGTCCTCTCTTCCCCTGTGGTGCGGAGGAAAATTCCACTAGAACTTCTTGAGATGAACTGTTACAAAAAGTCCTAAACAATAGTCCTTGGCTAATCCCTAGCTTCACTATCTAAACAGTTGTAGAACGGGTAGAATTCTTTGCTCTCTTCAATTGTTTGAACCACTTGGTCCTTAGAGGGTAGTATTGCCTCTTCACCAGCTACCACCACAAACACAGTCTACCCGACTGCTTGTCACAACTATCCTTGACAAAACCTTCCCGGTTTGCTTCACAGTCTAAACCTTTGAAATAGGATCAAAGTTGGGCTGAGAATCAATAAGTTGATTCTTGTTTGTGGTTCTTCAAAGTGTTGAATCCTTGATAAATTCTTTGTAGCTTTGAACACTTGAAGAAATACTAGATATGATCTTGTTGTAGTTCAGTAATGATAAAAATTCAAATAGAGTGCACAAATTGCTTGTTAATTCTTGTATATGCTCTGTTCTATATTTCTTGTTGTTGGTGCAAAGTCTTCTATTTATAGTGTGAAGTCCAACGTTCATCTGGCTTTAATTTGAATTGTATATCTCACAACGGTTATATTTTCTGACCTTTCATGCTGTGTCAGTGACTCATCCAATGAAATTTCTTTCTTTACAACGTTCAACTGTACTTTCAGTCTGTTGGATGGCTGACTTATAAAACTGAGTTTCCTTGTCAGTTTTTCACTTGTTAATTTCCTAACTGACTTGGAGCATTAACTGAGATTTTTATTCTTCTTCAAATATCAGTACTCCAGTTTTTATCTGATTACAATTGACTTAACCAGAGTACACCATGATGCATTTATCATCTAAGAATTCATTGTCCTTATGATTCTTAGGTCTTCATACAAGATCTATAAAGTCAGTTCAGGTCACCACAATCTTGCCTGAAGTCCAACTTCACAGTCTCGACTTTTAATCTTCATAACTGAGTTTGAACCCTCAGTTCTTCATTCTTCAATAACTGAGTCTGTGTCCCTCAGTTCTTCCATCTTCTAGATAAGCCAAGTGAGTCTGTAACTCTCAGCGAACTTACCTTCTTCAGTAGGTGTATTCCGAGTCAGTTTGTTTGTCTTGATGATTTCCAGTTTTCTAATTGATTCCCAGTTTTCAGTTTTACGACACACTATTAATTACAATACTTGTCTGATGTAACCTATACAAAAATCAGACTCTAATAAAACTTATACATTCAGTTCTAGACATCTTTTAACTTTCCACTATAACAGCTGGCTTCAGCACTTCATCAAATGGGGTTAAGATAACATTATAATAAATAAGATGAATTATCATCAAAACATAAATTTTATTTCCAACAATTTCCCCTTTTTGATGATGCCAAAACTCTCCCTAAAAGAAAAGCTTAAAGATCAATACAATAAGAAACACTGTAAAACTGGAAACTGGTTTTCAATAGAATGAGCAAAAACTGGATACAAGAATTTTGTTCAAATATCTATGATTAAAGACTGAGCTTCTTCTTAGCTTTTTGCATAACTAAATCATATCTTTTTGTTTTGTCATACAGACGAAAATCTTCTTCAAGTTTGGAGTCTTCCTTTGAAAAGGTCTTGTTGTAGTCAACTTGACTACTTTCTTTCCATCTTCTCCATTGAATTAGCTTGGGTAAGCTTGAGTCTTCCAGATAGTATTTTTCAAATTCTGTTATATCAGTTTTCATTTGTTCAACCTTATCTTTGATCTTCAGTTTATCTTCAATCCTTCGATTCTTCTTATGTTGTGCAATTTTTTGCTTTGAGTAAATATCAGACAAAAAGTAGTTCAAGGATTCTTCAAATGTTCTATCCTTGTACTTGGCTTTGATAGGATTGTAGTCTTTGATAAACTGCGTCCACAGATCCTTTGTAAGAGTAACTCTTCTATCTCCAGGTTGATTGTATTTTGCAATAAGTTGATCATCGGTTAACTCTTTCCTCAAAAATTTAGGATCGATCTCGTATCTTTGTAGTTCTTCTTCAAGTCTCTTCATTTCTCTCGAGTAATTTCAGCTTTTCTTCTTCACTTCCCCCTTTTTGGCATCATATAACGATCTACCGGGGCATGGGTTGCTTTTTGATCTTCGAAATTTGTCGTTGAGAATCAAGTACTTCCTTAAGTTGAGCTTCTAACCCGTAGATATGCTGATTAATATGCCAATGGGCTTGAGCATGAGTTTCTCTATCTACAGCGGTTGAATCTTCAAGTTGTTGTTTGAGTAAAACAATTTCCGAAGCAGAACTTGAACTTGCTTTGTGAATCATCTCTAGTCTTGCATGAACCGAAACATCAGTTCTAGTTCTATAATCAAGATATTCAGAGATGTTTGATAAAAGACCATTCTGTGTATCTCTTTGACTGAGTACTATTTTCAAATTGTCATGAACTTTGGTCAATTCTTCCTTAGATAGAAAATCAGAGGGATCATATGTAGCTTCCACTTGATCCTTGTCCTGAGTATCAATAACCATCAGTTGTCTGATTTCATCATCTGCTTGCTGATTGACAGTTGTCTGGTTTTCAACGACAATGCTTCTTGCTGTGTTACAGTTTGCGTTACTTGGATGTTGTGATTGAGTGATTGCTTGCAAAACTGTAGTATCATCAGCTTCTTTACTTGGCCTATCATGATCATCATCATCCTTTTTCTGGAAACTATCTTTAGATGACATGCCTGATTCCTTTCTTTTTGCTAACTCAGTGAATCTTTTGAAACAATTGTCCAGAAATTGCTTAATAGGAAACAGAGAGTAAAGATCTCTTACTTCCAATTTCTCCAAGAGTGAATTTTCTTCAATCTGTAACCTGGCATCACGAGAAGCTTCTGGTTGAAGTTTCATTTTCATCAGCCTTATGACTTTGTCAGCTTCAAAAACTGGTGTTGATTGTTGAACTGACTGCTGTTGTGTTTGAGAAGTGAGGTTAGCAGTGACATGCTCTTGAGTATCTTCAGTTGTCAATTGTTGTTCCCCCTCAATAGGTGCTATCACACTTGAGATTTCAGGGTACAAGCATCTTACAACTGATCTTTCTTCTGTGGATACTGATTTTCGCTTGGTCCCTCTGTGTTCAGTTTGCTGTTGAGACACAGTTGACCGTTTTCCTTCATGTTGAAAAGTTGTTTCTATGATTTCCTTTGATGCAGTTTCCCTTGCTTCCTTTCCTTCCTTGATTCTTTCCAAATAAAATTGAATGATTCCACTAAGAGTTTTCTTCAGTCGGAATCTGCCATTAGTGACTTGTCCTTCAGCTTGAGCTTTTGCCATACTTTCTAATTCAGCAAAGTATTGCTTTTTGAATTGATTGACTACATAACCTGCCCAATTGAATTCAATGTTCTCCCAGATTATGTTCATTAGCAAAATATTTTCTTCCGAAAGTATATTAATCCCTTTGGATTTTCCAATGACGTGTTTGCTGAGCCATCTGCTGAGATGTCCAAATTCCGGCTTGATTTTGTCGACATGAACCCCAGGTACGATTGGTTCTGTAGACGAAGTAATCATTGCGAGAAAAGTTTCTTTCTCCAATGGTAGGGTTGCTAACTCTGTTGAGGTTGCTGCTGTATTTGCGAACCCAAAGAGTGATCTCATAATTCTTTCATTGATCACAATGCGATCTCCACGAACTGTAGTAGTCAAGGAGTCCCTGATCAGTCGCATATTTTGCCAAAACTGCAAAATTCCTTCCACATCTCGTTTTTCTTTGAAGCGAACTTCGAGAATGTTGTTCAATCCTGGCTGCTTTTCGATTTTGTCTCGTATACAACTGGCTAATAAAGTGTTTTGACACATAGCTTCATACATTTCGAGTGTTAGTTCATCCAGCTCTGTGATTAAACAACTTTCTTTCGAATCAATTGCGGTGGCCATGTTTGAGTGTGAACACAGAGAAATTTGATTTTGAAGGGTAGGTTTGAAAAGAGTATGTTTTTATTAAAAAGAAAAATAGTGTGAATAGGGATTGAATAAATTGGTGGGATATTCTGGCGGTTGAATGGTACAACTTTTCAAATTCCATGATGGTTTTGATAACCGATACATGTACTGCTTTCTGACAATCGTGGGGTGTACACACGAAGTTCTGACAAAAAGAACTGTGGCAATTTAATGCGATATAACCGCTGTTGATTCTATCTTATCAAATTTTGACCAAATATAAAAGCTGATGCTGAGGTCAGTTTTAAAGATAATTCAGTTCTTGTCAAATTCTTTAGTTTTGCCAAATTCTTCCAATTTGTCAGTTTGAGATTGTTGATGTTAATGACTAGTCTGTTAAGTGAGCGCACCCAGCATAACAAAGATTAATCCCCTTGACGAATCTCTGGCTTAACTGACTTTGATTATTCCCAACTCAGTTCTTAGTTTTGCAAATCTCTCTTTGTCCAGTGGCTTAGTGAAGATGTCTGCCAACTGATCTTCAGTAGGTACATAAAGAACTGTTATATCCTTCTTCTCTGCATGATCTCTTATAAAGTGGTGACGTACATCAATGTGCTTTGTTCTTGAGTGTAAAACTGGATTATCAGTAATTGCAATTGCACTTGTGTTATCACACATTATGGGAATTGTTCCTTCTTCTATCCCATAGTCTCTTAATTGTTGTCTGATCCATAAAACTTGAGCACAACAACTTCCAAATGCTATATATTCAAATTTCCGTCGTTGAAGTTGAGATTGAGTTTTGCTTCTTGCTAAACCATGACACAAGTCTATTTCCTAATAACCGACATGTGCCGATGTGCTTTTTCTCCGTCCACTTTGCATCCAAGATAATCTGAATCTGAGTAAGAAATCAGCTTGAATTCTCCTTCTTTTGAATACCAAATACCAACTCCATCTGTATCTTTTAGATATTTCAAAGTTCTTTTTACAACTGTGAGATGGCTTTTCTTTGGTCTTGACTGAAATCTTGCACAAACACCGACAGTAAAAGATATGTCTGGCCTACTTGCTGTAAGATAGAGTAAGCTTCCAATCATCCTTCTGTAGAGTGTTTGATCAACATCTTTACCTTCTTTATCTTCATCTAATCTGATGTTCGTCCCCATTGGTGTAGAAATTCCAGTAGATTTCTCCATACCAAACTTTTTTATAAGTTCTCTTGTATATTTGGTTTGATGAATGAAGATTCCATCAGCTAGTTGTTTAACTTGCAATCCTAGGAAATAATTTAATTCCCCCATCATACTCATTTGAAATTTGCTTTTCATCAAACTTGCAAATTTCTCACATAGCTGTTCATTTTCTGATCCAAAGATGATATCATCAACATAAATTTGAACAAGTAGAGTGTCTTCTCCATTCTTCATCCTGAACAATGTTTTGTCGATTGTTCCTTTGATAAATCCGTTATCTACTAAAAATTGAGATAGAGTTTCATACCAAGCTCTTGGTGCTTGTTTAAGTCCATAAAGAGCTTTCCTTAGTCTGAAAACCTTATCAGTTTGATCCTTGATTTCAAATCCCGGTGGTTGTTGAACATACACTTCTTCTTCAAGAATTCCATTTAGAAACGCACTTTTAACGTCCATCTGATAAACTTTGAATTTCTTATGAGCTGCAAAAGCAAGAAAGAGTCTGATAGCTTCTAGTCTTGCAACTGGTGCGTAAGTTTCATCAAAATCTATGCCTTCTGCTTGAGAGTATCCTTTGGCCACTAGTCTGGCTTTATTTCTAATGACTTTTCCATCTTCATCAAGTTTATTTCTGAAAACCCATTTGGTTCCAATGATATTGACATGAACTGGTTTATCTACTAGTTCCCATACTTGATTTCTCTCAAATTCATTTAGTTCTTCTTGCATAGCTAATATCCAATCTGGATCTTTGAAGGCTTCTTCAAGTTCTTTAGGTTCTGAATGAGATAGAAAGCATGCTATCATTGCATCTAGTTGATGTCTTGTTCGAACTCCATCTTGAGTATCACCAATAACTTGTTCTTCAGGATGATCTTTCATCCATTGATGTGTGTGAGTTTGTATTTGCTGATTTGTATTTTGTTCAACTGATTCTTCAAAAACTGGTTCTTGAATTTGTTCAACTGAATTTGATTGAGGTTGTTCAAATTGTTGAGTAGTTGGAAACTGAGGCTGATCTTGATCTGAACATTCTGAAATTTGTAGTCTTCCAACATCAACTGAAACAGGTTCTGGTATGATTGGTAACTGAGACTGATGAACTGGTTCTGGTCGGTCTTCAGTTGTTTCATCAGGAAAATTTGGTTCATCAAATACCACATCTATTGATTCTTCATGCTTGAGTGTCCTTTTATTCAATACTCTGAATGCTTTGCTGACACTTGAATATCCTAGAAAAATTCCTTCATCAGCTTTGGGTTGAAAAACATGAAGTTGATCTTTTCCATTATTGTGTATGAAACATTTGCTTCCAAATGAATGAAAGTATGAAACATTTGGTTTTCTTCCATTCCAAATTTCATAAGGAGTCTTTTCGTGTCTTTTGTTCATGAGAGCTCTGTTCTGAGTATAGCAAGCTGTGTTTACTGCTTCTGCCCAATATCTTTCAGGTAGTTTAGCTTCACAAATCATAGTCCTTCCAGCTTCTTTGAGTGTTCTGTTTCTTCTTTCAGCTACACCATTTTGTTGAGGTGTTCCTGTGGCAGCAAGTTGGTGTAAAACACCATTCTCTTCACAGTATTCTATAATCACACTGATGAGGAATTCAGTTCCTTTATCAGATCTTATCTTCACAACTGAAACTCCTTTCTGATTCTGAAGTCTTTTAAGAAGTTCTGTGAGTTTTTGCTTGGTTTCACTTTTCTTGGTTAGAAAGATTACCCAAGTATATCTTGAAAAATCATCTACTACCACCAATGTATACTTCTTTCCACTGATACTAATTGGTGTAATAGGTCCAAATAAGTCCATATGAAGCAATTCTAGATGTCTGGTTGTTGAATGCTGAGACTTAGTCTTGAAACTTGCCTTTGTCTGTTTTCCCTGTTGACACGCATCACATAAGCTGTCCTTCTTATATGATATCTCTGGTAGTCCAATGACTAGCTGCTTCTTAACAAGTGTATTGATGTCATCAAAGTTGAGATGACTCAGTTTCTTGTGCCATAGCCAACTGATTTCTGATTTGGTATGCACAAGCAAACAAGTTTCAGCGACGGCTGTTGTCCAATCTACCACATACATGTTTTCCTTCCTTCTTCCGGCTAGGACAACTTGACAAGTTGATTCGCTGATGACAACGCAGAATTCTTTATCAAAAGTAACTTTGTATCCCATATCACAAAATTGACTTGTGCTGAGTAGATTGTAGTGTAGTCCTTCTACATAAGATACGTTCTTGATTGTAAGCCCATTTCTGATTAAGGTGCCAAAGCCTCTGGTGTAACCTGGTTTATCTTTGCTTCCAAAATTAACTTTTGGTCCATTCTTTTCAACAAAATTACTGAGACAGTCTTTGCTCTTAGTCATGTGTCTAGAGCAACCACTGTCAAAGTACCATATATCCCGCAAGGAAAATTAGAAATTTTTAGGTACCCAACTCGGTTTGGGTCCATGAGGAGTCGGTTGTCAGTACAACTCTGGGAATATATCCTTTTGGAATTCTTCGGATATTGTTGCACTTGTTTTCATAGATGTAAGCCACACTCCCATAGTATCTGTGTTTGGACTGTGTCTTATTTATATGATTTCTCAGATCTTCTGACTGTAATTTGTTTCCATGTTGATTTTTGTTATTAAAACTGGAGTGGTAACCATCATTCCTTCTGTACTGAGGTCTGTATTGACCTTTGTACTATGACTTATGCTGAGAACTGTGATTAGTCCTCTGCTGAGTTTTGGACTGAAACTTGTGATAAGTTTTCGGTCTGGAATGATTGTCATTATCAGTTTTATTAACAAATTCAGTAAAATTCCAATCATCATCAGAGGGATATAACCTTCCTTTCCCCCTAAATGTGTGAATCTTTGAATGATTGACATTCTTGGAATTGTTTTGATTGTAATTTTTTTGGTTCCTGACTTCATTGGTTTTTGTGGATCTGGCAGTTGATTTGCCGTGTTGGATTCTATTGAATACAGCTGGTCTACCATTTGATTTAGTTTTGTAGGTAGATACAGTTGTCTTCTTAGAAAACTGATTTATCCTGTGTGATACTGGCTTTACTGGTTCAGCAATTTTCTCAGCCTGTGGAACTTGCTCAACTACAAACTTAATACCAGTTTTGGTATTTAGCCCAACGGTTTTGCTAGTTCCATTCTTCGAAGATTGCTGTGTATCAAATCCTAACCCAGTTCTGTCTTCATATGGTTTTCCATATTTGAATCCAGTAATTGAACTTGATTGAGCAAACGATTCAGTTGCTGCTGCTGATGCATTAGACTGATGCTTTGAATCTTTTCTTTATTAGTTTTAGTCAGTTTCAACATTTTTAGTTCAGACTTCAATCTTTCAACTTCAAGATTTAGACTTTCTTTCTCAGCTTTGATTGATTCATAACCAGCTTGTATAGTTACTAGCTGATTCATCAATTCATCAAGAGTTTCTTCTAATTCTAGATTTTTTGGATTGGAGTCAGCAGTTGAAGAACATGCATTCATCATGGAAATCTGAGCTGAGGAGTATTTAGAGTTTGATTCACATACCTCATTTGGATTTTCCATGTGTGCCATCAAAGCTGTGTCATCTGACAATCTTTCAGTACCAGCTTCATAATTTGATTCATCTCCAAAAGTGCTCTTCTACCAACTCTCCTTGGTGGTGTCTTCTTGATCAGTTCTGGACATTCGGCTTTATAGTGTCCTGGTTTCTTGCAGTTGAAACAGAGGTATTCATCATCTTTTCTTTTCTCAAGAGTCCTTTTGATGAACTTTTGAGTGACTGGATGTCCACTCTTCATTCTTCGAATTCTGTTCATCATTAGAGCCATTTGTTCTTCCATTTCATCCAATTCATGAATATTGTTAGATGAGTTTTCTTGAATCTCATTTGATGCTGCTGCAAGTGCTGTGGTCTTTGGTTCTTCCAGAGCTTTGATTATTGCAGCTGTGGTTGTGAAATCTTCACTGAATTCATAAGCTTTCAGATCTGAAAAGATCTTGAATGAATCTTCTACATCAAGTCTCCTAGATTCTTCCATGGCAGTGACCTTCATTTTCCGGCACATTGGCAATGCCTTCAATATTCTCGTATTGATGACTTTCTTTGAGTATTCAATCTTGAGTAGATCTAATTCATCCATAATAGCTCTGAATCTTGTATCCATTTGATCAATGGTTTCTCCGATTTCATCTTGAAATTCTCAAACTTTTGCTTTGCAACAGAAATTTTATTTTCCTTGATTGAATCTGTTCCTTCACAAACTAACGAAGTTTGTCCCACATTTCTTTGGCAGTTGTGCATTCTTTCACCTTCAAGTACATGTTGCTGTCAAGGGTTCTGAGGATAAAGTCCATGGCAACATTGTTGAGATTGTTTCGCTTGCGATCATCACTAGTCCATTCAGCTTTGGGTTTTGGAACTTGAACTTGTCTCCCACCTTCGGTTTGCATGTAGGTGATCTGGATTGGTCCATCAGTGAGAACATCCATCATTTCATCATGAGTAGCTGCTAGGAATGCCTGCATACGACGTTTGTATTCATCAAATCTGTCCATGTTGCACATAAGCATTTGTCTTGCATATTGATTGTTATCCATTGTGAGAGAGTGAAGACTGACAGATAAATTAAAACATAGCTTTCAAATAAAAGCAACTAGAGGATAACGAGCGAATGATATCTGGTTAAAGAAACACTGCTCTAATACCAATTGTTGGTCCCTTGGAAAGGCTAACACAAGTTTAGAGGGGGGGGGGGGGGGGGGGGGTGAATAAACTTGTCACCAAAAACTGAGTTTAAAACAAATTATGGTTCAGATAAAACTTGTGTGGAGTTAAGCTGACTAAGCTGAGATTAAATCAAACTGACTTAAGCTGAAACTGAGTCAACCGGCAACGGATAAGATTTTAGCCTTTAAAATGATCTTGTTGTTCTGTTATGAAAACTGAGTGTTGTGAAAACTGGTGAATGTCAGTTGTGACTGTGAGTTGTATAACAATCAATTATCACAATGCTGTAAGTAAATGCTAAATAAATAAGTAAATGCGTAAAGTAAATGAGGCGGATGTTATAGAGGTTCCAGGTGATGTAATCATGTACGTCCTCTCTTCCCCTATGGTGCGGAGGAAAATTCCACTAGAACTTCTTGAGATGAACTGTTACAAAAAGTCCTAAACAATAGTCATTGGCTAATCCCTAGCTTCACTATCTAAACAGTTGTAGAACAGGTAGAATTGCTGCTCTTCAATTGTTTGAACCACTGGTCCTTAGAGGGTAGTATTGCCTCTTCACCAACTACCATCACAAACACAGTCTACCCGACTGCTTGTCACAACTGTCCTTGACAAAACCTTCCTGGTTTGCCTCACAGTCTAAACCTTTGAAATAGGATCAAAGTTGGGCTGAGAATCAATAAGTTGATTCTTGTTTGTGGTTCTTCAAAGTGTTGAATCCTTGATAAATTCTTTGTAGCTTTGAACACTTGATGAAATACTAGCTATGATCTTGTTGTAGTTCAGTAATGATAACAATTCAAATAGAGTGCACAAATTGCTTGTTAATTCTTGTATATGCTCTGTTCTCTATTTCTTGTTGTTGGTGCAAAGTCTTCTATTTATAGTGTGAAGTCCAACGTTCATCTGGCTTTAATTTGAATTATATATCTCACAACGGTTATATTTTCTGACCGTTCCTGCCGTGTCAGTGACTCATCCAATGAAATTTCTTTCTTTACAACGTTCAACTGTACTTTCAGTCTGTTGGATGGCTGACTTATAAAACTGAGTTTCCTTGTCAGTTTTTCACTTGTTAATTTCCTAACTGACTTGTGATGAGCTTTGATTTACCACTCGAAAATACATTTATAAAGACTCGAAACTGTGGGTAAACTAACTCTCTAACCAGCAGATTACCGGGTCAGATTGTTAGGATAGCTACAGGAGTACGAGGTCGATCCCACGGGGAAACGTGGTTGTGAGTACCAAAGTGAACGTGTTTCTTAGTCTAGGCGATCAAAGCTGTGGAATTTTTGTTACGATACTAAAGTAGATTTTTTTAACGAGTCTAAAGAGAGAGAAGAGAGAAAGAAAGTTAAACTACTAGGTTTCAAAGAGAGTAAGAAGAGAAGAAGATTAACGAGTCTAAAGGGAGTAAGGAGAGAAGAAAGTTAACGAGTCTAAAGGGAGTAAGGAGAGAAGAAAGTTAAACTTCTAGGTTTGAAAGGGTTTTAAAAGAGAGAATAAAGGACATAGCCGAACCATGATCAAAATAGCTAATTTCAACCCTACGGATAGACAAAACTGGAAGTGTGCATTATAACAAATGAACTCTCACATTCAATCTCACGGGTGCGTGCTCCTAATTCTGATGTTAAGATCTGAACAACTCTCCTTCAACATCCTATGTGAGGTTAACTAATTCTCTTTTTAGAAAACTGATTATCCTAACATGATTAAGTGCTGTGAGACGCTTGATATAACCCTCGTTATGGAAACAAGTCCAAAAAATTACTCGGTCGAAGTGACTACCGATTCATACTCATCAACGTACTACACCAAACATCTTAACGCGAATGTGTCAAAGCGAAGAAACCGAAGCTTTACCTAATCCATGGTCTACCCGAAAGACTCCGTGAAACAACTTGTCATCGTTGGCTCAAGAACCACCCGGCACTTCATAGTTCAACCCCGGGGTCTAACACTAAACTACACTAATCTAGACTACCACATTCAAGTTACTATGTTGATAATAAAACATCGATGAGCGCGGGCCTGAATTCACGACCTAAAACCCCGATATGTTTTACCTCCCGATCTTAGAACCCTTTTTCCCACACCATTCTCTCTGAACACTCTCAAGAATGATGTGTGTGATTTTTGACCTAGGTAGCTAATCTAGCTCAAATCCGTTATAACAAGTTCTAAGACGTGAAATATGTGAGATATAACAATAAAAATCACTACACACTCCCTATTTCATTTTCCAAGGGTTGATTTCACCAAATTTTACATAATTCGGCTATGTGACTACTTTAGCTATTCATAACAACGGAGAAAACAACGAAATATAAATATATATCTAAATACATACATATATATATAAATACTAGTATATAGATATATATGCGTATATATAGATATATACATATATATATATATATATATATATATATATATATATATATATATATATATATATATATATATATACAAGAAAGAAAAGAAACAAAACGAAAGAAAACAAAACGGAAATAAAATAACTACAAATATATAGATATACGTATAGATATATATAAAGATATATATAGATATAGATATATATAATATACGTATATATATATATATATATATATATATATATATATATATATATATATATATATATATATATATATATATATAATATAAAAATATGTATTTATACTAATTACATAAAAATGAAAGAAAGCAATAAAAGAAAAAACGGAAACGAAATTATATTAAAACGATAACTAGTCGGGTTATTACACCGACATTATAACTATATATATATCTAATTTAGGCCCCCCAAAACATAAATTAAAAGAAAGGAAAAGATGAAGGAGGATGGGGAAGGAGAGGGGCAAACGATCTGTTGCATCTGCTCTCATATATATAGGCAAATTGATCAAGGCCGGACCGGTCCTGAAAGGGAACCGGACCGGTCCGGTGTCATCATTGCCAGATGAGTCGACTTGTTTACGGATCCTTCGATTATATATTTATTGTAATAAAACTTCTAAAATTCATATCTTGAGTTGTAGACCTCCAAAAATCATGATTTAAACGTCATTAGAAAGCTGTCGGAAAACTCTACAACTTTCATGAAGGACTCTTCTTCAGAAAATGTCGTTTTGATGAGCCATTCGTATGTCGTGTCGTTTTCGGGATTTCCACTAATACGAATCAATTAACCACTTGACCACCATTTGAGTTGTAGAAGTCCGATTGACTTGATTCAAAATGCGTTGGAAAGATTATTTGAAGATCTACAACTTTCATTAAGGCCACTTCTTCAGAAAATGCCGTTTTGACCGGCCATTTGTTCGTCGAAGATATAAATCGTTAGTGGTACCACTAACCACTGATCCACTTGACCACTTAAGTTAGTGGCACACTCTTTTATCCCTAAAAACACTTCTTTTAGGCCTCAAAACGTGTCGTTACTCGGGATTTTGGTCAACCTATAATTCTGCAATAAACCACCAAAATACCAAACGTAAATCTGACATGACACTCCGGTTACTAAACCGGTACAAAAACTAGTAAAAACTTATTAAAATACGATAATTTATATAATAATACTACTTACATATTTAGATAAAACTTATGAAATAAATGACTCGAAATGATAAAATAATGTTCAAAATAGTATCAGAAGTGGGGTGAAATGTTATGAAAATAACAGTGAATTTTTCCGTCATCACAACCCCCCACTTAGCTTTTGGTCGTCCTCGAACAAAATAAGCGATAAAATAAAATGAATGAGGAAAAATTCGTGAAGATACAAGATATAAAGGACAATCAGATGATGCAACCAATCGAATCATAACCACACGTTAACCTTAATATAAATGTATAACAGAGTGTGTGTGTGTGACAAGCCTTTTCAATTTCCACTATCCTCTCTTGAATAAATCAAGCAAACGCACAAATATCCATTCAGATAGTCCTAATAACTTTCCTAGGTATAGGTAGTAACAATTCCACACAACGTCCTCCCGTGTACTTATTAGGATAATCCCTAAAGCATATCATTCAGTTTATAATGGGGATAGTCAGAAGATAACTTTTTTTTTTTTTTTTCACATGTGTAGCTTATGCCCTCATTCCCAGCAATAGGATGTTTCGTGATAACACCCTAGCTGTACTACTATCATCAGGCAGTCGGGAGCTTTTAAACCTCATAGTGACATAGGACGTTTCGTGATAACGCCCTACTGCACTCAAATCATTGGTAGCTACAACCGACATATATATAGTTCATCTTAATTTGGTATTTTTCTTTTCATTCCACTTAACTTATATCCTTTCTATCACATTCAAACCTTCAGATATTCACAGTATACGTTCAAAAATTAGGTACTAAGTTACGCAATTATCTCTAGAATAACCACTAGGATACTGAATGGATACAGTTTAAAATTTTCGCTTCAATATCAAAGGCTTACGTGAACAATGAATTCATGTTACACAAATAAATTTGAGGTTAAAATGCACTTACGGTTCACTTTGGTTATACATATCCAAATTGATCATTACATCTTTAAATCCATGAAATATATACCTTATACAGATTATTTTATTCAACTAGATAATGCTCGAAAAAGATCAAAAACTAAGGGTTTAAACACTTACTGCCACTACTAAGCCAACCACGTCTCTACCCCCCACTTACGATTTTGCATTATTCTCAGAGTGTAAATGAGATAGAGAGGAAGACTTAGCTTATAAACCAGGCGGAAAGGTGCTATCGAATCCCGTAACAGCCATGAGAAAGCACGTCCCGAATCCCTGTACCAAAACAACCAAAACAAAGCAAACACGGGACATAGTCCTCGTGCCAAAGTATGCAATAGGGATATAGGAATAATAAGATAATGGCCCTGTCACGTCAGAAAATTCGATAGGCAAAATACAACACATAATAGCTTTAGATGGAAAAATAACCCTCACTGGTAAAGCACAGAACATCTAAGCTTATACGTATCATAGAGAGTATCACATGAGCATATATCATAGTCAAGTCAGCTATTCATAAATTCATTTTTATTACACACAGTTTTATTAAGGCGGGAATACTCACCACTATACTACAACGACCAGAAATTTGAAACAGACTAGATCATAAAATGAAATGTAGTGAGTCTTTTATACCCAGATCCTCAAGGATTCAATAACCTAAGTCCAAGAAATGATACATTTGAATTTTTATCTTTTTTCTCCATCGGGATTTTCGGATAACCACCTAATCGTTCCCTTTTAATGACATTCAAACATTCATCCTGAGACTTGGTTGTGCTTTGTGTTCATCTTTCATACAGATTCTACATTTCATTAAGACTAGGATTATTCAAATTATCTTTATTATCGGGCTGCCTCCCGGTAGCGCTTTTGTTTAACGTCGTTTGCTCGACAGGGTGACTCTATACAGACTCAATCAACCAAAATCCGAACTTAAGAAGATCAATAGCTTAAGAAAAGTGATCAAAGCGAGAACCATCGAAATTAAATTGTCTAGAAACGTACCTCGTTTGGCCCTCGATGCTACCTCCTCCCAGCCAGAGAATCTTCTTTTATCAGCCTGTCGTACCATCTTCTGCTCCATTCCATAAAATTCATCCATCGGGGAGTACACAAACTGGACCGCAGAAAATTCATCCTCACAGAGTGGATGAGAGTAGTAATCTGGGACCGTCATATCAAATATTACCAACTCTCCCAGTGGCTTTACTAAAGATGGCCAATTAATCTCTCGCTCCTCTAACTCTGTCATCTCCAAATCTTGCACTTTTTCTTCGCAAACTGAATTATCAACCTTATTCTCAACCTGAACTTCTTCACTGATAACCTCATCATCATCCCTAACCACCTCACATGTCTCTGCCTCTTTCACATAACTCACTAATTCAATCAATTGCCCCACCTTGTCTTGAAGATTTCTTATGGCAGAGTCAGTACTTCTATCGAACTCTTGCATATCCTTCTTTAGTTGAATCAAATTCTCGTCCAAAAGAGTAATCTGCTCTATTTGAATGTCGGTGAGGTCTTCTTGTGGCAGGGGGGAAAACTGATCATACTGACTTTGATTCATTGAAGGTGAGTAGTAGTCTTCTTGCCATTCCAGACACTGATCAGGTGGCTGAATCTGGGTGAAGCTATCAACGTGCTGAGTATGATCACCGTAATCCTGATAAGCACTAGGGTTCGAAGAACCCTCATAATATTGTGGCTCATAACTCGAATAACCATAATTCTGATCCGGGTATGCACTAGGGCAATTATAGGACCAAGAACCTTGGTTATTCCGCTGTTGATACTGAGGCTCAGACACGAATTGTTGTTGATAAGGTTGGTAGAGGTATTGTTGTTCAGGTGAGTAGTATTGATTGAAAAATCCATCCATTTAAGCTCAAACTGCAAGATCTCAGAAAACAACAAGAAAACAATAAAATTTCTCTTTTTTTTCTTCTTTTTTTTATATGGTAGCCGAAGGCCCTAAGCCCCAGTTCTAGCTGGACTTACAAGATATCAACCTAATACAACAACCCCGTAAAGAGATTGGGTTAATTACCAAAGTCGTATTCAAACCGAGTTCAGGACAATATCACTTCAGCATCCCAAGACTCTTATCGAAAGTAAAATAAAAATAAAAACCTAGGCCCAAGCCTTCGGTTCACTTACAAGATATCACAACAATATCACACATTTCCCCGGCAACGGCGCCAATTTTGATGAGCTTTGATTTACCCCTCGAAAATACATTTATAAAGACTCGAAACTGTGAGTAAACTAACTCTCTAACCAGCAGAGTACCGGGTCAGATTGTTAGGATAGCTACAGGAGTACGAGGTCGATCCCACAGGGAAACATGGTTGTGAGTACCAAAGTGAACGTGTTTCTTAGTCTAGGCGATCAAAGCTGTGGAATTTTTGTTACGATACTAAAGTAGATTTTTTTTAACGAGTCTAAAGAGAGAGAAGAGAGAAAGAAAGTTAAACTACTAGGTTTCAAAGAGAGTAAGAAGAGAAGAAGATTGACGAGTCTAAAGGGAGTAAGGAGAGAAGAAAGTTAACGAGTCTAAAGGGAGTAAGGAGAGAAGAAAGTTAACGAGTCTAAAGGGAGTAAGGAGAGAAGAAAGTTAAACTACTAGGTTTGAAAGGGTTTTAAAAGAGAGAATAAAGGACATAGCCGAACCATGATCAAAATAGCTAATTTCAACCCTACGGATAGACAAAACTGGAAGTGTGCATTATAACAAATGAACTCTCACATTCAATCTCACGGGTGCGTGCTCCTAATTCTGATGTTAAGATCTGAACAACTCTCCTTCAACATCCTATGTGAGGTTAACTAATTCTCTTTTTTGAAAACCGATTATCCTAACATGATTAAGTGCTGTGAGACGCTTGATATAACCCTCGTTATGGAAACAAGTCCAAAAAAATACTCGGTCGAAGTGACTACCGATTCATACTCATCAACGTACTACACCAAACATCTTAACGCGAATGTGTCAAAGCAGTAAACCGAAGCTTTACCTAATCCATGGTCTACCCGAAAGACTCCGTGAAACAACTTGTCATCGTTGGCTCAAGAACCACCCGGCACTTCATAGTTCAACCCCGGGTCTAACACTAAACTACACTAATCTAGACTACCACATTCAAGTTACTATGTTGATAATAAAACATCGATGAGCGCGGGCCTGAATTCACGACCTAAAACCCCGATATGTTTTACCTCCCGATCTTAGAACCCTTTTTCCCACACCATTCTCTCTGAACACTCTCAAGAATGATGTGTGTGATTTTTGACCTAGGTAGCTAATCTAGCCCAAATCCGTTATAACAAGTTCTAAGACGTGAAATATGTGAGATATAACAATAAAAAGCACTACACACTCCCTATTTCATTTTCCAAGGGTTGATTTCACCAAATTTTACATAATTCGGCTATGTGACTACTTTAGCTATTCATAACAACGGAGAAAACAACGAAATATAAATATATATCTAAATACATACATATATATATATATATATAAATACTAGTATATAGATATATATGCGTATATATAGATATATATATATATAACAAGAAAGAAAAGAAACAAAACTAAAGAAAACAAAACGGAAATAAAATAACTACAAATATATAGATATACGTATATATATATATATATATATATATATATATATATATATATATATATATATATATATATGTATGTATTTATACTAATTACATAAAAATGAAAGAAAGCAATAAAAGAAAAAACGGAAACGAAATTATATTAAAACGATAACTAGTCGGGTTATTACACCGACATTATAACTACATATATATCTAATTTAGGCCTCCCAAAACATAAATTAAAAGAAAGGAAAAGATGAAGGAGGGTGGGGAAGGAGAGGGGCAAACGATCTGTTGCATCTGCTCTCATATATATAGGCAAATTGATCAAGACCGGACCGGTCCTGAAAGGGAACCGGACCGGTCCGGTGTCATCATTGCCAGATGAGTCAGCTTGTTTCTGGATCCTTCGATTATATATTTATTGTAATAAAACTTTTAAAATTCATATCTTGAGTTGTAGACCTCCAAAAATCATGATTTAAACGTCATTAGAAATCTGTCGGAAAACTCTACAACTTTCATGAAGGACTCTTCTTCATAAAATGTCGTTTTGATGAGCCATTCGTATGTCGTGTCGTTTTCGGGATTTCCACTAATACGAATCAATTAGCCACTTGACCACCATTTGAGTTGTAGAAGTCCGATTGACTTGATTCAAAATGCGTTGGAAAGATTATTTGAAGATCTACAACTTTCATTAAGGCCACTTCTTCAGAAAATGCCGTTTTGACCGGCCATTTGTTCGTCGAAGATATAAATCGTTAGTGGTACCACTAACCACTGATCCACTTGACCACTTAAGTTAGTGGCACACTCTTTTATCCCTAAAAACACTTCTTTTAGGCCTCAAAACGTGTCGTTACTCGGGATTTTGGTCAACCTATAATTCTGCAATAAACCACCAAAATACCAAACGTAAATCCGACACGACACTCCGGTTACTAAACCGGTACAAAAACTAGTAAAAACTTATTAAAATACGATAATTTATATAATAATACTACTTACATATTTAGATAAAACTTATGAAATAAATGACTCGAAATGATAAAATAATGTTCAAAATAGTATCAGAAGTGGGGTGAAATGTTATGAAAATAACAGTGAATTTTTCCGTCATCACCTTGGAGCATTAACTGAGATTTTTATTCTTTTTCAAATATCAGTACTCCAGTTTTTATCTGATTACAATTGACTTAATCAGAGTACACCATGATGCATTTATCATCTAAGAATTCATTGTCCTTATGATTCTTAGGTCTTCATACAAGATCTATAAAGTCGAGTTCAGTCACCACAATCTTGCACGAAGTCCAACTTCACGATCTCGACTTTTAATCTTCATAACGAGTTTGAACCCTCGCTTCTTCATTCTTCAATAACGAGTCTGTGTCCCTCGGTTCTTCCATCTTCTAGATAAGCCAACCGAGTCCGTAACTCTCGGCGAACTTACCTTCTTCGGTAGGTGTATTCCGAGTCGGTTGTTTGTCTTGATGATTTCCGCTTTTCTAATTGATTCCCAGTTTTCAGTTTTACGACACACTATTAATTACAGTACTTGTCTGATGTAACCTATACAAATATCAGACTCTAATAAAACTTATACATTCAGTTCTAGACATCTTTTAGCTTTCCACTATAACAGCTGGCTTCAGCACTTCATCAAATAGGGTTAAGATAACATTATACTCCCCCCGTCTCACAAGTTTCTAAAAGACCAACTTATTTCTATCCATGAGAAACTTGATAAGCTTGCTGATACGCCTAAACCTCGCCGAGCCTACTTGTTCTTTGCACAACAACTCGCTATGCCCGATCCCAAACTTACTTGAAAGGATCAACGGACTGAGGAGACATTGCAATCCAGGATTACTTCTCTTGATACTAGAACCGGAACCATGGAAGGTCAAATGCATAGAGTGATAGTGTCACGGAAGCTATTCATGGCCTTATATCCCGTTTTGTTGATGATGTCACTAAGGGGGAAGAGGGCCAATCACCGCAACAAAGGAGGTGCGCAAGACTCTTTGCACGAAGAGATGGACAGATGATAAAAATGCCTTCATGCAACCTGCACCTGGCAGAGTCCAACTCACTGATGATCTGTTTAGACAGTACAAGAAAGAGTATTACAACAGTAGGAGACCTTATCATGACCTGGGATTTCATGAAGGTCTTAACTCTTTCTTGGGTTTGAAATTTTGGGAAGCAAGAGTCAGAGCTCTAAGGGCAAGCAACAGAAGTAGAAGAAGTAGCAGAGGTGATAAGGTGCTACCTATTACAAAGGCAAAGGACTCACTAGATGAATTCAAGGAGCTGTATATGAGGTTTGGATTCAAAGTGAATGACATCAATCTTGTCCCACTGAAGCATGGAACCGGTGGAAACAAGTCAATTCTTATATTGATTTTACACTAATTGAGAATGAATGGATGAGTCAAATGATAGAAGAGATCAGAGCCTATCAAGAGCAAGCTGAGAAGGCTAGAAGAGAAAGAGAGAAGAGACAATAGATCAGCATACTTATTATTCTTTATCCTTGCTGCATCTAGTTTGTAATAACTGAACAATGTTTATAATGAGAATTGACTGAATTTGTTCTTTTGTATTTTATCTTTTTGCTTTGCTGATTAGGTGAGGGTAGTGGCATCATCACCAAAAAGGGGGAAATTGTTGGACTTATTTCTTAGTTTTGATGATGAGTGCCATACTAGCTGTTATAGTGCAAAGGCAAAAAGATGTCTAGATAAAATGTATAGGTTTATTAGAGTTTGATTCATAAATAGGTTTGATCAAACGAGCATCGTAAGGGGCTGCCGATTGATATCGACGACCGGTCTAGGTCGATAGGGTAGATAGGTCGGTGGGCGGTCGGGAACCCGGCGAAGACCGAAGACGAAGGGCCGAGGGTTCAAACTCAGTAAATGAAGGCTAAGGGATCAAACTTAGTATTTAAAGTCAAGGATATGGAATCAGAATTTAGGCAAGTCTGTGATGACCTAAACTGATTACATATTACCTTGTGTAGAAGGTCTAAGTTCCATAAGTTGGATGATGTTTGGAACTTAGTTATAATTAAAATGATGTAATCTAACTACACAAATAAAAGTTAGATAAAAGAAATCAGTTCTGCACTGCATTTTATACACAGCAACATGCTGTTCAGCAGACTGATTGATACTTCAGCAGACTGATAAGCCTGCTGATATATATCTCGATTTATTCAAGATTATTTTGGAAGATTACATGGATAAGGACAGCCAACTACCTCTGACTTATCAAGAAAATCAAAGGCTGAGATTAAAAAGACGTTGGGATGATCCATATTTTTATCCATTGGATACAAGTCAAAGGGGTGGACGGTACACCTTGTCAAAAAGGAATTCGACGAGTGTCGATCCTATGAATAGTGACAGATTGGTCATCAGATGGGACAAATACAAGGAACGGTCACATTTGAATTTAAAATGCAAGTCACATGCATTCCTACCTATAAATAGAAGACTTTCAACTCAAGAAAAGATGATGAATTTTTGGGATAAACTTTAAGTGACAATATTGAGTTGAAAAACACCCTGCTGAACTTACTGAGCTTAAGGCTGCTGATCTAGTTATTTTCTTCATGTGCATTCTGTGTTCAAGCTACATCAAGCATACACACTTGAAGACCGCAAGTTTCGCGATTACATCATCCTAATCAAGGCTGCTTTAACCGAATCATTTATTTGATTCATTCTTTATTTTATAAAGAACCTGCCGAAGACAAGATGAAGCATCCGTTAGGTGTGAAAGAGGCGTTGTTTGTGGTGGAGTGGTGAAGAGGCAATCCTACCCTTCAAGGACCGGTGGAAGACTAAGGAGCAGACAATTCTACACCGTTCCCGCTTTTCGGTTGTGAAGCCATAGTCATTGGTGAAGGACAAACAACTTAGGAATCTTTGTAACAGCTACCTCAAAGATCTCTAGTGAATTTCCTCCAACATCACAGGAGAAGAGTGGACGTACAGGATTACATCACCTGGAACCACTATAAAAACCTGCCTACTTACTCTTTGCTTTTACTTTCTGCACTTGTTTTATTTCACTCATCAACCTACTGAATCTAGCAACTGAAATCACACACCTGCACTACTGAGTATCTAATACTTAGTATCATATTCAACAACAAGTAATAAGGCTTAAATTTTGATATTATTCCGCTGCACAAATTCAGCAAACTCAACTATCAGTAGACTACGTTTATCGGCGGCTGCGAAGTCTCGACAGAACTCTGAAGTATCAGCAGACTGCTGAAGTTGCAGAATTTGTTAACTCCAAAGTTTTAAGTGTTAAGTTTATTCACCCCCCCCCCCCCTCTAAACTTAACCAAAGCCTTTTCAAGGGACCAACAATTGGTATCGGAGCAATGCTTCTGTTCTGAAGGAATCCTACTTGTTGTGCTTGTGAAAATTCTTTAAAACTTTCTTTCAAGTTACTGATTTTCAAGACTTGCATCATGGACAACACACAGTATGCTAGAACTATCTTGATGTGTTCTCTTGATAGATTTGATGAGTATAAACGTCGAATGCGGGCATATCTTGTCGCTACTCATGATGAGATGATGGATGTACTAACGAAGGACCACTTGGAGATTACAAAGGCGATTACATAAATGGGTGATACAACCGAGTACATTCCTAAACCAAAAAGAGAATGGAATGCGAGAAGACAGAAAAAGAGCAAACCTCAACAACATTGCTATAGACATCATTTACAGAACCTTGGATAGTAATATGTACATGAAGGTTAAAGATTGCAAGACTGCAAAGGAACTGTGGGACAAGATTCAATTGATCTGTGAAGGCACTGATGCAATAAAGAAGAACAAAATCAGTGTAGCCAGAAAGAGGTTCCAAAAGTTCAAAATGCTTTGCCAAATGAAACCATTGAGCAAATGGAGTCCGGATTCAATGCAATCTGGATGAACTTACCTGCTGAGTGTAAGTTATTCAAAAGAGGAAATAAACACCAAAATCTTGGAAGCTCTACTCGCAAAAGATGTTTGGAAAATGAAGGTACCGCAATTGAAGAAATGAGGAAATTGCATGAAGAAGACACCTTCAAGTTGTTCTCTGATCTTAAGGCATATGAATTTAGCAAGAAGCTGGTGCCTGAAACTGAGAAGGAAGAGCCAAAGACCACTGCGTTGGCTGCTTCACATCATGAAGAAACATCAGGAGGACAGGATGATATGCTGGATGAGATGCAAGAACAAATTGCCCTACTGAGCAAGAAAATCAGGATGATGAAGACTGGAAAGGCCTCTGCAAGAAATTTTACAAAGAGGCCTACTGAAAGAAGGAAAGAAGAATCAAGGAAAGATAATGATTATCTGTGCTTTCATTGCAAGAAACCAGGACACTTTAGACACTGTCCTGAATTAAAACAAGGCAAGGAACCTGATTATCTCTGCTTCAACTGCAAGAAGCCTGGACACTTTAGACCTGATTGTCCAGACCTACTGAAGACCAAGAGTCAACAAAGAAGACATGGCAAGAAGGCCATGGTTGCTTGAAGATGAATCGGGGTATGATGTGGAATCGAAAAGGAAATGAATCGGATGATACGACCGGTTGCTTTGATATGGAGGATTATGCTTTGATGGCCAATATGGATGAAACTGAGGAGGTATACAACACTGTATCTATCAATACTCCTGCTGAAAGTGATTGTGAATCAACATGTGGTTCAAATCCTAGAAATTCTGACAACAATGAGACTTTGGATGCCATCCTTAATCAACTGAGGATAATACAATCTGGTTATGAGGTTGTGAATGCTGAAGAAGAAGCTCTTGAATTGGAAGTTGGAAGATTGAAAGCTGAATTAAGGGTTCTCAAAGGTAAAGAAAAAGATGTTGGACAGAATCAGGGTAAGTCTGCTGAACATCCGGCGCCTCTCGAATCTGCTCGAACCATCTTGTTCCACTACCGCATACAAATCGGGAAAGCCTTATGGAGATAGAACTGGGCTTGGATTTGGAACTCAACAATCTAACAAGAGTGGATCCAAGTAAGGTCACCGAACCTAGCACCGAAATTGGTCCTAAGTTTGTACCGCACTAAATCCAACTCCCGAAGGATTCTTTGAAGCGATAAAACCCAATGAGAATGCTTCAAGGAAGCAAAATCGAAGTCTAAGAAGTCAACGACTCTAGTAAAAAGAATAAATCCAATAATAGGATCGATGTGCCTTCTAAGCTGCGATAGCGAGACTGCTACCAAGTCTGTTTGGACCACGAAAGGGTAAGAAACGAAAATATTCCAAGGATAAGAATCCTAAACCCAAAAATGTTGATCATTCAAGGGATACTTATCTCAGGGGGAAAGGTAGATTGTTCCCTACTGATGATGATTGGAATATTCCTGCATCTAATGCTAGAGACAGTAAGTATAACCATACTGCTAGGGTAAAACCTATGCAATAGAATCAGCAAAGGGCTCAGCAGAGGACTTTTACAAGACCTCAGCAGAGACCTCAACAGACTCCTTATTATAGGGCTGTTCCTAACAGACAGCACACCTATGGTTATGCAAATGTTTCTAACAACAAGAATCACTTCAAACAGCATTACAAACCAAAAGGCCGTAAAACATATGTGATTCCTACACAACCTACATGTTAGAACTTATGGATGTGTGGAATACATGTATGAACCAAAGTATGAACCAAAGTATGACACATTCAGGAGAAGACCTTATGGAGACATGCCAAGGGTCATGCTTACCACTGACCATTATGGACCCAAACAGGTTTGGGTACCTAAAATGCATTAACTTTGTTTTGTAGGGTGTCTGGTACTTTGACAGTGGATGTTCCAGACACATGACAAAGAATAAGCACTGTTTATCAAACTTTGTGGCAAAAGATGGTCCAAGGGAGAATTTTGGCAACAAAAATACACTGGATATACAAGAGGATATGGCACACTTATCGAAATGGACTTACAATCAAGAATGTTGCATATGTGGAAGGATGGATTACAACTTGCCGAGCAACCGGACAATTCGTGATATGGGATACAAGGTCACTTTTGACAAAGACAACCGCATTGTCATTAGTGAAAGAGGTGATCAAGTTGTACTTGTTTGGTAGAAGACAACGAGAATATGTATGTTGTGGATTGGTCTACTTGCGGTTCCGAAACACAATCTGATAGTGCATACCAAGTCTGAACTAAATTGGTTATGGCACAAGAAGTTGAATCACTTAAACTTTGATGATATCAATCAGTTGGTGAAGAAGAAACTGGTGGTTGGTTTACCTGAAATCACATTTAAAAAGGATGCAATATGTGATGCCTGTCAGCAAGGTAAACAGATAAAGTCCAGTTTCAAATCAAAGACCAAACAATCAACTAATAGAGTGTTGGAGCTGATGCACATGGATCTTTTTGGACCAATAACTCCAACAAGTGTAACAGGAAAGAAGTATACCCTAGTGGTTGTGGATGATTATTCTAGATACACTTGGGTGATATTCATGAACAAGAAAAGTGAAACACTTCAAAGCATGCCTAATCTTTTGAAGAGATTACAAAATGAGAAAAGTTTAACGATCATAAAGATAAGATCGGATCGTGTACCGAATTTCTCAACAAAGTTATAAGAGAATATTGTGAACGAATGGTGTACTACATCAACTTGTCGTCTGTTGGTACACCTCGGCAAAATGGAGTTGCCGAGAGAAGAAACGAACTTTAAAGGAAGCGGGAAGAACAATGATTTGTGAAGCATTGTTACCTGAAAGATATTGGGCTGAAGCAGTAAATACAGCATGCTATACACAAAACAGAACCTCAGTAAACAAGAAGCTGCTGAAGACACCTTATGAGGTTTGGAATGGAAGGAAACCTAACATATCCTATTTCCATCCTTTTGGAAGCAAATGTTTTATTCTAAATCATAAGGTACATTTGAAAACATTCCAACCAAAATCAGATGAAGGAATTTTCTTAGGATATTCTTTGGTCAACAGAGCATTCAGGGTACTGAACAAAAGATCACTGAAACATGAAGAAACAATCCTTGTTGTGTTTGATGAACCTAAGTTTACTGGTATGGAAGATGAAGATTGTGGACCTGCTGAAAATCAACATGTCACCGATCCGGATTGTGTTGAAGTCTTGGAAAGATTCAATGACTTAAAAGTTTCTGATACTGCCCCTGCTGAACACCCTACTGATAATGTTACAGATGCAACAACTGAAGCAGTTCAAGGATCTGCTGAACCCCCTGTAGAAGAAGCTACAGCAGACCCTACTGAAGATGAGGTTCATGTTAATCAAAACAACCAGAATCCACAATGGTTAAGGAATCACCCTGCTGAACAAGTTATTGGCAATGTACAGCAAGGTGTGAGGACTAGAAGACAACTGGAAGCTATGTTCACTTGTTTTCTATCTCAAATGGAGCCTAAAGTTGTTGAAGAAGCAATTTCAGATCCAGATTGGATAATTGCTATGCAAGAGGAATTGAATGAATTTGAAAGAAATCAAGTTTGGACACTAGTTGATAGGCCAAATCATGCAAATATCATTGGTACTAAGTGGGTATACAGAAATAAACTTGATGAATCTGGTACCATTGTGAGGAATAAGGCCGGACTAGTTGCAAAAGGCTATTCTCAAGTCAAGGAATAGATTTTGATGAAACTTATGCACCCGTTGCAAGATTGGAAGCTATCGATTATTCTTGGCACATGCTTTTGCATATAAGAACTTCAAAGTATATCAAATGGATGTCAAAAGTGCATTTTTGAATGGCATTCTAGAGGAGGAAGTGTATGTTCAAGCAACCTCCTGGATTTGAAGTTAAAGATCAAGAAGATAAAGTGTATAGACTCAACAAAGCACCGTATGGATCCGAAACAAGCACCAAGAGCATGGTATGAGACTCTATCTCAATTCTTGGTGGACAATGGTTTTACAAAAGGGACCATTGACAAGACACTTTTCGTAATCGTGAAGGGGACAAAGACACCTGGCCGGTACAAATTTATGTGGATGACATAATTTTTGGTTCGAAAATGATCTACTTTGTGAAAAGTTTGCAAATATAATGAAGAGTAAATTCCAAATGAGTATGATGGGAGAAATGAACTACTTTTTGGGATTGCAAGTTAAACAGATGAAAGATGGAATCTTCATTCATCAAACCAAATATACCAAGGAGTTGCTGAAGAAGTTTGGTATGGAAAACAAAGACTAAGAGTTCAACTCCTATGAGTACAAATATTAGGTTGGATGAAGATAAAGAAGGCAAAGATGTTGATCAGACCTTATACAGAAGGATGATAGGCAGTCTGCCGTACCTCACTGCCAGCAGACCTGATATATCCTTTGCTGTAGGTGTTTGTGCAAGATTTCAATCCAAACCTAAGGAAAGTCACTTAGGTGCAGTCAAGAGAGTTCTCAAGTACATTAAAGAGACTTTGGGAGTAGGGATATGGTATTCTAAGGAAGGAAGCTTCAAAGTAATATCCTACTCAGATTCGATTATGCTGGATGCAAGATTGACAGAAAAAGCACCTCAGGAACCCGTCAGTTAATGGGAAATAGATTGGTTTCCCGGTTTAGCAAGAAACCAGAATTCTATATCAACTTCTACTGCTGAAGCTGAATACATTGCTGCTGGAAGTTGCTGTGCACAAGTACTATGGTTAAGACAACAATTAAGGGATTATGGAATTGAAGAAAAGGAAATTCCAATTATGTGTGACAACACAAGTGCAATTGCAATCACAGAAAATCCTGTTTTGCACTCTAGAACCAAGCACATTGATGTGAGACATCATTTTATAAGAGATCATGTTGAAAAGAGAGATGTTGTGGTTCTATATATCCCTACTGAAGATCAACTTGCTGATATTTTCACTAAACCACTTGACAAGAAAGATTTGCCAAATTAAGGACTGAGCTTGGTATTATAAAGGTTGACTGATATTCAACAATGTACTGGAATTCACCAAGGGGATTAGTCTTTGCTATGTTGGGTGAGCTCACTTAGCAGATTAGTCATTGGTATCAACAATTCCATGTACTTATGTTTGGACAATTGAGCAAATGAGGTTGCCAAGGGGATTGGTCTTTGTCATGTTGGGTGAGCTCACTTGACGGATCGGTCATTGGTATTAAACTTCATCTTGTATTATCAATTGAACAAAACAAGAAGAAAACAAGGATCGACGGAGTACTTCTCGTCGCCAGGGCCGCCGAAGTCTATTTATCGCCAGACCGAGTCCACCTGCCGAGGATTACCCCGCCGGATGGAACGTTACTCGACCAAAGTTATTAAAGTCAAAAAGCATATTGGCGGGATATTTATCCTATCTTTTATTACCATAGTTAAACCATCCAACGGTTACAAACGTTATGGAGAAGTAATGGGCCACGTGTCAAGACAGATTTTACTCAAGATTAATCGTGGTTACCTCAATGTACGTGCAATGACAGTTTCAACTTCCCACTGTCTATATAATCAGACTGTTACACAGCAGGACTCTCTACTTGCAAATTCTGCTTTATCTCTGCAAATCCTACTTGTGTGAACCCAGATTTGAGAGCAATTCTTCTTCATCTTTTTCTTATTTCAATGGCGGAAAGAGTTGAAGTTCAAATCGAATCAAGCCAAAGTGTTAGAGGATATGTTGTTGATGCAAATCAAACAGAGTTGGCCATTAATATAGGTCGAAGAATAAGGAGGTTTGCAGGCTTGGAAAACAAACTCAATATCGATTAGAAACAATTTCATATACCAATGTCATTGATTTCTGGAAGAATATGGTTGTGGAAGAAGGAACTGAAGCATTCAAGACAACTGTGAATGCTGAGGAACTTGTAATCTCCTCAAGTCTAATGAGGGAAGTGTTTGGGTTTGAAGAAGTGGTAGATGGTTCACTCAATCCTGAAGCAATGGGATTGGACAAATTGGCATTTGTTGATCAGATTAAAACAGATGCAAACACCAAAACCGTACCAGGCATCAACTGCAAACATATTGGAAATGAGTACAGTCTACTGAACAAACTCATTGCAAAGAACATACTTGGACTGGTTGGCAGTATGGATACTCTATCAGGACCCAAGATAGAGCTGATGATAATCATCTGCAGGAGCATGAAGTTTGATTGGGCTGGTTACTTTATTCATTATATGAAGAAAGTCTCCAAGGAGGAGAAACTAGGGAAAAGGAAATCAAAGGCCTTACCCTTAGGATTGATGATTCAGACCCTGCTGAATCACTTGGAAGTTCCTGATCTTGAATCTGAGAATATTAATCAGTCTAGATACAAGAAGGAAATTAATTATGCTATCCCTGGTCTAGATGATGATGAAGAGGTTGATGAAGAGGATGCTGGTGATAATAATGATGGAGATGATGGTGATGCTGGTGGTGAGCAGGTTCAGCAAACTAAGAAGATATCTATCAAACCTGCTGCACCAAAGAAAGCTGCTGGGAAAAGAAAGGCTGGAGCTACAAGGAAGATAACTGAAGTGTTAAAGCCTTCAAAGAAAACAAGAAAGGAAACAGCACAGACTGCTGAGTCTGCTGAGGGTCAAGTGGCGGTTACTGACCTTGCTGTTGCTGCAAGAAGAACTGTTGTTGAAATTCTGAGGGAACAACAGAAGGAAGCCAGTAGAAAGAGGAAGTCTACTGTAGTTGAGAAAGTTGATGATGAACCCCTCTCCAAAAGAATGAAGGAGATTGCCAAAAAGAAGAAATATGGAAAGGGGAAAGAGTTGAAAAACTTGGAAGCTCAAAGAATCCAAGAGGAAGCATCAGTAGAAGAGGAAGAAGAGGCTGTTGAGGCTGAGCCCTTAACTATCATTCCACCTGTAGTAATCAGTGACTCCTCAAATGAAGAAGTTATCAAGTCTACTAATGGTGGACAGGTTGTTGTTGAGCACCCTGTAGAGGATATACAGCAGTCTACTGATCCTGAGCCTGCTGTAATGTCCACTGAAGAACCACAGCAAACCACTGAACCTGCTGTGGTAGTTGAAGAGGTGATTGAAGACTTGGTTGAAGACCCTACAAGTTTGGCAATAGTTCAGGGGGAAGAGCAGTCTGCTGCTAACCCTGCTGATGAGCATGTAAGTCAGGGGGAACCAAGTGTGATACAGATGGAAGTAGTAGGTACAAATGTACAATCACAAAGCAACTCCGCGACTTTCAAACATCCGTAGAAGAGACCATGAATCGCTTGTTGGAACCTTTGGAGGTCAACAAGCTACGGAGTCTTCTCCCGGAGATCTTTCATGCCCTTTGAAAGGCATGTGAAAGAGAGGAAGAAAAGCGAAGAATATGTGGATCCCAAACTTCAAAGAAATTGCTTGATTATTTTCAATGGAAGTTTGGTTTCTATAGGAGACAAAAGCCAGCTGCTGAACCAATGACTGATTTTGAGGAATGGGCTTTTAACAAGTTGGGAGTAGAGAACTTGCTGGATCTGGTTGATACCACCCTGCTGCAATCCAGACTGATGGATCTATTTGATGAGCAACAGAAGGAGGAGGGTATTAAGTTTAGGGATCCAAGAGATGGAGATGATGATTCTTCCTCATCATCTGACTCCAGAGGAGATTTCCCCTCCGGACCAGGAGGAACCAGTGGGACTGCATTGATAAATGAAACTCCTGCACAACAGTCCACTGATACTGGTAAGTCTGCTGAGGGCCAGCAGACTGGAGAAATGGATGAGGATCTACAGGATCTCACCATGGATGATCTTGAAGCACCGATCAATGAAGGAATCACTTTGAGTCTTTGGTAGGTGGTGATGAACCTAGTACATTTCATGTTATAGAGCTCGCCGCACAAAATGAAGATGAACGAGTGAGGATTTGGATGGAGAAACGATTCTTGATTTTAATGAACCTAGTGCCGGCTCGGAAGAGTCCATTGAATATCAAGATGGATTTGACATTGAAGGCACTCTTACTAAAATCGCCATCATCCCGCACAAGATTGGTCATGCGAAGGTTTTCAAGTGGATAATGAGGCTATATTCAACCCACGAGAATCGAAGAGGAGGTACAAAGAGTTCTTTGGGATACAAACAAGACTCGCACAAAGGTTGGAACAGGGAGGTACGGACTGCCGAGTCTCAAACAAAGACTGGACACGGGTTGGAACAAACTTTGGGTTTGGAGGAAACCCCGTTTTTTATAAGGCCGCTGCGGTGGAGCTGCTGGAGCCAAGGCCACTGTAGGGAAGGATAGTCAGCAAGCTGCTGTTGTTGATCAAGAAGAACAGTTGCTGGACTATGACTACAGTGATGAAGAATTTCAAATTTTTGGAGAAGAAGAAGTTGCTTTGAGGAACCCGCACAAGATCCGGTTATGGAAGACATTCTTGGTGCAATGGTTGAGGAAGGACCTCCCCCGCCGGGGAGAGATATGAGTAAAGCAATGGTCATCGGCGGACAACGAGGCACAATATAGAGTGGAGGAGCTCGTCGATGGATCTACCGACGATAGAATGAGGAGTGAAGTGCCGCTTGAAGTGTTCAATGAGTTGAGGATCGTAAGGCATGATATGCATCAGTTAAGGACACAACTGGACAGACAGGAACAGAGATTTGAAGAACTGATGAAGATGGTGAATGAAAACAGACAGTCTGTTGATACAGTTGCTTCAAATTTTCAATCCACTCAAAATGATGTCACTGATATGATGCTAGATGTGAGAGGCATCAAGATTGGAAATTCTGCCAAAGACAAGTTTCTAAAAGACCAACTTATTTCTATCCATGAGAAACTTGATAAGCTTGCTGATACGCCTAAACCTCGTCGAGCCTACTTGTTCTTTGCACAACAACCTGCTATGCCTGATCCCAAACTTACTGAAAGGATCAACAGACTGGAGGAGACATTGCAATCCAGGATTACTTCTCTTGATACTAGAACTGGAACCATGGAAGGTCAAATGCATAGAGTGATAGTGTCACAGGAAGCTATTCATGGCCTTATATCCCGTTTTGTTGATGATGTCACTAAGGGGGAAGAGGGCCAATCAGCTGCAGCAAAGGAGGCTGCAAGACTCTTTGCACAGAAGAGATGGACAGATAATACAAATGCCTTCAGGCAACTTGCACTTGGCAGAGTCCAACTCACTGATGATCTGTTTAGACAGTACAAGAAAGAGTATTACAACAGTAGGAGACCTTATCATGACATGGGATTTCATGAAGGTCTTAACTCTTTCTTGGGTTTGAAATTTTGGGAAGCAAGAGTCAGAGCTCTAAGGGCAAGCAACAGAAGTAGAAGAAGTAGCAGAGGTGATAAGGTGCTACCTATTACAAAGGCAAATGACTCACTAGATGAATTCAAGGAGCTGTATATGAGGTTTGGATTCAAAGTGAATGACATCAATCTTGTCCTGCCTGAAGCATGGAACTGGTGGAAACAAGTCAATTCTTATATTGATTTTACACTAATTGAGAATGAATGGATGAGTCAAATGATAGAAGAGATCAGAGCCTATCAAGAGCAAGCTGAGAAGGCTAGAAGAGAAAGAGAGAAGAGACAATAGATCAGCATACTTATTATTCTTTATCCTTGCTGCATCTAGTTTGTAATAACTGAACAATGTTTATAATGAGAATTGACTGAATTTGTTCTGGTTCTTGTATTTTATCTTTTTGCTTTGCGATTAGGTGAGGGTAGTGGCATCATCACCAAAAAGGGGGAAATTGTTGGACTTATTTCTTAGTTTTGATGATGAGTGCCATACTAGCTGTTATAGTGCAAAGGCAAAAAGATGTCTAGATAAAATGTATAGGTTTATTAGAGTTTGATTCATAAATAGATTTGATCAAACGAGCACTGTAAAGGGCTGCTGATTGATATCGACAGACCGGTCTAGTCGAGGGTAGATAGGTCGCAGTGGGCGGTCGGAACCCGCCGAAGACCGAAGACGAAGGCTGAGGGTTCAAACTCAGTAAATGAAGGCTAAGGGATCAAACTTAGTATTTAAAGTCAAGGATATGGAATCAGAATTTAGGCAAGTCTGTGATGACCTAAATTGATTACATATCACCTTGTGTAGAAGGTCTAAGTTCCATAAGTTGGATGATGTTTGGAACTTAGTTATAATTAAAATGATGTAATCTAACTACACAAATAAAAGTTAGATAAAAGAAATCACCGTACACCGCATTTTATACACGGCAACATGCGTTTCGAATAGACGATTGATACTTCACAGAGACGATAAGCCCGCCGATATATATCTCGATTTATTCAAGATTATTTTGGAAGATTACATGGATAAGGACAGCCAACTACCTCTGACTTATCAAGAAAATCAAAGGCTGAGATTAAAAAGACGTTGGGATGATCCATATTTTTATCCATTGGATACAAGTCAAAGGGGTGGACAGACTGCACTGTCAAAAAGGAATTCTGACAGTGTCAGTCCTATGAATAGTGACAGATTGGTCATCAGATGGGACAAATACAAGGAACGGTCACATTTGAATTTAAAATGCAAGTCACATGCATTCCTACCTATAAATAGAAGACTTTCAACTCAAGAAAAGATGATGAATTTTTGGGATAAACTTTAAGTGACAATACGAGTTGAAAAACACCTGTCGAACTTACCGAGCTTAAGGTCGCCGATCTAGTTATTTTCTTCAAGTGCATTCGTGTTCAAGCTACATCAAGCATACACACTTGAAGACCGCAAGCCGTCGATTACATCATCCTAATCAAGCTGCTGCAACTGAATCATTTATTTGATTCATTCTTTATTTTATAAAGAACCTGATGAAGACAGTGAAGCATCTGTTAGGTGTGAAAGACTGGTTGTTGTGGTGGAGGTGGTGAAGAGGCAATCCTACCCTTCAAGGACCAGTGGAAGACTAAGGAGCAGCAATTCTACCTGTTCCCAGTTTTCAGTTTGTGAAGCCATATTCATTGGTGAAGGACAAACAACTTAGGAATCTTTGTAACAGCTACCTCAAAGATCTCTAGTGAATTTCCTCCAACATCACAGGAGAAGAGTGGACGTACAGGATTACATCACCTGGAACCACTATAAAAACCTGCCTACTTACTCTTTGCTTTTACTTTCTGCACTTGTTTTATTTCACTCATCAACCTACTGAATCTAGCAACTGAAATCACACATCTGCACTACTGAGTATGTAATACTTAGTATCATATTCAACAACAAGTAATAAGGCTTAAATTTTGATATTATTCCGCTGCACAAATTCAGCAAACTCAACTATCAGTAGACTACTGTTTATCAGCAGCCTACTGAAGTCTCAGCAGACTCTGAAGTATCAGCAGACTGCTGAAGTTGCAGAATTTGTTAACTCCAAAGTTTTAAGTGTTAAGTTTATTCACCCCCCCCCTCTAAACTTAACCAAAGCCTTTTCAAGGGACCAACAATATTCAATATAAGATATTGACAAAATTAATTATAATTAAAGAGATAAATCAATCTAGAAGATTTTCCTTATTTTATTGGGAAAATGTTTTCTTCTCCTACACACATATGGGGCGCCACTTCTAGCTATAAATAAGAGGTGGGTGTCAAGCTATTTTGTACATCACAATTGTAAGAGCTCATAGTTCTTGTGTAAAATAGAGAGCAACCTATAGTGAGTTTGTGAGAGAGGAAAAAGGCCGGTCTAGGAGGATTCCGGCATGGGGTTCGTGTGGATTAGCGATAGAGGCCGGACGCGTGGACGGCTTGCGCACTGAACTACTCTCTATTGACGGTCAAAGAGACGATCTTATAGATCATCAAGGTATAACCGTCAAACTACTTAACGTGTTTATTGAATTAAACGAAGAACGATCTAGAAAAGGGAAATCAAATTTTAAATTCCGCTGCGTTAAACTAGTGATTTCCTAACAGTGGTATCAGAGAAAGGTTTCGAGCTTAAGCAATAAGAATGATTTAATTGCGTAGTAATTAATCGATAGATGCAAGATTTAAATCACGAGACGTTAAAACAAAAAAAAACAAAAAAGATTAGGGTTTTGGGGGGCTCGGCCGACTGGCGGCGGCCCACTCCTCTGCGGCGGTGGCCTTAGGGCTGCCGTCCGTCGGCTGTCCTCTTCCAATGGGGGAGATCGACCCTTTTCGTTTTGTGATATTTATTGTGCATAGATATCTCGTTTGTTTAGTTGTGTCATATGGCCAACCAATGGTTCAAATAGTTTGGGCCATTGGAAAACCATATGGCATGTTGATTTGGAATAGGCCTAGGCCCTTTTCAAATATTTGATTTGTAAAAGGCCTAGGCCTATGCCACTTCCAAAATTTTGATTTTGGAAAGTGGCCAGGCCTAAACCAAAATTATTTGGCCTTTCCAAATATTTGATTTAGAATAGACCTAGGCCCCTTTCAAATATTTGATTTGTAAAAGGCCTAGGCCTATGCCACTTCTAAAATTTTGATTTTGGAAAGTGGCCAGGCCTAAGCCAAATTTAGTTTGGAAAGGAAACAAATAGGAGACTTTATAATTATAATTTTATTTTGAATAGTTCAAATTTAATTGAAATTAAAATCGATTTAAAATTAAATGTTAATTTTAATTTTCGATTAAGTCATATAATTAATTAAAAGTTATTTAATTATTTGATGTGATAAAATAAAGACGCATAAGTAGTTAAAATTAGAATTTAATCTTTTTCATAAGATAAAATTGTATGGATTAGATGTGTAGATATAATGTGATTATATAGACCCCGATTGATCATGGACTCGACCAATAGGATAGATGAGAATGTTTTCTTTATGTTGGTTTTTGAAAAAATTTCCTAGGCCGTTATGAAGAACGTGACCTAGTTTACTTTTTGCATTTTTTCCATTCCCGTTAGCTCCCCCCGTGTGCGGCGGGTGTAATTATTTATTAGATAAATTATTATGTAACAAGAATGGAGCAAGAAGATGAAGATCAAGGAGAGATAAAGAACCCATTGGCGTATAGCAATAAAGATCCTATTGGCGGTTGCAGATACCCTTAGTTTGTGACCCGTGGTTTCGTCAGTTTGTATTCGAAACCGCACCTAGGAAAAGTCCATGATCATACCGGTTATTTTGTGCGCGGAATGTTGTGTATGTTTTACTTTATATGATATCGTAGTAATATGCACATAGTAGATGAGACCATAATTAAACCAAATTAATTAAGTGAATTAATTTAAAATTATTCCCACGCCAAAAATCGAGCCAAAATTGTCTCCCGATATTATAATAACGGTGAAGAGCCCTTGTTCGGATCCAACTGATCGGCCCACGTCGGGAGTTGATCTATCACGGGTATATCGTCATTATCGAGATATGATCGTTATGAGATCTCATGAATATTTGGGTTACAACTCGACTAAGAATCTTGCGGTGATTGGCCCACGTCAGGACCGTCTGATTTTATAGACAAGGGGTGGCTATCACATAGAGATGTGAACTGTCAAAGAGTTGACTAGTCAACCAATGGAAATCGAATAAGATTCGATCGGTAATTAGTACCCACCTTCGAAATTGACCCGGTCGATCGGCCCACGTCGGGGATCGAGTCAACTAGATAGGATTCCATCCACTAAAGAATTATTTAAATTCTTGAAAGCCAATTGAGAATAGTTGGCTAGTGGGAGTAAAACATTATAAAATTTTTAAGTGTAAATTTAGGGTTTTTATACATGAGCTTTTACTTATTCTATATTTATTTATTGTTGTAGAAAATGTCAAACAAATTGAACCTTCATTTTATCATCGAAAACAAGCTTGACGAAACTAATTTTCTCGATTGGGAAAGAAACCTCAAAATCATTTTGAGGCACGAGAAGATTGGCTATGTCTTGGACGTGGCCCTACCGGAAAAGCCCGATGAGGGTTCGGCTGCAGATGCTGTCGAGAAGTATAACAAGCACTATTCTGATAGTACTGATGCTACATGCATCATGCTTGCTTCTATGACACCTAAACTGCAGAAACAGCATGAGTCTATGGGCGCCTACTCAATCATGGTCCACCTGAAGGAACTTTATGCTTCTCAGTATCGCACTGAGAGGTACGAGGTCTCAAAGGCCCTGTTAGGTTGTAAGATGGCATCCGGGACTGCTGTTGGGTCACACGTGCTTAAGATGATCAGGTACATAGAGAGGTTTGGGAAGCTGGGCCACAAGTTGGAACGAGAGTTGAGTATTGACTTGATTCTGCAATCTCTACCTAATTCATTCTCGCAGTTTGTGATGAACTATTACATGAACATGATAGATTGCTCCCTTGCGGAGTTAATGAACATGTTGAAAACTGCTGAGGGCACTGTGGGGAAGGGAAAGCAAGTGTTGCTGGTCACTTCAAGTATGGGCAAGGCAAAAGCCCAGAAAAAGTCCATGAAGGCGAAGGATGCACCAAATCCAACGCCTAAGATAGCAAAAGACAAATCCAAGGATGCTTGCTTCCATTGCGGTGAGACCGGACATTGGAGGAGAAACTGCAAAAGCTTCTTGAGTACCAAGAAGAAGCGTTCTGATGCTTCGACTTCAGGTATATTTATGATTGAGATCAACATTACTTCTTCTAAGTCTAACCACTGAGTATTAGAAACTGGTTGTGGTTCTCATATTTGTACGAATATGCAGGCACTAAGAAGAACTAGAGATCTGAAGAAAGGAGAGGTGGACCTACGCATTGGAAATGGAGCAAATGTTGCTGCGCTAGCCGTAAGAGTTTATTTTCTTTCATTGCCCAGTGGGCTAGTACTTGAACTTAGTAACTGTTATTTTGTTCCTGCTCTTACGAAGAGTATTATTTCTATTTCCGCATTAGATGTTGATGGTTTTTCATTTACGTTTGAGAATAAATGTTGTTCTTTTTCACGTGATGGAATCTTTTATGGTACTAGCATACTTAACAATGGTCTCTACATATTAGATATGAATGTTGACGTACTTAATATAAATAACAAGAAAGCCAAACAAATGACTTGAATGAATCCTACTTATGGCATTGTAGACTTGGCCATATAAATAAGAATCGCATTTCCAAACTCCATAAAGAAGGAATGTTGGATCAATTCGGTTACGAATCGTTTGATACATGTGAAGCTTGTTTACTTGGCAAGATGACAAAGTCACCTTTTAGTGGCAAAGGGATAAGATCGAATGAATTGCTTGAGCTCATACATACTGATGTGTGTGGCCCAATGTCAATTCAAGCCAAATGAGGATACTCTTATTTCATCACTTTCACTGATGACCATTCTCGCTATGGTAATATATACTTAATGAAGTATAAGTCTGAAGCCTTTGAAAAGTTCAAGGAATTCAGAAGTGAAGTGGAGAAACAACTAGGTAAAGAAATCAAAACGCTTCGATCCGATCGAGGCGGAGAATACCTAGATGGAGAGTTTCAAAGTTATTTAAAGGAGAATGGGATTCTACCCGAATGGACCCCTCCCGGGACGCCTCAAATGAATGGCGTATCTGAGAGGAGGAACCGTACTTTGTTGGACATGGTATGATCCATGATGAGCTACGCAGTTCTTCCAAAATCGTTTTGGGGGTATGCTCTAGAAACCGCAGCCTATACACTGAACCGAGTTCCATCAAAGACGGTTGATTCTACGCCATACGAGGTATGGGCCAAGAAGAAACCCAATCTGGCATATCTTAAACCTTGGGGCTGTCCAACTTATGTGAAGCGGATGATGCCTGACAAATTAGAGGCCAGATCCGACAAATGTCTGTTTGTGGGATATCCTAGAGAAACTAGAGGATTCAATTTTACCATCCTCTGGAACAAAAGGTGTTTGTTTCCTGGACTGGCCACTTTCTAGAAAAAGAATTTATTCTGGATAGGGTCAGTGGGAGTAAAATTGATCTTGAAGAAATTCGAGAACCACTTACGGATAACAGTCCGTTGGCTGAAATAGAGGAGACGCCACATACAGATGTACGGCCACCCTCTACCGTGGACACACTAGCACCTCGAAGATCCACCAGGGAATGCCGTGAACCCAAAAGGTACACTGGCGTGTATCTCATAGAAGATGAGGACCCTAGAACTTATGAGGAAGTGCTATTAAGGCATGACAAAGAGAAATTGCTAGAAGCCATGAATTCTGAAATGGAATCCATGAAAGACAACCAAGTTTGGAACTTAGTTGATCTACCTGAGGGAATAGTTCCTATAGGGTGTAAATAGGTCTTTAAGAGAAAGACCGACATGGACGGTAATGTGACTACCTACAAGGCTAGGTTAGTGGCAAAAGGATATAAGCAAAGACAAGGAGTTGACCATGACGAAACCTTTTCGCCTGTTTCCATGTTAAAATCCATTAGAATTTTGCTCGCTATTGCAACATACCATGATTACGAAATCTGGTAGATGGATGTGAAAACAGCTTTTCTTAACGGGAACATGTCTGAGGAAGTGTATATGACACAGCCTGAGGGTTTCACAACCAATGACGCCAAGATGGTGTGTAAACTGCAAAGATCCATTTATGGGTTAAAGCAAGCTTCTCGGAGTTGGAATCTTCTCTTTGATGAAATAATCAAACAGTTTGATTTCATCAAGAACGAAGATGAGCCCTGTGTTTACAAGAAGGTTAGTGGGAGTGCCATTGTGTTCTTAGTGCATTATGTAGATGACATATTGCTCATAGGGAATGATGTGTCTATGTTACAATCAGTCAAAGCTTGGTTATCCAAGAACTTCTCAATTATGGACTTGGGCGATGCAGCCTATATTCTAGGAATAAAGATCTATAGAGATAGATCTAAAAGGTTGCTTGGTCTGTCGCAATCCACCTATATAGACATTATGCTAAAGAGATTCAGCATGGAGCAGTCCAAGAAAGGATTGCTGCCCATGTCACATGGGTTCTACCTATCAAAGGGAATGAGTCCTAAGACAGAGGAGGAAAGGGCACAAATGAGTAAAGTCCTTTATGCTTCGCCAATCGGTTCTATCATGTATGACATGTTATGCACAATACCAGATGTCTCGTACCCTCTTAGTATGACTAGTAGGTACCAGTCCAATCCAGGTGATGGTCACTGGATTGCTGTCAATAATATCCTTAAGTACATGAGATGTACTAGGGATATGTTACTGGTTTTCGGGAACGATGATTTAGTATTACGAGGTTACACAGATGCTAGTTTCCAAACTGACAAAGATGACTTTAAGTCGCAATCTGGATTTGTTTTCACGCTTAATGGCGGAGCAGTGATCTGGAAGAGTTCCAAGCAGGAGACTACTGCGGACTCTACATCGGAAGCCGAATACATAGCAGCCTCGGAGGCGGCAAAGGAAGCAGTTTGGATGAAGAAGTTCATTACTGAACTTGGTGTGGTTCCCTCCATTGAAGGTCCAGTGCCTCTGTACTGTGATAATAATGGAGCGATATCTCAGTCAAAGGAACCAAGGTCTCATCAGAAGTCCAAACATGTGCTATGGAGCTATCACTTGATTAGAGAGATAGTAGATAGAGGAGATGTAAAGATAAAGAAAGTCCACACGGATGATAGCATAGCTGATCCGTTA
Organism: Gentiana straminea; assembly: GCA_036785695.1. Taxonomy (NCBI): domain Eukaryota; kingdom Viridiplantae; phylum Streptophyta; class Magnoliopsida; order Gentianales; family Gentianaceae; genus Gentiana; species Gentiana straminea. Next base: position 4,580,101 of record JAVUPR010000483.1, on the reverse strand, counting down.
ACCAAGGTATTGTCTCAAGCTAAGCATGAGAAACATGTTCACTTGCACGGGCTTAGGCATATGGGTGATTGGCTTTAGGCAAAGTGGGAGATTGTTGGAAAGGTGTCCTAAACCCAATCGGGTTGGACCGGATCCGACCGGGTCGGGTCATTTACAGTCTATTTAGTTCATGTAATAACTTTATTATGATTAATAAAAGCACTTATGTTATTATATATTGTTTGTCTTCATATTATTTGTTGTATATATATAGTAACGTCCTTAGTGTCAATCTGTGATAGAGAAACCATGATAGTGATTGTGGTTGATGAGATCTCTAATCACTATAACAAGGTTGGTATTTAAATGTCTCTAGTCTGACATATTATCAAATGGGACATTGATAGTATAGTCAGACTAGCACGTATTGGATGTCTTCTATCTTTTAGAAGATAGGGATAGATCTCGTCTATCGAAGTGTAAGGACACTTGGACTGTACGTGGACGTGTATTAAAGAATGCGTACGTTAGACTGACCCACTTACATTAAGGGTCACACTATGTGGCGGTTGTGTAACTATCCTTTTGACCGGAGTCTTCATGGCATCACTGTGTGGATTGTCATGCTTTGACACTATTGAGATTTCTCCTAACTACGGGGCGATCATGCGGTAGTGATTGTGTGTGATATTGAAGCATGCGAAGTATACATGATTGGTCGTCCAGGAATCGCGTATCCTATGATTCGGATCGAATATCCGAAATGGCCTTTTATAAGGAATGTCTAGCTCTCGAGAATCTTTGCAAAGTGGGAGTAAATGTGTTATTCCGAGAGAGCATGATATCCAGATTATAAGATACGATCGTTAATGTATTGACACTCGAGATACGATCGTATGGATATTATTTCAGCGATAGGATTGTAAGTTACACGGTAACTGCTTCATATGAAAGGTAGTAGTCATTGCTTTTGACTTTTCCGATGATTGGGGGTCACGGTGTGTTGCTAGACGCTATCCCGTGATTGTTAGGTATGAAGGGCATTTTAGTAAATTGCACTTTGTGTCTACGGCCAACATATTCGGAAGCCTATCGGGTCACACACATATGAACATCGAGTCGGATTAAAATGCGGTTATAGTTGATAACCAAATAAGGAAAGTTTATCTCTAGACTATAAAGGTTATAGTGGTAAATTAATATGGTGGTATTTATTTATTATGAATAAATAAAATACAAGATATTAATTAAAGAATATTCCGGAAGTCAATCTCTTGACTATTGGGGCGCCACATTGGTGTGTATAAGATACACTTGGATTGTGCACTTTAATTAATAAGATTACCATAATATTAATATAAGATATTAATTGATTTTGGAAAATAGATTTATGGTAATAAGATAATTATATTCAATATAAGTGTCTCGGATTTTATCTAAGCAAAATAAACAAGTAATAAAATAATCTGGTTTACCCCAAGTGCAGGGATCGTAGTATAGTAGTTAAAACCGGAGTCGAATCACAGGGAATCGAGATTGGTCTAGTTCTTAATTTTTCTAAAGGTTGTCACGAAAAATAACTAAACGAAAACGAAGAAACAATAAAATGGACAGAGGGTTGTCAATCCAAAGGCAGGAAAGATAGTTGCGAAACCTAAATCTAAACTATAAACTAGAAAAGAAAACAATAAACAACTATAAAGTTGTGACGATGATCATGGTGATTAAACAACGAGCAAGCAATGATCCACCCTTCCCGCAACCCTCAATTTCCTCTCTAAGGTTATCTTGTGAAGATTTAACTAAAATTGTGATTCACCTATCAAAAGTATGAATTTCTAATCTCTTAGATAATTCGTCTATTAATCTCGTCATCTCTCGATCCTTAAAGATTAACGCTTTCATAACCAAGGTGTAAGATTTATTCAATCTAGCAACCTAGATTTCTAACCTAACAACTCTCGTTATATATAGGTTAAAGATCTAATCTTTCCTATAGTGATATAGGTTTACACCAATTCTCATCACATAGTAAACATCAACAGCAATACATCTCTCGATTTAAATTGCATAACACATAAGCATAGAAAAGATACGACTTTAATTAAAATCACAAAATAAACCAAAGATTGAAAATAAAGAACCTGCTGAAACGGTTTCACAGAACTTGAAAAAACTGCTCAGCCCCCAGTCATCCGCACAATCCAGGAACGGAACAAAATAAATAAATAAAAAATAAAACAACCCTCGGTCGACCGAGCACCAGGGCTTGGTCGACCGAGCCTAACTTTGCTCGGTTTAGGGTTTTATCAATGTATGGTGTGTAATTGTGGTATATAGGGTTTAAGCAATGCGCATATATATAGAAAAATAAGTCGGTTCTGCTAAGTCGGCCACTGGACGCTCGTTCACTATGCTGGACGCCCGTCCTAGTTGCTTGAAATCTTCGAGTCGGGCCGAGCTGGGTCATACGCCCGTCCTATGTATTATCAGACGCTCGTCCACTAAAAATCTCAATTCCCTGAATCAAACAGCTCCTCTGGACGCCCGTCCACTTCTTCAGATGCCCGTCCAGCCGGACGGAGCAACAGACGCACGTTCAGCTCATCATATCTTCATTCTACCTTCGACTTGCATCTCCTTCCTTCCATTTAATATTCAATCAAACATCTTTTCAGCTCATTCCTTGCCATGCAAATTGTACCTACAAGATAATAGAAACGTGCAAAATGTAGAACCATATATATTGATGAAAAATCACTAATAAAATCACGTAATAAGCTCGAGTTTGCACTTTAATCGTTTCAATACGCATTCTTGCAATATTCCATTTAAACCCTCACTTTTCTATAAAAAGTAATAAAACACGAAGGAAATTGCTACGAAATAATATCATATATATCGTAAAAATCACCGTCAATAATAAGATATTGGCAAAATTAATTACAATAAAAGAGATAAATCAATCTAGAAGATTTTCCTTATTTTATTGGGAAAATGTTTTCTTCTCCTACACACATATAGGGCGCCACTTCTAGCTATAAATAAGAGGCGGGTGTCAAACTCTTTTATACATCACAATTGCAAGAGCTCATAGTTCTTGTGTAAAATAGAGAGCAACCTATAGTGAGTTTGTGAGAGAGGAAAAAGGCCGGTCTAGCAACCGGAGTTTTCCAATAGCAATCCAAGAGGATTCCGGCAAGGGGTTCGTGTGGATTAGCGATAGAGGCCGGACGCGTGGATGGCTTGCACACTAAACTACTCTCCGTTGATGGTCAAAGCGACGATCTTATTGATCATCAAGGTATAACCGTCAAACTACTTAACGTGTTTATTGCATTAAACGAAGAACGATCTAGAAAAGGGAAATCAAATTTTAAATTCTGCTGCGTTAAACTAGTTCTTTCCTAACAACTTCTTGCATCCATGAAGAGGATATTGTACACTCAACTCTTAATGGTCTCTAAACACGACTTTGCATGTACAAGGCATCAACCACTACATTTTCATTTCTCTTTTTGTACTCAATAGTGAAATCCAACCCAAGTAACTCGGTCACCCCTTTTTGTTGTAGTTGTTGTAGTGTAGTAGTGGCCATCTAATCCAAAATGAACTTCATACTCCGTTGACCGGTTTTGATGACAAAAGGCTTGCCTTGAATATATAGCTTTCATTTAGTTATTGCCATGGGGAGTGTCCGGAGTTCTTTTTCGTAGATGAACAATCTCATCTTCTTAGAGTTGCATGCCTTGCTTAAATAAGTCACAAGTTTCTTGTTTTGTTGTAAAATAGCTCCTAAGTCTTTTCCACATGCATCTGTTTCAATGCAAAAAGCAAAATGGAATTCCAAAATCTGGCAAGAAAAGTACCGGTGATTTGCACATAGTCTTCATGAGTTTCTAGAAGGCTTCTGAGGCCCTCTACGACCAACAAAGCCCATATTTATTGAGTAGGTCAATCAAGGGCTTAGAAATAATCCCTCAACAAGGCACAAATCTCTTATAGAAACCTGTTAGGCCCAAAAACCCTCTCGGTTCATTCATATTATATGGCTGGGGCCAATCCGAAATTGCTTAAATCTTTCTTGGGTCAGCATGCACTTCACCCTTATGTATGATATGGCCTAAGTATTCCACCTTGGTTTGTCCAAAAGAGCACGTAGACAATTTAGCATAGTATTGGTTCTTCTTCAAAACTTCTAAAACCACTTTAACATGTATGTGGGAAGCCATGTCAAGGCTGAAGATTAAGATGTCATCGAAAAAATACTAGCAAAAAATTCCTCATTCAAGGTCTCAGCATCTCATTCATACTTCTTTGGAATGTGGATGGGGCATTTGTGAGCCCAAATGGAATCACTTTGAATTCTAACCGGCCATGATGAGTTACAAAAACAGTCTTTTGGACATAATCTTCTGACATCGAATCTGATGGAATCCAGACATCAAGTCTATTCTTGAAAATGCCCTAGAACTCCCTAAGTCATCCAACAATTCAACAATTATAGGAATATGGTAGCTATCTTTGACGGTCAAGTCATACAACCTTCTATAATCCACACAACATTTCCATGTTCCATTTTTTTCACAAGGAGCAAGAATGATGAAAAAGGACTACTATTGTGCTGTATAATCCCCCGTTGTAGTATTTGATCCACCAACTACTCTATTTTATCCTTTTGACAGTGAGCAAACTTATAAGGTTTTAGTTTCACAGGTCCAACACCTTTTGTTCAATAGTTATGGGATGCTCATACCCCTTCTTCGATGGCAATCCTTGGGACTTTGCAAACACGTCGTGATACACTTCTAGAACATGTGTAAGTTCAATAGGCATAAGATTCAGGGCATGTTTTATTGAAGGACCCGATGAGTCAATAGTTCCCTTTTCTCAATTCCTTAGTAATGATTTTACCGCTGATAATCTTAAGTTAAAGTTCTTATATGTAACTTCTCAGCTTAATTTGTTCCCTCTTGTTAGTGAAAACCATCTATGTTTTGTTGAAGTCTAGACCATTGGATTGTACCATTTCATCCAATCCACCCTCACTACCATGTCACATACTCTCAAATTGATCAATCTCGCATCTTATTGGAACTTAACCCCTTGCATGATCCCTGGAAGGTTCGGACACTTAAATTCACCCAGCATTCTGTTTACATCTATTACTGTGATTATTAACATGTGGTGAGTCGGTCATGTCACTGTCACACTGCACTTCCTTGGCAACCCGTTGGTCTAGGAAAGAGATGCACCACTGTCTATGAGGATGGTGATTGTATCATCTTGATTACCTTCTCAATTGATTCCATATTATACATTGAATAACGATTTAAATTATACTAAAAAATTGCACTAAATGTGGAGTGTTCCTGCTCTAAGTTGCGTGCATGCATGTTGTGTTGTAATTAACGTAGAGTATGTGTTATTTTTAGTATGGATGGATTTGTGACCGTGGATTATCGATATTCTGTGATATGTTACTTTATGTTATTGAAAACTGAATATGTGAATGTGGTGTATCGTAAAATGAAAAGAAAAAAGGAATGTGGTGTTAGGTTGCAATTGTAACAATTGTACATATGCTTCATCTTATATATCGGCGAGGTACAATTAAAAATATACTAATTGAAACTTCAAAGTAGCTTATATATCGGTTGAAAGAACAATTAAAAATATAGATTTTTGATTGAAACTAAGTAAAAGTAGCTTTGTAAATTATTAATGAAAAGTTGAAAGAAATTATACGCTTTAAAAAGATATAGATTTTTGTCCAGAATGACAAAATTATCAAAAAATCGGGATAGAAGGAAACTGTAATTTAATAAGGACAAAAGTAACAATTATGAAGTAACAAAGATGAAGTAACAAATGTGGAATAGAGTAAATATTAAGTAACAATTGTGAAACACAAAGTAACATTAACACGTGAAGTAACAATTTTAAAGTAACAATTGTGATTTTTGTCATTTATAATCATGAAAATGTTATTTTTGTCCTTCCAGACTCATTTATTAATTTTTTTGTCCTTGTGGGCCCTTCCCCCAAAAAAATATAGGCTTTAAAATGTGAAATTTGAATATGTGTCTATAATTAGGAACGATATAGTAGTTTATGATATTTTATTTTTAATTTTTATTAATGAATCATTGCTGGGAACTTTTGGTGAGCATGAAATTTTTGTCGGGGAAGAATGAAATAGTTTATGTGAAATTATGTTATGCTATATGTTTTGTTACTATTGCATGAAGTGTATTTATAATAGTTTGTTACTATTTTTTTATTTAATTTTTGGTTTCGATTTTCCTGTATATTAATGGATTTTTTGTTTAACTGATGTTTATCCTCTCCCATTGTATTATTATTATTATTATTATTATTATTATTATTATTATTATTATTATTATTATTACCCTTTGTAGTTTTATGGATTGTTTTTTGCTGTAAAATACTTTCATGCTATCCCTAACTATGGATATGAATGTAGTAGATATTAGATATAGCTATATGGATTGTTTTTTTTTTTTTTTCGGCAGTTTTTTTTTGCTCATTATTATTAACATTAATTAATATTAATATTAATAATTATTATTATATTATTGAGAAACACTTTTGAGGCAAACACTCGAGCGTTCCGATATGCAAACATGAACTACTACGACCAAAACTGTGCCTGGGGAGCAAAATTGGGTCGCTTAACCGACCACAATGCTCGGTTCAACGTTCTATGGTGTCTAGAGCTTGTCGTGGGGCATCCAGAACTTGTTCTGGACATGAATCGGGCCGTTTAACCGAGAGCAGTGCTCGTTTCAGCAATCCAAAAGACCTGGGCATGTCCTGGGATGTCTGGGACTCGTCCTGGACACTTTGGGACATGGCCGGGGCTGAGCAGGTCGCTTAACCGAGGGACCTTCTCGGTTCAGCAAGCCAGAAGAGGCTGAAAACTCAAAAACCACGATTCTAGGGTCCATGGAGCTTTTTTTATAGATTTTTCAGGGCTAATGTCAATTTTCCAAATAGTTGGAGGAAAGAAAGCCTAAAAAGAAAATGAAAAAAGAAAACTAATTTCGAATAAATAAAAATATTCTTACAAGGAGGTGCGAGTTTTACATGCATAATTTTTTTTTGCTCCGTAGAACACCAGTTTATTGTTGTATGATGAAATATATGCAGGAATATTTGTTGCCGGGAACAATGGAGTAATTTATGATTTTTTTTATGAATTGTCTCTGTGAACTTTTGGGATGAGCATGCAATTTTTGTCTGGAAGGATAAAGTAGTTTTTGTGAAACTATGCTATGTTTAGTTATATACTAATTCATTTCAAGTAATGATCTTTTCAAGTACTTAAGGGTTAAGTACATTTGTTTTTACACATTATTATCAAAACGATTTACTTTTGAAAAAATAAATCTACGGTTAGATTATTTTCACATTTTGATTGTGTTGTTAGATCACCCCTATTTGAGGAAACACTTCCTCAAATACTTGAGAGAATCCAGACTCATTTAATCCTACAAAAACTAGATATTATTACACATTTTTTGGGACACATTTAAAAAATGTATCAAAAAATTGCCTTGTCCGTGTTTGGTGTTGAAACGCAGCAATACTTGTGAATTGTTTGATTGGGCAACTACTAAAGATGCGCTTTTATGTGCAGTAATATAGGAAAAGTTATTCGGACGGCTACAATTGTCCTTTTTGACACTTATCCTGAATTTTGAATAAAATAAAATAAATGAAATTCTTGGCGCTAATTTTTTTTTACTTTGCCCACTTTTTTTTTCATTGACCCTCAATAATGTAAAAACCCTACCCTCTCAGTATCCACAGCCATTACTCTTTCTTTTATTTTAAGCATAAAGCGTAGCGGTGAAGCAGCAGCAGAAATCCAACTCTTATTGCAATCGGAATCGGCAGGTAAACCAAAATCTTATTAATCCTTCATTGTTTCTGCAATTGAAGCTTCAAGTTTTCTCTTCCCTTTTACCTTTTCTTTCTCTATTTCGCTGTTTTGTGGAGAAGTAATAAATATTCATATGATTTCTTGTAGTATTGTTGATGGTTGTGTTGATGGTTGTGTTGATTCAGAGTTCAGACAGATGAAAGGAAAATATGTCATCTGAGTATCTATTATAAGTGTGCTTGAATCGTCTTGATTGTGAATGGGTTAGGACTTTCATAAAAAAAAGGTCGATTGTGTATAGTTAAATTAATAGAAGCAGATTTGCAATGAGGTGTTAAAGAAGGGTGTGTTACAAAGGTAGGATGATTTGTGCCTTTAAATGGGCCCTTTCTGGTGTCATGTTTGTTGAATTTATTTATGTTTAAATGGATGTATGTTGTATGGGTAATACTAGTATCCGTAACGATTCCGGCTGCTACTCGAGGCTCGGAGAAAATACTATGATATAACTCAATGTTCTTGTGGAATTAGGCATCATTCAAAAAAATGGAGTATGTTCATTGACTGTCCATATACTCATATTTACTGGGAAGTATCCGGTTGTACATTTCTGAAGTTGCACCATAGAAAACGGGCCTTGAATTTTTCCGTTCGGGTCCCGATAATGCCATATTTTCTCTGTTTGTATGTTGATGGCAAGGGATCAGGTTTGGGACACAGGAGGTGTTATTGCCCTTTCTGAAACAGATCTTAATAGAGATTGATTACTACAAACACTTGAAGAATTACCAAAAGAAGAAGATGCATGATTTTCTTGATGTTGGAAACAATTGGGCCCACCTCCATTGCTTTTTTTTCCGACTCGTTGAACATTGTTATCTTCTTCTTTGAGTGAAAATTTGTTACTAGTGATATTAAGGTACAAGAAAAAAAGAAATCTCTCTCCAATAAATTATACAAAAGGGATAAAGACACTTTTGATCCCTTTGTTTCACGTTTTTGTTTGTGCAAGGCTCCTCCTCTCCACCCAACCCCCTTCCCCTTAATTTTGGCATGTTATCTTTGTCTTATAGAATTTTAGATTGTTCAAATTGAGTTTTGTTTCATTTTTTTTATTGAGGGAGAATCTTGAATGAAATGTTAGCTTGTACTCTTTTGTGTTTCTTATAATATGTATTAGTGTTTGAAAAAAACTAATCTACATTTCATAAGATGTAACATTATATACATTTAGTAGAAGGGCCAAGTCCTATAAGGTTGGCCTACGGCCTCAAATGTGGCAGGGTTGGCCCTGTTTCTTCGTATCGGTCAAGTTAACCGGAACGACGAGCTGAAATTAAAAACTCAGTGAGTAGTGTTAATGTTAATAATACGCGATTTGGCCTGCATTTAGGGGATCTTGCTGATGTTTCACTTAGTAAGGTCTTCTCGGAAACGGTGAAAGCTGAAAATGTTGCCCTTAATATGTAGTTTGCTTTCTCTCAAGTTTGTTATCTAGCTTGGTATATGAATGATAGTTTTTGTTTAGATGTGTTGTGTGCATATCCTTGCACAAACTAGTCAAAGGCATTTGCTTGCTGCATTATACTTGTTTATGATTTCGAAGGAGTTTTGTGTATATTCACAAATTAAGGCTTTTCATTTGTTCTTAGTGAAAATTGCTTATGGCTATGTGAGATTGCCAACTATACGGAAAGTATGCAGATTGAGATTTCTTGGCCAAAAAAAAAGCTCAAATGTTGAATAACATGCAGGTATGGTGCGTAAAAGAAAGAACGGGTGGAAAAGAAGTTTTGTGCTTAGAGACGAGGACATCGAGACAAATGAAAACAATCATTTACCTAACGAAAGAGCAGATGGTAATGTGATGGACCTTCACTTAATATGGTTGACTTTTCTTTCTTACCATAACCATGACTTGTTTGTTCTCTCATGTAAATTATTATAAGTGACTTTTGTGTGGACATGTTTTATGTAGATATTCAAATTGAGCAAAATCAGGATGATCCTATTGATTATGAACAGAATGGTGATTTTCTTAGAACAATTTAGTACATGCTATTTATGAAGCTTTTTTTTTATCAAACGTGTAATTCATAAGATAAGTTCACAAGTCTTTTATTGATTTGTATTTTGGTAGGAGATGAGGAGAATATGGAGGTCAATATAAAGAAAAAAGTTTGAGGACCCACATTGATGGTTAGGATATGGGGCCGGCCTAAAGGACACCCGAAAGAGAATGTAACATGCAATCAGTTAGGTCAACCAATAGGACCCACCAAATCAACATTTGTTGAGTTCCTTGGATCTGTTGCTAGAAATGGCTATTATGCCCCACTTGATCGCAAAAATTGGCATCATATGACAAAGAAAAAGAAAGAGGAGATGATTGCTATCGTGAAGGTAAGTACGATTGAAATGAAATAGTTATATTACATCTTTAGAATTTTTTATCCTCAAATTGGCAACTAATGTTATGTTTGATTTTGACTGCAAGGAAAAATTCGAGGTCCCGCCTAGAATGGATTATTGGATGTTGCAGTTTATTGGACATAGGTGGAGAAATTTGAAGACGGATCTAAAAGCACGTCATTATGATGAAAATGCTCCACTTGATTTTCAAAATCAAGCAATTGACTCAAGAGTGGTTGAAGACCAATGGAAAGAGTTAATTAAGTACTGGAAAACTGATGCTGCAATAGTATGTTTCTCCAATATCTCACTCTGTAAATTGTTAGTTATTCATTGTTATATGCAACATCTTTTTCTCATATACAATAGTAGCCCTATTCTGTATGATCTCCACCAAACTAGAAGAAAAGGAAAACACAAATAATCGGTGATCCTAACCAAAACCTTATGATTTTACTAATTAAGGCAATGACCAGTTTCCTTTTAGTGCCATTTGAACCAATTTTTTTATCTAGGTTTGGCTTTTTGACTTTGCAGAGTACTTGTTAAGATTTCTAGAATACTTGTTGTGATCCTTGTATTTGATCATTTTAGGCTGCAAGTAAATGAAACAAGGAAATTAGAAAGAAAAAAAATGCATCATAGGATTGGAAAAAAGTTTATGCTCAAATTTATGATGAAAATGTATTGATTCTATCTTTTCTTTACTATGTAATATGGCATTTACATCACAAAGGTGTCTTTTTTTTTACAAATTCTAAGTATGCATATGTTTATTGTCTCTAGTCAAAGGATAAGAATGTAGCGCAGCCCCTTCCCGTGTGGAAATGTTCAAAGCATGCTACCTTGATAAAAACAAGAACGCAAGAATCAGTGAAGTTACAAATGCCGTGGTAAGTTATTTAATGTGTAATAGTTCATCTTTTTTCCTACAAGTTATGCTAACTAAATGAGTTAATTTCAGAAAGAAATGGATGAGAGGAGTTAGTCAACTCCCTGCTGGTACAGTTGATGAAATTGCCCCAGATGATGTCTTTGCGAAAGTAATTGGAAAAGATAGAAACGGTAGAGTGCGTATGATAGGAGGAGGTGTTGCTCCTCTCTGATCTATGGGACAACTTTCCTAGTCGTGGCTCCAACTATCGAATGGCTATGGAGTATAAATCTGCTTTGGAACAGTCCAAGGAACGTTATAGCGAGCAAGCGGAGATAAATAAAAAATTGATGGTTGAGCTGGCGGATATAATAAACAAATAAGCTAGCAGACGGTGGTTACCTTGGTTGATCTAAAAGATCGACGCTTTGACCGTCTAAGGAGAGTAGTTCTGCATAGAGCCGCCCAAGTGTTCGGCCTCTACCGCTAGTCCACACGAACAGCCCGTCGGAATCCCATCATGGATTGCTATTGGAAAACTTCGGTTGCTAGACCGGCCATTTTCCCCTCTCTCCAACTCTCTATAGGATACTCTCTATTTTACACAAGAACTATTAGTTCTTGGAATTGTGATGTACAAAAGAGCTTGACACCCACCTTTTTTTTATAATGAGAGGGGCGCCCCAACTAGAGTGGAGGAGAAGAAAACATTTTTTCCAATAAAATAAGGAAAATATAATTGATTGATTTATCTCATTTATTATAATTTCTAATATTAAATAAATCTAGGATAAAGTCAATATCTAATATTGACTATCTTTATTATATTACCATAAATCAATTTACACATGTGTATATATCACATATATATAACACATATAAATCTATATACATATTTTAATTAAATGACGCGCACATGCACATCATATGTGCAAGTCACGTATGAGTGCATATATCTATATATATATATATATATATATATATATATATATATATATATATATATATATATATATATATATATATATATATATATATATTTCTTAGATTCTTTTTCATATAATTTTCTTTTTGAAAATTTCTTTTTCTTTTTTCCTTTGTAAAAAGGATCAGAAGATTTTTCTTTCTTATCTTTAAAAGACTTTTTAGAAGAAGATGGCATATCCATACCAAATTGATCACAAAATCTACCTAATTGTGATTTCTCAGATAAATTCTGTCGTTTTATTTGTTGATTTAGCTTTATTTCATTACAAAGAGCTAAACCTTCTTGAATAATTGTACCTATTAATTTTCCATAAGTATAATCATCATAAGGGATATTAAGAAAATCTTTTCTTAAATTTTTTCTAACTTTTTCAGCAAATAAATAAGGTAACCCATCAATAAATTTGGATTTCCAATGTGAGCTATTACTTTCTGGTAATTCCATAACTCTATTTAAAAAAGTATCTTTATACCAACGAAAATCTGTTAATGTTTTATATCTAAGATTTTGTAATAAAGTACGAATATTCTCACAATTATCAGAAATTCTTCCTGTAAAATATTCAAGAATTGTAGTAACTAAAGTATAAACTACGTAGTTTATACTTTAATACCCACACCATCGAATAAATGTTTATATGCTATGCATGTCATGGGTTCTCTTTTTGATGTTCATACGAAATAAATTGTAATTATGAGAACTGTAGCTGCTGCTTAGGTGTCTTAAAAAAGTGTTGTCTTCTGTTGTATAATCATTCATTTACTTAAGACTAAAGGTGTACATGTGTGATTTTGGATATATGTTCTTAGAAATTTATGTCTTAGATTGTAATAGCAAAAGTTGGGATGGCATGAGCGATATTAATACGGATACATAAGGTGTATGCATAAAATATGTGATAAGAAACTGCAAGAGTAATGAGGTGTGTGATTGTTTATCAATATATGCAGTTTCTTTCTTCTTTGCAGTTTATTTGTTACGTCTCAACTGGATTGGAGGAGTTTTTCATTACATGAGCAAGTTTCAGGAAACCAGCTCTTGCAATTACTTCTATGGTTTGGCAAATGGTAATAAATAATTATCTACGTTGTTTCTTTGACTCATATTTGCATTGATTTTGTTAAGAAAAAGATCTTGATTGCGTGTTGTTTTTAATATCATGAGATTTTCTCCTACTCTTTGTTTGAGTTACACTATTCTGTTATTGCAAATTTGCTATGCTTATGGTTGTACATTTTCTTCAACCTATTATATAAGGGGAGCCTCTTTGATGATTTCAGCAAATCAGTGGAGGTCAGTTGAAAGCCCTAACAATAAAACCATAGGGAATAAAAAAACAGAGTTATGTTTTACTACTTACTGCATTACTATCATACATGTACCGTTCCCAAAACAACATAATAATGCATTCATACTATTAACACATAGTGCATGCTGTTTCGACGGGCAGCCGTGCCTTGCACGGCATCCACCCCACTAGTGCTTTCTAGTCTTATTATTATCTTCAACTTGAATTTCAATCATTTAAACTTCATTGTTCTGAGTCTCTTGTCATGTCTGTTATGAGAATGAAATTGTGTCTGTCTATCTTTGGCCTCAATCTTTTGTCTCTTTTCCCTGAATGAGTGCTCATAGGCTTTTGACGAAACATCCGTTTAATTGCAGCAAGTTTCTCATAGGCTTTTGTTGCTACTTTGACATCAACTGAAAAATTATGTTGGGAATAATTGATTTTCGGAATGATCGATTTTCGGAATAATCGATTTTCGGAATAATCAATCTTCTTCACTAAAACCCCATCTTTAATTTAGCTCCCTGGTGAAAATATGAGTGCTTGAGTTAATAATATTTTTTAACAACTTGCAATGGCTGACTTATTTACCCTTACCAGCCTTTGTAGTTGTCCTTTATTTATTGTTCTATACAGAGAGAGTGAAATGTTTTCTGTGTTTTTTGTTTGTTTATATTTCCAAGAGTGTGTGAAATGTTGCTGACTTTGCAAGAGTAAATGATTTAAACTTTATCAAAAACTACATATAAACAGTTGGACTTTATCAAAAATTACAAATTTAAAACTAATGTGTTAGAAAACATTTATCATGATTTGCTTCAGTGATGTCTTTATTTGAAAGTTAGAATAATTTGGCCATTGTAGTTATTCTTTCTGTGTATTATAATCTGGCCAACGTCGTAAAATGCTCTTATAGATGAGTGAGATGCGATCATGGATGTATGATCAATGGCTTCGACCACCTAGAAATGGGTTGAAGATCGAGTACATTAACGGTGTAGATGCTTTCTTGACTTTTGCTTGTGAAAATACGGAGACGCCGGATATGATTCTGCTGTACGTGAAAGTTTGGCCGAGGAGAGAGAGAGCAACGGCCGCACAATCTGCAATGCAGGCGGAGATAGCAAGGATTGCGCAGCTAGTCCAAGGATTCCTCCATACTCCAGGTGGTGCTTGATAGTGAGGATTATGGATTGTTCATATTTTGCTATGTATTGTGTTGTCACTTTATTTTGTTTTGGGAATCCTAAGTGGAACAACATAAGCTTTTGTAACTTACTAATTAGCTATATGGAGCCTTTATTGACTTGGTTTGGTTGATGCATTAGTTAAATATTGTGTTAGTTTTTCATGAATTGTGAAATTGTGATTTATTTGTTCAGGTGGAATGAGAATTTACGAATAAATGAAAATAAAAAAATCTAATGTTTCCGACGGAGTAGTGACGAAATTCGTCGGAATGTTGTCGGAATGGTTTTCCCTTTTAATAATCACAGCAGATGTTATGAAAATTACCGACAAATCAGTGACAAAATTTGTCGGAATTTAGTCGGAATAATTAAGCAAATTTTCGTCGGAAATTTGTCGGACTAAATTGTCAGAAGTTCGTTGGAATCATTTCGTAAGAACTTCGTCGCTAATGTTGTCGGAACCATTCGTAGCAAATTTTGTCGCTAAACTCGTCGGAAATTTCGTCGCAACACGTTTTCAACGGGCTTTTTTCCAACAACCCATATTTCGTCGGAAATTGGTCGGAAACACATATTTCCGACGAAATACCGACGAATTCTCCCGTAGGAATTGCCGGAGATTCTAGATGTATACATTTTCAATAATATCATTTTGTTCTTGCTTAACTGTATTTAATATATGATCTTTGTCATTTAAACTTAAATAATTATCCCACCAACCTTTCAGTTGACCTGTAAATCCTGCAATTATCATTTTTGCAACATTTTTATCAGTATTTCCTGAAGATTTGCATATAGTACTATACATTAACATTCTATGTATCATACTATAAATTTGTTTATCAGCGTAACCATCAAGGTTCCATTCATAAATATGTTTTCCTGAATAACTATTATTAATAACATATTCTTGTTCCTCATGGAGAGTATCTATTGGGGAAGGTCCTCTATAATAATAATTATGCTGAGTAGGATGATCAGCATATTTTTTAAGTCTATTTAATTCAAATTTAACTGTATCATTATGACTACCAGTTCCAATAGTATTAGATATATCTTGATCTAAAGTATTTATTTTTAAATTTTTAAATTTTTCTTCAATAAATTTTTCTAAGTCTCCCTTGGGTTTTAAAATAAAATTTTTAATATCAGGAGGAGGTTGAAGATGAGATGTAGTGACAATATCATTAATTTCTGCATTTTTTTCTTTTATTGATTTATTTAATGATATATTCTTAATAGCAGAATAGATTATATCTGTTCTTTCAGAGATTACTGCTATCTGTTCACCTAGAATATTTAGATATAAATTAGTGTAGTTTTGAGTAACTAATAATTGATTTAATTCTTTAAGTGTAAATGTTAAAGAATCATTCTCAATTAATTTGGAAAATGCATTAAAATTAAGTATTTTACCATTTTTCTCTATTGAAAAAGCTTGTTGTGGAGGATATGTATCTTTCATAAATTTTCCTCCTTCTAATTTAAAATCACGTTCAATAATACATAAATATTCTTTAACATATGTTGAAATAAACCAGGGAATAAAAGTTATTATTTTATTTTCTTTTTCAAGAAATTTATAAAATTCGTCTTGATAGTAAATTCTATCTTCGCTTGAAATATTATCAAAAAACCGATCTCTAAATGGATTTCATTTTTGCAATTTAAATTCATTTTTAATTGTATTTCTAGCCAGAGAACCTGGACTAAAATCAATTTTTGGTGTGAAATCCATTAAATATTATAATTCATTTTTGATTCAGTTAGATCTGAATCTTCCATTCCTTTTCCTCTAACTATATTATTTTTATCTAAAGATAAATTCTTAATATAAGTTTCACGTAATTGAGAAGTAGAGGCCCTATTGGGTTCTAGCGGTATTTGAATATTTTCAAAATGAGAAATAAAAGATCTCATAGATGTTGATCTTGATAATAAATTCCTTGGAATATTTTCCAATTGTGAATTCATTATGATAGAAATATTTCCATCTCAACTCTGGACTATATTAGTCACACCTTGACATATAATAGGAGTTTTGGGTACTGCATTGGCAATTTGCCAATTATCTGGTAGAGGAATTTCCTCCCATTTAATTGATCTTCTAGTCGTAATATTCGACTTGCTAAAAATTGTTTCAATTAGAATAGTCTCATTCAAAGGTTTATCTTTTATTTTACACATAGGATTCAAAGTGTGTAAAGGCTTGTAATAAATTCTATAACAAATACATATTATCTCTGATCCAGGAGCATAATTATATCCATGCGTTTTAACATTCATTGTCAAAGAATCAAGAATATTAATATCAGATAAAGATAATTGTAGATTCGGATAAACATCAAAATATACTGGTCCATGTGCCAAACTTGACTGAATTATTCCCATTAGAGATTTTTTCCAATCTAAATTTCTACCATCTCTTAAGGCAGCAATAAAACTTTCTGGAAGATTTTCCAATGTAAGAGGTTTAAAAGCAATTTGGACTAAACCAATATGAAGAAATTTATGAGTTTTTCTATAAGGAAAAATATCTTTTTCCCCTAGTAATTTAATGACCATTTCTTCATTATTCAAAGAAATAGATTCTTCAGAGGTTTTAATAATTTGTTTTAAACCTAATTTTTCGAAAGTACCTAATTGGTAAATTGTCTTTGGTTCTATCCTAGGGATAGTCCATTTATTTAATAAATCCGGATTTCTGGGAATTTCAAATTTTTGAGTAATACTATTTTTCATTCTTTCTGTATTTCTTAACATGTTTTGATTTTGAGAAAGTGTTTAAAATATAATAGAAGATAAATATAAATACTACCATGGCTCCGATACCAAAAGAGGGGATAAGGTATAGCTTATTAAAATTAATTAATGAATCTTTAACTTCTTCTGACACAGAAGCATGCTGTAATTCATGTATGCAGAATATTCAATGTATTAAACATGACAAAGAAGAAGGAGAAGAATTTTATAAAATTCTTTCACAATTTAAAGATTTAGAAATAAATGTTTTATCAAATAACAATATTGTCGAGTTTCTAAAATTAGTTAAAGATCCTGAGCTTCGTTCTCAATTAATTGATAATATTCAAGCGATTCCATCATCCTCTAGTCTTGATGAATCTAAAGAAATAAAAAGTTCTCAGGAACCTTATTCTATGAAAAATGTTATGAAAATGTTAAAAGAAAGACAAGTTGTGGAAAAACCAACCACAATGGTTGAACTTTTAAAAGAAATAACTTATCTAAAACAAGAAATAACGAAGTTAAAAAATACTAATAAAAATTTAGAAGAAAGAATTTCACTTATTAAATATCAAAAAATAAATTCTCATATAGAACAAAGTTCTAATTTACCAGATATACCATCAATATTAGAACAAGATAATTTCTTAAATAATTTAAGTATTATCTTTTCTCAAAAATGGTATGTAAAAATTAATTTACTCATAAATAATTCTTAAAAACAAGAATTAATTGCTTTAATTGATAGTGGTGCAGATATGAATGTTATAGAAGAAGGATTAATTCCTACAAAATATTTTGAAAAAACTACTATGACACTTAGTCATGCTGGTGGTGAAAAACTTGATATAAAGTTTAAACTTCCTAAAGCATATATTTGTAAAAATAATGTTTGTATTCCTACAAGTTTTCTATTGGTTAAAAATATTACTAATCAAGTTATACTTGGAACTCCATTTCTTAAAAATATATATCCTTTAACTCATGTAAATGAAAAGTGGATAAGGAAATTTCGAAGGTAGAGAAATAAAATTTGATTTTATTACTAAACCAATACCTAATATTCTTAATCAAATTAAAGATCTTATAGATCATAAGAATTTACATTTAAATTTTTTAAAACAAGAAGTTAATATATTTTCTATTGAAGAAAAGCTTTTAAATCCAAAGCTTAAAGAAAAAATAAAAACAGTGAAATTGAAAGAGGTGTTCCTAGAATGGTTATAAATTATAAACCATTAAATAAAGTTTTAAAATGGATAAGATCTCCAATTCCTAATAAAAAAGATTTATTGGATAGACTTTATAATTCTATTATATTTTCTAAATTCGATTTAAAGTCTGGATATTGGCAAATTCAGATTTCAGAAAAAGATCAATACAAGACAGCTTTTAATGTCCCTTTTGGACATTATGAATGGAGAGTAATGCCTTTTGGATTAAAGAATGCTCCATCAGAATTTCAGAAAATTATGAATGATATTTTTATTCCTTACAGTGAATTTATTATAGTTTATATTGATGATATATTAGTATTCTAAAAAACTATTGAAAATCATTTTAAACATTTAGAAATTTTTAGGAAATTAGTTATACAAAATGGGTTAGTTATATCTAAACCTAAAATGTCTTTATTTCAAACAAAAATTAGATTTTTAGGACATAATATTGAGAAAGGAAATATTATTCCTATACAACGTAGTATTGAGTTTGCCTCAAAATTCCCAGACATTATTCTGGACAAAACTCAATTGCAAAGATTTTTAGGCAGTTTAAATTATGTTTCTGCTTATTATAAATATTTAGTAAAAGATGTTGCTATACTATATGATAGATTAAAGAAATCACCAAAACCTTGGTCTGATCAGCATACTAAAGCTGTTCAAATTATTAAAACAAAAGTAGCTAATCTTCCTTGTCTAATGTTAGCTAATCCCTTACGGGATAAAATAATTGATACAGATGCTTCAGATATTGGTTTTGGAGGAATTTTAAAACAAATTTGTCCAAAGACAAAACAAGTTTATCTTGTTAGATTTCATTCTGGTAAATGGAATACTAGTCAAAAAAATTATTCTGCAGTAGCAAAAGAAATTTTAGCTATTGTTAAATGTGTTTTAAAATTTCAGGATGACTTATACATTAAGAAATTTCTTATTTATACAGATTGTCAATCTGCAAAATTTATGTTTAATAAAGATTTTAAGCATGATGTTTCTAAACAAATGTTTGCAAGATGGCAAGCACATTTAGCCCTTTTGATTTTGATATTCTTCATATGAAAGGTGAAGATAACAGTCTTCCTGATTTTCTAACTCGTGAATTTTTACAGGAATGACATCTCGAGGAAGAGGGATTTTTAATCCCTATCGTGGTCGAGGTGGACGAGGAAATATCCTTGTTCAACATGGAAATAGAACACTTATTTCAGATAATATATCTGAATCTTCACAAAGTCATAATAATAATTCTGATAACCTTTACCAGGAATTTCTAGAAATATATAAAAAAAAAGAATGGGAAAGGCAAAATTACTGAGGATATACCCTCATATGCAAATATTGTAACATCTGAAGAAGAAGATATAACTTCTTATCAAGAAAATGAAGATCAAGGAATTATATTTCTTATTGAATATGATGATTTGAAAAAGAAAAATGACCCATGGTCATTAATGGAAAAATATTTGGATAATAATCCTTTTCCGGCAACTGCATATAAGCAGAGATCTTATTATGAAAGTTTCCTAAAAGCCTCTGAATGTGAAATTACACATTTCATGGCAAATGATCAGAAAGAATATACTTTCAGTAAGATTATCATAAAGAGAATCTATCTTCCAAATGAATGGGGAATATCTTTATTCAAAGAAAAAGAATATCTTTTTCAAGAAAAAAATATATCCATTAAATATAATTATTGGGATTATATCCAAGCATTTACTAATGTATTCTTATATGAAAATAGAAAACAAAAACATACTTGGTTTATTAAAGTATGTCCAGAAGTATATAAACATTTGGAATATATACCAAATTGGTTTCAGCAATGGTGGTTGTTGCATGGACCTTCCATCAAAATTCTTCCAGAAGAATTCTCTTTGTTTTGGCCATTTCATTCTCGTTTGCCCTATATATAGACTAGTTTCAGTAACGAGAAAGGTACGCTTGAGTTTTTACTCGCCTCTTCTCTTTCTCTTCCTATCTTGTAAAAATCTGTTGAATAAAATTTCTTACTGGTTACAACTTAGAGTTAATTTGTAAGTTTATTTTCTTTTGTTTAATTTTAATTTTATTATTTATTATAATAGCCTAATGATAGGCTAAACACTACAAGTGTTAAAATATAATGAGAAGATAAGTTTAAATACAGATATGGTCTTTTATATTGGGATGTATAAATGCTTATTAAGGGTTGAGCAAGAAAAATCTGGCAATTTTATATAACAAGGTTTTAATTCTTTCTGGCATAAATAAAACTTTAACCTTTTGTAGCCTTGAATACCCGTCTTAGCCCAGGTATGTCATTCTTTGGGTTATTGGCTTTTGCAATGGATTAAAGTATATTTATCGACGGAATTAATTAAGTAAAACTCCATTTTTGTTATATAATTTTAGGACGGATTTTAAATGTTTATAAATATTCCCCATTTTAATAAGCTATACCTTATCCCCTCTTTTGGTATCAAAGCCATGGTAGTATTTATATTTATCTTCTATTATATTTTAAACACTTTCTCAAAATCAAAACATGTTAAGAAATACAAGAAGAATGAAAAATAGTATTACTCAAGAATTTGAAATTCCCAGAAATCTGGATTTATTAAATAAATGGACTATCCCTAGGATAGAACCAAAGACAATTTACCAATTAGGTACTTTCAAAAAATTAGGTTTAAAACAAATTGTTAAAACCTCTGAAGAATCTATTTCTTTGAATAATGAAGAAATGCTCATTAAATTACTAGAAGAAAAAGATATTTTTCCTTATAGAAAAACTCATAAATTTCTTCATATTGGTTTAGTCCAAATTGCTTAAATATTAATATATGGTAATACCAATAATTAAATTGCACAATCCAAGTGTATCTTATACACACACAACCCCTACCGGAATTGCGTTATCGGAGCCGAGCCAGGAATGGTCGTTAGTGGACGCCCACCACTTTTCACGGTTAGAGAGGCATTGCGCCACCTTAGCCAATAAATTGGCATCCGGAATATTTTTTAATTAATATAATACTACTAATATCTTGTATTTAATTTATTCAAAATAAATAAACACCACCATATTAATTTACCACTATAACCTTTATAGTACGAGATAAACTTTCCTTATTTGGTTATCATCTATAACCACATTTTAATCCGGTTAGATGTTCTTATGTGTGTGACCCGATAGGCTTCCGAATATGTTGGCCGTAGACACAAATTGCAAATTATGAAAATGCCCTTCATGCCTAACGATCACGGGATAGCGTCTAGCAACACACCGTGACCCCCAATTATCGGAAGAGTCAAATGCAATGACTACTACCTTTCATGTGAAACAGTTACCGTGTAACTTACAATCATATCGCTGTAATAATATCCATACGGTCGTTAGTCGAGTGTCAAAACATCAACGACCGTATCTTATAATCTGGATATCATGCTCCCTCGAAGTAACTCATTTACTTCCACATTGCAAAGATTCATGAGAGTAAGACATTCCTTATAAGAATGCCATTTCGGATATTCGATCCCAATTATAGGATACGCGATTCCCGGACGACCAATCATGTATACTCAGCATGCTTCAATATCATACCCAATCACTACCGCATTATCGCCCCGTGGCTAGGGGAAACCTCAATAGTGTCAAAGCATGACAATCCACACCGTGATGCCATGAAGACTCCGGTCTTAAGGATAATTACACAACCGCCACATAGTGTGACACTTATCCGTGTAAGTGGGTCGATCTAACATACGCATTCTCTAATACACGTCCACGTACAGTCCAAGTGTCTCTACACTTCGATTGACGAGATCTATCCCTGCCCTTAAAGATAGAAGACATCTAATACGTGCTAGCCTGTTCATACTATCAATGCCCTGTTTAATAGTACATCAGCCTAGAGACATTTAAGTATCAAGCTTATTAAAGTGATTAGAGATCTCATCAACCATAATCGCCTATCATTGTTTCTCTATCACGGTTTAATACTAAGGACGTCATCATATAACAATTCATAATTGGTTCTTTAAAAGAACATATATATGACAACAGAAAATCCATTTAATATATGTATAAACATAAAGAAATAGTAGAAATGATCCGACCCGGTCGGATCCGGTTCAACCCGATTGGGTTTAGGACACTATTTCAACAATCTCCCACTTGGCCTAAAACCAATCACTCGCACACACAAGACCAAGTTGAAACACAAGAATCTCATGCAATACTCACAACCATCCCTAGCCATGAACGGATCGCTATCCGTGGGAACTCAGACTATCTTCATATCATGTTCAATGACCAAGTCAAAGGAGCCACCTCAACACACACACGGATCTCTGACGAGACCCTGGTCCTTGCTTTAAGCAATGAATCCACTTACTATATCAACTCTATAGAAAAGGTGGAAGAACCGTGTAAGGTTCATGAATGAACCTTTTAGATCCATGTACTGCTCCCGCTGCGCCTCTAAGGCACTACTGTGTTTTGGCTAAGTTGTAGGGTTTACAGTGACCCATAGACTAGAACATTTCCAGCTCACTGTATCACTTAATCAAAGTGATTGCAAACCAAGACTGTAACTCCCACTCGCCTTCATAAGACTTAGGATATATGTCTGTATAACTATATTTATCTGATTCCAAGTTTCGATAAACAGGGAAACCATCCTTAACTTGTTTAAGGATTTTCTCGACATTCACCAGATTTACTTTCATACTTGCTCATGACTATTCATGGACTATGAACATCCGGAATTACCTATAAGATGGTTCATATCGCAGTAGCGAAGGAAACCTTCCACAAGCATCATCTTTCACCTTATATTTAGGACCAACGTCCTAACATAGATAGATCTCGAGAACACCGTCTAGCAGTATCCCTGTCGCGACCTATGCTAAATTCTTTTAGCATCACATCTATATAGGTAAACTATAATCTAACAGCAGTTAAATCTATCACTATAGATTCTTATTTCTAAAATAAGAACTACTAATCCAAGTGCTTTCGTAAAGACCTTGAACTACCAAACATTAATTGACTGTGACATGGGGTATTAATTCTCGAGAGAGATATCTAATACCTTGCTCAAAAATCATAACACACTCTCACTATCCATCTTGCACATGGGCGTATCCTTCTTTTAACTAAATCAAACTCCTTTGATTACCAAACAAAGAAATCATCTAGAGAAACTTGTTTGAGTCCATAAATGGATCTCGTGGGCTCACATATCATGTTATCGTCTATGAACATCGAGCTGTTTGCCCAACGTCTTCAACACTATCATATAGTCATGATACGAAGTTATAACAAGCATAGTCTGAATAGAACTGGGCTCAGCCTTACAAGGACATTCCCTCCAGGTAAGACAGACTAGGTTCACAACCTGGTTGTCACTTATGGAATCTAATTCAGATATTATGGCTCTTAGCCATATCTATAAATCTTGCCTTTCAAACAATCCTTCATCAGTCGTGAGATATTCATTCTTCAAGATGAACATACCAGCAGCATTTTCAAGCTTGAGGTTATCCACAGACTTACAGAACTTTTGTGTGCACTGAGCAGTGTTCTACACATCATCGCTATGCGGCGTCTGCTCATGCTCCAATAGTTGAATATATCTTTGTGGTTCTCAAACTACTTTTGAAATCTAATTCACTCCCACTGTTTCTTTTGGAAGAAACACTTTCTTTAGAAGACAGCATGTTTGGAGACAAACATTTTGCTCCACGGACAAGTAAATAATATACAGCGTGCTAACTAAGACATTCCACAAAGTTGCATTTGTCGTACTAGGCTCCAAGCCTTTCTGACTCAGCCTATGACAACTTCAAATCATCGGTTAAGATAGATTCGACATTATTCTCTTCCATATCTAATACAGAATTTATTCAACCTTTATTCCTTGGAACTCGGTTAAGCATAAGGACACTATCCCGAAACGGGTAAGGGATACTTCGCATGGCTTGCGTCATACATTTATCATATAAAGTGTTGTTGCCATTTTGGGAACACAATCTAATTGCGTATCCCAAAGATGGTATCCTTCAAGGGAGAATCTTATTCCTTTTCAGACGACTTCTGAAACACCCTTCAAGTATTAACCAATTGAAGATTAATTCCTAAGTAGCTCATCAATCTCATATTCATACTAGCTCAAACTTTTTAAGCTTTCCCAGTTATGCACTTCACTGAGTACACTTGACTATTTCTAAAAACAGACGTAGAGACTAATAAACAATTATTTGTGGCGGTAATTGTCATAAGCTGACAAACATCGGTATGTTTAGGCTTTAGACAATTTTTTCTAGATTTTACAACCTTTTTCATAAAAGGGTATTTAGTTATCTTTAGATAAGATACGTATTACCCACATGATTCATAATCATATGGTTCAACATCATCAGAATGATGTTTAATTACACGCTTCCCTTCCAGAGAGACTATGTCTAGAACAACCACAAATATTAAGGATAACAGCCACACAAATATTTAGTTGAGGTCTCATCACATATATCAACTATATAGTGACAACAATCTAGTATGTTAGATTCAGTGACCTTCCAACTTTATCAGAATAACATTTATTCTTTACAATTGAATATGTCTACTAAATTCTAACAAATAACTGAAAGTATGTTCTTCATAAGAACCGGAACATAATAACATTTATTTAGTTCCCTTATTAGTTTACTCGATTCAGAATATGGTAAGTGTTACAACGTTTGTTTTACCTTCCATATCTGTATTCAATCTTTCTAATTTAATCACACTCGTAGGGTATCATATATCTTAGAGTTGACTTTGAACTTAGATAGATTTATCTCAACTCACTTGCCTAGAATAGAAACTTCAGTTTGTTCTCTATTTAAGCACATGCCCTAACTTTCCCTTTTAATCCTTTAAGCACTTGTGAATATTTCTTAGTGTAGTCTTCATAAGACTTAAGAAAGATCACAAGAGCTATGTCTTTAATTTCATTTCATAAAGAAAATCTAAAGTTTATTAAATAGTTTATTTAACCTTTTGAATCGTATTCAAAACATTGACTATTTAATTAACCTTTAAGCAATGATAGAATTAAGTCGATACTTAAATCTTACAATTTTGAAAACAACCTTTCCAAAATTAGATGTGGTCATTCTTATCCAACGTTTGAATTAATTGTCATCATATGCCTGAATGATCATATTGGATCGTATCCAATGTCTTGAGCTACCGTTTTTCATTAATAATTAAAGTCTTGGAGCACTGCATCAATTATGTAGTCTCCTTGTCTCTAACTACTATAACGGGATTGCTCGTGTCATTGCTTATTTTAAAAGGATTAAAATTTACTTAACCATTCTTGAGTTTCTCAAACAGTCATAATTTGGTTTTACTAATCGAGAAAAACATAAATATAAAAGTTTGCTAAAACTACAACATAAAAATAAAGATAAAAGAGTGTCGTTGTCTATACACGCAAAATCAAATATGGTCTTTGGGATTATGATTTTGCTCCCACTAGTCAACTACTCCTAATTGACTTTCAAGAATTTTTCAAAATCCTTTAGTGGCTGGAATCCTATCTAGTTGACTCGATCCCCGACGTGGGCCGATCGACCGAATCAATTTTGACGGGTAGGTACTTCTTAGTTCTTACCAATCATGTCTAACGTGACTTCCAGTGGTTTGACTAGTCAACTCTTTGACAATTCACATCGTCTATGTGATAGTCAACCTTATGTCTCTAAAATCAGACGGTCCTGACGTGTGCCAATCACCGCAAGATTCTTAGTCGAGTCGTAACCCAAGTATTCATGAGATCTCATAACGATCATATCTCGATAATGACGATATACCCGAAGTAGGTCAACTCCCGACGTGGGCCGATCAGCTGGGTCTGGACAAGGGCTCTTCACCGTCACTATAATATTGGGAGACATATTATAACTCGATTTTTGTTGTGGGAGTAATTTTAAATTAATTCACTTAATTAATTTTGAATTAATTCTCTTAATTAATTTAACTATGGTCTCATCAAGTATATCTATCTCTATAGACATACGTCCTACACATTCATCTAAATCGTGACTAGTTATGCATCTATCGTATCATATAAAATAAATACAAGCACAAAATAAATAAATGCGTAAAGTAACCGGTATTATCATGGACTTTTCCTTGGTGCGGTTTCGAATACAAACTGACGAAACCGCGGGTCACAATCTAAGGGTAGCTGCAACCGCCAACAGGGGATCTTTATTTTCGTCTTCATCTTCTGCTCCATTCTTCTTACATTTAATTCTATCTAATAAAATAAATACACCCGCCGCACACGGGGGGGGGGGGGGGGGGGGAGCTAACGGGAATGATATAAAATGCAAAAAATAAACTAGGTCACGTTCTTCATAACGGCCTAGGACAATTTTTAAACCAACAGAAAATTAAATCATTCACATATATCCTATTGGTCGAGTCCATGATCAATCGGGGTCCATATAATCATATTATATCTACTATATCTAATCAATACAATAATATCTTATGAAAAAGATAAAATTAAAATTTAACTACTTGCGTCTCAATTAATCAATTAACATTTAATCTATTAAATAATTTTATCCAATCAATTAACTAATTAACATTTAATTAATTAAATGATTTTAATCGAAATAAAATTAATGATTAATTTTAAACGATTTTTAATTTTAATTTTAATAAATTAGAACTATTCCAAAATTAAATCAAAATTAAAATTATGTCTCTTTTGTTTCTTTCCTTTTGATTCGTAATCAAAAGGGATGCATTTGGTTTCCTAAACCAAAAGACATCTTCCTAAACCAAATTTGGTTTAGGCATGGCCACTTTTCAAAATCAAAATTTCGGAAGTGGCCTAGGCCTAGGCCTTTTACAAATCAAATATTTGAAAAGGGTCTAGGCCTATTCCAAATCAAATATTTGGAAAGGCCAAATAATTTTGATTTAGGCCTGACCACTTTCCAAAATCAAAATTTGAAAGTGGCTTGGCCTAGGCCATTTTTCCCAAATCAAATATTTGGAAATGGCCTAGGCCTATTCCAAACAAAGTTTGGAAATACCATTATTATTTTAATGTCATGTGGCATCTCAATGGCCCAAACTATTTGAACCATTGGTTAGCCACATGACACAACTAGACAAATGAGAAATTACCAATCACAACTATGAACCATATTGAATCACAAAATACACAAAACAAAAATTTGGAGATCCGCCAGCACTGACCGGTCAACCGACTGCCGGCAGCAGGTTGCCCTGCTTGCCGCCGCCACCGGTGGTGGTGCAGCCGCCAGTCGGCCGAGCACCACCCGATCTCGTTTTTTTTTCTTTTCATGTATCACTTTTGCGAATCAAAATTTTTTCATATTTTAATTACGTGATTTAAACGATAAAATTAACTACGCAAAATAACATGCTTATTGCTTAAGCTCGAAACTCGCTCTGCTACCACTGTTAGGAAATCTACGCGGGAACGCAGCGGAATTCAAAAATTTATTTCCTATCGACCCAAGATCGACTTCGCTTAAGCAATAAACAAATAAGCTAGTAGACAGTGGTTACCTTGGTTGATCTAAAAGATCGACGCTTTGACCGTCTAAGGAGAGTAGTTCTGCATAGAGCCGCCCAAGTGTTCGGCCTCTACCGCTAGTCCACACGAACAGCCCGCCGGAATCCCATCATGGATTGCTATTGGAAAACTCCGGTTTCTAGACCGGCCCTTTTCCCCTCTCTCCAACTCTCTATAGGATGCTCTCTATTTTACACAAAAACTATTAGTTTCTGGAATTGTGATGTACAAAAGAGCTTGACACACCTCTTATTTATAGTGAGAGGGGCGCCCCAACTAGAGTGGAGGAGAAGAAAATCTTTTTCCAATAAAATAAGGAAAATATAATTGATTGATTTATCTCATTTATTATAATATCTTATATTAAATAAATCTAGGATATTGTCAATATCTTATATTGAATATTTCCAAGATATTTTCAATATCTAATATTTTTCTATCTTTATTATATTACCATAAATCAATTTACACATGTGTATATATCACATATATATAACACATATAAATGTATATAAATATTTTAATTAAATGATGCGCACATGCACATCATATGTGCAAGTCACGTATGAGTGCATATATATATATATATATATATATATATATATATATATATATATATATATATATATAATATATATATATATATATAATATCTAATATTAATATATGATAATACCATTAATTAAATTACACAATCCAAGTGTATCTTATACACACACAAATTGCGCCACCTTAGCCAATAAATTGGCATCCGGAATATTCTTTAATTAATATAATACTATTAATATCTTGTATTTAATTTATTCATAATAAATAAACACCACCATATTAATTTACCACTATAACCTTTATAGATAAACTTTCCTTATTTGGTTATCATCTATAACCACTTTTTAATCCGGCTAGATGTTCTTATGCGTGTGACCCGATAGGCTTCCGAATATGTTGGCCGTAGACACAAATTACAAATTACGAAAATGCCCTTCATGCCTAACGATCACGGGATAGCGTCTAGCAACACACCGTGACCCCCAATCATCGGAAGAGTCAAATGCAATGACTACTACCTTTCATGTGAAACATTTACCGTGTAACTTACAATCCTATCGCTGTAATAATATCTATACGGTCGTTAGTCGAGTGTCAAAACATCAACGACCGTATCTTATAATCTGGATATCACGCTCCCTCGAAGTAACTCATTTACTTCCACGTTGAAAATATTAATGAGAGTAAGACATTCATTATAAGAATGCCATTTCGGATATTCGATCCCAATCATAGGATACGCGATTCCCGGACGACCAATCATGTATACTCCGCATGCTTCAATATCATACTCAATCACTACCGCATGATCACCTCGTGGCTAGGGGAAACCTCAATAGTGTCAAAGCATGACAATCCACACCGTGATGCCATGAAGACTCCGGTCTTAAGGATAATTACACAACCGCCACATAGTGTGACACTTATCCGTGTAAGTGGTCAGTCTAACGTACGCATTCTCTAACACACGTCCACGTACAGTCCAAGTGTCTCTACACTTCGATAAACGAGATCTATCCCTGCACTTAAAGACAGAAGACATATAATATGTGCTATCCTGTTCATACTATCAATGCCCTGTTTAATAGTACATCAGCCTAGAGACATTTAAGTATCAAACTTATTAAAGTGATTAGAGATCTCATCAACCATAATCGCCTATCATGGTTTCTCTATCACAGTTTAATACTAAGGACGTCATCATATAACAATTCATAATTGGTTCTTTAAAAGAACATATATATGACAACAGAAAAGCCATTTAATATATGTATAAACATAAAGAAATAGTAGAAATGATCCGACCCGGTCGGATCCGGTTCAACCCGATTGGGTTTAGGACATTATTTCAACAGCCTTTGTATAGAACTTTTTATTTTAGTCGTCTTTGTAGCTTGATTATGCTGCAATCTAGCATGAGTTTAGAAGTTATGAATTATATGGAAACATTGGCATCTTTGGAGTGTGGGAGGAACATAAGCCTTCAACAAAGGTACAATCGAATCACTTTAATGCTTGTGTTAGTATATACTTTGTTATACATTTTAAGTTTAGCATGTCATTTTTTAGCATTAACAAACAAAATGTCATTAGGCATTTGTAGATCAAAGATCAGATGTGGCCGTCTACACAAGTCCTGCATTAGATTGCATAATCTTATATTCTTTAGACCTTTTGTTTGTTAATGCTAAAGTCACATATGCACAAGGATTAAGTTTAGAGTCCTTAGAACTTTTTCTGCATAGAATATCATTATCCACCGAAGTTAATTCACTTCAGGGTTCAGGTCTTATAGGCTCTAGTCTCTTCAGTGTAAGTCAGACCTTCTTCCTTTTCTCCTTCTCGTTCCTCTGCCATCTTTTTCCTGTGCATTTCCTCTGCTGCCACCATTGCAGCCCTATTCTCTGCTTGAAGCCTCTGCATCTCCTCTTTCTACTGTTGTCTTTCAAACCACGTGTCCGCATCCGCCCAAACTGCCATTGTCACAACCACAAAACGCGGAACATGAAAATGAAACTAATGAAAGGAAGAGAGGTAAACACAATACGCCGATGCTTTTATTGATGTGCCAACTAAGTTATTTACTACATATATATCAAGTTTGACAAAACTCCGAGACCGAAAGACATATGATGTTTAAATTTCACTGATTTCAAAAGAAAATCCACAGAGGCCCATGTCATTCATTCATTAAGATCTGGAACCACGCCATTTACTTTTTTTTTAAAAAAATCATTACTTCATATGGACACTTTCTAGCTGAACCATAGGTGAATGAATACTTAGATATAATACTGTGATCTGTTGTAGCTTTTTGTGTTTTGTCGATCTGTTTTTTTATCTGCTGTTATTTATTTATTTTTTGTTGAGAGTGTCGTTCAACGAGAGTCTGTTTGTGAAGGATATTGCTAGTCACCGTTTCATATTCTTATTTGTAGTGTGTGAGGTGTAATTTTTTTCGTCCTTTTCTTTCATACACTGCGATCACTCTTGTAGGTCAATGGATATGTTGCAATAAAAAGCTGTTTTGATGCTTCAAAAACTGTTGCTGAAGGATATTTACCATCTTTAGACCCAACATGTGTGGTTGGAGGTCAAGTGTTGGGTAAAAATTCATGTTTAATATTGATTCAAGTAGCAGTCATTCCTTCAGAACTATTGTTTCGACCATTTGATATGTTTGAAACTATGGGTGATGTTATAGGACTTGCAATTGCTTTGGCCAAAGCACTTGGTATATTTATTGATTCTAGTTTATTTACTTTAATTTTAAGACACTATATTTATTGATTCTAGTTTACTTTTTTAATTTTAAGACATCTTAGAGATTTTATCAATGTCACAGGTGTTTTTTATGGATGAAGATTGATCTGGTGGATGGACCCTACTGTGAGGTGTGGTTCTTGACATTATATCTAGTATTCTGTTATTTATTCTTGGGTTGCATTTCCTCATAATTTTTTTCAGTTATTTGTATTCGTATTTACTTCGGAGGTGGTTCTTCTTGTTCTCGTGTGCATAATTAGAAGATTATAAATATGAATGTTTTGGTTGGAATTTGTACCATGTGACATGGACATAATTATGTATTGTTTTTTGTTTGAACATTAGTCTATGACATCGTGATGATTATATATGTTCTCTCGACGTTGTAACTTTATCGTTAATGCAATTTGAATCTTATTTCTAATATGATTACAAGTGTATTATTTAGTTTTTGCATTTCCATTCAAGTCAATAATAAAATTCAATTTCCTGTATATTAGGGCATATTTTGTCATTTCAATTACAACACTGGAGGCGTTCTAAAACACCCTATTACAATTTTATGGGGCGTTTTAATCCATACCTAGTTTAACTTTATAGGGCATTTTGAAACATAACAAATAGAACTTTATGGGGTGCTTTCATACATACTTAATATAATTTTATGGGTCGTTTTGAGGTATACCAAGTAGAATTTTAAGGGGCGTTTTGAATCATGCCAAATTCAACCCAAGGGGGCGTTTTGAATCATACTGGATGCACATTTGTGAGGGCGTTTGTTTACTATCGAATGCGCATCTTTGGGGGCATTTTGGAACATATCATTACAGTAAGTGTGGAGGCATTTTAAAGCATATCAATTACTATTTAAAAGGGCATTTTGCAGTGTTACCACGTATAAAATATAGAGGCGTTGGAGCTATCCCCACATCGACTGAAGGGGCGTTTTCCAGAAATGCCCCTAACTATAAAACGCCCTGACATCCATTTTGTGGGGGCATTTTTGAACGCCTCAAAAACCTGTTTTTCTTGTAGTTTAATGTATTTATAATAGTTTTGGGAAATTAGGGATAAGGACACAATCTGAAATATTATTAAGCAACAGGACAACTACATATTTTTTATAGGGAGAAGGACAACTGCATAATTTTTATAGCGAGAAGGACAAACAAGTGAATCCCGAAAATCGGTGAATCTCCCTAGTGAATCCCGAAATCGGTGAATTTCGATAGTGAATTTTGACAAGAATCCCGAAAATCGGTGAATCCCGACAATGAATTTTGAAAATTAGTGAATTTCGACAAGAATTTCGGCAGTGAATTTAAACAGTGAATTTCGAACACAAGTGAATTTCGATAGTGGATAAATAGTTTTGTCCTTTATGCAAAAATTTCAAAAGACTGTCCTTCTACTCAATTGATGAAATATTTTTGTCCTTCTCCCTCATTCCCCCTAATAGTTTATTACTAATTTTCAAAATCTGTTTCACTTTAGGTTTTTATTTTTCTTTCACGATACCAATTTGGTTACATACCTATATACTAATTCATGAAGTGTATTTATAATAGTTTATTACTATTTTTCAAAAAGAGAAAAAATAGTTTATTATTAATTTTTTTTCTGTTTCACTTTTGATTTTTTTGATTAACTTATTCTGACACACTTGATTTTTTTTAATTAACCTACATATTAACGCTTTTTTTTTTTACAACTATTTTATGTTGATGATGTTTATCCTTATTGTATTTATAATAAATTATTATTATAATTATTATTTCTGGTATTCTTATTCTCTAGTTATGGATGGATATGGATTATGGATTGTTTTCTTTTTGTATATATTTTCACG
Source organism: Gentiana straminea (assembly GCA_036785695.1). Classification (NCBI taxonomy): domain Eukaryota; kingdom Viridiplantae; phylum Streptophyta; class Magnoliopsida; order Gentianales; family Gentianaceae; genus Gentiana; species Gentiana straminea. The sequence continues at coordinate 4,546,733 of JAVUPR010000483.1, read as the reverse complement.
TACTGTATATAGTTTTTTTTTTAAATTTAAATTGTGATGATGTTTATCTTCATTAATTAATATAAATATTATATTATTATTATATTTATTATAGAAAAAAACACTTTTGAGAAGAAACACTTGAGGAGGAACCACATTGACACATTTATTATTGTTAATGAGTTAATGATATATATATATATAGACAGAAGATGCAATATTCAGACTTTTTTATGGGATGGAAACTAGGAAAAAAAAGACCGGATATTGATTTTTTTTTCCTTTAAAACCCTAGGTATTCGGACTCACCGGTCTGACTAATCCGGAATTCGGTCCGAGTCAGGAACTTACTGGTCCGGCTAATCTGGAGTTCTGTCCGAATCGTGCCGGCGGAATTTGATTCTTATTCAAGGGTAAGACGGCTAGACGCCTTAGAGAAATCGAACCGGTGATCTCCGGAACTAATTGGTCCAACTAATTCGGAGTTCGGTCCGAGTCGTGCCTATATTGATTTTTTTTACGGATCAACCAGGACTCGAACCCGAAACCTCCAGATTAATAACCACGGCACTTACCGCCGGGCCGATGTGATGTTGGCCAACAGGGTATTTGAAGAGAGTTTGAGAATGTGTTAACACAAGAGTAAACTTCAACTTATCTTTTATTCATTGATAATGAAGGAGTATAAATAGATACAATTTGGAAAGAGACTAGCTAGCTAGGGCGGCCACTTGAGTATGTAGATGTGGGCGGCACAAAAGCAAAAAGTAAAAGTACAATCTATGTCTATGTCTATGACATAAAGTAAACTAGAGTTTGACATATTAATTGTTTATATGTATCACAATTAATATGTCTTTTACAAATAAATAAAGTGTACAAATAAAGTTATGCACGATAAAGTCTCGTCGTGATCATGAGGATCGAGCGGTCGCGATCACCTCGCTCGAGCCTCGGCAGATCGCCGAGTGATATATTTCCACACCCCCCCCCTCAAACTGGGTCGTATATATTGATGCGCCAAGTTTGCTACTTAGTCTGTCGAACGTAAGAGGTGGAATATCCTTGGTAAGAATATCGGCATTTTGATCTTCGAGGGAACATACTTGGAGTTGAATAATCTTGGCATCAATCTTCTCCTTCGAAAGTGTCCGTCAATGTCCACATGTTTTGTTTTGTCATGATGGACCGGATCCTCTCGCCATGCATAGTGCTTTGAGTTATTATCACAACAGAGTGTGATAGGTTGCTTGAATAGGTTGTTTGAAGTTCGGTAAGAACTCTTTTGAGCCAAAGAGCTTCACAAATGCCTAAAACAAGTGCCCCGAGTTCGACTTCAAGATCGCTTCTAGACACAATAGGTTGTTTCTTGCTCCTCCAAGTAACAAGATTGCCCCATACATAGGAACAATAGCCTGTGGTAGACCTTCTATCTATGTGGCATCCACCCAATCGATCGGTATAGACCTTGATGGATCTATCGCGGACTTGGTGAAGTGTAACCCTTGGCCGGGAGTGGACTTCAAATACCGCAAGATTCTATTCACCGCATCCCAATGTTGCTCGGTAGGGCAATGCATGAACTGCTAACCGGTCGACACCATATGCAATATCCGGTCTTGTATGGGATAGGTAGATGAGTTTCCCTACAAGTCTTTGATATTGTTCCTTTCTTACAAAGAATGTCACCATGTAGCGAGGGTATGACGGGGTCTACTCGGGGATACAAGCAGGTTTGCACCCCAAAGATGCCGCTTTCCTTTAAGAGTCCAAGACATATTTCCTTTGGGAGACCGAGATTCCTTTGATGTTTCTAGCTACTTCCATGCCAAGAAAATACTTAAGTAAACCCAAGTCTTTAACCCGAAATACCTTTGCCACAATTCTTTCAAGTGTTGGATCTCAAAGCAGGTCATCTCCGAGTAAGGATGATATCATCCACATAGACAATAAGAATAGACCTCTTCTCGGTTGGTTGTCTTGATGAACATAGTGTGATCGAATTGCATTGGTGATATCCAAGCAGCTTTGACCACGCTTGTTAATTTTCCAAACCATGCCCTTGGTGATTGCTTCGGGCCATATAGAGATTTCCTCGGTTGCACACCTTGCCTTGAGTATGAGGATTGATAAAACCAGGAGGTATAGTCATATAAACCTCCTCGCAAGGTCCCCATTTAGAAAAGCATTTTTGATGTCCAATTGATGAAGAGGCCAGGTCAAGTTGGACAACAGAGAAATTAGTACCCCGACAAAGGTGTTGAGCTTTGCCACTGGTGCAAAAGTTTCTTTATAGTCAATGCCATAAGTTTGTGTGAATCCCCGGCTACCAATCCGGCTTTGTACTTGTCAATAGTGCCATCGCGGTGTATTTGATAGTGAATAACCATTTGCACCGACGTTGTCTTTTGCCTTTTGGAAGAGTTGTGAGATCCCAAGTATGATTATCCAGAGGCGCTCATCTCTCGTTTTAACGAAGCAGCCTTCCACTTATCATTTTGAAGAGCCTCCCGAATATTTCTAGGGATAGAGTGAGAGTCCGTGTCCCGTGTAAACATGGCAAAGACAGAGACAACCGATCATAAGATAAATAAGAATGAATAGAATGATCAGTGCATGATCTTTTCCCTTTCCTTAGAGCAATAGGTCTGTCATCCACTTCACAGACTGCTGAGAGTCAATAAGCTGAGGTCCAATGCGACTCGGTTCGCAGGGGCCGCCGAGGTTCCGGTTCGCAGGCTCGGGGTCGGTAGACTCTTGTTCGGGGAGGTTGCCGAGAAGTATTAGGCCGTAGAGAGTCGCAGGGTACCGAAGTTCGGTCTCGAGGATCATGAGGATCGCCAGCGATCCGCCGAGGATCGCAGGTTGCCGAGGGTTAAGAGTTTGCCGAGGGAAGGGGTTTAAGTCAATTTCAATCGGTTTCCATCGTTGAATGGCTCGGTAGGTTTGTCCGTAATAAGGGGTCCTTTCAAAGAATTTTACATCCATAGAATTGTAAAATTTCTTTTCAATAGGGGAATAACACTTGTAACTTTTTCTCGTCCTTTGCATAACCTAGGAAAATGCACTTGTGAGCTTTAGGATCAAGTTTACTTCGTGTTGAGCATGGATATACACAAACACAAGACAACCAAAGATCTTTGGAGGCAACTCGGGAAACAAGATGATGGCAGAGTGTGTGGTCGGTAGGGTTTGGAGTGGAGTTTTGAAACCTAACACTCTGTCGGGAAGTCTCGTTGAGTAAATAAGTTGCGGTCAAGTATAGCTTCACCCCACATGTATTTAGGAACATGTGTGGTGAACATGATTGATCCGGCCATTTCAAGCGGTGCTGTTCTTTCTCTCAAAGAACCCCATTCTCGCCGAGGTGTTTCCACACAACTACCGATATGAACAATTCCTCTATCTCGTCAAGAAGGTACCGAGATTAGACTCATAGTATTCTAGAGCATTATCGCTTTAAGATCTTGACCTTAGTATCAAATTGAGTGGAGACCATATGATAAAATTCTTGAAAGATATGACCAACTTCGATTTGTCTTTCATTAAAAAAACCCAAGTGTTCCCGGTATGATCATCAATAAAGGTGACAAACCACCTTTTCCCCGTTATACTTTTCACCCTGAGGGTCCCCACACATCACCGTGTATTAAGGTGAAGGGTGAGGAATGCAAATGAGGTAACTTAGCATACACAGATTTTGTAAGTTTAGCAAATTGACAAATATCACATTGAAGGTCATTCGATTACATCCTTTAAACAATTCAGAGTTAAAGATTTCAAGTAACCAAAACTTGGATGTCCTAATCTATAATGCCATAACATGATATTGTCTAAAGTCTCGGGAGCAGGCCGCCGAGGCGGTTCGCCTTCGCCTTTCGTCTTCGGCAGGTTGACCGTAAACAATCCAAATGCGCAAGGTTTAGCCTTCCCAATCACTTCCCGTGAAGTAGGATCCCGGAATGTGCACCGATTTTCCTTAAAAACAACAAATTCAATTCAAATCTTTAGTGAGTCTACCGACGATATAAGATTGCGCCTAAGTTTGGAACAAATAGGACATCCCGTAGGCATATCTTATTAGTGAGTTTAACATTTCCAACACCTTTTGCACGAGAGATAGATCCATCGCCAGCTTTAATGTTATGAATTTGGTGACAAGGCATATAGTTGGTTATAAGGTTTTTATTACCAAATATATGGGAGGATGCCCCAGAATCAACAATCCATGTTTCATTGCTAAGGGAAGAGTAGAATTTACCCGTATGAGTATGAGTAGCAACATCGGTAGAGTGACTACCTTCCTTTTGTTGATTCAGAAGGCTTTGAATGCAAAGAACCGAGCATTCATCCGGTTTTCATTCTCCTCCTCACTAATGTGTCTCGCCTTGACTTTCCCCGATAGGTTTTGAGGTTTTTGAGGAGTTAGGCTTGCCATGGAGCTTCCAGCGGTTGTCCTTGGTGTGATTTGTGCGTTTGCGGTGATCACGCGAAACGCACGCTTTCCGCTTTTCTCGCAGGCTTCTTGTATGTCTCGGAACCTCGGCAGCCTTCCCGATGGTCGCAGGGCAAAGACCTTCGAGGGGGTTGTCGGTAGTGGATTTCGAAGCATGACTTTTCTCCTACTTTCTTCATGTTTGACCTCGAAACATGGATTTGAGATTTGGAAGAGGTTTGGTGGCAAGAATTCTTCCCCTAACATCATCAAGAGTAGGATTCACCCAAAGTGAGGAACCCGAATACTCTCTTCTTTTCTATGATGTCTTTATAAAGAGCATCCTTGACATCATTCCATGAGTGAGTTTCTAACATATCTAAGTGTTGCCAAGCCTTAGATAGTTGATTGAAATATTGAGTTACGTACATATCCCCTTGCCTCGCAAGTTTGAATTTGAGCTTCTAGTTCATATACCTCGGATGTATTATCCTTCTTGGAGTAAAGATCTCCGGCATTATCCCGACATTTCTTTGGCGTATCATACATCATAAAGTTTTCACTTATCTCTTTTGTCATTGACCTCGTGAGGATGGTCATGAGTTGATTATTTGTTGTGTCCCATGCTTCAAAACCGGGGTCGGTTTCGAAGCGGGTGCGGGTTTAGTTCCGGACAAGTATCCCATCTTACTTTGTCCGAAATGTACATTTTCATAGACCTTGACCATAACGAGATAGTTGTTACCATCAAGTCTATGGTTTGTATAAGAAGAGGAGTTGTCGGTACTCCCGCCACCGAGGCCGCCGAGAGTCCGCCGAGGTTGAAGTAATGTCGGATGTGGAAGACATTCTTCGAAATATGAATTTTGCGGCGGAAAAAGTTAGAACACAAATGGCTCTGATACCATGAAGAGAGTTTGAGAATGTGTTAACACAAGAGTAAACTTCAACTTATCTTTTATTCATTGATAATGAAGGAGTATAAATAGATACAATTTGGAAAGAGACTAGCTAGCTAGGGCGGCCTTGAGTATGTAGATGTGGGCGGCACAAAAGCAAAAAGTAAAAGTACAATCTATGTCTATGTCTATGACATAAAGTAAACTAGAGTTTGACATATTAATTGTTTATATGTATCACAATTAATATGTCTTTTACAAATAAATAAAGTGTACAAATAAAGTTATGCACGATAAAGTCTGCTGTGATCATGAGGATCGCAGTCTGCCGATCACCCTGCTGAGCCTCAGCAGACTGCTGAGTGATATATTTCCACAGTATTGATTTGACAAATTTAAAATAACTACTTATTAATCTCTTTTACAATTTGGCTGATATATTTAAGGAAAATTAGCTTATAGTCCACTTTTTCCACTTAATTAAGTGTTAATCCACACTTCAAATAAAAGTTGCATTAAAGATAGAAAAAGTGTTGGAATAGTGTCCTAAACCCAATCGGGATGGACCGGATCCGACCGAGTCGGATCGTTTCTACTATTTCTTTATGTTTATACATATATTAAATGACTTTTCTGTTGTCATATATTTTATATTGTCATATATATATGTTCTTTTAATGAACCAATTATGAATTGTTATATGATAACGTCCTTAGTATTAAACGGTGATAGAGAAACCATGATAGGCGATTATGGTTGATGAAATCTCTAATCATTTTAATAAGTTTGATACTTAAATGTCTCTAGGCTGATGTACTATTAAACAGGGCATTGATAGTATAAACAGACTAGCACGTATTAGATGTCTTCTGTCTTTAAGGGCAGGGATAGATCTCGTCTATCAAAGTGTAGAGACACTTGGACTGGACGTGGACGTGTATTAGAGAATGCGTACGTTAGACTGACCCACTTACATTAAGTGTCACACTATGTGGCGGTTGTGTAATTATCCTTAAGACCGGAGTCTTCATGGCATCACGGTGTGGATTGTCATGCTTTGACACTATTGAGGTTTCCCCTAGCCACGGGGCGATCATGCGGTAGTGATTGGGTGTGATACTAAAGCATGCGGAGTATGCATGATTGGTCGTCCGGGAATCGCGTATCCTATGATTGGGATCGAATATCCGAAATGGCCTTCTTATAAGGAATGTCTTACTCTCGTGAATCTTTACAAAGTGGGAGTAAATGAGTTACTTCGAGAGAGCATGATATCCAGATTATAAGATACGATCGTCAATGTATCGACACTCGAGATACGATCGTATGGGTATTATTACAGCGATAGGATTGTAAGTTACACGGTAACTGTTTCACATGAAAGGTAGTAGTCATTGCATTTGACTCTTCCGATGATTGGAGGTTACGGTGTGTTGCTAGACGCTATCCCGTGATCGTTAGGCATGAAGGCATTTTCGTAATTTGCACTTTGTGTCTACGGCCAACATATTTGGAAGCCTATCGGGTCACACACATAAGAACATCTAGCCAGATTAAAATGTGGTTATAGATGATAACCAAATAAGGAAAGTTTATCTCGAGACTATAAGGGTTATAGTGGTAAATTAATATGGTGTATTTATTTATTATGAATAAATTAAATACAAGATATTAATAATATTATATTAATTAAAGAATATTCCGGATGCCAAAATATTGGATAAGGTGGCGCAATTTGTGTGTGTATAAGATACACTTGGATTGTGCAATTTAATTAATAGTGTTACCAAATATATTAATATTAGATATTGATAAATAAAGTATATATGTGCCACCGTGTGTTTGCACCAATTCAAATTGGTGATTCATGCGCACCATATATTTATATATATATATAGATTTATTTGTGTAATATATATGTGATATATACACATGTGTAAATTGATTTATGGTAATAAAATAAATATAGTCAATATAAGATATTGACAATATCTTGGAAATATTCAATATAAGATATTGACAATATCCTAGATTTGTTTGATATAAGATATTATAATAAATGAGATAAATCAATCTATTATATTTTCTTTATTTTATTGGGAAAATGTTTTCTTCTCTTCCACACTATATGGGGCGTCACTTTCCCTATAAAAGGAAGTGGTGTCAAGCTCTTTTGTACATCACAATTGCAAGAGCTCATAGTTCTTGTGTAAAATAGAGAGCGTCATATAGAGAGTTGGAGAGAGGGGAAAAGGTCCGGTCTAGCAACCGGAGTTTTCCAATAGCAATCCATTATGGGATTCCGGCGGGCTATTCGTGTGGACTAGAGGTAGAGGCCGAACACTTGGGCGGCTCTATGCAGAACTACTCTCCTTAGAAGGTCAAAGCGTCGATCTTTTAGATCAACCAAGGTAACCACCGTCTACTAACTCGTTTGTTTATTGCTTAAACGAAGTCGATCCTGGTTAAAAGGAAATAAAATTGTAAATTCCGTTGCGTTCCCACGTAGATTTCCTAACAGTGGTATCAGAGAGAGCTTCAAGCTTAAGCAATAAGCATGTTAAATTGGGTAGTTAATTTTATCATTTAAATCACGTAATTAAAAGATGAAAGATTTTTTGATTTACAAAATTGATACACGAAAAGAAAAAAAAACAAGATCTGGTGGTGCTCGGCCGACTGGCGGCGGCACCACCCCAACGGCGGCGGCGGCGGGGCAGCCTGGTGCCGGCAGTCGGTTGACCGGTCAATGCTCGCGGATCTCCAAACTTTTGTTTTGTGTATTTTGTGATTCAATATGGTTCATAGTTGTGATTATATCTCCTTTGTTTAGTTGTGTCATGTGGCTAACCAATGGTTCAAATAGTTTGGGCCATTGGGATGCCACATTGCATTAAAATAATAATGGCATTTCCAAACTTTGTTTGGAATAGACCTAGGCCCTTTCCAAATATTTGATTTGGGAAAAGGCCTAGGCCTAGGCCACTTCCAAAATTTTGATTTTGGAAAGTGGCCAGGCCTAAACCAAAATTATTTGGCTTTTCCAAATATTTGATTTGGAATAGGCTTAGGCCCTTTTCAAATATTTGATTTGTAAAAGGCCTAGGCCTAGGCCTTTTCAAAAATTTTGATTTTGGAAAATGGCCAGGCCTAAGCCAAATTTGGTTTAGGAAGATGCCTTTTGGTTTAGGAAACCAAAGGCATCCCTTTTGATTAAGAATCAAAAGGAAAGAAACGAAAGAGAGTTAATTTTAATTTTGATTTATTTTTAGAGTAGTTCCAATTAATTAAAATTAAAATTAAAATCGTTTAAAATTAATCGTTAATTTTATTTTGATTAAATCATTTAATTAATTAAATGTTAATTAGTTAATTGATTGGATAAAATTATTTAATAGATTAAATGTTAATTGATTAATTAAGACGCAAGTAGTTAAATTTTAATTTTATCTTTTTCATAAGATGTTATTGTGTGGATTAGATATAGTAGATATAATATGATTATATGGATGACGTGGCCTTTTCTAGTGCTAATACCAGTCCTTAACCGACAGTGTATCGGGTCAAACTGTAGTGCTAGTATGGTGAGTCAGAGTATCGTATCCTCAGGGAACTTTGTAATTCTTCTAAGTGTGGTTAAACACCAAAGAGCTTTTATTAACTCGATCTAAACCGCAATTTTATAACACAGATCACTACTATTCTAGTCAACATAAAATAAATACGTAATTTAAAAGTTATTCTAATATAATATATATATAGATATATAAATATATATAGATGTGCATAAGTTGCAAAGTATATATATAGATATAAATATATAGATGCCAAATATATTATTAGAGAACTAGCCAAAGTTTATATAATTGATTTATACGATCTTTTCAGTGAATGGAATATGCTCGATCTTTAGGTTCAATTGAGTAAATGAAACGGTGCACTCCTAAGGTTAACAATTCATCCTCACATTAGTGTGTGAAATTGTCATATGTCCATTGTCATCGATCCAAGATCCACAACTCGTTACGGTTTTTCCGAACGGGTCCCGAGTACGATTCTACCTCTCGAATAAAAAGGAGTCATTCCGTTCGTCAAACGGTCAATTTTATTTAAAGGCTCCGGTTGTCAAGGCCGGGCGATTCAACTTTCCGGTTTAAGTTTCAATTAAACCGATGAATTTAACATTATTACGATCTTGAGTAAAAATTTTAATAAGATTCATCTTTTTAGGACAAATCGCCCCCGGGTAGGAAACGGGTTCCGTTGTCACGTTTTCACTCGGCCAATTTTACCCTCCGGTTTTTCTATTAACGAGTTCATAACTTAATTACGAGGTGTCAATTCATAATTAGATTATGAATTCTTTCAAGTCAAACTTTATCAATAGGAAAAGATTTAATTAACTCAATTTTATTCAATTTTACTTAGACAACATTCCTTTACCGAAAAGATCGAAATAAAACGATTACATAACTTTGGCTAGTTATTAGATTTAGCCTACTAACATTATACGAAAAGATAAAAAGACAAAACAAACATAAATACTTTAGGAATTTTACCCGATTACAACGATTGAATCGGAAAGTTTGTATTCTTCCGGATGCTACAACAACTTCAACAACATTGATCTTCGATAATTTCTCGAGCATTATAACGATACTACTTTATTTATGGCATAAGGCCTATATATATACATACTACTACTACTAAAAAGAGGTGAAGAAAATATATTTGGTACCCCCTTTATGTGCACGCAAGTCGCTTCTATTTATAGGCATATTTTCCCAAGCCGGATCGATCCGAGAAAGGGCCGGATCGATCCGGGAATAAAAAATCTTATCCCAGGATTATTCTCTGCATGCAGGGCCACATGCTTTGGGTAATCATGATGTTTCCTCGGATCGATCCGAAGTAAATCCGGATCGATCCGGATAGATTTTTTCCAATCTTAATCCGAAACTTGATAAAATCATAACTTGAGCTCGGATCTCCAAATGACATAATTCAAGATGCGTTGGAAAGCTCTTGAGGAGATCTATAACTTCCATGAAGACTTCTTTTTCAGAAAATGCCTTTTTGCTGGGCCATTTGTTCGTCGAAAATATAACTTGATACGGCGTCACGAACCATTGATCCACTTGAACTTTAAGTCTCGTGGCACTTCCTTTATTCCTTCAAAAGATATGATTTTACTCCACAAAATGTCATCACTCGGGGTCTTGGGTTACCTAAGGTCTGTAAAATACCAAAAATACCCACGTGAATCTGACACGACACTCCGGTTATTAACCCGGTACAAAATTTATAACTTTTTATCATTTTTACTAGATTTTTATAGTATTTAGATTTATTCATAGCTATTAATATTTTATAAGATTATCTGTTATAATTACTTATATTTTATATAAAAATAGTCGATAACGTATATAAAACATCGTAATTTTTATCATATAAATGTTACACATCAACTACTCCCCACTTAGCTCTTTGATCGTCCTCGAGCAAAATAAGCGGTAATATATAAAAATTACGATAAAAATAATATAAGTGGTAGATAAAATTTTAAATTAGTAAAATATCATTTCAATATTATAAACATATTAATTATATCTTTCTTAGAAATTAATAAGATAAAAAGTGTAGATAACTTCGATAAATTATTTATCAACTATTATTCAAATGAAATTTCACAAAATCTACTCAATAAATATAATTAAAATTCTAGAATTATTTTCCTATCTCAACTTATATGAAATATTTGGAATCAAAGACTAAGTCAAGTAATTGACAAGATGGCTAATACTTTTTAGGATAGGACATTGGTTAATCGAAAAGATAGAAAAAGAAATCAAAAAAGAAAGAGGCAAGTCGTACGTACTTACACCTTCACGTTTGATCAAAAACAGCTTCCGATTAATAATATCTCCTTTTCCAACTATTTTTCAGATTTTCTCTCTTCTTTTTTTCAATATTAAGAACTAAAAGCGTGAGTGTGTGTAGAAAATCAAATTTACAAGCATTGCTTCATCAAGATTGATCGGAGTAATACTCTTTCGATCTAAAATTACGAGTCCGGTTTCCTTAAACTCGTAATCATTCTTGAGATCTTATGATTCGAATTTTTATCGGGAGCTTTATACCTCATAGTGATATAGGACGTTTCTAGATAACACCCTACTGCACTCAAATCATTGGAAGCTACTACCGATATCTGTCGATCAAAGATAAGGAAGATACCTGGTATTCGATTAATTCTCTGTAAATATGGTGCTTCGTTCTTAAATATATCTTCTTTTTTTTTTTTTTTTTCACCTCAGCATACACCATCCTTAGCTTCTGTGCTATCATCTCCTTTCATAAGTACGTACAAACTCGTGGGATTTTTAGGAAATGTAGACCAAAATAAGCCAAGGGTCGGTTATGATCAAAAAAATGGCTATATCGAGTGAGGTCTTGATCACTCTAATCAAGGTTGAGGTAATTTTTTTTATGGTGTCAAAAATCTCATCATTCCTAATCCGATTCCATATTCATATTTCGTTTTACAAAGAAAATTATTCTAAAAAATTCATTATAAATATAAGTATATTTGCTAAAATTTCATATGAAACTTACTTGATAATATTTATGTATAGTTACATATACTTAAAATCTTATAAAGATCTAAAATTGACATATATAATATACTTATAATATATCTAATTTATTTTACTTAATTAAAATCTATTCTTACCAATTTATATTGTTTTTATTCATACTAATTATATACTATCTAATTATTTTGTTCCAAGAAAAATTAAACTAAGTATTGAGCAATTAAGTATAAATTTATATAAGAAAATTTTAATTTTTATTTACTAACTTACTTCCACTCCCCACTTACGAAATGACATCGTCCCGATGTTCAGTGAGTAAATAAAAAGTAGTTTGCAAATAAAATTAAAATTTTATATGATTTTGATTATTATTTATTATTTTTAGCAACCATATATTATTTTGATTAAAGAAAATGACATATATATTAAACACTATTACAAACTATAAATAAAACAAACAACAACAAACGATTAAACAACTAATTTAAACAACTACCAACTTAACAACATAACTTCTAACTGATTATCAAACCGTAGATGAACATCCGGGAGTATCCACCGGAAGTAATCCTAACTGAGAATCACGAGATGGAAAAATCTCGTCAGTAGCAAACTCGTGCACGTGATTCAGGTTGGATACAAAGGTGAGAGATAACCCAGGCAAACGGTAACGGTCTTCCCCTATTACGTCTTTCTACCGCAAAATTAATTGCGTCTTAAAAATCAAAACTCCCCAATCAATGTATGCTCCCACAGTTAATGCATACAACAGCAGCATCTCATCATCCGTAACCCCATAAAAATCTCTAGTTGGATAGATCCGAGAATTAATGAAGCGTTTCCACGCCCTTAAATGAGGGGTAAAGCCGAGTTGAAGAATCATAGTTATGATCAAACAACGGAAATACGAACCGAAAGGCTTCGCAAAGACGATTTACAACATTATACGCATCCCCAAGTTCCCAAAGAAACTCGAAGTGTGGGTTTCGATCAAAAGTACATGGTGGAATTTGATAGATTTGATTTATGATGACCGGTGAAAATGAAATAACGATTCCCCTAACTCGTAATAAGTTGAGATGAGGCTACCGTCGTTATCTCGGTGAGAGACGCAAAGAAATCTCTAACAATCGAAATGTTTATTCGACCTCCGGAGTCCTTATCAACTTTTTCCACCCGCAACCTCGGATTAGATTACGTCCCCATTGATCAATTTTTTCGGTGTTTAAGCCTTTCTCCATCGAATAGGAGAACGGACGAAATTTAGATGTCTCGGGACGTTATTATGAAAACAAGAGGCATGCCCTTCGGGAACCACACCATCGGGCGTATGTGGTTCGTAACTATTAACCGAGGGAGAGGATCGGTTAGACATTTCGATACGTAGACTAAAAATAGAAGGAAGGGAAGAATGAGCAAAGTTTATGGTCGTTGCTCTTTCCTTTTATAGAAATAAATCTATCAAGCAAAAGTAGAAAAGATCTCTTTTCTCGCGCGTTTTTGTACTTGCCGGATCGATCCGAGAAAGGGCCGGATCGATCCGGCCTCTGAACTAGTAATGTTGTCAGGTCGGTACTCTCAGGTCGGATCGATCCGGTGAAAATCCGGATCGATCCGGAACATTACTGTTCACGGACAGAGTTGATTTTGCTTGAAAAATGCCTAGTTTTTTCTAGGGGACAAGTTTTCTTCCTATTTTTTGTTCATTTTATTATAACCATAAATTTTACTACACGATACGTAATACCAAAATATGTAACGAAAACATGAAGATCGTAATAAAATCCTACCAAAATCAAAATAACCTAAAATTTTACGAAAACGAAATTGTACGAAAAATGTTTCAATGTCAAAAATCATAGAATGTTTAAAAATCACTCCTCTTCATCACTCAAATCGACGTGGCTTGAACTTGGCATAGCTTGAGAACGGGTCGATTCTTGGGATGGATCTTGAAAATAAGTGGACATCCGTACCGAGCTATCTAGTCCCATCGAGCTCATCTCTCTCGTGATATCAGAAAAAGTGCTTCCCCATCTCGTCGTGGTATGGCCAAATGATCCAGATCCAGTCCATTCTGATGTCGCAGCTGCCGTAGTACCTGTCGAAAAATCTCCTACACCACTAGTTTGAAATCCAAAAGAATGTGGCATTTGTTGGAAGTCTGAGTGAGGTGGCATCGGTGGAATGAAATCGGGCAAGGTATAAGGCTGGGTTTGGCATTGCGGAATATCCATCTCGGCATAGGTAGGGTTTTGCGGATATTCATTTGATATAAACCTCTTATGCCTTGACGTAAATCTTCAGACCATAATTTATTCCTTTCCGCAAAAGCAGCCATATTGGCATTAGCACGATGAACATCATAGGCCATGGATTGAAACATGTCGTAAGTGATGGTATTCGGAAATTGAGTTTGAGTTTGACTGGATGAAGGAGGGACTGCAGTGGATGGAGTAGGCTGAGGTCGTTGACGGTTAGGGTCCAAAAAGTTTATTCTTCCTGCCGGCCTAAGTGGTAAACTAGGACCTATAAGTGTGTCATCCACCATCATCAAATTATCATTTGGGAGCTCAGGGACTCCTATCTGACGACACAAGGAAGAAATAAAACACGGAAAAGGCATGTGATCGCTCGGTCTAGCGATCGGGGCAAATTCCTTGGCCCTTCTACACATTACTCGCCTATATCCACAGTACATCATTAACTATAGCCCAAGCAATGCACAAATCCTCTTTACCAAAAGATGTAAAATGCCGAGTCGGGTAAAGAGTGTGACCGATAAAACGTTTAATGGCTTTCATATCCCGAATACATTTCCCATAGGAAAACTCGTTTTCATGCCAAACGGCGTGGGATCTAACTCATTCGGGCTACCGCAACAATATGATCAAAATCTGCCGCTCATCCAAATTCCAAACCGTATAATAATCCTCATTCTCCGGTATATCGTGAATACCATAAATAGCATTAATAATGTGAGGAGTAAACGGCACCGTCCTAGTTCGCAGTTGACAGAGGTTAACTCACCTTCATCCGTAGCATTATGAGTTGCTACCAGAGAATAAAATTCAGGCTACTAAGGTGGTGTTAATTTCTCCCGACCTTAAACCGGCTAACTCCAACCAATGTCGCCTTTCAAAAATCTCTTTTACCTCCCTTCCCACATCCTTAAAATCCAAACCCCTCTCTATTGCAACTAAACACTCGTCCAAATTTATTTTTCAATGCTTTCTTAGTCAAGTAGCAGACGCGGTTCTTTCAAAACTAACTCGCCAATTCTTCTTCGTTAAAGGCCTAGTTTCTATAACTGGAATTTGGGTAGGGATATGCGGTTTGCGTTTTTTACTAGCTTTCGATGATTCGGCCATTCTACGATATTGACACAATAACAAAACAACACAAAACAACAAAACAACACAAAACAACAGTACAAATGTGAGTGACAAAACAGTTGAAAATAGAAAATTGCAAAAAAAACGAAATTAAGAAAATAAGTGACTACAATGTTACCTTACAAAGCTTAAAAAGGTTGAAATTTGGCCGGAAAAGATGGAAATTTCGCCGGAATAAAAGTTGAAGCTACCCTTGAAAAATTCTTCAATTTAAATGCAACTTTGAAGAGAGGAATGGAAAATGAGAAAAGTATAAGAGGTGGGGTAGTTTAATGGTGATGTTGTGTGACGATTTGAAGAAAAAATTCGAATTGAGGGGAAAAGGGGAGGGGCGGCTGTTTTTAGAAAAATGGAAGAAGAAAGAAGAAGAAGAGACCCCGTCCCTTTTTTAGGTTTTTTCAGGTTCCGGATCGATCCGGGGTTAGGTCGGATCGATCCGACCACTTTTTTTTTTTTTTTTTTTTTTAACTTAATAAAACTTCTACAAAAATAAAAATAAAAAAAAACTTTTTATAAAAACTTTATAAAACTTTTAAGTAATTTCATAAAGATCCTATTTATAAAATTTTCAAAAGTTATATAAAAATTTTATAAGTATTACAAAATTCACGAGGGTCCTAATTCCAATACTTCTAAATCTTCCAGAGTTCTGATGTAACGTTCTATCAACCTAACCTTAAGAAATGAGGCGTTCGAATTTTCCCTTTGATCTCCATCGGGATTTTCGGATAACCACCTAATCGTTCCCTTCTTAACAACATTCAAACACTCATCCTGGGATTTGGTTGTGCTTTCCCTACATTTCCCTTCATGCTCACTCTTTCCACAGTTTCTACACCTTCTTAAAAACTTTGCCCTTCTCTTTATCGAACTTCTCGATTTTCCATTACATAGTTCTTTCAGTCTGATCTCTCTCAACAATTGCTTGTTTTTCTCAAAAACTGAAGCTTCTATTTTAAACGCGACATCTTTATCCAAGCCTAATTTCAAAAGCAACATAAAAACTCCTATTCTATCTAAAAAAGACATCCAGTTCTTTTACGTCTATCCGGTAAAAGACGAAACTAATTTAAACATAAATAAAAACGCGAAAAGTAGAGCAAAGATAGATAGCACCTCGGTATTCGGTGAATTTAGTTCCTCTACTTTTCGGTTTCTTGATTTCTCTCGCTTTTTACTTTGTCGGAGGATCGCTTAGTAGCATTATTTCTTCTTTCGGTGCGGTTCCTTCTCCTTCCACAAATAACTTTACTCTATGGCCATTGGCTATAAAAGTTGTATTTCCATCGCTTAGTTCAACAAAATTTCTCAGTTTGTAAACTCTCGTTACTTTAAATGGACCTGTCCATCTTGATTTAAGCTTTCCCGGAAATAACTTTAAACGTGAATTGTACAAGAGCACTCGATCACCTACATGGAACTCACGACTATAGATTCTCTTATCGTGAAAGGATTTCGTGCGTTCCTTGTAGATTCGAGCGTTTTCATAAGAATCGAGACGGAATTCTTCTAGTTCTGTCAATTGAAGCAATCTATGATCACCGACAGCCTTAGGATCGAAATTCAAAAATTTAATAGCCCAGAAGGCTCGGTGTTCTAACTCAACTGGGAGATGACAAGACTTACCAAAAACTAACTTATAGGGAGAACAACCAATTGGTGTTTTAAAAGCTGTTCTATATGCCCATAACGCATCGTCTAGTTTAACTGCCCAGTTTTTTCGATTTGAATCCACTGTCTTTTCTACGATTCTTTTGATCTCTCTATTAGACACCTCTACCTGACCACTGGTTTGCGGATGATAGGGCGTTCCTAACTTATGCGTTACACCATATTTTTCAATTATCTTGGTAAATGGTTTATTACAAAAGTGTGAACCTCTATCACTAATGATAGCCCTCGGAATGCCATAACGTGTAAATATATTCTTTTTAAGGAATCGTATGACAACTTTGGTATCATTAGTGGGAAGAGCTTCACTTCTACCCATTTCGAAACATAATCTACCATTACTAGAATAAATCTTTTTCCAAAAGATATAGGAAATGGTCCCATGAAATCTATACCCCAAACATCAAATAACTCACATTCTAAAATAGGTTGCATAGGCATTTCATGTTTTTTAGATACATTTCCCCATTTTTGACAAGATTCACAGGATTTGACATACTTATAAGCATCTCTATATAGCGTAGGCCAATAAAAACCACATTGTAAAACTTTAAAAGCGCTTTTCCAACCTCCATGATGACCTCCGCCTCACGATCAAGACAAAATGATAAAATACTTAAAATTTCATTATCGGGCACACATTTTCTCGATTATCCCATCCGAACATTTACGGAAAAGGTCCGGTTCCTCCCGGTAATAAAATTTTAAGTCATAAAAGAATTTCTTCTTCTCACGTGCCAAGTCCAATGAGACGGAATATAATCACGGGTTAAGTAATTAATGATATCTCCAAACCAGGGTGACATTTCCTTAGAAGGAATTCTATTCTTTAATAACCGCATGGTTGAAGGAGTATCTATTCTAAAAAGTTGTTCATCGAAAATGAATCTTTAATTTCTATTCCCTTTTCTCCATCATTTTCCATTCTACTTAGATGATCCGCTACTACATTCTCACTTCCCTTTTTATCTTTAATTTCAATATCAAACTCCCGAAGTAAGAGAATCCATCTAAGAAGACGTGGTTTCGCATCTTTCTTACTCGGTAAATACTTCAAAGTGAATGGTCCGTATAAATTATTACCTTAGAACCAACAATATACGATCTAAACTTATCTAAGGCAAAAATCACAGCCAACAGTTCTTTTTCTGTAGTTGTATAGTTCAGTTGAGCTGCATTTAATGTATGAGATGCATAGTAAATAGCTTTGAGAATTTTGTTATATCTTTGTCCTAAAACTGCTCCTACAGCTAAATCACTGGCATCACACATAATCTCAAACGGTAAATTCCAATCTGGTGCTATTAGCACTGGTGCAGTAGTTAATCTCGCTTTTAAGGTCCGAAAAGCTTCTTTACATTTACTATCGAAGTTAAAAGGTACTTCCTTTTCAAGCAAATGACTTAGAGGCTTTGCTATCTTTGAAAAATCGGCAATAAATCTCCTATAAAATCCTGCATGTCCAAGAAATCCTCTTAGAGTCCTTAGATTAACTGGTGGTGGTAATTTTTCAATTACTTCAACCTTAGCTTTATCAACTTCAATTCCTATTTCAGAGATTCTATGGCCTAGGACAATTCCTTCTGATACCATTAAATGACATTTTTCCCAATTTAGAACTAAATTGGTATCCTCGCAGCGTTGCAACACTCTTTCTAAGTGCGATAAACATTTACCAAAAGAATCTCCGTAAACACTAAAGTCGTCCATAAAAATTTCCAAGAATTTCTCAACCATATCGGAAAATATAGCCATCATGCATCTTTGAAACGTAGCTGGAGCATTACATAAACCAAACGGCATTCTTTTATACGCAAAAGTTCCATAAGGACAAGTGAAAGTAGTCTTCTCCCTATCTCCTACGCAATGAAAATCAGTAAATAACTTTGAATAACCATCTAAGAAACAGTAATATTTATGACCACTTAACCGTTACAACATTTGAACTATAAATGGAAGTGGATGATGATCTTTCTTAGTATGATCATTTAGTTTCCTAAAATCAATGCACATTCGATAACCTGTAATTTCTCTTGTTGGAATCCATTCATTTCTATCCTTTTCTTTCACTGTGAAACCTCCTTTCTTTGGTACCACTTGAGTTGGACTTACCCATTCACTATCTGATATGGGAAAAATTATTCCCATCTCTAATAGCTTAATGACCTCTTTCTTAACAATTAACGCAAATTTGGGTTGAGGCGGCGTTGCGGTTGAATACAAGGCTTAGCATCTTCCTTCGAATTATCTTATGAACGCAAATCTCGGGGCTAATACCTCGAATATCGAATCGTCCATCCAAAAGCTTTCTTATGCTTTTTCAACATTCTAAGTAATTGATCTTCTTGTTGCTCGATTAAAGTTGATGAAATAATAATCGGTAATAGATTATTAGTTTCAAGAAAAGCATATTTCGATTTAAAGGTAATGGTTTCAAGTCCAGGTTCTTTGGCGGATCTTCTATTGATGATTTAAGAACGGTCCTTCTAGTTCTAATTCCAAGTACTTATGCCATGGTGGTTTAAAGGTAAAACTTTCGTATCTAAAGAAAGAATTATCTCTTTCATTTCAATGTCTTCCTCATCTTCTTTATAGATAGACGAGTTAAGCATTCTTCTAATCTGTCTTCAAAAGTTGGTAATCGATTATCATAGACAGAATGAATATCTTCTATAAAAGAACATGATTCGATGATGCATGATTCATAGCTTTGAAAATATTGAAAGTAACTTCGTCTTCATTGACTCTTAAGATTAATTCTCCTTTCGAACATCGATTAAAGTTCTTCCCGTAGCTAGAAATGGACGACCTAGAATAAGAGGTCTTGAATAACCGTCTTCCATTTCCATAACTACAAAGTCTACTTGGAAAATAGAATTTGTCTACTTTAACCAATACGTCCTTAATAATTCCTTTAGGGTACTTAATCGATCTATCGCCATTTGCGAGTCATTTCGATCGTAGTAAGCTTTCCTATGCCTAGCTTTTTATAATCCTCATAAGACATTAGATTTATACTTGCTCCTAGATCACATAAGACCTTCTTAAACGTAAATCCTCCAATTTCACACGGAATGGTAAAACTACCGGGATCTTTCGGTTTAGGTGGTAACTTATCTTTGCGAAATTGCGGAACATTCTTCATTTAGGCATATGTTCTCATATTCCTCTAATTTTTTCTTGTTTGACGAATTTCTTTCGAAATTTTCCATAGGCAGTATATTAATCAAAGCTTCGATAACGGGGATATTAACTTGAATATGACGAAAAGTGTCAAGGAAACGAGCATACTTCTTATCGCTTTTGCCTTTTTGATTTGATCTTTAGGAGGGTAAGGTAAAGATTCTAGATCTATGACCCTTGGCTCCTTTGTCGGTTTCTCTTTTCCTTTTTCCTTAAACCTTTGAGTATTACTCGCGCCATGTTTCGGTTCTTGAATTCTTTCTTTTAAATTGTTCCCTGAATCAATCTCTACTTGATTCCTTCTTTTCTTCCTCGTTTTTCATCCTTGTTTTCATTACTTTCCATTCTAACATGTTCCTTAAATAAAGTCCTTAAATCTTTATCCATGGGATCTTTCGAATCTTAGGGATTTTTACCCAATTTTCCCTTTCACTTTCGGTTCCGAACTTTTATTTCTTTTCAAGAAATTGTCTATAATTTCTTCTTCCTCATCCGTAAATTCAAGTTCATCTTTAGTTTTATCATTCTTACCATCTAAGTCATCTTCTACTTCATTATTCCCAAGGTTTTCAACTCCATTACTTCCACCGAGCTTCCTACTTCTCGTAACTACAACATTTACCTCTCTTGGGTTCCTTTCGGTGTTACTTGGTAATCCTCCCGGGTCTCTTGTTATTACGTTCACCTTCCCTACTCAAATGATCTTCCATATTCCTTAATGAGGCTTCTATCGTTCTCATCCCGGTATCATGTCCGCTCATAGATGTTTTCATTGAACTCATGTCCTTAGTGGATCGTACCAATAGAAGTCACCATCGTTTCTATATTTTTAGCTTGAGTAGATACTACACCCATCATATTTTCCATTAGTTTTTCCCATTTTTCAACTCCTTCAAAATTTGAGTAGAACTTTGAGTTACTTGGTATACTTTGAGTGGTATGTTGAGGATAGGATCTAGGTAATGATTGTAAATTCGATTAGATGTGTTTTCTTGATAAACTTGATTATTATTCAAGTTCCTATATGGAACCTGATACGGCGGTTGTCCTTGCTTACTAGGGTTTTCAGACCATCGATAAGTAGGGTGATCTCTTCTAATAGCATTGAACGAGTTTGAGTAAGCATTGTTTAAATTTCTATGCTGCTGAAGAAAACTCACCTCCTCTCTTGAGCATCCTGTCGGTTCTTCAATCCCTAGTGGTATTTTATCCTGATTTGAGTATTCAGTTGGTGTACTATTTTCGAACTTTGGTTCTTTATTCTGTTGTAATCCATCAAATTTCCTACTCAAATTTTCTAAATGTGCTAGAACTTCCGTATTAGACGTACATTCTCCTGCAAAAGCTACTTTTCTGGTGCTAGAACCGGTTTCCCACATTCTGTTATTTTTGGAAATCTTTTCTATAGCATCGTAAACTGTTTGAGCTTCACTCATCATTAAAGAACCACCACATGCATGGTCTACATCGGACGTGAATCTTTTCTTAATTTACGACAGAAAAGTTGGATTTGCATATCTAAGGAATAACCATGGTCGGGACACGCTCTTAGCAATTTTTTAAATCTTTCCCACGCATTCCCAAGCGTTTCTTTAGATCCTTGTCTAAAATTAGCAACCTCGACTTTTAATTCCAAATTCCGTCCAGGAGTGAAGTATTGTTTCAGAAATTCAGTTTGAATCTCCTCCCAACTTGTAAGTGAATGATGCGGAAGAGACATAAACCAATCTCGGGCTCGTCCTTTTAGAGAAAAAGGAAACATAGTCATCCTTGTTAATTCCTTGTGAGCACCTTGACTTTTGGCCGTATTGCACGAGTTCTTCAAAAGATAGAGATGATGATGCGGATCTTCATCATCTTCTCCTAGAATTGGGCTCTTGCGTCAATTAAACCAAAAAGATGAGATTTAATCTCGAAATTATTCGCTCCTTCATTAGGTAAAAGTATGGGATTATTAGTCCGATTTCTTCTTATGGTTTGGTCACGAGATAGGCCTTGGGTTTACTTTGGGTTGTTACGATTATTCTCGGTTCCGATTCGATTATTTCTATTATTATTATTATTTTGATTATTAAGGTTAACGGGGTTTTGTCCATGCCCTAGAGCATGTTCCAGCCCTTGTTCAGGTGTTTCATCACTGATTTCAGCCATTCTCGTATTTCGTTTGAAGATGATTCGTCCGGATTTCCCCGACTAGTATGACCACGTTTTCTCTCTACTCTTAACTTGCCTTTCGTAAGTGTTTATGTCAGGCTTATAAGGAGTGAGTGGGGCCTTACCACTTCTGGTCATCAACTAACGAAAATAGAAAATAACACGAAATTGATAGTAGTAAAAAAATTTTGGTAACTTACCTTTAAGGTAAGTACCAACGAAAATAAAATTAGAAATGAGATAAGAAAAGTGTTGACTTATTCTCGAGAATTTTGAGCTAATATAAGTAGTAACCATAGACACAAAAAAGAAATTAGCGTCGTTCCCCGGCAACGGCGCCAGAAAGCTGACGTGGCCTTTTCTAGTGCTAATACCAGTCCTTAACCGACAGTGTATCGGGTCAAACTGTAGTGCTAGTATGGTGAGTCAGAGTATCGTATCCTCAGGGAACTTTGTAATTCTTCTAAGTGTGGTTAAACACCAAAGAGCTTTTATTAACTCGATCTAAACCGCAATTTTATAACACAGATCACTACTATTCTAGTCAACATAAAATAAATACGTAATTTAAAAGTTATTCTAATATAATATATATAGATATATAAATATATATAGATGTGCATAAGTTGCAAAGTATATATATAGATATAAATATATAGATGCCAAATATATTATTAGAGAACTAGCCAAAGTTTATATAATTGATTTATACGATCTTTTCAGTGAATGGAATATGCTCGATCTTTAGGTTCAATTGAGTAAATGAAACGGTGCACTCCTAAGGTTAACAATTCATCCTCACATTAGTGTGTGAAATTGTCATATGTCCATTGTCATCGATCCAAGATCCACAATCGTTACGGTTTTTACGAACAGTCCCGAGTACGATTCTACCTCCGAATAAAAAGGAGTCATTCCGTTCGTCAAACGGTCAATTTTATTTAAAGGCTCCGGTTGTCAAGGCCGGGCGATTCAACTTTCCGGTTTAAGTTTCAATTAAACCGATGAATTTAACATTATTACGATCTTGAGTACAAATTTTAATAAGATTCATCTTTTTAGGACAAATCGCCCCCGGGTAGAAACTGGGTTCCGTTGTCACGTTTTCACTCGGCCAATTTTACCCTCCGGTTTTTCTATTAACGAGTTCATAACTTAATTACGAGGTGTCAATTCATAATTAGATTATGAATTCTTTCAAGTCAAACTTTATCAATAGGAAAAGATTTAATTAACTCAATTTTATTCAATTTTACTTAGACAACATTCCTTTACCGAAAAGATCGAAATAAAACGATTACATAACTTTGGCTAGTTATTAGATTTAGCCTACTAACATTATACGAAAAGATAAAAAGACAAAACAAACATAAATACTTTAGGAATTTTACCCGATTACAACGATTGAATCAGAAGCTGTATTCTTCCGGATGCTACAACAACTTCAACAACATTGATCTTCTGATAATTTCTCGAGCATTATAACGATACTACTTTATTTATGGCATAAGGCCTATATATATACATACTACTACTACTAAAAAGAGGTGAAGAAAATATATTTGGTACCCCTTTATGTGCCTGCAAGCTGCTCTATTTATAGGCATATTTTCCCAAGCCGGATCGATCCGAGAAAGGGCCGGATCGATCCGGGAATAAAAAATCTTATCCCAGGATTATTCTCTGCAGGGCCACATGCTGGGTAATCATGATGTTTCCTCGGATCGATCCGAAGTAAATCCGGATCGATCCGGATAGATTTTTTCCAATCTTAATCCGAAACTTGATAAAATCATAACTTGAGCTCTGGATCTCCAAATGACATAATTCAAGATGCGTTGGAAAGCTCTTGAGGAGATCTATAACTTCCATGAAGACTTCTTTCTCAGAAAATGCCTTTTTGCTGGGCCATTTGTTCGTCGAAAATATAACTTGATACGGCGTCACGAACCATTGATCCACTTGAACTTTAAGTCTCGTGGCACTTCCTTTATTCCTTCAAAAGATATGATTTTACTCCACAAAATGTCATCACTCGGGGTCTTGGGTTACCTAAGGTCTGTAAAATACCAAAAATACCCACGTGAATCTGACGCGACACTCCGGTTATTAACCCGGTACAAAATTTATAACTTTTTATCATTTTTACTAGATTTTTATAGTATTTAGATTTATTCATAGCTATTAATATTTTATAAGATTATCTGTTATAATTACTTATATTTTATATAAAAATAGTCGATAACGTATATAAAACATCGTAATTTTTATCATATAAATGTTACACATCAATGGACCCCGGTTGATCATGGACTCGACCAATAGGATAGATGTGAATGATTTAATTTTCTGTTGGTTTAAAAAAATTATCCTAGGCCGTTATGAAGAACGTGACCTAGTTTACTTTCTGCATTTATCTCATTCCCGTTAGCTCCCCCCGTGTGCGGCGGGTGTATTTATTTTATTAGATAGAATTAAATGTACAAGAATGGAGCAGAAGATGAAGACCAAAGAAAGACGAAAATAAAGATCCCATTGGAGAATGGAACATTAAAGATCCTATTGGCGGTTGCAGCTACCCTTAGATTGTGACCCGCGGTTTCGTCAGTTTGTATTCGAAACCGAACTTAGAAAAAGTCCATGATCATACCGGTTACTTTACGCATTTATTTATTTATTTTGTGCTTGTATTTATTTTATATGATACGATAGATGCATGACTAGGCACGATCTAGATAAATGTGTAGGATGTATGTCTATAGAGATAGATATATTTGATGAGACCATAATTAAAATTAATTAAGTGAATTAATTTACGTAAATACTTCCACAACAAAAATCAAGTCGAAAAATTGTCTCCCAATATTATAGCGACGGTGAAGAGCCTTTGTTCGGATCCAACTGATCGGCCCTCGTCGGGAGTTGACCTACCACGGGTATATCGTCGTTATTGAGATATGATCGTATGAGATCTCGCGAATATTGGGTTATGACTTGACTAGAGTATTGCGGTGATTGACCCTCGTCAGGACCGTCTTATTCTAGAGGCAAGGGGTTGACTACCACATAAAGATGTGAATTGTCAAAGAGTTGACTAGTCAACCACCAAGAGTCACATAGAGATGTGATTGGTAAGAGTTACATACCTTTCGAATTATTCCGGTTGATCGGCCCTCGTCGGGAATCGGGGTAACCAGATGGGATCTTGACCACTAAAAAAATTTGAAAGATTCTTGAAAGTCAATTGGGAGTAGTTGACTAGTGGGAGCAAAATCATAAATCAAAAGACCATTTTTGATTTTGCGTGTATAAACAACAACACTCTTTTATTTTCATTTTTATGTTGTAGTTTTAGCAAACTTTATATTTATGTTTTATTCTCGATTAGTAAAACCAAATTATGACTGTTAATTTTGAGAAACGTTCTCAAATATGGTTAAGTAATTTTAATCCTTTTAAAATAAGCAATGACATGAGCCATCACGTTATAGTGGTTAGAGACAAGGAGATTACATAATTGATGCAGTGCTCCGAGAGTTTAATTATTAATGAAAGCTCTCATGATATGATTAAATCATTTGAAATAAGTTTCAACGAATTAGTCATATATTGGATACGATCCAAGATGATCATTCAGTCATACGATGACAATTAATTCAAACGTTGGATAAGAATGACCACATCTAATTTTGGAAAGGTTGTTTTCAAAATTGTAAGATTTAAGTATCGACTTAATTCTTTCATTGCTTAAAGGTTAATTAAATAATCAATGTTTTGAATACGATTCAAAAGGATAAATAAACTATTTAATAAACTTTAGATTTTCTTTATGAAAGGAAATCAAAGACATAGCTTTTGTGATTTTTCTTAAGTCTTATGAAGACTACACTAAGAAACATTTACAAGTGCTTGAAGGATTAAAATGAAAGTTAGGGCATGTGCTTAAATAGAGAACTTATTGAAGTTTCTATTATAGGCAAGTGAGTTGAGATAAATCAATCTAAGTTCAAGTCAACTCTTAGATATATGATATCTTGCGAGTGTGATTAAATTAGAAAGATTATATACAGATATGGAAGGTGAAGCAAACGTTGTAACACTTACCATATTCTGGATCTAGTAAACTGATAAGGGAACTAAATAAATGTTATTATGTTCCGGTTCTTATAAAGAACATGCTTTCGCTATTTGTTAGGATTTAGTAGACATATTCAATCGTAAAGAATAAATGTTATTCCGATAAAGTTGGAAGGTCACTGAATCTAACATACTAGATTGATGTCACTAAATAGATGATATAAGTGATGGGATCTCAACTAAATATTTGTATGGTTATTATCCTTGATTTGTGGTTACTCTAGACATAGTCTCTCTGGAATGGAAACGTGTAATTAAACATCATTCTGATGATGTTGAACCATATGATTATGAATCACGTGGGTAATACGTATTTTATCTAAAGATGACTAAAATACCCTTTTATGAAAAAGGTCGTAAACTCTAGAAAAACTGTCTAAAGCCTAAATATACCGATGTTTATTGGCTTATGACAATTAATGCCACAAATAATTGTTTGTTAATCTCTATGACTATTTTTTAGAAATAGTCAAGTGTACTCAGTGAAGTGCATAATTCAGAAAGCCCGAAAAGTTCGAGCCAGTACGAATATGAGATTGATGAGCTACTTAGGAATTAATCTTCAATTGGATTGAAGTAATTAATACCTGAAGGGTGTTTCAGAAGTCTTCTGAAAGGGAATAAGATTCTCCCTTGAAGGATACCATCTTTGGGATACGCAATTAGATTGTGTTCCCAAAATGGAAATAACACTTTATATGATAAAGGTGTGACGCAAGCCATGCGATGTATCCCTTACCCATTTCGGGATAGTGCCCTTATACTTAACCTAGTTCCAAAGAATAAAGGTTGAATAAATTCCATATTAGATATGGAAGAGGATAATGTCGAATCTATCTTAACCGATGATCTGAAGTTTTCATAGGCAAAGTCAGAAAGGGCTTAGAGCCTAGTACTGTTAGGTGTGATGCCCGAAAGACAATTTTGTAATTGTTTTATTTAATAAATGAAATGATATTATTATTCATATTTATTATTATCATATTCACCGATGTGACAATAGTATTTACACTACAGAAAACCCTAAGTATATCGTTTATGTAATCACTTAACTCAGTGTATGGGATATACATGGGAGGATTGAGTTAGTGAAGATGTACTTAAAATACAATTAGCCCGTAGTGAAGTTAATCGAGAGTATCGGGTCTCTTCTTTAACGTGCTATTAATGCGCCCAGAACACAATAGGTGTGATTGTCTTATCCGGACTTTCGGTTAAGAGAACCTAATGGGGCATTTATATATGATAGATATATCATATAGGGTTGGACCGATTTGATTAGAGTTCACGATATAATTCCGTAATCGAGAAGTCTTATCGAATCAATGGATGATCATATTTATTGATATATCTTAATCCTGAGGTGATCACAGTCAACTGCTTGAATCAGTATGAGGTTTGACTTGACGGTTAAGGATTACACTGAGTCTGTGGTCTGAATTACCCCATCTTGGCATTGTACTGGATTGAGTGAGTAGTCTGCGTTATCACAGATACGGAATCCATTCCTTCCATTTCTAGAAGTAGATAGACAGTTCCCTTATTTGTTAATCCTAGAAACTGATCGATCGCGCGAGTTCATATTACACTGATTAGCTACCAGTGAGTTGTATGAATTAATTGATCACTATGGGGTTAATGGTAAATAAGGATAAGAGGTTCTAAAAAGGGTTAACGGTAACTTCCCAATTTAGAATGAACAGTCTATGGAGGATTAATCCATATGTAATGATTATATCAATGGACGCTTATTATTATTCTCGTGAGGAGATAAATATGATCTCATAATCGGAGGAGTGCAGTCATGGGATTATGGTGGCATATTCCTGTGATTGATGTATCGAATATAATTATTCTGTTCGTAAGATAATTATTTATTTGATTTATCGGAGCCGCTGATTATTAGTCCATGGTCCCCGACGTGCCTCCAAATATAGCATAGCTATTCTCGGACGTCGAATCCTAATAATATTAATTTAGTTCTTGTTGGACTTTATTAAAACGATATGTGAATTAATTGTTTAGTGAACTATTAAATTAGTTGGGCTAAATAATTAAATATGTGAAAAAGACATTTTTCATAATCTTGACAAAATTAGTGTGTATAGTCGAAATTAATTATTGACTAGGTCAACATTAAAATTTCGGCCATAGCTTATTTTTATGGAACAAGAAATTATTTTCTTGTGTATTAATAAGACATGTGCATAAAATATTTATTGGATAAATATTTATGGAAAGAATTAAAGATAAATATTATTCTAGATTTGTTCTAGAATATTATGGAATTATTTTTATTTGATGGATTTATTTTAATTGCAAAATAAAATCCTTGGAGGCTAAGTTTTACTCTCCTATATAAAGAGAGTTCTCCCAAGCTTTACAACATACTTGAAAATTTCGACTTCTCTTAGAGAGAAGGAGCGAAAATTCGGCCAAGGGGTTTAGAGGGAAAATCTTGGAGGTTTTTCCGGGTAGCATATCGGAGGGGTTCCAGTCGAGGATTTCCTTCCACCGGGAGTTGCTTGGATCACACGTACGGAAGATCGTGGTGCTCTTCACACATTTGTTCGTTCTTTCCATTGCGGTTCTTCAACTTGGATTTTGAGATCCAAGAGGTATGTTCTACAACCCCCTTGTAGACATAGATCTAGTTATTTTATTACGTGTATTTTATAGATCTAGATCCATAAATCGCTTCCGTTGTGGATGGTATTACTAACAGTGGTATCGGAGCCCAAGGTGATCTATATTTATACGTATGAAATATTAGATCTAGGAGTGGTAAAACATGTAGATTTTTTGTGTCCCAATTGTTTTTCTTGGGGCCGATGCATGCATATTTTTTTTATGTTATGAATGTCTTGGTTGAAGAGATGGATTGGGGTTGGTATTGTTTACCCGTAGATCTATTTTGTAGCTCTTTTGATTAGTATCACTTGAACATAGGACTTGTAATTTAATTTTATGCAACTCGAAAATTGTAAACATGGCTCCTTTGTAATTTTAATTTTTGGTTCCGGGTTCGAGACGACGAAGATCATGGTGTTGAAGATCATCAAGAAGGTAAAAACGGGAGGAGGCCGATTGTTTTATTTTAATTTATTTTTCCGGCAAAGAAATTTGGTCACTGCTATTTTTTTTGCATGCGGCACAAAAGGTTTTCTTTAGTTGATCAAATTTAGGTCAAAATTAGGGCAGCCGAAAAAAGAAAAAACAGTATATACAATTTTTATTTTTATTTTTTACACCCGTGACCTGTTAAAAAAAAAGTTTTTTTATAAAACAATTTGATAATATAGATATATTTTAAATATATTGGTATATTACGGCCTCCTCTACTCGTCGTTCGTGGTTCGTGTCAAGATCGAAGGTTTGAGATCCGGAAGTTTCAAGATCAAGATCGAAGATCAAGATTTGAAGACTTAGAATTTATTTACGTTTTCCTTAGAAAATAGGTTAGTCGGGGGTACCAACGATCCATCTCGGTGTTTAAATTTTCCGCAATTTATTTTTTATGTGTTTGATCATAAAATAGATATAAAATCGGAATTGCCATGACATGCATCATATCATAAATCCACTCCATGCATACATGTAGAATTTTAATTTTGGTAATTAAAATAGGCATGTATACAAACTCGCGTAATTAGTTGAAATTTAATTAATACGTGGTAATTAATTAATTTAGTAACTAATTAAAGATCCGAGGACGGGTTATGAAATCGTTAAGCCTTTCGGTGTGTGTTCTCGGTGAACCGCCGTAAAAGCCCAAACGAGATCACGTTTTCGATTCGTAATGTCTACGAGATTGAATGATGGTAAAAGAACAATAAATCTTGGATAAAAACGGTTCGCTTATAGGATGGGTGGTCAACTGAGCTAGGCTCGACCGACTTAACCCTCCTAGTGTGATGTATGCACGGGGGTCCGGCAAGACTAAGCTACACCGGAGAGCGGAGGGGTGATTCCTTCTTATCTCAATGGGGCTCTCTTGACCCAACTTCATCCGACTGTCACATATGTTCCAACGAATAGGACGGGTAGGCTTGCCTACGTTACCGACACCATTTGGAATCCTTGATTTGATGTGCTTTTATGTTAACATCAAAAAGACGTGGTTAGTTAACCCACCACCACTTCCAAAATATTGAGTGGGAGCGGGGGAGGCGACAGCCAACCCCACGGCCTCTACTATAGATACAAGTAAGTGAGAGAAGGGTGACGCCTCGCGGCGCTAAGATTTCGTTCCCCTACGGATGGTGTTCACCCCTATCAACATTCATGGCTTGGTCTCCGAAAGGATAGGATTTCTGGGTACTCGTCGGGTCACTGACCTATCCTACGACGTGTTAGGAAATCTACGCGGGAACGCAGCGGAATTCAAAAATTTATTTCCTTTTAACCAGGATCGACTTCGTTTAAGCAATAAACAAATAAGCTAAAGACGGTGGTTACCTTGGTTGATCTAAAAGATCGACGCTCTGACCATATAGGAGAGTAGTTCTACATAGAGCCGCCCAAGTGTTCGGCCTCTACCGCTAGTCCACACGAACCGCCCGCCGGAATCCCATCATGGATTGCTATTGGAAAACTCCGGTTGCTAGACCGGCCCTTTTCCCCTCTCTCCAACTCTCTATAGGATGCTCTCTATTTTACACAAGAACTATTAGTTCTTGAAATTATGATGTACAAAAGAGCTTGACACCCACCTCCTATTTATAGTGGTTGGGGCTCCCCCTAGCAGAGTAGAGGAGAAGAAAACCTTTTCACAATAAAAATAAGGAAAATATAATTGATTGATTTATCTCATTTATTATAATATCTCATATTAAATAAATCTAGGATTTTGTCAATATCTTATATTGAATATTTTCAAGATATTGTCAATATCTAATATTGACTATCTTTATTTTATTATCATATATCAATTTACACATGTGTATATATCACATATATATTACACAAATAAATCTATATAAATACACATAGTGGTGCGCATGCAAATCTCTAATTTGCATTTGTGCCCACACGTTGCATGTGCATTATTATATATATATATATATATATCAATATCTTATATTTATATATTTGGTAATACTATTAATTAAATTGCACAATCCAAATGTATCATATACATCCCAAAATTGCGCCACCTTTAGCCAATAAATTGGCATCCGGAATATTCTTTAATTAACATAATATTATTAATATCTTGTATTTAATTTATTCATAATAAATAAATACCACCATATTAATTTACCACTATAACCTTTATAGTCTCGAGATAAACTTTCCTTATTTGGTTATCATCTATAACCACATTTTAATCCGGCTAGATGTTCTTATGTGTGTGACCCGATAGGCTTCCGAATATGTTGGCCGTAGACACAAAGTGCAAATTACGAAAATGCCCTTCATGCCTAACAATCACGGGATAGCGTCTAGCAACACACCGTGACCCCCAATCATCGGAAGAGTCAAATGCAATGACTACTACCTTTCATGTGAAACAGTTACCGTGTAACTTACAATCCTATCGCTGTAATAATATCCATACGGTCGTTAGTCGAGTGTCAAAACATCAACGACCGTATCTTATAATTTGGATATCATGCTCTCTCGAAGTAACTCGTTTACTTCCACTTTGCAAAGATTCACGAGAGTAAGACATTCCTTATAAGAAGACCATTTCGGATATTCGATCCCAATCATAGGATACGCGATTCCCGGACGACCAATCATGTATACTCCGCATGCTTCAATATCATACCCAATCACTACCGCATGATCGCCCCGTGGCTAAGGGAAACCTCAATAGTGTCAAAGCATGACAATCCACACCGTGATGCCATGAAGACTCCGGTCCTAAGGATAATTACACAACCGCCACATAATGTGACACTTATCCGTGTAGGTGGGTCGATCCCAACGTACGCATTCTCTAATACACGTCCACGTACGGTCCAAGTGTCTACACTTCGATAGACGAGATCTATCCCTCGCCCTTAAAGACGAAAGACATCTAATACGTGCTAGTCCGTTTATACTATCAATGTCCCGTTTAATAGTACATCGGCTAGTAGACATTTAAGTACCAAACTTATTAAAGTGATTAGAGATCTCATCAACCATAATCGCCTATCATGGTTTCTCTATCACGAGTTTAATACTAAGGACGTTATCATATAACAATTCATAATTGGTTCTTTAAAAGAACATATATATGACAACATGAAAGCCATTTTATATATGTATAAACATAAAGAAATAGTAGAAATGATCCGACCCGGTCGGATCCGGTCCAACCCGATTGGGTTTAGGACACTATTTCAACAATCTCCCACTTGGCCTAAAACCAATAACTCGCACACACAAGACCAAGTTGAAACACAAGAATCTCATGCAATACTCGCAACCAGCCCTACCCATAAACGGATCACTATCCGTGGGGACTCAGACTATCTTCATATCACATTGCAAATGACCAAGTCAAAGGAACCGCCTCAACACACACGCACGAATCTCTGACGAGACCATGGTCCTTGCTTCAAGCAATGAATCCACTTACTATATCAGCTTTATAAAAAAGGTGGAAGAACCGTACTAGGTTTAGGAATGAACCTTCTAGATCCATGTACTGCTCCCGCTGCGCCTCTAAGGCACTACTGTGTTTTGGCTAAGTTGTAGAGTTTACAGTGACCCATAGGCTAGAACATTTCCATCTCACTGTATCACTTAATCAAAGTGATTGCAAACCCAGACTGTAGCTCCCACTTGCCTTCATAAGACTCAGGATATACGTCTGTATAACTATATTTATCTAACTCCAAGTTTCAATAAACAAGGAATTCTTCCTTAACTTGTTTAAGGATATTCTCGACATTTACCAGATTTACTTTCATACTTGCTCATGACTCTTCATGAACTATGAACATCCGGCCTTTCCTTTATGATGGTTCCTATCGCAGTAGCGAAGGAAACCTTCCATAAGCATCATCTTTCACCTTATCTTTAGGACGAACGTCCTAACATAGATAGATCTTGAGAGCACTGGCTAGCAGTATCCCCGTCGTGATCTATGCCAAACTCCTTTTAGCATCACATCTATATATGTAAACTATAATCTAACAGCAGTTAAATCTATCGCTATAGATTCTTATTTCCAAAAATAAGACCTGCCAATCCAAGTGCTTTCGTAAAGACCTTGAACTACCAAACATTAATTGACTGTGACATGGGGTGACAATTCTTGAGAGAGATATCTAATACCTTACTCAAAAATCGTAACACACTCCCACTATCCATCTTGCACATGGGGCATATTCCTTCTTTTGACTTAATCAAACTCCTTTGATTATCAAACAAAGAAATCGTCTAGAGAAACTTATTTGAGTCCATAGATGGATCTCGTGGGCTCACATATCATGTTATCGTCTATGAACATCCAGTTGTTAGCCCTACGTCTTCAACACTATCATATAGCCATGATACGAAGTTATAACAAGTATTATCTGAATAGAACTGGGCTCAGCCTTACAGGGACATTCCCTCTGTGGTAAGACAGACTAGGTTCACAACCTGGTTGTCACTGATGGAATCTAATTCAGATATTATGGCTCCTAGCCATATCTCTCAATCTTGCCTTTCAAACATTCTTTCATAAGTCGTGAGATATTCATTCTTCAAGATGAACATACCAACAGCCTTTTCAAGCTTGAGGTTATCCACATACTTACAGAACTTTTGTGTGCACTGAGCAGTGTTTTACACCTCATTGCTATACGGCGTCTGCTCATGTTCCAATGGTTGAATATATCTTCATGGTTCTCAAACTCTTTTGAGATCTGATTCACTCCCACTGTTTCTTTTGGAAGAAACACTTCCTCTAGAAGACGGCATGTTTGGAGACAAACACCTTTTGCTCCGCGGACGAGTAAATGATATCTAGCGTACTTGCTACGATATTCCACAAAGTTGCATATGTCGTACCAGGCTCCAAGCCTTTCTGACTTTGCCTATGAAAACTTCAAATCATCGGTTAAGATAGATTTGACATTATCCTCTTCCACATCTAATATGGAATTTTATCCAACCTTCATTCTTCGGAACACGGTTAAGTATAAGGGCTCTATCCCGAAATGGGTAAGGGATACTTCGCATGGCTTGTGTCACACCTTTATCATATAAAGTGTTGTATTTCCATTTTGCGAACACAATCTAATTGTGTATCCCAAAGATGGTATCCTTCAAGGGAGAATCTTATTCCTTTTCAGACGACTTCTGAAACACCCTTCAGGTATTAATTACTTCAATCTAATTGAAGGTTAATTCCTAAGTAGCTCATCAATCTCTTATTCGTATTAGCTCGAACTTTTCGGGCTTTCCGAATTGTTGTACTTCAATAAGTACATTCAACTATTTCTAAAATAGTCATAGAGATTAATAAACAATTATTTGTGGCATTAATTGTCACAAGCTAACAAACATCGGTATGTTTAGGCTTTAGACAATTTTTCTAGATTTTCTAACCTTTTCATAAAAGGGTATTTTAGTCATCTTTAGATAAGATACGTATTACCCACAAGATTCATAATCATATGGTTCAACATCATCAGAATGACGTTTAATTACACGCTTCCTTCCAGAGAGACTACGTCTAGAACAACTACAAATATTAAGGATAACAGCCACACAAATATTTAGTTGAGATCTCATCACATATATCAACTATATAGTGACATCAATCTAGTATGTTAGATTCAGTGACCTTTCAACTTTATCGGAATAACATTTATTCTTTACAGTTGAATATCCCAACAAATAACTGAAAGCATGTTCTTCATAAGAACCGGAACATAATAACATTTATTTAGTTCCCTTATCAGTTTACTAGATCCGGAATATGGTAAGTGTCACAACTTTTGCTTCACCTTCCATATCTGCATTTAATCTTTCTAATTTAATCACACTCGTAAGATATCATATATCTAAGAGTTGGCTTTGAACTTAGATAGATTTATCTCAACTCACTTGCATATAATAGAAACTTCAATAAGTTCTCTATTTAAGCACACTCCCTAACTCTCCTTTTAATCCTTCAGGCACTTGTAAATATTTCTTAGTGTAGTCTTCATAAGACTTAAGAAAAATCACAAGAGCTATGTCTTTGATTTCCTTTCATAAAGAAAATCTAAAGTTTATTTAAATAGTTTATTCAACCTTTTAAATCGTATTTAAAACATTGACTATTTAATTAACCTTTAAGCAATGATAGAATTAAGTCGATACTTAAATCTTACAATTTTGAAAACATCCTTTCCAAAATTCGGTCTAGTTATTCTTATCCAACATTTGAATAATTTGTCATCGTATGACCGAATGATTATATTGGATCGTATCCAATATCACGAGCTTCGCTTTTCTTTAATAATTAAAGTCTTGGAGCACTGCATTGAATATGTTGTCTCCTTGTCTCCAACTACTATAACGGGATTGCTCGTCTCATTGCTTATTTTAAAAGGATTAAAATTACTTAACTATATTTTGAGAACGTTTCTCAAAAGGTAACAGTCATAATTTGGTTTTACTAATCGAGAATCAAAAACATAAATATAAAAGTTTGTTAAAACTACGACCTAAAAATAAAGATAAAAGAGTGTTGTTGTTTATACACGCAAAATCAAAAATGGTCTTTTGGTTTATGATTTTGCTCCCACTAGTCAACTACTCCCAATTGATTTTCAAGAATATTTCAAAAATTCTTTAGTGGCTGAGATCCTATCTAGTTACCTTGATTCCCGGCGGTGGTCGATCAACCAAGATAATTTCGAAAGGTAGGTAACTCTTTACCATTCACATCTCTATGTGATTCTCAGTGGTTGACTAGTCAACTCTTTGGCGATACACATCACTATGTGTTAGTCAACCCCTTGTCTCTAAAGTCAGATGGCCCTGACGGTGGCCAATCACCGAAAGACTCTAGTCAAGTCATAACCCAATATTCACGAGATCTCATACGTTCATACCTCAATAACGACGATATACCCGAGGTAGATCAACTCCCGGCGGTGGTCGATCAGTTGGATCCGAACACAGGCTCTTCACCGTCGTTATAATATTGGGAGACAATATTCGACTTGATTTTTGTTGTGGAAGTATTTGCGTAAATTAATTCACTTAATTAATTTAAATTACGGTCTCGCCAAATATATCTATCTCTATAGACATACATCCTACACATTTATCTAGATCGTGCCTAGTCATGCATCTATCGTATCATATAAAATAAATACAAGCACAAAATAAATAAATGCGTAAAGTAACCGGTATGATCATGGACTTTTCCTATGTGCGGTTTCGAATACAAACTGACGAAACCGCGGGTCACAGTCTAAGGGTAGCTGCAACCGCCAATAGGATCTTTAATGCTCCATTCTCCAATGGGATATTTATTTTCGTCTTTCTTTGGTGTTCATCTTCTGCTCCATTCTTGTTACATTTAATTCTATCAACTAAAATAAATACACCCGCCGCACACGGGGGGAAGCTAACGGGAATGGGATAAATGCAGAAAATAAACTAGGTCACGTTCTTCATAACGGCCTAGGGCAATTTTTAAACCAACAGAAAAATTAAATCATTCACATCTATCCTATCGGTCGAGTCCATGATCAATCGGGGTCCATATAATCATATTATATCTACTATATCTAATCCATACAATAAAATCTTATGAAAAAGATAAAATTAAAATTTAACTACTTGCGTCTTAATTAATCAATTAACATTTAATCTATTAAATAATTTTATCCAATCAATTAACTAATTAACATTTAATTAATTAAATGATTTTAATCGAAATAAAATTAACGATTAATTTTAAACGATTTTAATTTTAATTTTAATTAATTGGAACTCTTCCAAAAATAAATCAAAATTAAAATTAACTCTCTTTCGTTTCTTTCCTTTCTTAATCAAAAGGGATGCCTTTGGTTTCCTAAACCAAAAGGCATCTTCCTAAACCAAATTTGGTTTAGGCCTGGCCACTTTTCAAAATCAAAATTTTGGAAGTGGCCTAGGCCTAGGCCTTTTACAAATCAAATATTTGGAAGGGCCTAGGCCTATTCCAAATCAAATATTTGGAAAGACCAAATAATTTTGGTTTAGGCCTGGCCACTTTCCAAAATCAAAATTTTGGAAGTGGCCTAGGCCTAGGCCTTTTCCCAAATCAAATATTTGGAAAGGGCCTAGGCCTATTCCAAACAAAGTTTGGAAAGGCCATCATTATTTTAATGCCATGTGGCATCCCAATGGCCCAAACTATTTGAACCATTGTTTAGCCACATGACACAACTAAACAAAGGAGGAATTACAAATCACAAATATGAACCATATTGAATCACAAAATACACAAAACAAAAATTTGGAGATCCGCCAGCATTGACCGGTCAACCGACTGCCGGCAGCATGTTGCCCTGCTGCCGCCGCCGCCGACCAGCCGCCGCCAGTCGGCCGAGCACCACCCGATCTCGTTTTTTTTTTCTTTTCGTGTATCAATTTTGCAAATCAAAAAATCTTTCATCTTTTAATTATGTGATTAGAACGATAAAATTAACTACGCAAAATAACATGCTTATTGCTTAAACTCGATGCTCGCTCTGATACCACTGTTAGGAAATCTACGTGTAAACGCAGCGGAATTCAAAATTTTATTTCCTTTTAACCAGGATCGACTTCGTTTAAGCAATAAACAAATAAGCAAAAGACGGTGGTTACCTTGGTTGATCTAAAAGATCGACGCTCTGACCGTCTAAGGAGAGTAGTTACCCGCATAGAGCCGCCCAAGTGTTCGGCCTCTACCGCTAGTCCACACGAACCGCCCGCCGGAATCCCATCATGGATTGCTATTGGAAAACTCCGGTTGCTAGACCGGCCCTTTTCCCTCTCTCCAACTCTCATAGGATGCTTTCTATTTTACCAAAGAACTATTAGTTCTTGGAATTATGATGTACAAAAGAGCTTGACATCCACCTCCTATTTATAGTGGTTGGGGCGCCCCCTAGTAGAGTAGAGGAGAAGAAAACATTTTCCCAATAAAAATAAGGAAAATATAATTGATTGATTTATCTCATTTATTATAATATCTCATATTAAATAAATCTAGGATTTTGTCAATATCTTATATTGAATATTTTCAAGATATTGTCAATATCTAATATTGACTATCTTTATTTTATTACTATAAATCAATTTACACATGTGTATATATCACATATATATTACACAAATAAATCTATATAAATACACATAGTGGTGCGCATGCAAATCTCTAATTTGCATTTGTGCCCACACGTTGCATGTGCATTATATATATATATATATATATATATATATATATATATATATATATATATATATATATATATATATATATATATATATATATATATATATATATATATATATATATATCAATATCTTATATTTATATATTTGGTAATACTATTAATTAAATTGCACAATCCAAGTGTATCATATACATCCCAAAATTGCGCCACCTTTAGCCAATAAATTGGCATCCCGAATATTCTTTAATTAACATAATATTATTAATATCTTGTATTTAATTTATTCATATTAAATAAATACCACCATATTAATTTATCACTATAACCTTTATAGTCTCGAGATAAACTTTCCTTATTTGGTTATCATCTATAACCACATTTTAATCCGGCTAGACGTTCTTATATGTGTGACCCGATAGGCTTCCGAATATGTTGGCCGTAGACACAAAGTGCAAATTACGAAAATGCTCTTCATGCCTAACGATCACGGGATAGCGTCTAGCAACACACCGTGACCCCCAATCATCGGAAGAGTCAAATGCAATGACTACTACCTTTCATGTGAAACGCTTACCGTGTAACTTACAATCCTATCGCTGTAATAATATCCATACGGTCGTTAGTCGAGTGTCAAAACATCAACGACCGTATCTTATAATCTGGATATCATGCTCTCTCGAAGTAACTCGTTTACTTCCACTTTGCAAAGATTCACGAGAGTAAGACATTCCTTATAAGAAGGCCATTTCGGATATTCGATCCCAATCATAGGATACGCGATTCCCGGACGACCAATCATGTATACTCCGCATGCTTCAATATCATACCCAATCACTACCGCATGATCGCCCCGTGGCTAAGGGAAACCTCAATAGTGTCAAAGCATGACAATCCACACCGTGATGCCATGAAGACTCCGGTCCTAAGGATAATTACACAACCGCCACATAATGTGACACTTATCCGTGTAGGTGGGTCAGTCTAACGTACGCATTCTCTAATACACGTCCACGTACAGTCCAAGTGTCTCTACACTTCGATAGAC
Source organism: Gentiana straminea (assembly GCA_036785695.1). Classification (NCBI taxonomy): domain Eukaryota; kingdom Viridiplantae; phylum Streptophyta; class Magnoliopsida; order Gentianales; family Gentianaceae; genus Gentiana; species Gentiana straminea. The sequence goes on along the minus strand of JAVUPR010000483.1, from coordinate 4,506,889 downwards.
GAGATCTATCCCTGCCTTAAAGACAGAAGACATCTAATACGTGCTAGTCTGTTTATACTATCAATGTCCTGTTTAATAGTACATCAGCCTAGAGACATTTAAGTACCAAACTTATTAAAGTGATTAGAGATTTCATCAACCATAATCGCCTATCATGGTTTCTCTATCACAGTTTAATACTAAGGACGTTATCATATAACAATTCATAATTGGTTCTTTAAAAGAACATATATATGACAACATGAAAGCCATTTTATATATGTATAAACATAAAGAAATAGTAGAAATGATCCGACCCGGTCGGATCCGGTCCAACCCGATTGGGTTTAGGACACTATTTCAACACGACAGAACACTCGGGGCGTACCTAAGAGATCCGATATAGTAGGTCACACTCATCATGGGTATTCTTGATAATATCTAGGCTAAAAAAGGAAGGTAGTCAATGAATAAAAGGATGTTCGATTCTCGTGGGATGTTCGATTCTCACAAGTTATTTATTGATGAGATTGTCTTGATTTAACCATCATCTCTTTGACCTACCCTACGGCGGCACTGAGATGCGAGGTTAAAACCTTGGAATGGTAGAGTAGACTTATTTTTAGTTTACAATTCCTAAAATAAAATAATATAGTAGTGTTAAACTTGAATTAATATATGTCATTTTATTTACGGATTATATCCCTTACTAAATTGCTTAAAAAATTAATTGACTAGTATTGACTTCGTTAAAAAGTGGAAAGTAACTAGGACGTTGAACTAGTTAATCGATAATGCAATTATTTTTCGAAAGAGATATTTTCTCTTAAGCCTTTTAAAAACCAGAGTGACATATAGGTATGTCACTAGTGTCATTCGTATCAAACGGAAGACAAACTTAGTTTGATCAAAGGTGATTTCGGACTTTGAAATTCTTTTAGTGAATTTTGAATGTGTAGTAATTACACGAGTAATTTTCTAATTGAAAAATCGGAAAATCATGAAGTATTACTAGTTGGACGATATTTGGAATCGATGAACCAGTGGGAGCTTTATGATTTGTTGTTTTTCTAGAACATTAGAAAAGTGTAACTAACTACACACGTAACCGTTCTAATTGAAAAACCGGAAAGTCATGAAATGTCGCTAGTTGGACGATATTTGGAATCGAAGAACTAGTGGGAGTTTCTATGATTTGTTGTTTTTTCTGGAAACAATAGAACTATGTACGAAAGATTTTCTAATCGGAAAAATCGGAAAATCATAAAAATAAAGCATTGCTCGTTAGACGGTATTTGGAACCGATAAACTAGTGGGAACTTTAATGTTATGATTTGTTGTTTTTTCTGGTATATTAGAAAATCCGAGAAGTCCCGACGAGTAACACTCGAAATAGACACCCCACGGTTCAAGAGTAGTGTCTACTCAAACGAACCGCTGGTTCAAGACTGTTTCCATTCAAGGAAAGTCAAGAATGGGAGAATATGTCTAAAAGTGTTAGTCATCTAAACTGAGTAATCTTTAAGGCTAAACCGAAAAATTAATTAACTGAAAATCATAGGATAAGGATAGTGATTTTGGATCACCAACCTATGAATCCTTGGCAATTTTCTCGAGCTAAGTTCTTTGGAAGAACAATGTAGCAATGCATTTAACGATTAAAGGAGTAAACAACGGGCAGTTAATTTTAGCTAGAAAAGTGGGAGTGATATAAGGAAATGAATCTCGGATTCAATCCTTGGATATCGCGGAAAATTTATTTTCGGTTTAAGATTCGTTGGAACGAATGGATTTACCTTCTATTCGATAATTTGTTTGTCGTATAGAAAGTGAATATACCATTTGTACTACGAATCCAAGACTCGGACTTTTTTTTGATAAAGTCAAAAACCACTTAGAATCGCTTGAAATATGTATATAAAACACATCTTAAGAACTATTAAAAGCAATTGGTTTCTATATTTAGATAAACGCTTCTTCATATTCCATAGTTAGTGCATAGTCCCTAAAAGACAAGACCTGAAGACTGGCTCAGGGTGATTCCTTTCTCCCAGTCTGGTTATATTGTCTCAAAGGTTCAATGACTAAGTTTCCTTTCAATCGGGAAAGGATAATGGATATAAAGAAGTAACATAGCTTGTTCATGACGACCTTCGGGGTCTGATGAAAGATACGAGCTAGTAGGAGCTTCCGAGTAGTGACTTCTTGTCTGATAACTATTCAAACACTCCGGTAAGTTTATCCAAAATATTTTGAGGTTTCTCTGTTTTCAACAGAGATAGAGTATTCTATACTCAGAAATGGGCCATCACATAGTCCTAGGGACTGATGCTCGGCCTGCCTCATAGTGAAATGCTTTCACTAAGTGAGAAACCGGTAAATTGCCTTATATATGTTTTAGATGTGCTACAATATACTGCTTAACTCAATAAAGATATTGGAAGCGAAATAACGGTTTACATTGAAATGTAAGACCGAGAAGTCTACCTAGAATATGCTTTGGAATTTATGGATAAAGTGTGGATTCGGTTCACCCCACTTCCATAAATATAAGCATTTAGCACACGGTGCTTGAAGGTAAGACTGAGAATTTCACGCATACGTTCGGTCAATGACCATTCGTGATATATCTTTTAACATATTGAGTATAAAGGTTAGATATAGGATTCTTGAAATCGGGAAGGGACAGTTATACTGTTGCATCCTTTCTGATAGAATCCATGAGCAACAAAACCTTGAACCTTGAAGTACGTTTACTCAAGGTAGTTACTAACTGATTAAAATCGGACCACATCCAACATCGGTTGTTGGTGATAACACTAAATACTACTAAACTAGATCGAATTTCGATCCACCCGGTAAGTATTGGGAGTATGGTTTATCCATTACCCATTACGGGTTCTCGGACTTTGTAGTCGAGGATCGATTGATGACCTATGGCTCTTTTGTGAGCGATAGGATTCGATAATAGAGGTTGGTTTAATAGCCATAACCCCGTGAATGGAGTTCGGTACTCCGGGTTCGTTCATACTCTTGTAGAACCACCTGAGCGTCTCAGGCCCAGTGGGAGTAATTGGATCTACACGGAAAAGAGTAGAATGAAAAGGAAAGTTTATCTTTCAGAGCAAAGCTTGAGTGGTCGAAGGGTAATTCCCTAAGAAGTAGAGAGTTAATCAGACCTTGAACTCAATTACCACTTAGTATTGCATGATTTCGTTCAGAAGCAGAAAATAGGGGTGATTCCCTGAGACTTTCTTGCCAAACAAATGGAGTCTGGATTCATTCGGAACAAAAGGGTATTGCCTTATGAACTTATGACAGGATGGCTAGGCTTATGTCCTTTGTGGATAAAGAGCAAACCTCTCGGTCATTGGAAGTCATATATTTCTACAATATGTGGATTTGACCAGTATATTGATTAGTCTTTTTGTAGACTCGATATCAATTTTAATATAGTAGTGAATATATACATACATTAGTGTTTGTGAAGGATAACACTGCACCAGTTGGAATCAACATGGGTGTGTTATCTGAAGTCAGAATCTGACAATGCCACAATTCTCTGCAACAGAGATTTGGAGAACATTCTCGAAGAGTTTGACTCGGTCGAATTCATTAGAATCGATCCACTGGTTTCCCATCCATCTTATTGGTTAAGATGATGCATCCGTGTATGCAACATTCAACGAGGAAGTTCTACCCTATGCCTCAGGAATGACTCTCAAAATCTTCGGATCAAGAGAAATGGGATAGATTCTCTTTCTAGTAAGAGATGGTCAGGTTATTGAACGTCAACTTTGATCGAATCTTAGATTCGGCGGTTAACAAAGCAAGTTTAGTATGTCCTTTAGTATCTTGAAGAGAACGAGGAATAATATGCGGACATATTCATGTGTGAACTTGGATATGTGTGATACACTGATTTTGACTTTAAGTCAGATTGATGATGATCGTTAAGTCGATCTCGGGCTCAGTGTTTACTCTTGTGTTGAAGCTATTGCTTGGAGGAATTCAGCAACGCCAACTCGTCTTTAACTAGTTGGGTGATTAGCGGCTTTTGTAGTAGCTAGAGAGGCGATATAGCTTAAGGTTTCCTTTTCATATCTAGGAGTGATTCTAGATTTGGAAGCCGATACCACATCATTGTGCAAACGATGAAGGGGTAGCTTATAAGGATTTCCGAAATCACTAGGGGTCAAAAGCATATTGGGAAGGTACCACATGATTAGATGGACCGGTAACGTTTCGATTCTACGGATCGTCTCGAGCCGACAACCTGACTAATAATTAAGACCCATGACATTTAGATGTAGGTACTCCCCGAGTCACTGACCTATCCTACGACGGCACACTCGGAGAGTACTTTGTCATCTGAAATAGTTATGATATGCTTAATGGGTACTAGAATACGGGATGGGTCTCCATTGCTTTAGAGCAAGTGGGAGATGTAGTTTGTTGTAGTTTAAATAATAGGGTGTGCTCTAAAACAATTAATCACATGCTTTAGTGCAAGTGGGAGATTGTTAGGTGTGATGCCCGAAAGACAATTTTGTAATTGTTTTATTTAATAAATGAAATGATATTATTATTCATATTTATTATTATCATATTCACCGATGTGACAATAGTATTTACACTACAGAAAACCCTAAGTATATCGTTTATGTAATCACTTAACTCAGTGTATGGGATATACACGGGAGGATTGAGTTAGTGAAGATGTACTTAAAATACAATTAGCCCGTAGTGAAGTTAATCGAGAGTATCGGGTCTCTTCTTTAACGTGCTATTAATGCGCCCAGAACACAATACGTGTGATTGTCTTATCCGGACTTTCGGTTAAGAGAACCTAATGGGGCATTTATATATGATAGATATATCATATAGGGCTGGACCGATTTGATTAGAGTTCACGATATAATTCCGTAATCGAGAAGTCTTATCGAATCAATGTATGATCATTTTTATTGATATATCTTAATCCTGAGGTGATCACAGTCAACTGCTTGAATCAGTATGAGGTTTGACTTGACGGTTAAGGATTACACCGAGTCCGTGGTCCGAATTACCCCATCTTGGCATTGTACTTGGATTGAGTGAGTAGTCGTGTTATCACGGATACGGAATCCATTCCTTCCATTTCTCGAAGTAGATAGACGCTTCCCTTATTTGTTAATCCTAGAAACCGATCGATCGCGCGAGTTCATATTACACGATTAGCTACCGGTGAGTTGTATGAATTAATTGATCACTAGGGGGTTAATGGTAAATAAGGATAAGAGGTTCTAAAAAGGGTTAACGGTAACTTCCCAATTTAGAATGAACAGTCTATGGAGGATTAATCCATATGTAATGATTATATCAATGGACGCTTATTATTATTCTCGTGAGGAGATATTATATATGATCTCATAATCGGAGGAGTGCAGTCATGGGATTATGGTGGCATATTCCTGTGATTGATGTATCGAATATAATTATTCTGTTCGTAAGATAATTATTTATTTGATTTATCGGAGCCGCTGATTATTAGTCCATGGTCCCCGACGTGCCTCCAAATATAGCATAGCTATTCTCGGACGTCGAATCCTAATAATATTAATTTAGTTCTTGTTGGACTTTATTAAAACGATATGTGAATTAATTGTTTAGTGAACTATTAAATTAGTTGGACTAAATAATTAAATATGTGAAAAAGACATTTTTCATAATCTTGACAAAATTAGTGTGTATAGTCGAAATTAATTATTGACTAGGTCAACATTAAAATTTCGGCCATAGCTTATTTTTATGGAACAAGAAATTATTTTCTTGTGTATTAATAAGACATGTGCATAAAATATTTATTGGATAAATATTTATGGAAAGAAATAAAGATAAATATTATTCTAGATTTGTTCTAGAATATTATGGAATTATTTTTATTTGATGGATTTATTTTAATTGCAAAATAAAATCCTTGGAGGCTAAGTTTTACTCTCCTATATAAATAGATTCTCCCAAGCTTTACAACACACTTGAAAATTTCGACTTCTCTTAGAGAGAAGGAGCGAAAATTCGGCCAAGGGGTTTAGAGGGAAAATCTTGGAGGTTTTTCCGGGTAGCATATCGGAGGGGTTCCAGTCGAGGATTTCCTTCCACCGGGAGTTGCTTGGATCACACGTACAGAAGATCGTGGTGCTCTTCACACATTTGTTCGTTCTTTCCATTGCGGTTCTTCAACTTGGATTTTGAGATCCAAGAGGTATGTTCTACAACCCCCTTGTAGACATAGATCTAGTTATTTTATTACGTGTATTTTATAGATCTAGATCCATAAATCGCTTCCGTTGCGGATGGTATTACTAACAAGTACGACATATGCAACTTTGTGGAATATCTTAGCAAGTACGCTAGATATTATTTACTCGTCCGCGGAGCAAAAGGTGTTTGTCTCCAAACATGCCGTCTTCTAGATGAAGTGTTTCTTCCGAGAGAAACAGTGGGAGTGAATCGAGATCTCAAAAGAGTTTGAGAACCACAAAGATATATTCAACCGGAGGGAACGTGAGCGGACGCCACATAGCGATGAGGTGTAAAATACTTGCTCGGTGCACACAAAAGTTAACTTCGTATCGGAAAAATTCAAGATGTTGGGTAGAAAGCTTATTTTCATAACATTTTACCCCATTTCTAATATCATTTTTTAGAGCGTTATTATATCTTTTCGAGTCATAAATTCCTTAGATTTATCTAAGTATGTTAGTAGTAGTTATCATATAAAATATCGTGTTTTTATGTGTTTTTATTAGTTTTTGTACCGGTTTAGTAACCGGAGTGTCGTGTCGGATTTACGTTTGGTATTTTGGTGGTTCATTGCAGGATTATACATTGACCAAGATTCCACGTAACGACATGTTTTGAGTCTAAAAGAGGTGTTTAGAGGGTTAGAAGAAGGTGCCACAAGCTTACGAGTTCAAAAGGGTCGTTTTTCCTAAGTACTTGAATCGTTACATATTTTCGACGGAGATTTGACCCAGCTTAGAGGCATTTTCAGGGGATGACTTCTTAATGAAAGTTGTAGATCTTCACATAAGATTTCCAACGCACTTTGAATCACGTCAATTGGAGTTCTACAACTCAAGTTATGGTCAAGTGGCTGATCGATTCGTATCAGTAAAATGTCGTAAAACGACACGTAATGGAAATGGCTCATCAAAACGACATTTTCTGAAGAAGTTTCCTTAATAAAAGTTGTATATCTTCAAGAAAGATTTCCAATGGATTTTGAATCAAGTCAATCGGACTTCTACAACTCAAATGGTGGTCAAGTGGCTAATTGATTCAATTTCGTAAAAATGTCGCAAAAACGCTCGGAGGAACACGAGGTACTCAAGAAGACGTTTTCTGAAGAAGAGTCCTTCATGAAAGTTGTAGAGTTTCTCGAGACCGTAATTTTGGCATTTCGTTTGCAATTTTTGGAGGTCTACAACTCAAGATATGAATTTTAAAGTTTTATTCCAAAATATATAATTTATATCCGTAAATTAGATGATCAGGGGGGATGAACGCAATGATTAGTCCGGCCCAGTCCGGCATTTTCCCGGACCAGTCCGGCCTCCCTTTGAACTCTATAAATAGGACTCATTTGTAACCAAATCAAATGCCCCTGCCTTTTTCGGCCCTTTTCTTTTCTTTCTTTTCATTTTCTTGTTTTATTTTGTTTATTTCTTTTTGTAGTAGTAATATATATATATATATATCTAATTTCCTTTCATTGTTCTTGTTTTATTTCTTTTTAGTATCAATATATATATATATATATATATATCTTTTTTTTCTTGTTTTATATATATATATATATATATATATATATATATATATATATATATATATATATAGATCTATATGCTTATATATATGTATCCAAAATAATAATACCGTAGTATTGTTATAATGCTCGGTAAATTATCGGAAAAGATCGTTGTTGTTGAAATCGTAACTCGTTTCCGGAGAATACGGTCTATGAATCAACAAATTGAAATCGAAATGATTTCAAGCAATCAAACGATGATGAGAGGCTAAAGCACGTTGGAACAAGCCTTGTGAAACCGATTCTTAGCAACATCTCGATTTCGACTTTCGGATTGTTTTGTGAGTTTTTATCAAAATTTGTATCTTTATTTTGTTCATATTGATAATGCAATTTAAATCGAGAGATGGTTGCTTTGTTTGATGTTTAACGTTTGACGAGAGTCGTTGTTAAACTTTAGATCACCGTAGTAAAGATTAGATTTTTAACCTAAAAATAACGAGAGTTGTTAGGTTGAATATCTAGATTGCGAAATTGAGAGATTTCACACCTTTGTTATGAAAGCGTTAATCTTTAAAATCGAAAGATAAAAGATTGATAGGCGAACTTTTCTAAGAGATTAGGAGTTCATACCTTCGATAGGTGAATCACAATTTTCGTTAAATCATCACAAGATAATCTAGAGTCGAAATTGAGGGTTGCGGGAATCGGTGGATCACTGCTTGTTCGTTGTTAAATTAATTGAGAAAAATCGTTTGTGCTGTTTTGCTTCGTTTTCATCGTAGTAACCGTAGTGAGTTTATTGTAGTTTTAGTTATAAAATAGGTACAACTTAGTTAGCTCGGTTCGTAATTATCTTTCCCGGCTTTGGATTGACAACCCTCTCATCCAGTTATTTGTTTTCGTTTTTAGTTTTTATTTCTCGTGACACTTTTAGAAAAATTAAGAACTAGACCAACCTCGATTCCCTGCGGATCGACTCCGGTTTTTAATCACTATACTACGATCCCTGCACTTGGGGTAAACCGGATTTATTTTATTACTTGTTATATTTTGCTTTGCATAAAATCCGAGACAAGTTTTTGGCGCCGTTGCCGGGGAGCCGGTACGATTGTCTAGTTTTTATTAATTTTTCCGTTTCTGTTTTGATTTTTGTAGGCAGGTGCTCTCAGTTTCTCTGTTTACATATAAAATAAAATAAAAAATATAAAATAAAATAAAAATAAAAAAAAAATTTCGTTCGGTCGACCGAACCCTGATACTCGGTCGACCGAGTGTTATAAAAAAAAAAAAAAAAAAAAAAAAATCGTACGGACAGCTTGGTTCTGGTTCTGGTTTATGCAAACTCGGAGTCAGAAAGGTCCACTGCTTTACACCCCTGACCTCGAACGAACCATAGTCAGACCAAACAGACGAAGAGTCCGTCCTTCGGCTCTTCCTGACAAGGGGAACACGGCCGATCAAGATTTCGAACGACATTTAGCAGAGGAGATTGAAGAAATCATTATCATGGCTGCGAATGAAAGACGCACGTTGGCTGACTATGCCATGCCTGGTGAAGTCGTAGTCAACCCAAATTGTCATTTTACCGGCTATTACCGCAAAGAACCTTTGAACTTAAACCAGGTCTTATTCAAATGATGCAACACGCATCTATCTTTCATGGTTTTCAATCGAGAATCCTCACACTCACGTACACACATTTTTAGAAATATGTGGTACAACTCGCATACAAGGGGTTAATGAGGATGCAATTAAATTGAAATTGTTCCCGTTTTCCTTGAGAGGGGAAGCGAAAGAGTGGTACAACTCTCTGCTTGCCGAGTCGATAACAACCTGGGCTGCACTCGAGCACGAGTTCCTGAGTCAATATTTTCCACCATCCAAAACAGCCCAGTGCTTGAGTGAAATCTTCACATTTTTCCAAAAGGAAAATGAATCTTTCTTTGATGCTTGGAAGAGATTTAAGGCTCTCCCGCGGAAATGCCCTCATCATGGTCTAGACTTGCGAGAGGCAAGTCAACACTTTCTTCGGTGGACCGACCGAGCTCACCAAGGGTATGGTCAATAGTTCATCGGGAGGGGCATTTTTAAGAAAAACGCCCGAAGAGGGATGGCGCTTATTTGAAGATATTTCCAAGTACAACTACGCCCCTTCATCTCACGCTATCCGGACACCTCCTCCACCTAGGATCGAGGAGGTGAACATGCAAAATCGGATCGCCATGCTTTGCAACAAAGCGGTGGAAGCTCTCAAAATATCCTCTAATCCTACGAATCGAACCGGTCATTTCCTCGGAACTCACAAGTTCTATTCTCGTGAAAGTTGTTGTCGGCCGGCCACTTGGTTGGTCGGTGTCGGTTCTTTCCCATCCCGCGTATCAAGTCAATACGTCCCGAGAATCGGGGACGGTTCGGTCCGATCACATGTCGGACATGTGATAATGTGGGGCATACCGCTCGTTTCGTCCTATGGGTGGACGAACGCCGAAATTAATGCTTTCAACGGCCAAAGCAAAATCAAAGATTCAACAATCGGTTCTCGGCCAAAGCAATTTTCAAAACCGGGGTTTTAATCAAAATCCGAACTTCAATCGAACCATAATATGAATTTTCCTAATCAAAATCGAGGTTCAACCGAATCGGCCGAACAATCCAAATCCTATGTTTCAAAGTCGGTATATCCAATCTTTCCCACAAAACTTTCGAAATTCTCAAGGCCCCTCTCAATCTAGTAATCTTGACACTAAATTGGATTCCTATCAGAAGGAGCAGAATAATAATTTCCAATTCCTTCTCAGTTCAATCAAGAATCTTGAAAGGCAGCTCGGGCAAGTAGCTGACCAAAAAGCTTCTAGACCTTCAAGGCAGTTACCCAGCTTTACAGAGAAGAACCCCAAAGGTGGTCAAGTGGCTCAGACCGAGTTAAATCAAAGTCAATGCACTGATCTAGTTCCCACAATTCCCTATGGTAGAGAAGAAGCCAGTGCTATGAATTTAAGATCGGTTACTCAACTTAGTGGTCCCCCGAACCAGGGAAACCACTAACCCCTTGTTCGCGGTTTTATACAAAGCAAAAGATAACAAGTAATAAAATAAAACCGATGTCAGCCCCAAGTGCGAAGGCTCGCAGCTATAGTGGTGAAACCGGATCGTATCCGCAGGGACTTGTACGAAAAAGAGTTTTTTGCCTTCGATTTCTTTTATAAAGTTGATGATTATGATCTCGGATTTTCAATTAACAAACTAAGGTAGCAAACGTGAAAATAAATAAAACTACGATAATAAAAATTTATAATTTAAAACAACTAGAACGCACCGATGATCCACCACCCCACCGGTAAATAACAAGAAAGACACATATTCATTCGTAAGTTCTTGGATTATTATCTGCTAAAGAGGCATTTTCCCTTTCGGTTCATCGCCTTTTAATTAGTTCACCACTCTCGGTACAACTAAAGCATTTACGGATCAAAGATATGGATATAAATCCTAATCCGACAACATTCACCCTCAACTTACGTATGTTGGAAGACTATTATCATTCTCCTTCACGTAATCTACGAATTTATCAACTATCGTATCTAAATTCGATTAGCATGCAACATAAGTATAGATCATACAAATTGCACATAAACAATTCAAACATGAAGGAAGAACAAGAAACTCACTAGAACAAATGAAAACGAAATCCTTGTTTATTCCGGTGATGGTGGCTTCACAAAGGTGGTTCTAGCTTAGAGACCTTAGCCAATCATCCTCGATTATGATTTCGAATCGGGGCCGTAGCTCCGCATTACAACGATACTACTATTCTAATTTATTCTCGGCATAACGCCTACGGAGTATTTACATAAAAGACGGGAAAAGTAAAAGCTTGGCCAAAAGTGACCAAGGAGGGGCGCCTTTATGTATGGAAATGAGGGAGTTCTTATAGGGAGAGTTGAGGGGAGGTGTATAAGGGAGAGGTTGTAGTTGAGGGAGATATTTTTGGGAGAATATGCTAAGGAATATTCTCAAGTTTGTTATAAGCATGTGGGAGGTGATAATGACTTTGCATGTGAAGGTGAGGAGTCACTAAAATAGCATGTGGAGTTTGTTATGACTCATCATCATCATCATTAAGGAGCACATGGAGTAACATGCATCAAACTTGGCCAAAATATCTCCGGTTCGTCCGTAATTCCAGCAGTTCGGTAAAAAAATCATAACTTGAGTTGTAGACCTCCGATTGACGTGATTCAAAATGCGTTGGAAAGCTCATTTTAGTATCTACAACTTTCGTCAAGAACTCTTCCCCTGAAAATGCCTCTAAGTCGGGTAAATTTTCCATCGAAAAACAGGTTACGGTAGAAGTACGTTGGAAAATATTGATCCGTTGATCTCGTAAACTCGTGGCATCTTCTTCTTTTCCTCAAAATCCATCTTTTAGGCCTCAAAATATAATGTTACGTGGCATATTTTGAAATACTTGATCACCAAGTTTGGGCCGAATCGAATCGAGCTTTCTTCTTAATCTTCATCGATCTTCGTTTAAGCTCCTCATTTAACATGCAAGCGTACCTACATTCATGATAACATCGTGCAAAATGTAACATCTCATATTCAAAGATTTTTATCAATGAAACCACATAATTAACACAAATTTGCACTTAACCACTTTTAAAACTCATTTGCTCAATAATTCGATTAAACCCTTGATTTCTATGCAAATTATACGAATATGGAGGAAATTGTTATAAAATATAACATTAGAAATCGTATAAAATCACCCTAAACAACTCCCCCACACTTAGCTTTTGCTCGTCCCGAGCAAAACAAAACAAGAATCAAGGCTCGAAAAAGATAGACACCTCAGCAAATACAACATATACTCAATAAATCAGAGGTTCACCACGATGTGTGTGCATAGCCATAGAAAACTTTCACTAAGTCCAAACTTGAAAAATTCAAAGCAAACTAGCTAATACCCCCTTCAAACTAGTAATAATGATACTTATAAGATGTACCCTACAAAACGTGACATATCCTGAAAAGAATGATAGAATATATCTAGGGCCATTCTGATATACTCAGAGGATAATCCCTACAACATATCTGTCAGTTTATACTGGGGATAAGGTATACGATAACTAAGTCCTTAACTTATTCATAATAATAAATTTTTTCGATTTTTTTTCACTTTTTTTTCACACTTTTTTTTTCTCTTTTTTTTTTTTCAACACACATCAGAATGAGCTTTTGCCCGTCATACTAGAATAGGAAATTTCGAGATAATCCCCTATCTACTCAAATCATAAGGCAAACTTTTTTCGGCTCGATCGTCGTGAGCTTTTGGTCATCATAGTGGTATAGGACATTTCGAGATAATGCCCTACCGCACTCAAATCATCGACCGACTTTCGACACACACAATTGATTACTTTTTTCGAGATTTACGGCGGGCGGTGGTTAACATGCTAAAAGCAATTCAAACCTACGAGCATAACACCTCAAGCAATGATTTATTTGTTAATTATTGTGCAAGAACATTAGTTATGTTTCACTTATCACATTCAAACGTTCAGATATTCACAATATATCATACTCTGGCTATAAACACAAACTATCATAATTTTCACGATACGCGTACGTTAGCACTAAGCACATGACTTTATAAGATAATCAAAAATCACTAATCAAAAAGGGATATAGCTTTATAATTTAGCTCATCATTCACTATGGCTCGTGAAAAATATATTGGGTGAAACAACTAACTTATCGAACATACGGAATATAGCATTAATGACTATAAAAACCGAACAAAGATATGCATTGTTTACTCGGGAATAAACAAAAATTTGAAAATTTAGCCCATTTAGCATAGAATCAAAATAATTTAAGCAAATGGTAGATACACATAAACCGATCCCTCCCCCACACTTAAATCACAACATGTCCTCGGGTTGTGCGAATGTAAAAAGAAAAAGAACACTTAGGCGATTGTGGTTCGAAAGTGGCAATTCCGGAAGTGGCCTAGAATCGGCTCCGAAATGCTTGATGAAATCGATGTAGGCGTGGACCATCCACCGGTAAACGATTTATCTAAAAGCTCACAATCGCTATCGCAAAAATCCTGCACACCATGGGAAAACAAGACGTACCTCGGGGATAGGGGCACAAAAGATGATAGACAAGGCAACATCATGGAATAAAGACAGAAATAAACTACAGACAAAAAGGAGAAGATATCTAGGTTACCGTCCTAGTAGGGCTTAATTATAGTCGGGAGCTCGACTAGACAATAAAATTTCAACTCGGGTTAGCTTTGAATTTCCTATTCCCTTAGTTGCATAGTAGTTAAACTAATACATGTCACACATTATTTGAAAATTTAAAACGACTAGGTCATGATATGAAATATGTGACAAAGTATTAACTATGAGTCTTTTATACCCGGATCCTCAAGGGTTATTTCAAATTGTTCTAACAACCTAAATCTAAGAAATGATGCATTTGAATTTTTTCTTTGTACTCCCTCGGGATTTTCGGATAACCTCCTAATCGTTCCCTTTAAATGACATTCAAACATTCATCCTGAGACTTGGTGAAACAAAATGAAAATCAATTCGAAGTATTTGAAAACTATTATCCAAAGTATGAGTAAAGTATAATGCAAAATGTAGAGTTTTTGTTTTTTTTTTTTTTTTTTTTTAAACGGGTTGCCTCCCGGTAGCGCTTTTGGTTAATGTCGTTTGCTCGACAACCCAAAAAATTTTCAACCCGGGTCAGGCCAGTGAGGCCTCTTTCCGGAATCATTCTTGATTTCCTCGGGGTCAATAGTATGGATCCCACAAAAACAAAGTCTTGCCAACGTATTGGCCATATCAGTAAACTTCTGTATCCACTTAGTTCCTATGATTCTTCTCTTCTTCTTTTTAGGTTTCAGTTTCACAAGTTTTGAGGTGTATCATCAGTAATCACAATATCATCAAAGAATTCACGAGACGTAAATCATCGGGTTCCAAAAGATCGAAGCTGTCTTGACTAGGGACGTCGTTCAAGAGAGAAAACCACTGGTCGTTCCTTTTGTTGACCAATATAGTGTTTCAACCGATGACCATTCACTCTGAACAACTCTCCTTTATTTTTCAATTCGACGGCTCCACTAGGGAAAACCCGAGAAATTTCAAAGGGGCCGGACCAACGGGTGCGTAGTTTACCGAAACGAGATGTAACCTGGTATTATATAGTAAAACCCATTCGCCCTCTTTGAATTCTCTATGCTTGATTTTCTTGTCGTGAAGAAGTTTAGTCCTCTCCTTGCGATTCTTGAGCTCTCGTAGGCCCGGAGTCGAACTCATCAAGCTCCCGCAACCGCAACAATCGCTTTTCTCTGCATAACCGGCTGTCAAAGTTTAAGAATTTAATAGCCCGAATGCTCGTGCTCAAGCTCGATTGGCGGTGGCGGCCTTACCATAAACCATCTCGAAACGGAGACGTGCCGATAGGAGTTTTGAAAGGCGTCCCGTAGGCCCGAGTACATCATCCGGTTTCGGCTCCGTCCGTCCTATGAGAATTCACCGTCTTCTCAAGAATGCTTTTCGTGGCTTCGGTTACTTACTTCAACTTGTCCACTCGTCGAGGGTGATAGGGGGTAGCGCTTTTGTGTTTCACCCCATATCGTTCTAAAATCTTTTCTAATGGAGTATTGCGAAGTGAGTTCCCTCGTCAACGATGAGAGCTCGTGGACAACCAAACCGTGTAAAAATGTTTTTCCTCAGGAAGCTCTTGACCACCTTGTGGTCGTTCCGCGGTGTTGCTATTGCCTCTACCCATTTTGACACGTAGTCAACGCAGACCAGAATGTACTTGTTCCCATACGAGGATGGAAACGGTCCCATGAAGTCAATACCCCATACGTCGAAAACTTCACATTGTTGAATGGGGTGTAGGGGCATGTCCATTCGCCGAGAAAGTTTACCGGTGCGCTGGCACCGGTCACAACCTTTTACAAAACTCTCTGTATCCTTAAAAATTGTCGGCCAGTAGAAACCGGACTGAAAAATCTTCGCAGCAGTCTTCCCAGCTCCATAATGACCTCCCACAGGTCCGTCATGGCATTGCTCTATAATTGTCCCTCTGCTCGAACTCAGGGACACACCTACGGAGTAATCCATCCTTACAACGCTTGAAGAGAATAGGGTCGTCCCACACATAATAGTTCAAATCCGAAAAGAATTTCTTCTTTTGCTGATATGTCAGGTCAGGGTCCAGATATCTGCCGCTCAAGAAGTTTGCAAAAGGTGCAAACCAAGGAGAACCTTTTCCAGGTCGGGCAGGAATAACCTCGCACACATCAATAGTCATGAGTTGCTCAGTTGGAAAATCAATTCCAATCTCATCCGACTCTATTTGATGATCATCGGTCAGCCGAGACATGTGATCAGCTACCACATTCTTGCTACCCTTCTTGTCCCGGATATGAACATCAAACTCTTGTAAAATCAAGATCCATCTCATCAAACGAGGCTTGGCATCGGCCTTGCTCAACGAGATACTTCAATGCGAGAATGGTCTCGTCCGGTACCGTGACTTCCGACCCAAGCAAATAGCTTCTAAATTTATCCATGGCAAAAACTACGCCAACAACTCCTTCTCGGTTGTTGCATAATTTACTTGTCTTTGGTTTAAAGTGTGACTAGCGTAGTAGATAGGTTGGAACCTCGCCGTCCACTCTCTCGACCTAGCACCGCTCCGACTGCATAATTAGAAGCATCACACATAAGCTCGAAGGG
Source organism: Gentiana straminea (assembly GCA_036785695.1). Taxonomy (NCBI): domain Eukaryota; kingdom Viridiplantae; phylum Streptophyta; class Magnoliopsida; order Gentianales; family Gentianaceae; genus Gentiana; species Gentiana straminea. The sequence continues at coordinate 4,490,341 of JAVUPR010000483.1, read as the reverse complement.
AGCTTTCCAGTCGGGTGCTATAAGAATTGGCGAGGTAATCAACTTGTCTTTTAATTCTTTAAAAGCTCTTTCACACTCAGGGGTGAAAACAAACTTCACATCCTCTCTTAAGAGAGTTGACAAAGGCTTGGCTATCTTAGAAAAGTCTTTAATGAACCGCCTATAGAATCCAACATGACCCAAGAATCCTCTTACTTCTCTTACATTTTTAGGGTATGTCATTTTTTCAATAGCTTTTACCTTCGCTTTGTCAACCTCTATACCTTCCTTGGACACCTTGTGTCCAAGAACAATTCCTTCTTCCACCATTAGGTGGCACTTCTCCCAATTTAAGACTAAGTCCTTCTCTATGCACCGGGACAGAACTTTATCAAGATTGTGTAAACAGTGGTCGAAACTGTCCCCGAATACAGAGAAGTCATCCATAAAAATTTCCATCACCTTCTCCACTAAACCATTGAAGATAGCCGACATACATCCTTGAAATGTAGCCGGTGCATTGCGAGACCAAATGGCATTCTTCGGTAAGCGAAGGTACCGGAGGGCGGTGAAGGTAGTCTTTTCTTGATCAGTGGGGTCGATAGCTATCTGAAAGTATCCAGAATAGCCATCCAAAAAACAATAAAATTGCTTGCCACTAAGCCTCTCAAGGAGCTGGTCAATGAATGGCAAGGGAAAGTGGTCTTTTAGAGTTACCTCATTTAGTCTTCTCGTAGTCGATGCAAACTCTATAACCGGTGACTTGTCGTAAGGCAATCTCTTCCCCTTTTCATTCTTTTCAATAGTAATCCCTCCTTTCTTTGGCACCACCCGAGTGGGGCTCACCCATTCACTATCGGCTATTGGGTAGATGATACCCATGTCAAGCAATTTGATGATTTCCTTCTTAACGATTTCCCGCATGTGAGGGTTTAGCCTTCTCGAGGCCGTCCGCACCTTCTTCGATCCCTCGGCGATCCCCGATCTTATGCATACGGATATCGGGGCTTATCCCCTTAATATCTCCCACTTGCCAACCAAAGGCGAGGATATTATCTTGCAAAGGCACTTTGATAAGCTTTTCTTCCTCCTTCGGTTCTAACTTAGATGAAATGATCAAAGGGAGCTTATCACCGTCCCTCGGAAAAATGTATTTCAAGTGTTGAGGCAAGGGTTTCAACACTAAATCGACGGTGGCTTCTCCACACTTGGTCTCAATTTATCTCCCTTAAGCTCTAGATCTCCAAGCTTATTATAAGGGCTATGAAGCATCATGGCCTCCCAAACAGACAGGGGGCCTCATCTCCTTTTGCAAATCCGGGCATATCACCATGCCTCTCCCTCATCTTCTTTCCTACCACCTCGTGGTAATCGAACTTTCCTTGTCAATCTCTTCTAAAAATTTTATCCACTCCTCATTAGTCCAAGTTGCGTATAGTTTATTGAATTCTTCCTCATCCCAACTACCCATGAACACTTGTTTATCATACTCATCAGTAAAATCGTCCTCAATAGCTAAACAAGTGTCACTGGACGGGTGCTTCACTGCATTGCCCACATTGAACTTTATGCTCTCATCCTCCAAATGTAGGGTTACTTCGCCACTGTAGGAATCTAGTAAGGCACGGGCAGTTGCAAGAAAAGGTCTTCCAAGGATCAAGGGGGTTTTCTCATCATTGGTCATATCCATGATTACCCAATCAGCTGGGTATATGAAGTTTTTAACCTTGACCAACACATCTTCTACAATTCCCCTTGCATATTTCACACTTCTATCTGCAAGTTGAAGAGAAATAGGCTTAAGCGTAATAGATTGATCCAATCCAAGAGATTGGAAGATTGACGTAGACATCAGATTGATTGATGCTCCCGAATCGCATAGAACATTGTGGAAATCCCTGTTCCCGATAGTACATGAAATCGTAAATCTACCAGGGTCAGGACACTTCACAGAAGTTTAGTCGGTGATTGCCGAGCATTCTCCATTCAATACTATGTGCTCGAGCTCTTGGAGCTTCTTTTTCGAACTCACTTGCGTCCTTTATAAACTTTGTATACTTTGGCATTCCTATCAAAAGATCAACTAATGGAATGTTTGCCTCAGTATTCTTGAGCAAGTCGATAACCTTCTTATATTCTTTATCGACTTGTTAATGACAAACTTGTTCTTGTTAGGTGGGTAAGGGAGATCGCAAAGTCTTCCTCGCAAAGTGCTTCTTTGCCGTCTTATCATTGATTGCTTTGTCTTCCCTATCCTTCCACCTCACATGCTTCCCGAACTTAACTTAGAATCGACTTCTTCTCGGCGGTATTCTCTTCATCATCGAATTCTCAACTTTCACCTTTTCTTCGAATTTTCTCTTTCACTTGGATCAATAGTAGTCCCAACATCTTTCGAGGAGAACAAAGATCTTCCCCTCCCCGCGTCTCTCGCTCGCGGAGGGGCTACTCGTTTCCCTGGTTGGCCTGACTGCCAACCGTTTTCCCACTCCTCAGATTTATTGCATTCAACTCATCCTGACCATAGCTCCATGGTGCAGACAGATCGGTGCACGTATTCTGATCATTCTGGACCAAGTTAACCCCTCGGGGGTTCTTCTCAGTAAAACTCGGCAGCTGACCTTGAGGTCGACTTGCTTGCTGCCCCGAAATTTGTCCCATTTGCACCTCCAAATTTCTCACTGTCCTGGTCAGAGTACTTAAAGCATTTGCCAATTGAGTGTTGGCCGTGATTTGCTCGCTCAACTTTTGTTCTAAGATCTGAAATGATTGATTTTGATTTTGCGGTGGATTGGTGTTCCATGCTGGTCGATAATTGGATTGAAAATTGCTTTGATTAGGCCTAGGGGCCTGAAAATGATGGGGGTTTGCTGCCCCAGAAGGGTCACTCCATCGGAAACCAGGGTGGTTCCGGTTATAATTGAATCCTTGAGTGTTTTGATTCGACCCGAAGGTCGATAATTTTGAGAAGTGAATGTATTCACTTCTTCCGAATGCAACAATAGATGACACGATGGAATGCGTGCCCAACGGTATCGCAATTTTGGCAAACGACATTGTTTTGAACGGCTTTGACCCGTGAGATCGGGTCAAGCGGCATTGATTACTACGATGGCCTTGGCCATGGCAATTGTCACACACAAGACTTTGAACATTCATTGCCGTCACTTGCTTCGTAGTGCGGCCAACCGAGCTTTTAGAGACGTGGTCTCATCTACCTCATACTTCCCCGCGGTCGAGCTTTTCGATTGGACGCACCCGCATAGGTAGGGGCATAATTATACTTTGCAATATCTTCAAACAACATCCATCCCTCATCGGTGTCTTTCTCGAAATGCACCTCCAAAGAACTATTCACCATTCCCTTAGTCAATTCGGTCAAACCACTTTGTAGAAAGTGTTGACCAATCTTTGTTTATCCAAACCCATGGTGGGGGCACTTTCTCAAGAGAGTCTTAAATCGTCTCCACGCATCGTAAAAAGATTCCTTCTCGGATTGCACAAAAGTGAATATCTCGATTCGGAAGATGAGCCGTCTTTGCGGGTGGAAAGTACGGCTCGAAATTCTTTCTCCAACTCCTCCCACGAAGTAATGGATTCGACTGGTAAGGATTTATACCATTCTTTTGCTTCTCCCTTCAGCGAGAAAGGAAAGAGTTTCATTTTCAGGGCGTCCTCAGTGACCCCTTTGATTAAAATAGTCCCGCACGATTCTAGAAATGAGTGAATGTGATCGTGCGGTTCCTCAGTGGAAAATCCATGAAATGTGGAACCTCTTACCAAATTGATTAAAGAAGTTTTGAGTTCGAAATTATCAGCCGTGATTTCAGGAATCACGACCGCAGGATTAACTTTCACAGTAGATGGCATGGCAAAGTCTGCCAATGTCCGTTGCTCGCCATTTCTTCAACCCGGGCTCCTACTTGAGCTTCTCCTCGCCGTATCCTTCGATTGTTTCCTTCCGTGGTTCCCTCGTCCGTTGGTCCGGTGAGCCGGGCCAAACGTTCTGTTTGGTCGAGCGATGGTTCGCTCTATCTCCGGATTATACAAAAGTGGTCCCCCGTGAGTTCGAGTTTGCATAAACTACGTTTGGGCACCAACACCTAAATCACGAGGTTTCGGGATTTTATCCTTATGCTTCCGCAGAGTGGGATTCACCGAGAATCCATCACCCAACCTCAATGATTGAAACGTGTTCCGTGTTTCTTTCCTCTCTTTCTCGGTAATTACCGAATCCACTCGGTATTTATCGAGAATTTTTTTAATTTTTTTTTTTTTTTTTATTTTAGAATTAAAAAAAACTATACTAAAACAGGCTCGAAACAGTCTAAACAAATAAAAGAAACAAAATACTATAAAACTAATACAGAACAGAAACAGAACGAAAAGAAAATATTTTTTTCTCTCTCTCGGTAATTACCGAAAGATTTTTTTTTTTTTTTTTTTTTTTTATTGTTTAAGACGAAAACAGATAACTTAGTTGACAAAAAAACCGAAAACGAAAATTTTCCGTGCCAAGTCCCCGGCAACGGCGCCAAAAACTTGTTCGCGGTTTTATACAAAGCAAAAGATAACAAGTAATAAAATAAAACCGATGTCAGCCCCAAGTGCGAAGGCTCGCAGCTATAGTGGTGAAACCGGATCGTATCCGCAGGGACTTGTACGAAAAAGAGTTTTTTGCCTTCGATTTCTTTTATAAAGTTGATGATTATGATCTCGGATTTTCAATTAACAAACTAAGGTAGCAAACGTGAAAATAAATAAAACTACGATAATAAAAATTTATAATTTAAAACAACTAGAACGCACCGATGATCCACCACCCCACCGGTAAATAACAAGAAAGACACATATTCATTCGTAAGTTCTTGGATTATTATTCGCTAAAGAGGCATTTTCCCTTTCGGTTCATCGCCTTTTAATTAGTTCACCACTCTCGGTACAACTAAAGCATTTACGGATCAAAGATATGGATATAAATCCTAATCGACAACATTCACCCTCAACTTACGTATGTTGGAAGACTATTATCATTCTCCTTCACGGTAATCTACGAATTTATCAACTATCGTATCTAAATTCGATTAGCATGCAACATAAGTATAGATCATACAAATTGCACATAAACAATTCAAACATGAAGGAAGAACAAGAAACTCACTAGAACAAATGAAAACGAAATCCTTGTTTATTCCGGTGATGGTGGCTTCACAAAGGTGGTTCTAGCTTAGAGACCTTAGCCAATCATCCTCGATTATGATTTCGAATCGGGCCGTAGCTCCGCATTACAACAAGATTACTATTCTAATTTATTCTCGGCATAACGCCTACAGAGTATTTACATAAAAGACGGGAAAAGTAAAAGCTTGGCCAAAAGTGACCAAGGAGGGGCGCCTTTATGTATGGAAATGAGGGAGTTCTTATAGGGAGAGTTGAGGGGAGGTGTATAAGGGAGAGGTTGTAGTTGAGGGAGATATTTTTGGGAGAATATGCTAAGGAATATTCTCAAGTTTGTTATAAGCATGTGGGAGGTGATAATGACTTTGCATGTGAAGGTGAGGAGTCACTAAAATAGCATGTGGAGTTTGTTATGACTCATCATCATCATCATTAAGGAGCACATGGAGTAACATGCATCAAACTTGGCCAAAATATCTCCGGTTCGTCCGTAATTCCAGCAGTTCGGTAAAAAAATCATAACTTGCGTTTTAGACCTCCGATTGACGTGATTCAAAATGCGTTGGAAAGCTCATTTTAGTATCTACAACTTTCGTCAAGAACTCTTCCCCTGAAAATGCCTCTAAGTCGGGTAAAATTTCCATCGAAAAACAGGTTACGGTAGAAGTACGTTGGAAAATATTGATCCGTTGATCTCGTAAACTCGTGGCATCTTCTTCTTTTCCTCAAAATCCATCTTTTAGGCCTCAAAATATAATGTTACGTGGCATATTTTGAAATACTTGATCACCAAGTTTGGGCCGAATCGAATCGAGCTTTCTTCTTAATCTTCATCGATCTTCGTTTAAGCTCCTCATTTAACATGCAAGCGTACCTACATTCATGATAACATCGTGCAAAATGTAACATCTCATATTCAAAGATTTTTATCAATGAAACCACATAATTAACACAAATTTGCACTTAACCACTTTTAAAACTCATTTGCTCAATAATTCGATTAAACCCTTGATTTCTATGCAAATTATACGAATATGGAGGAAATTGTTATAAAATATAACATTAGAAATCGTATAAAATCACCCTAAACACCCCTCCTGCCAATGATGAGGCAGAAGGGGAAGTCGTACATCCATGCCCCCCGGTTCTAAATGATAGTACTCAGGTGGCTGATCCCCCGAAAAATGAAGAGTTTAGTGGAAGTCGTGGCCGATCCCCGACCGGCAAGAAAGGTGAGAAGGTGGTGAGGTGGAAAGATTTGGAAGATAAAGTCTGTTAGTTCATCCTCAAAGCAAGTATTTTCTCGAGAATGATTTAAAGAAACTTCCATTTCCACCCGTAAAAAATAACATCTCCTTGCATGAAGACAAAAAGTATGAGAAAGTGCTTAATCTTCGAAGAATACTCGGGTAAATCTTCCATTATCTCGATGTTTTAGTTGAGATGCCCAAGTATACAAAGTTCATCAAGGATGTTGTGTCCTCCAAAAAGAAGCTCGAAGACATGGATCAGCTTAATTGGTGAGAATTGCTCGTAATTGATTATGATAAGTTGCCAATCAAGAGGGGTGACCCTGGGAAATTTGTGCTCACATTGTTGATGGGAGGTTTAGTCTTCCCAAATTCTTTATGTGACCTAGGTGCATCCATTAGTCTGATGGCATTGTCTGTTTGTAAACAGCTTTGTTTAGTTAATCTTTTAGAACCCACAACCATGAATCTTCAATTCGCTGATAAATCTTCCAAGAAAGCTGCTGGGATATTAAAGGATGTTTTAGTTCAAATTGATAGATTCACTTTCCCGCTTGATCGGTACGTCCTAGACATCGAGAATAATGAGAATGTTCCTTTAATACTCGGCGGACCTTTTCTTTCTACAACGCAGCCCTTATTGATTGTGATGGTGGCAAAGTGACTATACGAGTTGGTGATCGGAGGTGAGCTACAATGTCTCTAAAGCTATTCGAGAGACCCTCTCGATTATCCAACCGGCTTCTCCATTGAGGACATGTCGATGACTTTAACGACTATATGGAAAAGCAAGTCATGGTCGTTGAGACCGAATATGAGCGATTAGTGGAGAATCTGAATAATCATGGTTGGGTGAATCTAGAACAATTAGGAGCTGAAGTTGATGAAGGTTCGTTGAATGGTGAAGCTTTGGCAGTAGGACCACTGAGTAAACTCAGTGATGTTGAGTTGAAAAGTGGGGAGCTTAAATCTAGTTTAGAAGAACCACCTGCGGATTTGGTACTGAAGCCTTTGCCTCAGCACCTGAAATACGTTTTCTTGAGAGAAGGTGACAAGCTTCCTTTAATTATCTCTGCCAAGTTATCCCGGTTAGAAGAAATGAAGTTGTTGAATGTGTTAAGGAAGAATGAAAAGGCTTTCGGTTGGCAAGTGGGAGACATTAGAGGGATATCTCCTGACATATGCATGCACAAGATCAAAACTGAAGAGGGTGCTAAGTGTGTTAGACAGCCCCAGAGGAGGCTCAACCCTCACATGCAAGAAGTGATTAAGAAAGAGATTATCAAGCTTTTGGACATGGGTATTATTTTTGCAATTGCTGACAGTGAATGGGTGTCCCCTACTCAAGTAGTTCCTAAGAAAGGAGGAATTACTATCGAGAAGAATGAAAAGGGTGAAGAATTAGCATTGAGACTAGTAATCGGTTATAGAGTCTGTATTGACTACAGAAAACTTAATGAAGTCACGATGAAAGATCATTTCCCCCTTCCTTTCATTGACCGGATGCTTGAGCGTCTGGCAGGACATGCATTCTACTGTTTCCTTGATGGATATTCTGGATATTTCCAGATACCCATAGACCCAACCGACCAAGAAAAGACCACTTTCACCTTCTTATGGTACATTCGCTTATAGGCGAATGCCATTCGGTCTTTGCAATGCCCTGCTACATTCCAAAGATGCATGCTAGCAATCTTTGATGGGCTTGTTGAAAAGTGTATGGAGATATTCATGGACGATTTCTCGCCTTTGGTCAATCCTTTGATCACCGTCTTGATAATCTTGATCAAGTATTATCACGCCGTGTGTGAGAAGAACTTAGTCCTAAACTCGGGAAAAATGCCATTTTATGGTAGATGAAGGAATAGTTCTTGGCCACAAGATATCAGAAAGAGGAATGGAAGTAGATAGGGCAAAAGTTGAGGCTATAGAGAAGATGAAATTCCCTAAAAATGTGCGTGAAGTAAGAGGTTTCCTTGGACACGTTGGTTTTTATAGGAGGTTCATTAAGGATTTTTCCAAGATAGCTAAGCCCCTTTCCACTTTACTCAGAGAAGATGTTGTTTTCAATTTTGATGATAGTTGCAAGCATGCGTTTGATGAGCTTAAAAGTCAACCGATTTCCGCCCCGATCCTTATCTCTCCCGACCGGAACCTACCCTTTGAACTCATGTGCGATGCATCCAACTACGCCGTTGGTGCGGTCTTAGGTCGGCGAATTGGGGAAATTCCAGCCCATCTCTTACGCCAGTCACACACTGAACCCCACGCAAGTGAACTACACAACTACTGAAAAGGAATTATTGGCTGTAATCTTTGCTATGGACAAATTTCGTAGTTACTTGTTGGGCGCCTCGGTCATTGTTTGACCGACCATGCCGCTCTCGCGCTATCTTATGACAAAGAAAGATGCTAAACCGCGCTTACTACGTTGGATACCGATCCCGCAAGAATTCGATGTTCAAATTAAGGATAAAAAGGGCAGTGAAAACGTAGTAGCAGATCATGTTTCTAGAATGCAGAATGATGAAAAGAAAGAACCTGAAGAGATAGACCTTTACTTTCCTCTCGAGCATGTTATGCATATAGACGAGTGCACTCCAGATGTTCCATGGTTTGCCTCTATCGTCAACTACCTGCATTCCCAGTATTTAAATCCAAAATTTTCATATCAGGAGAAGAAGAAATTTTTCTCTGATTTGAAAACCTTCGTGTGGGATGAACCTTACCTCTTTAAAATCTGTAAAGATGGATTGTTGAGAAGATGTGTCCCCGAATCAGAGCAACGTGATATCATTGAACAATGCCACAATGGATCTACTGGTGGCCACTTTGGTCCCTGGAAAACCGTTGCTAAAATCTTTCAGTCTGGTTTCTATTGGCCCACGATCTTCAAGGATTCAGAAGCCTTCTGCAAGGCTTGTGATAGGTGCCAACGAACCGGTGCTTTAACTAGGCGTTTTGACATGCCATTAAAGCCCATTTTAGAATGTGAGGTTTTTGATGTATGGGGTATTGATTTTATGGGCCCGTTTCCATCTTCCTGTGGAAACAAATACATCTTAGTCTGCGTTGACTACGTATCAAAATGGGTGGAGGCTCAAGCCACTTCTCGCAATGACCACAAAACGGTCATGAACTTTCTCAAGAAAAATATCTTCGTGAGATTTGGATGTCCCCGTGCCTTAATCAGTGATGAGGGAACGCACTTCGCAACAGCCACTAGAAAAAGTCCTTGAGAAATATGGTGTCCGGCACAAAATTGGCACACCATATCACCCTATGACTAGTGGCCGGTCGAGAGAAGTAATCGAGTTTGAAAAGGATCCTGGAAAAAGTTGTGAACAAATATAGAAAGGATTGGAGTCTCAAACTCGGATGATGTACTATGGGCATACCGTACTTCGCCTATAAAACCCCCATGGGTACATCTCCTTATCAAATGGTGTATGGCAAACCCCCCACTTGCCGCGAATTAGAGCATAAAGCATATTGGGCCATTAAGTTCTTAAACTTTAATACCCAATCATGTGGTGAACATCGGCTGATGCAGTTACATGAATTGGATGAGTTTAGACTCCAAGCCTACGAGAGTGCCAGGATTAGCAAGGACAGAATGAAACTCCTTCATGATGCTAAAATCAAGAAGCGAGAATTTCAAGTTGGGGAGCAAGTCTTACTTTATAATTCCAGGTTACATCTGTTTCCTGGAAAGTTGAGGACGCGTTGGTCCGGCCCCTTTGAAATTCTTCAAATTATTGCCGGAGGTGTTTTAGAGCTGAGAGGTCATGGTGACCAGCCATTTAGAGTGAATGGTCAAAGGTGCAAGCACTATATTGGTCAAACTAAAGAAAAACCTTTGATTATTCACTTCCTCGACATCCTCGGGTGTGGTATGATTGAAGTCAATGGGCTTGAAGAATTTTCGCCCGACTTGTTTTCCGAGGATGACGGCAGTGGCTTGGTTGAGCAAGTTATGATCGATAGTTGGGACATGGAAGAGCATGAAAGGGAGGCCAAGTTAAAGAGGAAACTGAAGAAGAAAAAGTCGACAATGGGGAAAATTAAGAGCGTTTGGAAAGAAGCAAGGAACCTAACCTCCTGTGTTAGATTTTGTTTCTGTGGCAACCAAGCTAATAAGAATTTAAACGAGGTCTTAAGTGGTAGAAAGTTAAAGTGGCCTGATCCAGGCTGAGTTACAGGATTGTCGAGCAAACGACGTTAAACAAAAGCGCTACCGGGAGGCAGCCCGATAATAATAATAATAATACTAATAATTTGGATACGACTAGTCTTAATGAAATGTAGAATATGTGGAATAAATAATCATAATGGAAGTTGAACACATAGCACAACCAAGTTTCAGGATGAATGTTTGAATGTCTTTTAAAGGGAACGATTAGGTGGTTATCCGAAAATCCCGAGGGAGTACACAGAAAACATTCAAATACATCATTTCGTGGACTTAGGTTGTTAGAATGATTTAACCCTTGAGGATCTGGGTATAAAAGACTCGCTACATTTTATGATCTAGTCTGTTTCCAATATGAATTTATGCCTTGACTATGATATATACTCGTTTGATACTCTCTATGATACGTATATGCTTAGATGTTCTGTGCTTTACCCGTGTGAGTTATTTTTTCCATCTAAAGCTTTTATGAGAGTGACCATATATATATTGCCTATCGAATTTTCTGACGTGACAAGGCCATTTTCTTATTATTCCTATATCCCTATTGCATACTTTGGCACGAGGACCATGTCCCGTGTTTGCTTTGTTTGTTTTGGTACAGGGATTCGGATCGTGCTTTCTCATGGCTGTTACGGGATTCGATAGCATCTTTCTGCCTGGTTTATAAGCTAAGTCTTCTTCTCTATCTCATTTACACTCTGAGAATAATGCAAAATCGTAAGTGAGGGGTAGAGTCTGGTTGGTTTAGAAATGGCAGTAAGTGTTTAAACCCTTAGTTTTTTGATCTTTTTCGAGCATTATTTAGTTGATTAAAATAATCTGTATAAGGTATATATTTCATGGATTTGAAGTTGTAATGATCAATTTAGATATGTATAACTAATTTGAACCGTAAGTGCATTTTAACCGGAAATCTATTTGTATAACATGAATTCCTTCACGTAAGCCTTTGATATTGAAGCGAAAATTTTAAACTGTATCCATTCAGTATCCTAGTGGTTATTCTAGAGATAGTTGCAGTAACTTAGTACCTAACTTTTGAACGTGTACTTGTGAATATCCGAAGGTTTGAATGTGATAGAAAGGATATAAGTTAAGTGGAATAAAAAGAAAAATACCAAATTAAGATGAATTATATATATGTTGGTTGTAGCTACCAATGATTTGAGTGCGATAGGCGTTATCACGAAACGTCCTATATCACTATGAGGTTTAAAAGCTCCCGACCGCCCGATGATATTAGTCCGGCTAGGGTGTTATCACGAAACATCCTATTGCTTTGGGAATGAAGGCATATGCTACACATGTGAAATTAAGTCCAAATAGGGTGTTATCACGAAACATCCTATTGCCGGGAATAAATTAAGCATGGTTGACAACTTAGTTATCTTCGACTATCCCTGGTATAAACCGAATGATATGCATTAGGGATTATCCTAATAAGTACACGGGAGGACTTTGTGTGGAACTCATATCGCCTTTACCTAGGAAAGTCATTAGGACTGTCTGAATGGATATTTGTGTGTATTGCTTGAATTATTCAAGAGAGGATAGTGGAAATTGAAAAGGCTTGTCACACACACTCTGTTATACATATATATTAAGGTTAACGTGTGGTTATGATTCGATCGGTTGTATTATCTGGTTGTCCCTTATATCTTATCTTTTCGTGAATTATGTCCCTCATTCATTTTATTTTATCGCTTGTTTTGCTCGAGGACGACCAAAAGCTAAGTGGGGGGTTTGTGATGACGGAAAAATTCACAGTTATTTTCATAACATTTTACCCCATTTCTAATATCATTTTGAGCGTTATTATATCTTTTCGAGTCATAAATTCCTTAGATTTATCTAAGTATGTTAGTAGTAGTTATCATATAAAATATCGTGTTTTTATGTGTTTTTATTAGTTTTTGTACCGGTTTAGTAACGGAGTGTCGTGTCGGATTTACGTTTGGTATTTTGGTGGTTCATTGCAGGATTATACATTGACCAAGATTCCACGTAACGACATGTTTTGAGTCTAAAAGAGGTGTTTAGAGGGTTAGAAGAAGGTGCCACAAGCTTACGAGTTCAAAAGGGTCGTTTTTCCTAAGTACTTGAATCGTTACATATTTTCGACGGAGATTTGACCCAGCTTAGAGGCATTTTCAGGGGATGACTTCTTAATGAAAGTTGTAGATCTTCACATAAGATTTCCAACGCACTTTGAATCACGTCAATTGGAGTTCTACAACTCAAGTTATGGTCAAGTGGCTGATCGATTCGTATCAGTAAAATGTCGTAAAACGACACGTAATGGAAATGGCTCATCAAAACGACATTTTCTGAAGAAGTTTCCTTAATAAAAGTTGTATATCTTCAAGAAAGATTTCCAATGGATTTTGAATCAAGTCAATCGGACTTCTACAACTCAAATGGTGGTCAAGTGGCTAATTGATTCAATTTCGTAAAAATGTCGCAAAAACGCTCGGAGGAACACGAGGTACTCAAGAAGACGTTTTCTGAAGAAGAGTCCTTCATGAAAGTTGTAGAGTTTCTCGAGACCGTAATTTTGGCATTTCGTTTGCAATTTTTGGAGGTCTACAACTCAAGATATGAATTTTAGAAGTTTTATTCCAAAATATATAATTTATATCCGTAAATTAGATGATCAGGGGGATGAACGCAATGATTAGTCCGGCCCAGTCCGGCATTTTCCCGGACCAGTCCGGCCTCCCTTTGAACTCTATAAATAGGACTCATTTGTAACCAAATCAAATGCCCCTGTTTTTTCGGCCCTTTTCATTTTCTTTTCTGTTCTTGTTTTATTTTTTTTTTGTTGTAGTATATATATATATATATCTATCTAATTTCCTTTCATTGTTCTTGTTTTATTTCTTTTTAGTATATATATATATATATATATATATATATATATATATATATATATATATATATATATATATATATATACTTATATACATATATATATACTTATATACTTATATATATATATGTATAAAAAATAATAATACCGTAGTATCGTTGTAATGCTCGGGAAATTATCGGAAGATCGTTGTTGTTGAAGTCATAACTGTTTCCGGAGAATACGGTCTATGAATCAACAGTTGAAATCTGAAATGATTTCAAGCAATCAAACGATGATGAGAGGCTAAAGCACGTTGGAACAAGCCTTGTGAAACCGATTCTTAGCAACATCTCGATTTCGACTTTCGGATTGTTTTGTGAGTTTTTATCAAAATTTGTATCTTTATTTTGTTCATATTGATAATGCAATTTAAATCGAGAGACGGTTGCTGTTTGATGTTTAACGTTTGACGAGAGTCGTTGTTAAACTTTAGATCACCGTAGTAAAGATTAGATTTTTAACCTAAAAATAACGAGAGTTGTTAGGTTGAATATCTAGATTGCGAAATTGAGAGATTTCACACCTTTGTTATGAAAGCGTTAATCTTTAAAATCGAAAGATAAAAGATTGATAGGCGAACTTTTCTAAGAGATTAGGAGTTCATACCTTCGATAGGTGAATCACAATTTTCGTTAAATCATCACAAGATAATCTAGAGTCGAAATTGAGGGTTGCGGGAATCGGTGGATTACTGCTTGTTCGTTGTTAAATTAATTGAGAAAAATCGTTTGTGCTGTTTTGCTTCGTTTTCATCGTAGTAACCGTAGTGAGTTTATTGTAGTTTTAGTTATAAAATAGGTACAACTTAGTTAGCTCGGTTCGTAATTATCTTTCCCGGCTTTGGATTGACAACCCTCTCGTCCAGTTATTTGTTTTCGTTTTTAGTTTTTATTTCTCGTGACACTTTTAGAAAAATTAAGAACTAGACCAACCTCGATTCCCTGCGGATCGACTCCGGTTTTTAATCACTATACTACGATCCCTGCACTTGGGGTAAACCGGATTTATTTTATTACTTGTTATATTTCGCTTTGCATAAAATCCGAGACAGCAGTTCTCATTTTAGAAATAAGAATCTATAGTGATAGATTTAATTGCTGTTAGATTATAGTTTACCTATATATATGTGATGCTAAAAGAATTTAGCATAGATCATGACAGGGGATACTGCTAGCCGGTGTTCTCAAGATATATTTATGTTAGGACGTTCGTCCGAAAGATAAGGTGAAAGATGATACTTATGGAAGGTTCCCTTTGCTACTGCAATAAGATCCATCATAAGAATTATGCTAGAGGTTCACACTTCATGAAGAGTCATGAGCAAGTATGAAAGTGATTCTAGCAGATGTCGAGAATATCCTTAAACAAGTTAAGGAAAGTTTCCTAGCTTATTGAAACTTGGAATTAAATAAACATAGATATACAGACGTAAATCCCGAGTCTTATGAAGGCGAGTGGGAGCTACAGTTTGGGTTTGCAATCACTTTGATTAAGTAATACAGTGAGCTGGAAATGTTCTTAGCGATGGGTCACTGTAAATTCTACAACTAGGCCAAAACACAGTAGTGCCTTAGAGGCGCAGCGGGAGTAGTACATGGATCTAGAAGGTTCATTCTTGAACCTTGTACGGTTCTTCCACCTTTTCTATATAGCTGATATAGTAAGTGGATTCATTGCATGAAGCAAGGACCAGGGTCTCGTCAGAGATTCGTGTGTGTGTTGAGGCGGTTCCTTTGACTTGATCAAAGGAGCGTGATATGAAGATAAGTTTGAGTCCCCACGGATAGCGATCCGTTCATGGCTAGGGCTAGTTGCGAGTATTGCATGAGATTCTTGTGTTTCAACCTGGTCTTGTGTGTGCGAGTGATTGGTTTTAGGCCAAGTGGGAGATTGTTGGAATAGTGTCCTAAACCCAATCGGGTTGGACCGGATCCGACCGGGTCGGATCGTTTCTACTATTTCTTTATGTTTATACATATATTAAATGGCTTTTCTGTTGTTATATATATGTTCTTTTAATGAACCAATTATGAATTGTTATATGATAACGTCATTAGTATTAAACTATGATAGAGAAACCATGATAGGCGATTATGGTTGATGAGATCTCTAATCACTTTAATAAGTTTGATACTTAAATGTCTCTAGGTGATGTACTATTAAACCGGGCATTGATAGTATAAACAGACTAGCACGTATTAGATGTCTTCTCGTCTTTAAGGGCGGGGATAGATCTCGTCTATCAAAGTGTAGAGACACTTGGACTGTACGTGGACGTGTATTAGAGAATGCGTATGTTAGACTGACCCACTTACATTAAGTGTCACACTATGTGGCGGTTGTGTAATTATCCTTAAGACCGGAGTCTTCATGGCATCACGGTGTGGATTGTCATGATTTGACACTATTGAGGTTTCCCCTAGCCACGGGGCGATCATGCGGTAGTGATTGGGTGTGATACTGAAGCATGCGGAGTATGCATGATTGGTCGTCCGGGAATCGCGTATCCTATGATTGGGATCGAATATCCAAAATGGCCTTCTTATAAGGAATGTCTTACTCTCGTGAATCTTTGCAAAGTGGGAGTAAATGAGTTACTTCGAGAGAGCATGATATCCAGATTATAAGATACGATCGTCCATGTATCGACACTCGAGATACGATCGTATGGGTATTATTACAACGATAGGATTGTAAGTTACACGGTAACTGTTTCACATGAAAGGTAGTAGTCATTGCATTTGACTCTTCCGTGATTGGGGGTCACGGTGTGTTGCTTAGACGCTATCCCGTGATCGTTAGGCATGAAGGGCATTTTCGTAATTTGCACTTTGTGTCTACGGCCAACATATTCGGAAGCCTATCGGGTCACACACATAAGAACATCTAGCCGGATTAAAATGTGGTTATAGATGATAACCAAATAAGGAAAGTTTATCTCGAGACTATAAGGGTTATAGTGGTAAATTAATATGGTGGTATTTATTTATTATGAATAAATTAAATACAAGATATTAATAATATTATATTAATTAAAGAATATTCCGGATGCCAAAATATTGGCTAAGGTGGCGCAATTTGTGTGTGTATAAGATACACTTAGATTATGCAATTTAATTAATAGTTTTACCAAATATATTAATATTAGATATTGATAAATAAAGTATATATGTGCCGGTGTGTGTTTGCACCAATTCAAATTGGTGATTCATGCACCATATATTTATATATATATAGATTTATTTGTGTAATATATATGTGATATATACACATGTGTAAATTGATTTACGATAATAAAATAAATATAGTCAATATAAGATATTGACAATATCTTTGAAATATTCAATATAAGATATTGACAATATCCTAGATTTGTTTGATATAAGATATTATAATAAATGAGATAAATCAATCTATTATATTTTCCTTATTTTATTGGGAAAATGTTCTCTTCTCTTCCACACTATATGGGGCGCCACTTTCCCTATAAAAGGAAGTGGGTGTCAAGCTCTTTTGTACATCACAATTGCAAGAGCTCATAGTTCTTGTGTAAAATAGAGAGCATCCTATAGAGAGTTGGAGAGAGGGGAAAAGGGCCGGTCTAGCAACCGGAGTTTTCCAATAAGCAATCCATGATGGGATTCCGGCGGGTCGTTCGTGTGGACTAGCGGTAGAGGCCGAACACTTGGGCGGCTCATGCGGAACTACTCTCCTTAGACGGTCAAAGCGTTGATCTTTTAGATCAACCAAGGTAACCACCGTCTACTAACTCGTTTGTTTATTGCTTAAACGAAGTCGATCCTGGTTTAAAGGAAATAAAATTTTAAATTCCGCTGCGTTCCCGCGTAGATTTCCTAACAAAAAGGACAGAAGATATTGGACCGGACTAAAATACCCATATTTATAATAATAATAAGAAAATAAAACTATCAATCCGAGGATTGGAGAGGCCGGTTCATCTTCCATGGCTCCGGTGATTTGATGTAAGGAGAGCTTCTCTGGCTCTCTTCCTTGCTTCGGCAAGTTAAGACAGTCTTCAATGATGCCTGGGTATGGTTTGATGTGGTGCGCTGCCCCTTCAATCGACGGAATTCCTTTTCTTCTCTGAAATTGGAGCGGCTGAATCCTTCTTTGACCTCCGGCTGAATCCTTCTTTGACCTCTAGTGATATGTTTTTTTCCCCTTTCTTTTTCCACATTTTGTTTTTGAAATTAATTAACTTTTTTTGTCGAATCATGAGATGAAGAAGACCTGTTAATTTTGAATTGATTGCATTTTATGTATATCAGATTACTTCATTCCAATTAATACTTTTTCCACTGATTTGATACTAAATTGTGCTTTTATACAATGATCAAGTGTGGATTGGAAAAGGCGTCTCACTCTGTTTTATTGACTTATATACTTTTTTGCAAAAACCATTTTTATGGTTGATTGATTTGTAGTTATGCCAATTGTTTTTTTTTCCCTAGCTTTTTTATTCCCTTGACAATCAGTACAGTGCTAGGTTTTGGAACAAATATAGTGACTTTGGCTATTATTGCTACAGTCAGAGCTACTGATAGAAGCAAAAAGGAAAATGAGAATAGAAGGGTATGTTTTTGATTTACTGCTCTCAATGAGACCTATGCTCTCTTGATACGGAATGGTTGTCCCCTTTACGGCTGAACTTTTCAATGAGCTAGGGTATCTTGATTCGGAGTAGTCCATGTTCTTTGTTGCCTGGGTCTGCTAGAAGCTCTTCATTGCTCCTCTTTCCTGCTGGGCTCTCTCCTATTTGATTTTCATTGGCTGGAGAAATTCAGGTTCGTATTATGGTCTATCTGCTTATCCTGAAAGAAGATGTCATCCATATTAGTCGAGAATACAAATTTTAAGTTGGAGGGATTTTGGATGCATAATCACAGTTGTAAGTTGGAGAATCACTGCTGCAACTTGCATATCATAGATGTTGGTATGTCATGACATGCCTATGTAATTACTACTAGTGAAGTGAATAAACAGAATGTTTGTTTACTTAATTAGTGTTGCACTTTCCATCAGAGGCTTTGATCTGGGGGAATGCATGGGATGCTCCTTTAGTCAATGCATTAGCTTCACAAGGACATTTTTTTTGTACCAGTTTGTAGCATCAATGGTGAAGCTTGGGAATATTCACGATTATTTAAGTGATGGTGAAATGAGAACCAATTGTAAATGGCAGTTGAGGACGTGTTTCGATCACGGGTAGAGGTACAGTTGCTACAAGAAGAGTAAAGAGAGGGACGATTAAGGTTGGTGGGACGGTTGTTATGAACTGATTGAATTCGATTTGGCAAGGCACAATTTTCACAGTATACAAGCTACAACATTTTGATGTTGAATCTCCTAGGATTGTTTTTTTGCCTTGATTTCTATGGTTCTATTGCAGCCTTTTGTTGTGACATTTTGAAGTGGAATGGATTTGTCTTATTTTCTTTAAACATTGATGTGAACAAGACATAAGAGGATTTGAATGACAGAAAATATTTGATAAGTTTTGATCTTTGTAAAGGTTACATTGAAAGAGATTTGGTAATGGTAAAAAATCATTTGTGATGCATTTTGGGAACAATTTTGTTTCTCTTTTTTTGTATTATTGGCACATGACATGATTATATATGATCCTCTTTGTTATAAAAATTATTTATGTCATAAGGATCATACATTAGAAAGCTCACGCACTGTGATAGTGTTAGTGTGTTCTTGTGTTTGACGTTGATCGATGCGTCTTTGTGATCTTTATTCTTGTTGTGATACGATATATGTGATCATATCTTGTGATACGATTACTTTGATACTGATATTGTTGTTGTGTTATGGTGCTGAGGTCGATGCATTGAAACCGAAAGGGGAGATCTACGAGCTAATGTTCCAAGAAGAGTCTAATGCTCCTTGGTAATGATGTGTGAATTGAGATAAGGTACAAATGTTAAACCATTTGGTGTAGAGGTTGACTTTATTGAGAAAATGTTAAACCGTTTGGTGTAGAGTTGGAGAAGAAGATGATGGTAGCAATCAACATTGTCGATATTTTTAGGTGCTTAGATAATCCTTTCCTTGATGTAACTTAATTATCATATATGTTGATGTTAAAGTTTTTTATCGTATATGTTGTAATTTTTTTCCATTGTGTGTGAATGTGTTAATTGTGATTGAATGTGTTATTTCAAAATACTCAAGTTTTTTGAGTGTTAATGTGATTACATTATTGTCCAAATGATTTTTAGTTTACGGATTGTTTCCGTTTTAATCCATAAAGGAATAGGTTGTCGGTGTTGTTGTAAAGCTTGCCGAGTCCATGATTTTTGGCTAATCGTACACTATTAATAGTAATGACAATGGTAACGGTGTCATTGTGTTTGTTAATAAAACGTGTTAATTTGATATTTTTATTTTGAAACTAATACTGATACTGTGATATTGATACTTTGATACTGTGATACGCTGCGATTAAATTCAGCTTTTAAAAACTACGTCGAAAGGGTATTGTATGAGATCTCAAAATGAAGAGAAAAAAAATATAAACTTTGGTCAAAGATAATGATCGGTGTTTTAAATCAAAAATTATGGCCGTTTATAAGAAAAACGCTCCAATTAATGCAAATATTTTTTCGGCTTTCAAAATTTACGTCGGAAGGGTATCGTATGAGATCTAAAAATAAAAAGCAAAAAAAATATGAATTTTGGTGAAATTTTTTTGATGATCGAAGTTCTAAATCAAAAATTACGGTTGTTTGAAAAAAAAGAAAAAGAAAAAGATGAAGCAGCTAATATTGATGAAGATGAAGCCCGCATATCAAATAAGAGGGTATTCTTTTCCATCTGATTTTTTTTTTTTATATCTTTTTTAAAACTAAAAAAAAGTGTAATATGTTTATTTATTTTGGATCAATATTTAGACTTTTACCTATAGTAGTGATACATCCACTATTTTTTCAACCACAATATCTTATACAACACAATCAACACCACATATTATGTTGGTCCCATCATAAAAAATAATTGATCATTTTAATCCATGACTACACACATGTAGTGATTTTTACACTACACAAAAATATAGCGCAAATATCATTATTCTTTTACCTATTTCTCTCTAAATTTAAATATCTACTTTAATAAATATTCTAGTACTGACGGCTGATGTATAAACACCGAAATATATGGCTAATGACTTGCCACCGCTAGTTCAGCTCGTACTGTCGTACATTACCTCAATTATTATTATTATTATTATTATTATTATTATTATTATTATTTTCCATTACCTCAATTATTATTATAATGTGTACCCTTCCTTTACGAAATAAATAATAATAAAAAAATAATAATAATAAATTATACAGTCAACTACTTGAACATGCCGCAACCGTAAGCCAGCTTCTCTCCGGTCGCTAATTTATATTACTCATTCCGCCCGGCCCCATGCGATTTCCAACCACACATGAATTCTACAGAGATGGACGAGCCGTTGAGTCCGGCCGGAAGGCTGTTTGTCCGGCCAGAAATGAACCAGATTATCAATTGCGTCATCGGCGTGGAAGCCCTCTTCGACATTGAAACGGTCAAAGCCGCGATTTGCGATTCTTTGATGCTGAAACAACCGAGATTCAACAGCCTCCTAGTTGTTGACTCAGGTGGCCGTGAGTATTGGCGGAGAACAAAAGTCAACATCGATGACCACCTCATCGTCCGGCGACAGCCTCTCACCGAGGATTCTTCTTTGTCCGATGAAGACGCTGTCAATGACTTCCTCGCTGAATTATCCGTCTCCTGTCCGTTGAGCACCGAGAAGCCATTGTGGGAAGTTCATCTTCTTATGGCTCATAAGTGCCTTGTTTTACGGTTGCACCATGCGCTCGGAGATGGGATTTCTATGATGTCTATGTTCATGACTATGTGCCGGAAAGCTAACGATCCTAGCCAGGTGCCGGTAATCGGAGGTCTTGGTGTTCCGTCGTCGTCGGCGGCGGCGAATAACTCTTCTAATCCGCAACGAAGGAGGTTGAACTTGTGGAAGATACTGAAGGTGGCATGGTATACGCTCGTGTTTGTGTTGCAGTTTATTATGAGAACGTTGTGGGTAAAGGATAAGAGGACCACCGTGAGCGGCGGAGCCGGAGTGGAGCTCTGGCCGAGAAAGTTAGCTACTGCAAAGTTCAGTCTAGAACATATGAAGACGGTTAAAAAAGCTGTTAACAAAGCGGTTAGTCCTTCCGTTTTACCTTGTTACTTTTATCAAATGTCCTTCCGAGTCGATACTAATTAAGCTCGGCTCAATTAAAAAAACTCAGGCTCGAAAGTTTGCTCAAGCTCGATTGAGTCATAAAAAACATGATCGAACTCGACTCGTCCACAACTCGATATAACTTGATTGATTCGAAAGCTTTTGATTATATTTTAATAATACACTTAAATTTTATAAAACAAGACAACCGTACGCATCTCTCATGTGATCATCAGCAACGATAACAATCGCATACTTGTCGAACTTTCAACAAGAATACTTTTAACACTCGACAAAAACTAAAAGTTAATAGAATAAGATATTAAATATTATAAATATAATTAATTAAATAACTATTTTTGTAGAGCTCGATTACACGAGCTACTCGATTACTAAATATTGAAGTTTGAGTTTGACTCGTTAACTGTTCGAATAGTTTGACTTGAACTCGAACTCAGAAAAACTAAGTTGATTCAAACTCACCTACAAGTCACAAGTTAAGTATAAGCAGTTCACGAATAATTCGGTTTAGAGTAGTGATACATATACTACTCCTTCAATCATAATATCTTACACAATACAATCAACACCACATATTCTGTTGGACCCATCATAAAAAATAATTAATCACATTAATAAATGGATACCACATATGTAGTGGTTTGTGCACTACACAAAATATTATTTTCCTTCGGTTTATTTGCAAGTTGCAACTGTACTTTCGACATTTTTTTTTTTTTTTTTTTTACACATTCGACTTAATATTAATATTTTTTTTAAACTGAAACTTGAATTTAAATAAAGTGAAGAAGTGAGGTAAAAATAGTTGTGAGAAAGAGGAAAAGTTAGGTTTTTTGTTTTTTGGTTTTTAATATTGTGTAAAAGAAAAAATGAAATGATTATTATAATGGATATTAGGTAAATTGGGACCCACAACCTTTGTTTTTAACTCAAGTAAAAGTCAACGTTACCGGATGAGGTAATTAAATTGGAAAATATTATTTTCAGAATAAGATAAAATAAGTGGGGAGACCAGTGGTTTAAAAGGGAAAATTCTAAGATAAAAGACTCTTTTATAACGGGTCACGGTTTTATTTGGACCACACAATTTAATTACAGAATAAAATTGTGTAGTCAACATGAAGCCATAAGACTGTCCCTGCTGTTCATCTGTATCGTTGATAATGATGAATCTAAATCAATCATTATATAAATTTATCATAAACAACGATGCAGATGATCATGACACAAACGGTATACCCGTATCGTTACTCTATTGGCCAAATAAAACTTATTATGTCCCTGCTGTCAACTCCACATTGAAACCTTACATCCCCTACTATGCTATCACTTTTAAACGGAAAATTATGAGGTAGAGACTTAAACTGTGATTAATATAAGTAACTTGTATTAATCCAACACACACGACCACATAAATACAATCAACTAGCCCATCCAAACATCAATTACTAGTTCCGTCACTATAAATGTCGATTCTTATAAAACATTAACAGGAAGTCAATATTTTATTTCAGAACCGACTTTAGGTTGATTATAGTACGCCACACGGGTAAAATCGGTGTAGTGCAAATAAAAACCCGGTCATTTTCATGCTAGCATCTTAAGACACAAATTTTACAATACAAACCGTTGTAGAAAGATTATATCAAGACTAATTATTTTTTATTTTATTATTGGCAGACAGTTAATGATGTCCTTTTTGGGGTAATTTCATGTGGGCTTTCGAGATATCTGGACATCCGATCACCAAAAGGTACTTAATACATCTATGCCAGCCTATTTACATACTTCCCCAGTTTTTTTATTTTTAATTTTTTACAGTGAGAATATTGTAATGCTCGTGCTCGAGCTCGAGTTTGAAATATCCCTGTTAGCTTGAACTCAAGAAAATTCTGAATTGCTTGACTTAGCATTACTATGTTCAAATCGGACCGTTTATGCCCCTACTGTAATCCTAAAAGTAGCTCCGGTCTTCTCCGGCGGCGTCAATGTCTATTTCTTTTTTCAGTTTTTATTTTAGTGGATTTCCTTTTTCTAGTTCTGCAGGATGGGATTCAAATTACTGGTGTTTCAATGGTCAATTTAAGACAACTTAATGGACCTCCGGTATGCTTTTAACTTGTGTTTTTATGGACATGCATAGACAGACGCACGTATAATCACTCAAGGGCGGGGCAACTGCCCCGTAATCTGGAAAAAAAACACACTATTATATATTTTTCAGTGTGTTTTTGGTGCATCTTAGGATATGTCTAAGCTGTCGAACAACACGAAAGGAGACCGGTTCGGTAACCAATTCGGTATCATATTATTGCCTGTGTATTATCACAAAGGTGATGGCTGTCCTCTCCAATATGTTGAGAGAGCTAAAACCATGATCGACAAGAGAAAGCAATCACTCGAGGCACCTTTCTCTTACAAAATTGGCCAACTTGCCATGTCCTTGTTTGGTTCTAAGGTAAATACTTTTAACTTTTGGGCTTCTTTATTTTCCACCACACTATCTTACTTTACCTGTCCATCACACAAGAAGCGACTTGTTGAAAGTTGATTTTTTTTAATCATGAATCGACTTTCTGAAGATTGAAGGTGAGAATCGACATTCTGAAAGTCGGTTTTTGATTTGAGAATCGATTTTTGAAATGTCGATTTAGTGTGTTGTATGGTAAGTATGTGCATATGTAGTAGGTGAAAAGAAGACTCCCTAACTATTTCTTCTTTGTAATTAATGAAGTGTCTTGAAAATCAGATCGAAAACTAAATTTTTACTCGATTTGTTTCTAGGGATAATTACACTTTAGTCCTCATGTTTTTTTTTTCTTCTCAAAACTAGCATGTATCTTTCGGTTTGAGATAATAAAGAAGCATGTGGGACTAAATGTGTAATTATCTGTTTGTTTCGATAACCATTCTATCATTAGATTTTTTTGAACTACCATCTCTCCCCCAACAGCTGTTGACGAGGTAGATAATTAACATTTGAGGGGGCGTGTTGAAGTATAAAATGTTGATTATCTACCTCCCCAACAGCTTAAGTTTTGGGAGAGATAGATAATTAACATTTTATATACTTCAACAGATTTGACGGATATATATTCGATCTCTGAAAAGTTGAATGTTGAGCTTACATTCGCCATTCCAGAAATCGAACGGTACTGTGACGTCCCGAAAATAGATTCGATGTGATGACATTACAACTCCCAACCCTAGATAGATTAGTAGGATAATGATGTTTTGCTCAAATATTATTGCCTTCAAAAGTGCTAGAGACTTTTTATAGTGACTTGAATTATTATAATGTGGTGATTAGATTGCAAGCATATTGAATTATCGGATTCTTTGTAACACCACCTTCACCATGTCCAATGTAATTGGCCCTCTTGAAGAAATCACTTTTGTTGGCAACCCAGTGACTTACATTAGGGTCAATTCCACAGGCCTTCCCCATGTAAGTAATTACCCTTTTGCCCTCCATCTTTACGTTATTGATTACGATGAAACCGATTTACGTTATGTGTCGTGATGGATTCATTATCTTCTATGTACAGGCATTGACAATGCATATGTTGAGCTATGCCGGGAGAGCAGATATGCAGATATTAGTAGCAAAAGACATAATCCCTGATCCTAAATTGCTCGCGAAATGTTTTGAGGATTCATTGCTCGATATGAAGAAAGCTGCTGAGGTCCATCTATGAAAACTGATAGCCATTTCCTTTGATTCGAATCTTGCAATCATTATATATAAATATAGCTCTTTATTGACATACACGGTTCAAGTTATGATGCTACGACATGTTAAAAAACAGCATTGATGATTCTTATTACAAGAACTTATTTCAAAACAAAAGTAAAACGAACATTACACCGCAAAGTTGAAGGTTGTTGTATTCTTCTTCCTGCTACTTTGGTCCCTAGTGAGTAGAAGTTTCCTCAGAAACGAAAACCTTCCTCGCCTTTTTTACTCGGGACAACAACTAAAGTCCCGTTATTACTGCAGCCCTCTTCTTTCACGGATTCTAGTTGACCACTAGACTGAGATATCGGTTCTTTTGGCTTAGTTGGTGACTTTTTACTTTCCTCTACATTGTCACCTTCATCTGATAACATCTGATCGAGCAACGAAATCCGTTTGTCTAGCTTCTTAATACTCTTCTTGTAGGCATTGTTAACATTGTTTCCGCCACGTGGTGTCCCATTCGATGATGGAGTCAGTGTTTTCAACTGGTTCCCGAGATTAAGAATGGCTGCTTCACACTCTGCTAACTTTGCAGACGCCGCCTTTATTTCCCAACCCTGTACATTTAACCGAACAATTATATATCGATACTTGACCAAGAACCGAAAATTATACTATACTATACTTTTCGACGAAATATAAACTTACTGTCTGGAGAAGTTTTCCCTCTTGATTTATGTTGTCCTTCATGTTCTCCTTGCTAGTAATACTGCACCATAAAATCTATCAATAAGTCAACAGCATTATTGGCTTGTTAATAATTACTTAAAAGTAAGTGTGTGTGTGTGTGTGTGTAGTACCTTTGAAGTTGGAGTTGAAGGTCAAGGCACATTCCTTCCAATTCTTGACAGCAATGGTTTTTGTCATCCAACTCTACTTCAAGAGATGAAAACTTTTGAGAAATATCATTCAGTTTGGACTTTGTTAAATTTAGTTGCGTATCGATATCTTCATTCATCGTTTTCTGGGTTTCGAGTTGGTCTTCAATCATTTGCTTTGATTCTCTTAACATTTCCATTTCAGTTTGTAGTCTTTTGAAGCTTTCATTTGTTTCTTGAAGTTCCTTTGAAGAGTTTACGCTTTGGTCTGACTCGTGCTGTAACGTTTTGAAATCTTTCAGTTCTGCTTTTAGCACTTTGTTTTCTATCTCGAGAGCACACTGATCTTTCTCCGTTTCGAGCAAAATGTTCTGTACAGATTCATGTTCGGTACTACAACCCGAAATATCATGCTTGGGGGTAATGCAATTTCTTAGAATCCACTTTGTTGCAGATAAAAGTTCTGCAGAAAACTTCTCGTATTCAACTTGTCCATCCGAAAACGAATACACGTATCAAGAAATTGCTGCAAGACAGTGTCAAGATCCGATCTTTTCCAACCAAACACGCGGATTGATAATCCTCGTGTTTTCTTTTAGACATATCAGTTTCTGCACTGCCATTGTCTGTGTTTGTAGAACCAAACCTTTTAACAAGCTCGATAATGTCGGAAATAGACTGATTTAAGGAATGGTGTGAATTCACCATTGGAGATGATTCTGGAGATTTCCACATGATGTAACCGGAAACGGGTTGCAGCTGAGACGATGCAGTATGCAGAGAATTGACAGCAACTTTAATGTCTTCAAGAATTTCATCAGCACTTTTTTCTGAAACCTGTATTTGTTCTTTAATGGCTGTCAATACATTCTGAAGCCAATCACAATATCCTGTGGAAGACACGTTCTTTATCGTTGTTTCCTCGTGATTAACACCATCATGATCGTTCCCAATTGGAACGAGCTCTTTACCGGTTACATCCACGTGATTCAAACACGAATCTTTGTTCACTGATTCTGGTTTATCAACAGCAACTATGGCTAGCTTCTCCATTTCCACGAAATCGTCCATTAGATTCATGTCCGGAATCCCCATTTTACTGTGTCTAGGTGTATTATTGTTGAGTTCTGCTGCATCTTTTACATTTTCTGATTGTAAAACCAAAGCAGAAGCCCATGATCGAGAACTATTGGTATTGTTTTGATCATAAACATTGGAACAACAGCTAGCATTGTCTCTGTTTGATAAAATGTCTCTGAGAATTTTGTTTTCCTTCTCCACATTCTGTAAACGATCAACCAAGAACGTGATCCTCTTACTCGATAAATCAAGATCATCTCGGTTTGTTCTTGATCCCTTAACAACTTGGCCTCGTGTCAACGGATTCAAGCTTGTTCTCCTTGTTTCTATCTGATGGTTTCCTTGTTGTAACTCGCATTCGTTCCACATGTTTGCTAATGTACCCGGGCCAGGTATCCGTTTATGCAGCAAGACGCGTAGTCTCTGGCATTCTGCTTCTAACTTCTTGATTTTCTTCACCTTTTCTAGCTGCTGTTTCTGCAACGAATCTACAGAGTGACGATTGAACGTTATCTCCTCATTCCGTATATCCACGTCCTTTTCTAACATACGAATCTCGTACCTTAAAAAACCGTTTTCTTTCTCGAGAAAATCAAATCGAGATATCAGTGCTTCGAATTCCGCTTCCATTTGAGCCTTTTGAATGCTTACATCTTTTAACAGGCTCTCTCTAGCCATTAATGCCTTAGTAAGATGATCATTTTCATCCATCAAATCCGCACATTTTTTTCCCGTTTCAATCCGTGATTTCTCCAACTCCATTGATGCATTCTTCAAAGCTCCAAGTTGCTGCATGCAATCTTTTAACGCGTAATTTAAACTTATATTCGTTTCATTTACTTCAAACTTGTTTTGCAAAGCTTCATCTAGATACGTTTTCGAACGCTGTAATTCTCTTTCTGCTTTCTCCTTACCTAAAAGTACACACACAGTTGAGTTTCTATACACACATCTAAAAGATATATATTCTGGATTTTTATAAGTTATAAAGATAGCTTAATTCACCTTCAATGGCTTCTTGAACCCGTTTTTCATAGCTCGCCGTGAGTTCTTCTTTGAGATTACATTCAGTGATAAGTGAAGCTATTTTTGCATTTAGTGAGTTCACAGACTGCTCAAGTTCCACTTCCTTTTCACTTTGAACAGATTGGAACTGCAAATAAAAAATTTATCAAGAAATTTAGAGTTTCAGATAATTTGATGTTTTTGATATAATAAGAACGAAATACAATTACCTCGTCGTCTACGGTTGCTTCCGAATGAAGGTCTGATTTCCCATTTAACAAGATTTTCTTTTCTGATGATTTTTTCCTCCATAGCCATGCCTTCTGATCCATGATTTACCAGTAACTAGCTACATAAAATATTAGAGAAAGTAAATATATAAAACAAGCAAATAGAAAATACAGTAGGCACCAGAGCAAATTCGAAGACACAATTTCTTCATAATTTTAACAACAAAACTACCCTGTTTTAGTACAAATTTTTTTTCCCCGGTTTTCTCTGAGGGCACTGGTGCCCCCTTGGCCATGTGCGTCCGCCTCTGACTACACGCGTAGTGTTTGATTGAAGGCAAAACACCAAACCATTAGTGCTTTGTCATAATACATGTTGTTTACAAGTAAAGCTATCGTCAGTACGGAGTCACGAGGCAAAACACTAGTGCTTTTGTCATAGTAATTGTTGTTTTACATGTAAAGCATCGGTACAGTGTCACAGTGTCACAAGGCAAAACACTAGTGCTTTGTTATATACATATAACGCACTTGTGCTTATGTCACAAGGCAAAAACACTTGTGCTCGTGTCACAAGGCAAAACACGAGTGCTTTGTTATAGTACGTGTTGTTTTTACATAAAAAAAAAACGCAGTTGTGTTCATGTTACAAAGCAAAACACTGCTCGTGTCACAAGGCAAAACACTAATACCGTAAAAGACATGTTGTTATACATGTAACTCAGAAATCATAAGGCAAAACACTTTGATGCTCTAATAATACATGTAGATCTTCAACAACAAAAACAAAATACATGTAAAAACAACATAATTACTCACTTGAAACTCTCTCAAACAGCATAATTATTAAGTTCTACCATCTCTGATCACCTAAACTCTGTTCCTAATTATTTCAGTAGTACTTCTGTACTAGTAGAAGTAGAAAGAAATAGTAAAAAAAAAATTTAAAAAAAAAAAAACGGCTTACAAGTAAAAATGCAGCAGAAAAACCAGTTGTAAATGGATCACTTTCACTTGGGAATTCAATGTAGCAGAAGAACACAAACACCTTTGAGTTATAAATAGAGAGAAGAGACTGAAACTGTTTTTTTTTTTTTTTTTTGAAGAAAAGGAGAGACTGAAACTATTTTAAGTAGCAGAGGAGTACATATATGGTGGTGGTGGAAATTTCTAAAAGCAATCTGGTGTCCTCCATACCGTTCTGGGCTAGTTATAACTTGTACTGCTACAATTTGGTGAGGAAAAAAACAGTGGATTTTTTTTCAACGGGTGTTAAAGACAAAAAAAAAAGTTGTAAAAGTGGCAGTGGCATCCCCACTTTTCTTTGGATGCTGCCAAAAGTGACGCATATAAATACTGTATAAAGGGTTAATGGCACCACACCTAATATACTCGGACATTACACTTGTGCAAAATTCGACTTTTTAGAGGTCGAAATAACACATTTCGACTTTTCGAGAGTTGAAATAACACATTTCGACCTCTAAAAAGTCGAATTTTGCACAGATGTGATACCCGAGTATATTAGGTGTGATGTCATTAACAATGCCCGAATATAAGATACTTGGAAAGTTTCACTAACACAATATAATGTAAATTATCACCATAAAACTATTGGGAGGACGTTAGTAGATTATTTATTCATGACATCACACCTGCACGTTTTACCATGTCTGGAATAAGCTTTTCGAAGCTCAATCATGGAAATCTCTTAAAATTAATCATAAGTCGATTTTTGTTAAGGAGAAATCGATTTTCAGATGGTCGATTCCAGCATCGAAAAAGTCGATCTTTATATGAGGTGGAAATTGTGGTGTCATAGGTAGGTAAATCAACACAGATAGGTGTGATGCATTATAATATATATTAAACTAGTATTTACCTACTCTCCTATATAATATAATTATGATACTATTTCGTGGTTATACATGTGACACCTGAGCTTAAAGATGTTGCTTTCTAAAGAGGATTTGGTAATTGGTGCGTTACTTACGTATGAACTCAACTAAATAGTCTTTCGTGGGACACACTAATTGTGTTTTAGAATTCTAATTTGCTAAGTGTTCAACGTCATAAATTATATTTAATTAAGATTAAAGGATCCTACATAATTTTGATGATATGATGATGTTGTTCTTCATACCAACAAAATATATTATCTTTCAATATTCTCTTTTTCTCACTTTTATTTACTTTTTGTCCAATCATAATATTAAATGATGATTACAGTGTTGCCCTTTTTTTCCAAAAGAAGGCATCAAAATTTTGCTTGTGCTTCTAATTTCCACTTCTCTTTTATGGTTAAAAACTAATCAAGAGGGTCCTGTTCTTTTTGTCCACGAGATGGGTGGAGATATTAATCTGAAAACATGTTCCTATTCATTCTGTCTCATGAGATGAGTGAAGATGATAATCAGGGAACGTGTCCCTGCTCTTTCCGTCCCACAAGATGAGTGTAGATGTTAATCAGGTAATCTGGTCGCTCAGAGTCATTGGCTTGCTATGATGCCAAAGAATTGAAGAAGTCCTTCATTTACGGGATTCGAACCTCCACACTCCAGCTGTCATTTTAAAGCATCTAAGTCTTTTACCACTAGGCCATGTCTTGAGGACAATTTCTACTTTGCTTTTACTTATAAGAATGTGAGCTATCATTTACATCACACATACATCGCACATGTTTCACCGATGCATCCTCCCTATCACTCCACCACACCGTTTTTATAGAATCGACATTGTGAAAATCGGTTATGGAACCAAAACCGACTTTTCCAAAGGACAATTCTCATGATCGACTTTACAGGAAGTCGATGTAATAAGGAGAGACAATAATACGGAAATGAAAATTTTAAGAGGGCAAATAAAATATATAATATATATATATAATAGTTTTTTTCTGATTAAGGATGGGCAATTGTCCCCTTGGTTATACTTGCGTCCATCAATGCTTGCGATTGCAGGTACTAGAAAGACTGGTCACTAATCTTCCTTTATCAAACCCTCTCATGGAAGATGATTTAGGCACACACACTTATCCACATAAATCATCCACACAACACTTTATAACCACACATTTTAACTTTTAAACCAAAAAAAAAATAACACAAAAATTCTGAACCACACATTTCCATTCGGGGGATGAGTTTGGTACTATTCTCGGTGCCAAAATCATTTTCCTTTTACATACAATAATGTATAAAACATTAATTATCGTACAGTTCAGTAAAAGAAGTATTATATATTCAATCAAAGATATATATTTTATATCTCAAACGATTTTCATACGTATAGTGTATTTACTACAGGTAAGTGGTTACTTTCATACATATTATTATACTAGTGGTATGATCGTTCTTTGCACGATGAGGCCCTCGGATTTTGTTGTTTTTTGCGTGTTCGAATGGCCATGTTGTTTTTTTATGTGTTGTGTTGTGGGGGTAGTGGAAGATGTGGTTGTAATATGTCAAAATACGTTCATTATGCCTTTTTTTACTGAAAGTAGTTGTGCTTGGAAACACGGTGTACATGTATCAGCGTGTTTCCCAAAATACATTGTTACTGGTCTGACTACAGTTGTTCTGGCATGCTAGTGTTTGTATTTTACATAAGTTGCCGTTGTGGGAGTACTTAGCAAAATAGATTGGTCTGACTACATTTGTCCTGGCATGCTGATGTTTGTATCTTACGTAAGCTGCCATTGTGGGAGTAGTTAGCAAAATAGATAGTGTTTATGGACTAAGGGGAATAGGGATGTGGGTTTTTACATTGTTGAGGAGTAGAGTACTTAGATATCTGTGAACTTCATCTTTTTGATGGGTGTCACCGGTGCCAATGAGTCTGCATTTCCATCTTTTCCGGTATCCAGGTGCACTCTTTCTTGCGAGTCTGTCTTTCCTGCAGCGTGGTTGTCCTCTGTTTCTGTGTTATTTTGCGGGCATTTTCCTGCTGAGCCTGCAGGTTAACATGTTTTTTTCGTTTAGTCAATGCTGTGGCTTTTACTAATGGTGAAGTAGTAGTTGAAGTTGCACGTACATGTTACAAGTGGGACAAGTATTTAGTGTATGCAATTACCTGTTGTCTCATTCTACACTGTTTCTGTTGTGATGGCATGAGGCGTCTGTTGGTGAGGTTCGTTCGGACTGTCGAAGTGCAGCTGTTGGATTGAGTACCGCGTTTTGCGGTCATCGAATCTTTTTCTCTGCGCACGCACCTGGGCGCTAATTGTCATATCCGCTAGGCGTGTGTTTGTGCCACGTAGCAGTTCATGCGTTTCCTGTGGAAGTGGTTGAGCAGTGTTACATGTGTTGTGTGGGGTATGATTTTTCAATAATTGTGTTAATTTGAAATGTACCTGCTCAGTCATGTTATGCATTTCTGCAGAGGTTTTCTTCAGTATTTCCTCGGCGATGCTATCAAACATAGTGACCATGACTGTGTCCGATGTGTCTGTCATAGAAGCATTTAGCTTGCACCTGCGTAAGCTTCTGGTCAGTGTAATTTGTAAGTTAGAAGTGTGGTTTATGTTTAAGGTGTAGATGTGTGCGGTTTTACCTGAGTTTGGCTATCTGGTGGCATTGACAGACGAAGCAAAAGTAGCTTTCACCTGGTGTGGCTGTGATTGTAGAAATGCATTTGGGGCAGGAGGTATATGTCAGTTGTTGCCTTGTCTTTTCTATTGTCATCTGTATTTTCACCCACACGTTCTGCGTGTTTATTCGCAACAGTTAGTAAACGAAGCGAACGATTGAAGGTGAATGTTAGTGGGTGAATGTAGTCGTTTTGTTGCACGTACCTTCATGTCTGGCATGATTTCTGAAATTTGCACAATAGGTTCGTTCAATGAGAAGGCGTAGAGGCTCTGGAATGTCTCACGAGTGGGAGTACGCTCCGTGTTCTTTATGATTATCTTGTGTTCTGAGACCCTGAAACGAAGTTGATGTTAGTATGCGCATGTATTTCTATTGCCTGAAGACGGTGATCATTAGACGATGCTTCGACGTGTATTTTCTTTTACTCTTCTTTGTAGACTGTGACGTACCAGTTACGGAATTCAGTGGCCTGTGGTAGATATGGATCAATGGCAATGAAACTTGCTGGAGTTATTGCCAGTGCAAGACCTGTATTTTGAATCACTTGTCATAGATGTGTTCTTGTGCCTAATATAAGCATAGTAATGTTTGTATGGTGTTTAGGGGTGAGTATGATACATGTGTAGTCTGATGCAATGATATTCTTGGCTAGTAGGATCGGGTATCTATCCTTCTTGTCGAGCAGTTCAATTCCTTGTACGTCCAGAAAGTTTCCCCACAATGTTAGTATCATTGGGCGTAGCCTGCAAGAACGCGGTCATATGATTAGTAAACAGTTTGGTGTGTTTGGGGGGAGGGGGTTGAGGCTGTTTTGCTCTTTGGAGAATGCTTACTCTTGATGCATAACGGTGCATTCATGTAACAGTGTTGGCTTTCCACGAACCATTTTTTGCTGTGGCGGTTTTACATCCAGTACTACGGCGAAGAAATCTGTGAAACATCGATGTTGAAGTAAGTTAGTATTTTGGCTTACCGTAGGTATTGATCGATTATTAAAGTAAGTTTGTTTGTTATTACCGATTCGTGTGTCTGTTCCAACTGAAGTTATCATGTCGGTACAACTGACATATGGAATCCTTGGGTAGGCTATGTTCTCTTCTGCAGATTTCACGGGGCTGATGTAGGTGGATTTTGATATTGTCCACTGAAGTGTCATGCCTGGGCTGTTCTTTAGATAATCATCTTTGATTGGGCTTACTGATGCACCTCCTATGCAGTATGTTTTGAAAGGTGAAAGACTGTTCCGGAACAGATCCATGCTTCCGTCCCACATCAGTCCGAGTACCTTGTTTCCCTGTGTGGAGAAATTGTATGTTAGTGCACAATTAACATGATGGATATATCCGATAAAGCATTGAGGACATGCTCATAGGACTGTACAAATCAAATGTAACATATACTTAACACACTTAGCATGCATACAACGGCGTAGAGAAGACTCTTCAACGTTTGTAGCAACAAATGAACCAAGCAGGCATAACAGATTGGCTTGCATTTTATGTTCATGTGAATTATACATCAGATAGCACAAAACAGATCACGAAAGCACAAAACCGACCGACTGATCAAGCAGATTAACCACAGACCAAAACGACTCAGATATCTGATACTGAACATGCAGTGCATTTAATAAATGAAGTTGATAAAGTGATCTGCAAGGCAGGCCTACTAAGAGTGTGTAAGACATGACGTGAAGGGCTTATAAGAAAGGTTCGATCAACACATAGAACATGACATTTGCTGTTGGCCGGTGAACAACATGATATATAGAGAGATCCAAAAGAGTATTCGGCACATGATAGAAGCATACAAATCAAATATTGTAACATGAACTGAAGATGCCTTAGCATATATAAAGAACACAATAGACAAGACTCAGGGAGAGTGGAACAAGCAGCCTGATGTACCATGTCATCCATTTTAATGTTTCTCTGTAGAAAAACAAGCCTTTAAGAGTGTTCTCCAAAAAAAATCACTACTGCTTTTTTTCAACTATGACTTTGGCTTGTTCCACTCTCTCTGATCTTCCTAACATGTCTATTAAACATTCACCATATTAATACTTGATGCTGGAATTGATGATCGCATGCTCGACATTCATCGATCATTAATTCTGAAGTATTCTAGGACTTCAATTCGTTTACTAATCCATTACGACTACAACCCATTAAAACTAAAATGGATAAAAATGTTATTGAATTAGCTTCTTTTCTCTTTTCGTACTTTGCATATGCATTAACTGATCAAAACAATTCATCTAAGGCTATCTAACACATGATGCAAAGGGTCTGAAATGAAGGTTCAACAGGACAAGGTTACCACAAAACATCGATAATAACCAAAGTTTCAGTGATCATCTAGGCTAAAGGTTACGCACAGCTACAGGGCACCTAAAAAAGTAACATCACCAAACAGAAAGAAGGAGAAAGCGCAACGACCAAACATATAGCAGCACATGCAAGAGTCAAGAGTCCAAATCCCAAGCCATAACCCAACATCCAAGCTATATGAATATAAATCAACATACCTCGCTGTCCATTAGTACCATCTTTTGAAGCCGCTTCGTGTTCTTTGTAGTCGTGACATTTCCATTTTCAAGGACCAAAATCGTTGCGCGCATGTCAGTGTCGCGAGGTCAAATTGCTGGGATAAGCAGTTGAGGAGCCATGGCCTGCAAGAAGAAGCTATTGCATTAGTCATTTCATTAGTATGCAACATGCAGATGGTACCTTAGAGAGTAAACCTAGACCTATTAACAGTCTTAAAATTTTCTTCATGAAATATGAGTATGTTAGTAATGTACCTTAGAGGTTTTGTCTGTGTTGGTGCGTGTGTAAAATGGTTTAAATTTTTACGCAAATGGTCTGGTGCATAATTGTGTTGCTACTCTAGTGGCCGGCTACTATCTCTCGGTACACAATGTTCTGAGTTCTGCGTACGTCAGGGCAATCTGGCAGGTCCGGTGGTACGATTAGTACTCTGATGGAGTTTGATTTTCTAGCCCTAGAGAGGGCAACATATAGCTGGCCGTGTGAGAAGATTGCTTCTCTTAGGTACACGCCGACTCGATCTAGCGTCTGTCCTTATGCCTTGTTTATCGTCATTGCGAAGCACAACCGAATGGGGAACTGATGCCGTTTAAATGGTATGCCAGACCTTTTGTCCTCATTCGATGCTTCCAACGGTATTCTGTGAAGGAGGGTTATCTCCCCGATATTCGGGCCGCTTGCTATTTCTACGACTATAGTGTGTGAGCGGAGTTCTTTACACAGGAGGCGTGTTCCGTTGCATAGTCCTTCTGTAGGATTCATGTTTCGCAGCATAATGACAGGACTGTTTATTTTCAGTTCCAATTTATGCGGGGGAAGGCTACTTGGATTTAGAGTGTTTAGGAAATCATCATAATCGCCTTGTTGTTGCAAATCTATGGCAATGTCAGTGCTGTAGTACGTTGATAGCTCCCCAGGCATGTTGGAGAGCATCGCGGCATTAATATCATCCACGCATGCATTCGTTGGAGCCAAGATAGCTCGGTTTATGACCCATGTTGGATTGTCCCTGAAAACGTTTATGTCTGGATAGACAAATTCTATTAGTTTCTATAGGGATACATGTTGATCTGTGAAGGGTATGACCATTGCTGATGGCAAGGTTATATAGCCATCTAGGTCTTTCGGTTCAGTTCCGTTTCCAATCCGGAGCAGATAGTCAGTGAAATCTGGGTCGTGTAGTGCGCGCATATTCTCTGTAAGATGTATTCTCTGGAATGATTGCCATAATGGCGATCTGATCAGGCACGCATCAATCTGCTGTAGCCTGGTGGAGTTCGTAATTACAGGCAGAATTTGTCGGAAATCACCTCCGAACACAACTACCTTGTTGCCGAATGGCCGATCGACATCTGTTATATCCCGCAGCATTTCTGAAAATTCTTCCATCGACTTCCTATGTGCCATTTGTGCCTCATCCCAAATGATGATTTTGGATTCCCTCAGCAATATTGCCAGGCTGGATTGTTTGCTAACATTTGCTATTTGACACTCGTCAGTATGCAACGGCAATTTAAAGCGGGAATGTGCTGTTCTACCACCCGGATTCCGGATGTGGCAGTAGCGATGGCCACGTGGTTCTACGCGCGTATGGTGGCGAGGATGGTTTTGTATAGGAATATCTTTCATGTATAAGGTGCTGAAAATTGTGCTTAAGTCTGTGTTTGTGTATCATCTTGTAATCAAGATTGTTTTAAACATTGCTGGTATTGTATCTGAATTGTTTCTTGATCTGTTGTAATCAGCTTTGCTATTTGGTGATAATATAAGTCTGTATTTCAACTTGTTTCTTGGCTGTATTGTAATCTCATTACTATCCTGTGAACATCTGCTGCTGCTGTACCTTGACCTTGTTGTTTATGTGCACACAAATCTGAATCTGATCTATAGTTTATATTGCAGTCTTGTTATCTACAGAATTGTAAAGGACTGAACTTGATCTTGTATAATCTAAGTTGTTATCATTCTGGTTGATCAAGTTGTATCAGTCTTGCCTTGATTATATTATCTGTGAATGTGCTATTGATCCTTTAGTCACTATAAGCAACCTGCTATCTTAACAACCTGCATCAGTTTTAGCATATTATTTGAGCTTTATTGTCTTGATCCTATTAATTAATTATTATTAATCTGTCTGCATATTTTCTCATTTAATAAGCTTTCCTTGATCTGTGATTTTAATCTCGTTTGATTAATTAATAGCCATAAAGTTCATCAGTTAATATTTTCAGTGTTGATCATTTATCACATCTTGCCATATTGATTTGTTTATTTATCTTTGAACACATTAAAAGTATTAATCCTTCATCTACGGCCTGCAGTATAGTTTCATTAGCCTGCAACTTGTTTCTATCATTTATCAAGTTGCCGTACTTGTTGATTAATTCCTTTGTTTATATAATTTGTGTTGCTCAATCAATCCATCTGCAAACGTGATTCACTCGTTTTGATCACATACTTTCTAATATCATTTGATCTCTAAGGTTTTATAACACAAGCGAATAGTTGATTAAGTTATCTTCCGCAACTTGTTAATTAGTACTTGTGTTATTCATCGAAAAAGAATTTTAAAATCACCCACTCTATTCACCTCCCCCCTCTAGAGTGTGTTTGCGCCATTATCGATCCAACAATGCAGGGGCACCGCATATTCAGCGAACCGCATGGATCGTGAATCATATGCTTAGTCACCAAATAATAGAGTTCGGGATCCTTGTCTGGGTCTGGAAGTTCAACACTGATGAAGCGGTCATACGCCTCTGGATTTATAGGTTTAGAATCTCGATCCAGAATAATCAGCAAATGCACATGCGGCAGTCCACGCTTCTGAAATTTAATAGAGTAGACTGAAGCATTTGGAGATCCCAAAACGGGATCTTTCAAAGATCTTTCTTTAGCATTTCTAGCTTCGCCTTGAACACCCGAGATAGCAAATCAGGCATGTTCTGAGGAAGCTGCCCAGGAAGCAGATGTTGGGAGATCTCTTTCCATGCCGGATTACATGTCATAGTCAGAAAGAAATCAGGCCTCCCGAACTGCTGTACCAGAGCCATTGCATCTAAATACCTCTTCCTCATATCTCTAGGGCCGCCCATAAATAATGGCGGTAGAATAGTTTTGCGGCCAACCGATGCCGCGGAGGCGTTTCCACTACTGATACTATCCAGCAGCCCTTGCAAGAATTCAGTTCTGATTTCCTTTTGTTGCTTTCTCACGTAATCTAGCCTACAAGATTCAACCTTCACGAACATGTCAACGATATATTGCTGTAGTAGACGACCACCATGCAACAGCCCTGATCTGTCTGTGTCTCTCGTCTACAATTTATAGCAGTAATACTGTCTGCATGACACAATGTTTCTTTTCCGTGATCCGTATGCAAAGGCTAGAAAAAAGGCGGTTGACTACGTTAGAGAGGTAGGCAGTCAGGACGCAGAATACAGAAGAAACCTAACAAACAAAGGAGGAGCAGGTGGTAAAGAATACCTGAGTCCTCGTTTTCCACCAAGTGTCGTGCACTAATCGAAAGCTCAGGTGCGATGCCAGAAGTTGAGTTGTATTTGTATATGCTTTTCCTGAGATTAGGCGGCAATTTTTCAACACCAAAGTGCCATCCACCTTCCCCTTTTGCAAAAAACATAGGGTACTGCAACGCATCGAAGGAAGCAAAATTGTGTGAGATTTTATAAGGCACAGCGTCTTTTGCGTAGATTTGGATGTGGCATTCAGGATGACCATCTGACTCATCATCTAAAGTCAAGATGGCGGCAACGTCCTGACTCGTTGGTTCATTGAAGACTTTTTGGTCAAGCTTCGGATTGTTGATCAGGCATATTTTGTGGTTAGCCACGTTATCCAGATCCTTTAGTTGGCGAAGAAAAACCGCATAGGGGTTACCACGAAGAATGTCTAGCAATTTTCTGAGCATGCCACGATCCATCCGTGATGACAGAGTCATACACTGATCTATCTCAGCCTCACCATCGTAGAGGTAGAGTTGTAGGTTTCTAGGAGAGTTCAATGCCGGCTGCAGAGAAGGAAGTCGGTGATAAATCTTACCCTGGATGCTAAACGTATATATGCCCTTACTGTTTTTCATTAGCTCCGGGTCTGTCTTCGCCCCGAACGTAGTGAACGCTAAGTGATTATTGTATGTTCACACATAGCACCTGAAGTGCACCGCATCCGGCTCCGTAGATGTGAAGAGACGTAACAGGTCGTCGGGCATCGTAGTCGGTGCAAGTCTTACCTCACCCTCGGAACAACAGAAGGACGGAGGTTCACGGTAAAAGCGCTTGGCCAGGCAGTATTCGCAGTCCGGGGCATGAGGAAGAATTGAAGGTCCAATGTACGGAGGCGGACCACATCCGTCAGGCGCTTCATGCTCATCCAAATGCGGGTGCCCTACGGTTCTCCAGCGTGGGTAGACTGAATGGTCAATTTGGGCGCACGCGTTTATGGCTCGTTGGGATGAAGAAGCGGGCACTGCAAGAATATTATATGATCGGCGCACAGAGGAAGGCACAGATTGACAAAAAGCAGAACTTGAAGTCTCTCCATCCTCAAATGTGGATTGATGCAGTGCTGGGGAAACAGAGGATGGTGTCTGTGCCGAAGAACGCGCCAACGCATACTGCATCCGTCGGCGCTTCAGAAGCTCAGCCTTCTTTGTTGGGTCCATATTAGCGTACGACATTCGTCGCCTTTCACTCTGGTCGGCCTTTTTCTTGCTATCCATGTTTCATGTAATGCATACAGACTAACATGAAATGGAAGCGCAGAGGCGGCACACGTTTATCAAACCACGAGAGGCATCACAGGTGCAGAGGTATTCAACATTGCTGAAATATACCCCGTCTTTGCAACGAACACATCGCATAGGAAATAGGTCTACCGACAATGTACTAAAATCGCAGAAGGCATCTGAACGGAAAAGGAAGTGCATAGATGAGAAAGACCCAAAAAACATCAGACGAAGGACAGGCACATTGGCCCCACAATTATTCACGCGTTTGATGACATGGCACAAAAGGCCAAATGCAAATATAGGCCGAAGGCAAAGAGAAGAAATATAGAAGGAGACAAAAGCCATAGATAATGAATACATTAAACCGGCATCAAAACCAATCCAATCAAAAGGGTTGACCAGTCAAACCACATTACCCCATGCAAGGGAAGACGTTAATGAGCACAGAGATTTATTGTGCACACTACTCTACCCAGGTAGTTGAGTAATTAATGTGCAACATTACTCCGGTAAACCACTTCTATATATACATATAGATAACACCTTCAAATTTCACACCCCTGAAAGAGCATACCAAGAAACACTTGAATAACATACTATCCACACCAATCACCCAAAACACACGAAGGGCAGATGGAGTCCCAGAACGTGTACCCTACGTTACTCTATGAGCTTGCAGAGGGGCAGTACGACGCATATGCCCCGCCGATACCAGCCAAAGAGGATGATTCGTCGATAAGGCCAAACAAGGTGCCTAAGTTGGCATCATCCAGACTATGCCGTTAAAAGCATAGCCTGGCAGCGAGACCAATCAGAGAATAAGCTCCTGTCAACAACTGAAGAACTGAAAAGCCAAACGGCCTACGGAAGAGAGCAAGAAAGGCTTGCTAATATGTGGGAAAAGAAATACAAGATAGCGGAGACAAGCAAATCTCAGGCCAGAGGAAACACAGGCGTTGACGGCGAGACAGACGGAGGCAGCACAGACTCCAACAACAACTTCACTAATGAAGCAATGGACTAAAGCACAGCCGGATAAGCAATGAAGAAGAAGAAGGCGAACCCTAAGCTGAAATAATGTTTTCCTACTTTTTCCTTTTTTTAAGCGTCTGTAAACACCATCCTGAACAACCGTGTGCAATCCTAAGAGACGAAACACGAACAACTAACAAGTAAAGGCATCTCAAGAACTACTCTGAGAATAAACGTTCCTATTTTGCATATATGAAAGAGCTTAAGATACGACGGAATGGCACTTATTCCACACAATCGAACAGCTGGCACAATTCAATCCACACGGCATACAAATAAGCTAGGCATAATAAAAATCATACGTAACAAAAGCAAAACACCTAGAAAAACTCGCAAAGACAGGACACAGTCACACGGCAACATTTCACAAAGACAGGATACAGC
This sequence comes from Gentiana straminea, assembly GCA_036785695.1. Classification (NCBI taxonomy): domain Eukaryota; kingdom Viridiplantae; phylum Streptophyta; class Magnoliopsida; order Gentianales; family Gentianaceae; genus Gentiana; species Gentiana straminea. The sequence goes on along the minus strand of JAVUPR010000483.1, from coordinate 4,448,386 downwards.
CACACATCAACATTTTACAGGGAAATCTATTGCAAAAACCACTATAAAAAAGCAAGCAATACCTGACGGAGAAAGATGTCGAAGCTGAAGTAAGAGCGGAGAAGATCCAGATGCCCACAAACAACTGCCACAACAAAGAGATCAAGGTAAGAAACGTTAAATAAAGGGTACCACCACAACCGAAGAGGCAAATAAACAGGGTACACAACATGTATGAATGACGAACATGACGATTCAAAAGCAACATGAGGGTGTCAGGTAGCAGAAAACGGATCACCAAAGTACAAAACCGACCGACTGATCAAGCAATACTAACCATTGACCAAAACACTTAGTATGCATACATTTCACAAATACAGGACACACCCATACTTAGTGTGCATACTTGTATAAGAAGAACCCGCAAAGACAGGACACAGCCACACGACAACATTTCACAAAGACAAGACACACCCACACGACAACATTTTACAGTGAAATCCATTGCAAAAAGCACTAAGAAAAGCAAGCAATACCTGAGGAAGAAAGATGTCAAGGCTGAAGCAAGAGCCGAGAAGATCCACACGCCCAAAAACACCTAGAACAACAAAGAGATCGAGGTAAGAGACATTAAAGAAAGGGTACCAGCATGACCGATGAGGCAAATAAATAAGGTAAACAGCATGTATGAATGGCAAACATGACGGTTTGAAAGTAACATGAGGGTGTGAAATAGCAGAAAACAGATCACGAAAGTACAAAACCGACAGACTGATCAAGTAGTACTAACGACTGACGAAAACAACTCAAATATCTTATATTCAAAAAATGTAACATGTACTCAACACACTTACCATGCATACAACGCCATAGACAAGATTGTTGAACCTTTGTAGCAACAAATGAACCAAGCAGGTATAACAGATTGGCATGCATTTTATGCTCAGATGAACCATACATTAGATAGCAGAAAACGGGTAACGAAAGTACAAAACCGACTAACTGATCCAACAATATTAATCACTGACCAAAACAACTCAACTATCTGATACTGAACATGCAGAGCACTCAACAAATGAAGTTGATAAACTAATCTGCCTACTAAGGTTGTCTCAGACATGACACGAAAGCTCCCTAACAAAGGCTCGATCAACACACACAACATGACACCTGCATATGCATAAAGTAATTAAAGCAGATCAACACATACAACATGACACCTGCATATGCATAAAGTAATTAAAGCAGTTCATCTAAGGTCAAGCAATGATGATGCAAAGGGCCTAAAACAAAGATTCAACGTACACAGGTGCACAATAAACATAATACATATATCCAAGAAAGCATTCTCGACAGGCTGATAGAATCATACAAATCAAATGTAACCTGTACTCAACACACTTAGCACGCATACAACGCCATAGACAAGACTCTTGATCCTCTGTACCAACAATTGAACCAACCAGGCACAAGAGATTGGCATGAATTTTATGCTCAGATGAACCATACATCAGATAGCAGAAAACAGATTACGAATGTACAAAACCGACCGACTGATCAAGCAACATTAACCACTGACCAAAACAGCTCAAAATCTGATACTGAACATGCAGAGCATTCAACAAATTAAGTTGATAAAATGATTTGCAAAGCAGGCATACTAAGGCTATGAAAGACATGACGCGAAGGAGGCACAACAAAGGCTCAATCAACACACACAACATAACACCTGTTGCTGGCCGGTGCAGAACAAGAGTCAAGAGTCCAAAACCCAAGCCATAACCCAACATCCAATCTCTATGAATATAAATCAACATAGAACAAGAAAAGACCGGCTTTTGAAACCCAGAAGTGGTCATGGTTATGAGAAACCACACCAACAAAACACACAACAACACATGCAAGAGCCCAAAACCCAGACCACAACACAACATCCAATCTATGAATATAAATAAACATAGAACAAGCCAAAGATCAGCTTTCCAAACCCACAAGTGGTCATGGCTAAAACGAAAAAGCTATCACCGACTACATGCACCACATTACAAGCACATAACAGCCCAAATCGGAACAGTACAAGAAAAGAGGAAGAGAAGGAGAAACATACCAGGTAAAGAAATAATTGGCAACAGAACTGTCAATTCGAACCACGACGTTAGCCAAAACAGCGAATTTGAGAAGCAAACAAGAAAAGAAATCTTCAGAAAGCCAAATGAGAGTCATGGTATTACAACCGCACCAATTTATAGGCAAAAAACGTCAATCGGTGGTGGAGTTTTTGCATCGGCGGCCGAATCAGGCCTCAGCAAAATGGAAGACGAGTGGAAACGGGAGCCATGGATTGGAGAACTATCATTCAGTATTGGGAAGGTATACGGCGTCGTTTGACAAGAGCAAATAGGAAAAAAAAAAGAAAAGAAAAATATAAACGTGATAGAAGAGAGAAATTTAATAAGACGACAAAATAGTCAACATCTTTTCCGCAAATAATACTATGCAGAGGATATTGAAGATATACTTTCCTATAACTTGAGCTGAAGTTACAAAAAGGTAAACTATACAAATTGGACTGCCTTAATTCGGGCTGCCTCTTAATGAAATTTAACCTTCAAATTATTATTATTATTATATTTTTTTTTTTACTTTGAGACATCATGCCTATCAGCTCTAAACAACGGCTGTATTAAATTTTCACGTATCGTAAGACCTCCGGTTTGTGTACAAAGGTCTCAAGCTTATGTACACGCTCTTGTGTCCAACCGAGTGTAGTGTGATACCAATTTTTTTACGTATTTTGTAACGATCCATTCTCGATATGGAGAAGAGTTATGGTGGGAGAGTTGTTTTAGAGGTATACCAAGTAGAGGGGTGTGATTAATCCATGTCACACCTACACACATCCACTATGTGTGAGAGAGTGTTGGAGAATTAATCACAACCCTCCACTTGGCATATCTCTAAAATCACTTCGCCACCATAATTTTTCTTCTCGATATGAGGATAAATTAGTAAAATTTTGTTCGACATATGCTCGACTCCTGGTCAATTGAACAGGCAAGTCTGTTGCTTTCGCAAACACACAGGTCTACCTAAATTGGGCTTCAAGCCTTCAACATCAAGGAACTCTATTGGGCCATATTAGAAGTCCATGAGAGCTTGTATTTAGCCTATTTGTTAGATGTATAAGCCCAATTTCAAGAAAAGAAGACTTGTCATCACGCGGCGGAGAAAATGAGCCCAGGACTTTCATGAACATTCTTGACCAATCAGTTTCTTCCACGTAAGTCACGCTCTTTCACTCCACAACATAAAATAAAATGAAAAAACAAAAAAAATCTCGTTCCAAAGAGTCCAAAGAAACTCTCTAGGGATAAAGTAGACATTTCACAGTCACCGCCCTTTCTCCGATCTGTCCACCACCACCACCGGTATATCCAATGCATTTCCATTTAATCTTCTTCAAATAATCACTTTCTAATTGATTTTTTCGAACAAAATTTACCATATGGATATTGCACCGGCCGGGGCTCCGTCTAATGGAGGTGGAGAAGGAGGCTCGGTGGCGGTTGTTCCGTTGATGGTTGAATCATCTGCACCGGAATCTTCATCATCGTCTTCGGTAGAGAAGGTAATTAGTAACGGTGGAACAGTGAACAGGTTTGACGATGATGATGATGAGGACGTTTGCCGGATCTGTCGGAATCCAGGTGAAGTCGACAATCCTCTCAGGTATCCATGTGCCTGTAGCGGTAGCATCAAGTTCGTTCATCAGGATTGTCTTCTTCAGTGGCTTAATCATAGCAACGCTCGTCAATGCGAGGTTCTTTTTCTGTCCTCTTTGGGTTTTGTTGTTTGATATAGATCTTAGTCAATCTTGCTGTATTCTTTTCGTGCTGTGGGATAGTTGGGATAATTTAAACATCTTACTTTGATTGACTAAATTCAAGTATCATTTCAAGTTTTTTTTTATTTGTTTCTGCTTCTTGGAATATAGACTGTGTATCCAAAGAATAGCGGGATTGTATGGAGTTCAATTGTTTTGCTCTCATGGTAATTTGTACCCTGAAGTTTAGGTTCATGAACACCTCTTTCTTCTCTTATTCCCATACAGACGTTGACAAAGCCGACGAAGATACAGAAATGTATTTGGAAAGATTTTCTTTTTCTTCTCTTATTCCCATGCTGAAGTTGAGTTTCGATAGGAAGAACGCTTTTTATTTTCAATACCCACTCTTTCTGTATAAAAAAAAACCGAAGCTGTGTTTTTATGAGTGACCTGAGTCTATTTTTCAGAATACACAACACGGTTCTGGTTGGGCAGATGTATTTTAGTTGGTTGCCTCTTCCATATTGTAATGATATGATAACCATGTTTCAATCATTTTTTGTTTTACCATGTGATGCAGGTCTGCAAGCATCCCTTTTCTTTCTCTCCTGTTTATTCTGAGAATGCTCCTGCAAGGCTTCCGTTTCGGGAATTTGTAGTAGGGATGGCAATGAAAGCCTGTCATGTTCTACAGTTCTTTTTGCGCCTTAGTTTTGTGCTTTCGGTTTGGCTTCTTATTATACCATTCATTACATTCTGGATTTGGCGGTTGGCTTTTGTCAGAAGTTTCGGAGAAGCTCAAAGACTATTTATGAGCCATATGTCTACTACTGTTTTGCTCACTGACTGCCTCCATGGATTTCTGCTCTCTGCCAGTATCGTCTTTATATTTCTTGGGGCAACTTCTTTGAGGGATTACTTTAGACATTTGAGAGAGCTTGGTGGTCAGGATGCTGACAGGGAAGAAGAAGCAGAGAGAAACGGAGCTCGTGTTGCTAGAAGGCCTCCTGCAATTGCTAATAGAAATGTTGTGGCAGATGGAAATGGGGAAGATGGTGCTGGGGCCCAGGGAATTGCTGGTGCTGGTCAGATGATTAGGAGAAATGCTGAGAATGTGGCTGCTCGTTGGGAAATGCAGGCTGCTCGTCTTGAAGCACATGTTGAGCAAATGTTTGATGGTTTAGATGATGCTGACGGTGCAGAAGATGTCCCATTTGATGAGCTTGTGGGAATGCAAGGGCCTGTTTTCCACTTGGTTGAAAATGCATTCACTGTGAGTTCTATTTCCTTTTTTCTATCGGATTTTATGATTATTGCATGGCTCGTTACTTCGCCAGATTCTTGAGAGGCTGTTTGGAAATGATAAGGCCATGCACTTCATTTTTTCCTTTTAAATCAAGAATATGGTAATATGATTCATCACGTCCTGTTAATGTTTTTTTAGCAAAGATGCATGCATATGATAGTGATAGAGATAATAATGATTAATGGGTGCTATGTTTTGACTGCTTGCACCAAATCGGGGTTCAGTTAACTTATATCAGTTTACATGTGAGAAAAGAAAAGTAAAATACTTAAATCAAGTATGGTGTACACATTAGCATGCTGAGTTAGTTTTCCTTATGCTCCATGCATGTTGTTTTACCTGCACTCATGCTGATTGCTGCTTGTCTGGCTTCTCTAGTATATTCTATTTGTATTAGAGCATAAATTGTTCGGTCCCTGCGGATATGTTGCAGCTTTTGAACTTTTGTCTTCTTCAGTAATATATTAAATTATGAAGCATGGACACAGACACTTTTAAGTTTAGAAAAAGGTAGGACCTGACACGTGTAAGACACGTTCTAAAAATAAACAGATATATAAATCCTTTCATAATTTATCTTGGTTTTACCTTTCTTTAACATCCTTCTTTTGGATTGGCTTGAGTAAAAAATTGATTTAAAAGTGAAGCTACGTTGGGTTACCTATCTTTTGGAAAATGGACTGTCAACGCAGAGTGTTTACGTGGCTTCACGAGATCAGAATTGCTTTAGCTGTAAATATAGAAAGGCCAGAGAATCCCACATGGCTTGTTTGAAAGGAGCTATAAATGCGTCCTACCTGTCCAATATGTAGATGATAGTAATGGACTAATGGGCGTGGCAAAAAATTGCCGTAATCAACTTGGCATTTATCCATTAGCGAGCACAAATTTTAATCAAGGCCGTGTCTCTTGTGTGTCAATAACGTAGCCGAACCGGGTCATCATTGTGTCTAATCCGTGTCATTATTGTGTCCAATGCATGTCCTTCAGTCTGTGTTTAGGGCATGCTGGGCGCGCATGTCCCTGCATCCTCAAAGTAACCAACACAGTTATACGGCTTAAATTTTTTGAGTGTCCATGTTTTGTAGATATTATACCTCTGAGTTTGCGTTCGAGCTGGATTGGCTCAGGATTTCACGTAAACCTAGCAGATTTCTACGTCAAAGTAGGGATTCCTAGATTAAAAAGTTTGCATGGTTTACTAGTACCATTTTTTCGCTGATAATTTTGTCCTTTTCAAATGGTATAAAGATGCTCTATAATTTTCTTATTGCAGGTTCTTGCGAGCAATATGATATTCCTTGGAGTCATAATATTTGTGCCTTTCTCATTAGGCCGTGTGATCCTATATTACTTGTCATGGGTTTTGTCCTCTGCTACTACCCCAGTTTTGTCTACAGTCATGCCCCTTACAGAATCAGCTCTCTCCTTGGCTAATATTACACTGAAGAATGCATTGACTGCAGTAGCAAATTTGACTAATGAAAGCCATGAAGGTAGCTTGCTTGGTCAAGTTGCTGGGATGCTAAAAGTTAATGCAACTGGGGTGAATGAATTATCAAACAACATAAGCTCTACAGTTTCATCTGAACTTTTGAAGGGACAATCTGTTGGAGCCTTGCGCATGTCGGATGTTACTACTCTTGCTGTTGGTTACATTTTTATATTTTCTTTTATTTTCTTCTACCTTGGGATCATCGCATTGATTCGGTACACTAGAGGAGAGCCGCTGACCCTAGGGAGATTTTACGGGATTGCTTCTGTTGCAGAGACTATTCCATCACTCTTAAGGCAGTTTGTGGTCGCAATGAGGCATTTGATGACCATGGTTAAGGTTGCTTTCCTTTTGGTAATTGAACTAGGGGTCTTTCCACTTATGTGTGGGTGGTGGCTGGATGTCTGCACAATAAGAATGTTTGGAAAATCCATTGGAAACAGGGTTGAGTTCTTTTCGGTTTCTCCACTGGCAAGCTCATTGCTTCATTGGGTTGTTGGAATTATCTACATGCTGCAAATAAGTATATTTGTCAGCCTTCTTCGAGGGGTATGGATTCTGGATATTTGCATTTACTTCTGTGCCTTCTTTTTAATATATATTTTCACCAATTGCTTTGGTCATCACCGAGTTTTACTGGATGGAATTAAGGCCACGATGTTCAACAGTTAAGAATGTTGGTTATAATTTATTAATATGAACAAAAGATGTGAGTACTGGAAATGAGAAGGCTAAAATGTGTATGATTCCTCTTAATGTGTAAAATAGAGTCCAGGTTGAGATGTCAAAGAAGACGTGTATCATGCATGTGCATTAGGAGCGTATGGTTTATGCTGTTACGCAATGGAGAGAAGCGCTCCATTTAACTAATCTCACATAGGATAAGAGTTGTTGTTTGGTTGCGTTTCTTTTTGTTTGTGAATTTGTTGCTTGGCCATCAATAACTTTTGCTAATGTTTTTGTAGGTGTTACGGAATGGGGTGCTTTATTTCCTGCGAGACCCTGCTGATCCAAACTATAATCCTTTCCGGGACCTCATCGATGATCCTGTACACAAACATGCTCGTAGAGTACTGTTGTCTGTTGCTGTGTATGGGAGTTTGATAGTGATGCTAGTATTTTTACCTGTTAAACTTGCAATGCGAGTGGCTCCGTCAGTCTTCCCTCTTGACATCTCGTGAGTTGGGCTTCTTTGATGTCTGCAGATTTACTGTTTATTGTTTTTAAAATAATCTATTATTAGAGGCTTGTTTTTTTGTTAATTATTTGAAATCTCACATATGTTGTGCAGTGTATCGGACCCATTCACTGAAATTCCTGTTGACATGCTGCTCTTTCAAATTTGCATACCTTTTGCTATCGAGCATTTCAAATTGCGAACAACTATCAAATCTCTTCTCCATTATTGGTTTACTGTTGTCGGTTGGGCCCTTGGTTTGACTGATTATCTGCTTCCTAGACCTGAGGATATTGGTGGTAATGAAAATGTTAACATAGATCAAGGTAGGCATGATAGAGTGAATGCGCATTTTGCCGAGCAGGAAAGACAGCATGTGGGACTTGCTGCTGATGATGTAAACATGGCAAGACATGTAGTAGCAAACCCCAATGTAGCTGAAGATCTTGATGGTGGAGAACATGCAGAAGCTGAGTAAGTAGCTTTTTATTTGTCATATATATATATATATATATCTGATGACAAACTATTGTAGTTTATGGGAATGTAAACCTTTCAAAAGAATCTTACTCTTCTTTGCATATACATTTTATATGAGCTGGTTCAATCCTTTAGCAGGTGCAGCTTTGTGCTTCGTATAGTGTTGCTGTTGGTTGTGGCTTGGATGACCCTGCTTGTCATCAATTCCGCCCTGATAATTATACCGGTTGCATTTGGACGTGCACTTTTCAATGGCCTTCCTCCTCTCCCAGTTAGGCACGGAGTAAAGTGCAATGGTATTTATGTTGGTTATTTATGTTTAATCTCTTTTTTTCGTTTCCCAGTTGGTTTGGAACTGAAAATATGCCTTTTGTCTTCTAGATTTCTATGCCTTTGTAATCGGAAGTTATGTCATTTGGACTGCTGTTGCTGGAGTAAGGTACTCAATTGAGCACTTAAGATCAAGAAGAGCTGCACTTTTAGTGAAACAGATTTGGAAATGGTGGGGTATCGTCATTAAAAGTTCAGCATTGCTGTTACTATGGGTATGTACTAATGATTTATGTTGCAAAGTTAACCGATGCTGCTGATTTCTGTTTAACTCCAATCATTGAATGTCACAGATTTTCGTCATACCTGTGTTGATTGGATTGCTTTTTGAACTTTTGGTGATTTTGCCTATGCGAGTTCCTGTGGATGAAAGTCCAGTTTTCCTTTTGTATCAAGACTGGGCCCTTGGATTAATCTTCCTTAAGATCTGGACTAGGCTGGTGAGTGTTTTTAATTTTTTTTAGCCCTTTTATCTGTACTGAACAATGGAGTTAAGGTGGTGTAAATCTAAGGTGCAATGTCGTAAGCCACTGCTCTTGCCATCATACAGTAAATTGGTGAATTGGGGGAGGTCATAATACGGTAAATTGGTGGGGGATAAAACTGTATAGCAATGTCCGCCTAGTGGACATTAAAAACAGAGGGTGGGGGGTGGGATGTGTAGCTGTGTTTAATGTCTTTTTAAAAAAGAACAGCAAATGCTTCCCAGTTCTCATTGACCTTCTCCTGCAGACTTTCTGTAGGGTAGAGATTTGAGTTTTTTGGCTTTGTGAAAATATAGAAGGTTAAGAACTCTTTCTGCCGTTACGCCAAAATCTACTTAGAACAAGTCAAGTTTTTAAAGCATTAGGATATGCACAACGGTGAGTAGTTAAAAAAGTTACAGGAGTTTTCCGATTCCATGTTTCACCTGGCACGACGTCAGTATGCATTACCTGCATCTTTTGTTCTCTCAATTACACTGGGAAAAAAAGGGTTATGTTGAATGAACTATCTTCATTTCTTTTATTTAAATTTTGATAAACAGGTGATGTTGGATCAAGTATTGCCGTTAGTGGACGAGAGTTGGCGTTCAAAATTCGAAAGGGTAAGGGAAGACGGATTCTCTAGATTACAAGGCTTTTGGGTGCTGAGAGAAATAGTGTATCCAATCATCATGAAGCTTCTTACTGCATTATGTGTACCCTATGTGTTATCCAGAGGAGTGTTCCCAGTATTTGGGTATCCATTAGTGGTGAACTCGGCTGTATATCGGTTTGCCTGGCTCGGTTGCCTAGGATTGGGCCTACTCTGTTACTGCACAAAGAGGTTTCACGTCTGGTTCACGAACCTGCACAATTCCATACGCGATGACAGATATCTTATCGGAAGGAGACTTCATAACTTTGGGGAAGTTCATCAACAGAGACAAAATAACGAATCTGAAACATCATCTGATGCACCAAACAACAACTTAATTCTGAACAGGGAGCAGCAGGAGCAACCGGGCAATATAGGGCTTAGACAAAGAAACGTTGTTGTTGGGCAGGACATTTAGTTATTTGGTGATTTTGGATGATGGATGATGATCTTGATGTTGTTAGGCATATGCATTTGTGAATATAATGAAAGATGATTATAAAGTAGGTGATATTTGTTTGTTGGAAAATAATAATATTTTTTTGGGATTTTATTCAACAGTGTTAGGTGTTTAGATGGATGATGAAATTTCTGTAAGATGAAGGAATATATAAATAATATTAAGATGTATACATATATATATGCCCCCTCCGTCTTCTTTGGGTGTATTTCCTGTGGTTGATGCACTGTTGCTGCTTTTATTTGCTTAGTTACGTGACCATAATACTTGGTGATAAAGATTTATGTACGGAAGAATAGAGTTTTTTGGTGATACTCTTTACATACTAAAGACTAGTTGCAATATATATGCGTGCGCGCGTACGCCCAATACTATTTATGATACTATACTATATTTTTACATTCATAGGGATCAAACAATCATGGTATGTTGTTGGATATCAAGCCATACATGTTAAGAGATAGATATACAGATAATACACCATCTATGATGGTTTAGTTGTTAAGCTGCAATTACATGCAAAAGAAAGTCGCAATACAGTTCACTGCATTACAAATTTAAGTATATTACTATGCTATTAAACTTTATGCGTCATAAAAAAAATAATGGTTGTAAATTTGTAACCCTATCAATTTCTTTTATCTTCATTTGTTTGAGTATCTTCGACCGTTGAAGTTGAGCTTGAAGAAGGCAACTTTATGTCATTGCTTGAGGAATCCATGTTTATAATTAATCCAACTCTCGTCTTCTTTGGGTGTATTTCCTTGTGGTTTAAGATGCAAAGAATCTGTTGCTGCTTTTATTTGATTAATATTTTTATGCACAAATTAGTTACGTGACCAATTGCAAAAGTAAGACTCTTTCGATACTTGGTGATAAAGATTTATGTACGGAAGAATAGATTAATTCGATTTTTGATTTATCATGTAATAGTGATACTACTCCATCCGACATTCTAAAGTTGAAATTGACTGAAGTTAGCTTCAAAAGAAAAAAAATAGATAAAACCCCACAATCAATATACACTTAAGATCCTCCACTTGCATATATATCATAAGGGCGTTCTCCAAATGATGAACATAAAAAAGCATGTAAATTAATTGATTGTACTCACACATGAATCATCCTTAGTATGACCATCCATAGTGTCTTAGGAAGCTTGACCATATCCTCATAATCAATTTCACAATGTTTAGCAAGTTCCGGATAATCGTTTCAAATTCCGTTCTTGATTGTTCGGGGAAATAATATCCCAATTTTCTTGTCTAAAAAACATAGTCGTATAAGAGTTGGGTCTAAACCATCTCGGTATATTAGTCATCAATGTCATTTTTATCTACACGTAGGTTTGTTTGAATTAAGCCACCACGGTTAAGAAAATTTCATTCCACAAAGAAAAAGAAACAAGGATAAAAAAACAAATTTCACAAAATCAATATCAAGAAAATTATACTTGAAACAACATACATTAATATTAATAATAATAATAATAATAATAATAATAATAACCTTTCCATGCTAATCAAAACCATTTACCTCGCTTCAAGAACTCCATGAGTGTTCTTTGGATTTTCCGGTCATCACTTGTTCCTTCACTAAGACGGTGTCCATCGATAGCATCGATCTCATCCATAAATATGATCAAGGACTCATCTAAAACAAAATACCCGGAAACAAAAAGTGAGAGTTTGAGCAGGAGAACAATTGTTGTGTGTATAAGCACAAATAACTCAAAATCTAAGAGTATTTATGAGTATAGAAGGGAAATTAAATCATTGAAAAGCGAGGAAGAAACTTTACCCGTATAAATTCAAAATTTGCCGACGATCCACCATGTAATAGCGGGAAAACACAAATCGCCGCACCAACCTTTCACATATGACCTAATAATGTGACTTGATGATGGATGTGAAAGTGGTGCTTTAACCCCAAGACGCCCTTCCGCGTTCTATCTCCATTGTCGTTGTCTTCCCGGAAGCTTCAACGTCCTCCTACTTCTTTTGAGAAGAAGATAATGGTGTACAACTGTGCCATAAGCCAAATATAGTTTTTTTATTCTTATAAACCAGAGACGACGGGTCAATGCATTTTTTTTTAAGATAACTAAGCCGCCACGTGTCAAGCCCACGGCGTGACACGTGTCAGCCAGGGAACAAACCAAAAATGAAGCAAATGGGAGACGTGGAAGGCTTTGTGCTCATCTTTCTCTCTTTTTATAATATATAGATGAAATTGACTGAAGTTAGCTTACAACACTCTATACACTTAAACCACCATTAGTGCTCCAGAAGTACACATAAAACGACGTCGTTGGTCGGGGAGTATTAGCCGTGAAATCAAATATGATATCTTTTCTTATTCCATACCTAATTTTGATATCTAATTTTTTCTCACCATTTATGGGAAATTTCTTGGATGGTGAGGGAATTTACGGTGAAATGACCCGTGGGTTGATCGGAGCCACATAGTTTACAGACTCCGATCAACCCACGGGTCATTTCACCATGTGGAGTGAGTACCCAAGAACCTCCCCCATTTAAGATGCTAATAGCCAAGAAGAAAAAAATGGTTTTGATATGGTGAGAAAAATATGGCTCTCCTCTTGATGAACCTAAGTCACATTGCTCTTTCATTTGGCGGCATATTTGCTATGCAACAAACTCTATACGTGATGTTTTCGGCACTGACGAAACATGCAATACTGTTTGAAAACTGACGCCCTCCGGAAAATTCTCGATTAGCTTTGCATATCACAAACTTCACCCATCCCAAGAGCAATCCGAAGGAGATACTTGGCGTTTAATTTGGTCAATAAAGGGACCACTTAGGGGTAATATGCTACTCTGCAGCATTCACCGAGACGCTCTACCCATTGCAGGCCTCCTCGCTGTGAGACACATCAACGATAGAGGAGCATGCTATTCTTGTGGCATGAGTCCAAAATCCACCTTACACGTAATGAGGGATTGCCCCTGGACTTACAACATATGGAAGCAGATTGTTCATCGGCAACACTTTGGGCTCTTTTCTTGTCCACTCATGATACACCGTCCGGTTGAGAACCGCCTAAAAGTCAACATGTACAAGCACGACACCATTATTTTCTCGAGATTCTTATTTCGTGAGATAGTGTTGAGCCTCCTGCATCGACGTAATAAGGAATTCCATCACGGACCTTCCACGGCCCCCGATGACAATTTTCACCTCTCGGCTCGTTCGTCGAAAGATGCGAACTTAGACTAAGCATGACGTTGATTGTCTTTCTATTTGGCTTAGTCTGATGTAAAATTTGTGTAGTTTATGCTTTGAACAGTTTGTACGTTTTTTATATTAATAAAATATCCGGTTTAAAAAAAAAAAAAAAAAAAAAATTGTTTTGATACCCACGTTGGACTTGGCATCTCCTTCAATAGCAATATTACACGGTCAGAATACGCAATATTACACACAAGACGACGTCGTTTCTAGAATAAAAGGCCCAGAATACGAAAACCAAATACGGCAAGGCAACAGAACGCCATCAGCCTCACGATTTAGTAGTAAAAATTAAGCTACAATCTCCCAATATCTCAGAGGAAATTCACTCACACAAAACCCAAAAATGGAAAACCAGAACAACGAATCCTCAAAGCCAAGAGTCGTCTGCTGCATAGGTGACATCCATGGATACATGCCCAAACTCCAAAGATTGTGGACAAATCTTGAGCTCCTAATCGGCACATCTGATTTCCAAACAGCCCTCATAATTTTCTTAGGCGATTACTGCGATAGAGGCCCAGACACTCGGCAAGTGATCGATTTCTTGATTTCCTTGCCTTCCAGGTACCCAAACCAATCCCATGTTTTTCTTTGCGGAAACCACGATTTGGCGTTTGCTGCCTTCTTGGGGTTGCTTCCTAGCCCTCCTGATGGTTGTGCTTTCTCCGAGACTTGGAAAGAGTATGAGATGAATGAGGCGAGAGAGGGTTGGTATAAAGGCGATGGCTTTGAGAATATGCATTTACAAGGTAGGAGATGGGCTGGGAATATTACTGTCAAGCATAATGTTGCCAAAGGAACTGAATATAAGGGCTCAATTTATGATGCTGGACCTACCTTTGAATCTTATGGAGTTTCACATGGATCTTCTGGTATGCCTCATATTCCCTGCCTCCCCCCTGCTTTACTGTTTCATAGAATTTCATGTTTGAATCTGATTACTTTTTGTGTATGGGATAATGGGAACCACTTTGTTTAGATTTGATGAATGCTGTTCCTAATGAGCACAAGAAATTTCTAGCTGATTTAGTTTGGGTCCATGAAGAGGTAACTAAGTATGTGATTTCCACAGATGATCCAGTTTTACATGGTAATGATTATGTAATCCCGGGTTTTTTGTTTTTAAATGTGTGCTTGTCTTGTCTTGTCTCTCAGAATGATGTGTGCATAAATACTGAGGAAGGAATTAAAAGGTGTAGATTGATTGCTGTGCATGCTGGATTGGAGAAAGATAAAGGAGTTGATGAGCAGTTGAAATCTCTTAAAGCTAAGGACACAAGGATACCTAAGGTGGAAGCCCTCAGTGGTAGAAAAAATGTGTGGGAAATCCCTAAGGTAATTTCATCATGTCTTTAGACTCTTTACAATGCCGGCCCGGCGTTCTCATCTTCTTCATTTCCATATCCACCCGACTCACTAAATTTTAAGTTTCAAAGAGGGTTTAGAACAACATTGAATCAACTTTTTTGGTTTCGGATGCGAATTGATGAATAAATCTTGTTTTTAAACCACATTTGCTATAACATACTTTTTACACTGTCGTCGATCATGGTGCAGGACCCGTAATTGTGTTGATTTGATTTGATTCAGGAACTGAGTAAAACTCCTACAATCATACTAAGTGGGCACCACGGAAAGCTACATGTCGAGGGCCTTAGACTGATCATAGATGAAGGTGGGGGTTTGGAGAAGAATCCAGTGGCAGCAATGGTCCTCCCTTGGAAGAATATTGTGCGCGACACCGACATTGTTGGAAAAACAACTATAGTAGATCATACTTAAACTTTGATTCTCTCCTTAGGATGTGAGAGATTTATATGAAGCTATATGATCGATTGTATACCCAAGAAATGGTTAAGGTTTAAGATAGTTTTAGTGTGTACTGATTTAGAATGACCCAACCACTGGAATGGAAGCTGGCTTTTTGTTATACATAATAATAATAATGTAATCTCTACTATATACATCCTGAATAATACACGCATTTTTCATTCTTCTCCATACTCGATGTAAAATCCTACATCGGTAATTTACTTAATTTTATAACACATACTTAACACATTATCAGCACGAGACGTATTCCAACCAGAGTAAATTTTTATTTTTGTGCATTCCTTTTTGTTTTTATTTCTCCGTCATCATCTTGTAGATGGATTGAAACATAAGTATCCATATAAATTGTAGAACCATTTGACAGATGAATTGAAATTATTTGATAAAAGTGACAGATGCGTCTAATCTGGACCTTCGATGTTTGACATCTTAGAGCCTGCACTTATGTTATATGAGAACATAATAAAAACACAATTTGACATTTTCTTATCGCATAATTTTTCTTTTTGTAGGTTTTAATCAAATTTCATGAAACAGATACCCAGAAACATCATCATCATCTTTTAAATCAAACTTTCTTAAGAATGAACATCCACCAAAAGAACAATCTGGAATGGTTATGAATCAACAAATCAAAACGAAACATTTCGAGAAGTATACGAAAATTCGAATTCAAACACAAAAGTTATAATCGCCATGCGTATCATTATTCCCTAATCACTGGCCATTGTCCAATGACAACGAAGCAAACTGATCGGCCTGGTTGTTTGCATCCTGCAGATGAGAAACATTCTTCAAAACCTCCATGGCTTCTGCAACCTTAGCTTTCAGAGCTTCTGGTGATTCTAGCAAATGCAGAACTTCTGTCTGGTCCATTTCTAACAACATTCCAGTCACTTTCGCAGCAGTCTCGGGCTCCAATTGCTCAACAAGAGGGTACAAGTTTTCACCCAACATCTGAGACACCAAACATATGTGTTATATAAACTCGCCCCGGCAGATGAGTAACTACCCGGAATAGCAGAGATAGAAAAGAAGAGAACATACCGTCCTTTGATCAGCTGGTGAAGCATTGGCAAGGGCAGATGCCAAAGCCCCTATAGGGATTGGCTGTGACATTCTTGGATCATGCAATGGCATGCCTCCCATATATGGAACAGGAAACATTCCTCCAGGCATGGACATATCAGGTATTGTACGTCCGGGAGGGAAACGGTACCCACCACGCCCCTTTGGGTGCATCTTCCACACAATCAAGCAAACAAAGATAGATTAGATACAAAGCAAAAACGGGAAAAGGAAGTATTTTTTATATTTATAATGCAAAATGCTGAAATACCATCTGCTGTTGTTGTTGACCTTGTGGTGGAGGAACAGATGAAGGTCTCCTGCCACCAGGGCGAGGTCCTTGTTGAGGCTGAGGCATTGGTAGAAAAAAGTTGGGCATTGGTTGCCCACCAGGTCTCATACCTGGAACAAGTTGCTGCTGATACCCAAAACCAGGCTGAAAGATAAAACCAAACACAACAACCTCTCAAGCATTTTAAAGACAGTGTCAAAAGAACGCAAAACCAAATTCGATGCAGACTTGTCTATCCAAATTATTTGAAGTACATATACGGATGTAAAAGATGTCCTCCAGTTAATCAAATTCCTTTTGGCTGGTAAACTTAGCCCAAAACAAGCACAATCGGCTTTTCACGAGGTCTTATATTTAGAAAAGCCAGGTTGATATCAGTCTTGGCTTGGAATCACTCTTTCAGCATTTAACATTTTGTATCACAACATTTAGCAAGGGTTGACTCATACTGCACCATTCAGATTAAAGATAAAGAGTAAAGATATAGTCCTTTTCTTTTCTTTAATCCTTTTTTGTGAACGTACAAAGATATTTTGTATGACAACATTTAGCAAGGTTTGACTCATATTGCACCATTAAGATTGAAGATAAAGAGTAAAGATAAAGTCTTTTTCTTTTCTTTAATCCTTTTTGTGAACGTAAAAAGATAGTTGGAACTCATCACGAGTAGCCTTTGCCTAAAATACTGCCTTTTGGGGTAGCTTCTAAAGATACAGTAGCCGAGAGATAATGGAGTAAGGCAGAGATGGAAAAGGCCAAGCAGCAAGAGGGGTGAATATCATATAAACAAATGCAGATCAATTTGAGTTTAGTCAGGTGATACAAATTTGCAGCAAATGTTATTTTTAGAAAGGAAAAAAAATGAATTGGCTACTATAAAGCAATGATATGACACCACCAGTAAACATATTGATGATATTTGCACTAACCTGGGGAGGAATCATAGCAGGAGGTGGTTGTGCATAAAATATGTGCTGACCAAGTCCCGGACCACCAGGGGGATACATTGGCATATGAGAGACAGAAGGTGCCATTGTAACTGGGCGCATTTGAGAAAACTGAGCCTGCTAGGAATATTTAAACCGGATTAACATTATTTATTCGATATACTTGTCCTATTTTCGTTATTGGAACCAAAAAATCTGGGATGAAAAAACATCTGAATGTGTACCTGTAACCTTGCTCTTCTGTCTTCCTTGCGTTGTGCAAGAGCAACATAAAGGGGCTTGCTAACAACCATTTTTCCATTCATCTCAGATATCTGCAGAACATAGATAATTTACAAGTATACAAAACAAAAATGTACATTGAAAGAAGATTCCAGAGACCAGAGCTCCATAGAAGACTTACAGCTCTAGAAGCTTCTTCAGGAGTTGAGAACGAAACGAAACCAGAACCTCTGCTGACCCCATTTGGATCTTGCATCACCTATGAAACACCGTAAAAAATATGGAAAATTGAACTCAGCAAGAGACCAAATGACACTACAAATAAAAGGGCACAAGCTAAACAGACCTTGCATGAAGTTATTGTGCCAAAGGGAGAAAATAATTCCCTAAGCTTTTCATCGTAGATGCTGTCATCGAGGTTTTTTATATAGAGGTTCAACCCTTGTGACTTATCTGCAGTCTCTTTAACAGTCTCTTCAAATCGTTCTTTGAGTTCTTGTTCTCTTTCGTACTTCTTTTGAGCTTTTCCAACATACCATTCTTTGTTATCAAACGCCTTGCCATTAAGGGCATCAACAGCTTTGGCAGCATCATCAGCATTCTCAAAGTTTATAAATCCAAAGCATTTCGACTTTCCATCCTCATTCCTCATCACTGCAACACTAGTGATTACTCCAAATTCAGAAAACGTTTTCTGTAGATCCTCTTCGGTTGTGGCTTCAGAAAGATTCTTCACAAAAACATTTGTGAACTTCGCCTTATCTGCAGTCATTTCTCTCTCTTGTTTTCGAAGGAAAGGTGTCACAGAAACCTGTTTGTCATTCAGCAACATCCCATTTAACTTCTCAATGGCTTTCTGGGCAGCCTCTTCGTTGTAATATTGCACAAATCCGTAGCCCCTCGACTCACCAGACGCATCAGTTGCCACTTTGCAAGAAAGAATGTTACCAAATACAGAAAAGGTTTCATACAGACCTTTATGGTCGATTGCCTTGTCCAGATTCTGTCCACCAGGAAAAAAGAAAATGAGAAAAAAAAAGTTCAAATGAAAGCAAGGTACCCAAAGAAATTCAGTGGGATCTTCAAGGAACTGTTCAAGTTCTTGGACATAATTTTGTGAAAGCCAATACATGACATGTAGAATATCACTACCTTGATAAATATGTTCCCAGAACCACTTTTCCGTATACTGGGATCTCGATGAGAATATGTGATCCTGACAGGCTTCCCATTTAGTGGTGTAAAGTTAAGCATCTCTAGAGCTCTCTCAGCTGCAATATAAGCAGATTAAGGTGTTTAACGCAAAGCAGCCGGAGAAAAAAGAGCACGCTCTTCACAGTACACGATAGAAAGAATTATTAAAGAATATTTAGTTAAGAAAAAGCTGAAGGGCTCGTATCCGATTCTCATAGAATAAAAGGCTTGTCTTCATTAGTATACCACTTAATGGCTACACAAACTGTCAATCATAATAATGATAAGATCAGACAAAAGTCCATAAAGCATGTGGGCTAATGGATTTTCTAGGCAAGAAGGAAACAGATTCCATACATATGCTGCATGCAGAGTTAGGCTCAAGAATCATGAAATCGTAATGCCTCCAAAAGTTGGGGTACATAGACTGTCTACACATGCAGTTAGATGATACTTGGCAAACAGAGATAGCAAAAGGATGCAGGCCTCATAGTAATTGACATTGACATAAAGTCTAATCAATAAAATTAGTAGTTCCCAACCTTATTATCGAGATTCCTAAACACCAAAGCACCCGAAACAGATATTATCGTATACATGGTAAATCCCTAATTCTAGATATGAAGACACTACGAGAAACGACGAGCAGCTTTGTAGTTACGGAAAAATAGAGAAGTTAAGACATTACATTATCAACATTATATCACATTCAAGGGATAAAAGAGGAATCTTGCTAAGTATCTGCACGGGTTCGGATACGCAAGTGCGTAAACGCAATTATGGGATACACGGTTGCGGGATTTTTGAGAAATACAGTACACAGGTGCAGAGGAAATACACGTACAAATACAAACTACAGTGAAGCTGTACATAATAATAGTATAACGACTAAAGTATAATATTATAAAATCATAATAATAAAAAATAATTCTAGCGGTCATTCCTCGTTTTCAGTGGTTGTTCTTCATTTGGGCAGACTTTCAGTAAGTTTTGGACAGATTTTCTTCAAAGGAGTTTCTTCATTTTACATATCCGGTTAATAGATATGCTATCCACATCCTGTATCCAACACTAATGTATCTATAAATTTACCCCTGGTGTGTATCATGCCAAATAGATATCAAATAAAACCTGCTACTATACAATACAAGAGTATCCGTGCATCGTAGATTGCTAACAATTCAGGAAAGATAGATCCATGAAAGGAAGATGGGTGGAGAAAATTAAGCAAAAGGGTTTAAGAAAAAAGGATTATCACAGAGGTTGAGAATACTTTGCATACACTGGATCTAACAGCCATCCAGTACAAATGGTGCTTAGAAAAGGTACAACTATTTGGCAATACGAAGGAAACGGGAATAAGAAGCAGGACATTGACATATCTCAAGAATCGTCCAAACAAGAAATCGAACAACTTGACAAAACGGTTATGATTTGCTAAGCATAGCCATAATTACTGCTGTCAATGAAACTATATCATGAAACAAACGAGTACGAACTAAGCCACATAGTGAGGAAGCTGACTCTCATTATCAACTTAACTAACTAAAAGCTGTCTCCTTTTTTTTTCTGAAGAAGTAAAAAAGCTGTCATTTTGATTGGGCAAATCTATTGTAAGAATAAAGATAGCACAAGAAGGCACCCTCTTAGCCACCAAATAACATTCAATCAAATAAGATCAGGTAAACCAATAGATTAAAGCAGGTGGGAGTGTTTGCCAAAAGGAAGAAAATCACACTATGCAAAAAATTACAAAGCATCAAATAATTAAGGGAACTAACCATCCTGTGGATTGCCATAGTTGACATAACCGTAACCAAGTGACCGGCGAGTGGTCAAATCCCTGCAAACCCTAACAGAGACTACCTGTCCGACCTGGTTAAAAAGGTCGTAAAGCTGTGAGTCAGTGATGTTCAAATCCAAGTCACCAACGTACAGCGACGTCGGAACAAACTGGTTTGTGCCGGTACCAGTACCGGTGCCAGCACCACCGCCCTCTCCAGCATTCACATTCGCGTTCATCACCTGCGGCTGGCCCTGAACTTGAGACATCTCAATACAGTACTACAAGTAGCTGTTCTTTTTTAGGAATTTTCCTTTTTTTGACTACTTATTTCACACTTCCCTCTCCTCTGATTATTCAGTGAAAGTTTCGTAGGGAAGTAGAATCAAAACCTCAACTTTTGACAATATTTCAAAAAAAAATTAGGATGTTCGAACAGAAAGAACATCAAACACACAAAATATTACAGAAATTTTTAGAAGATTTTCCTTTTTTTTCGGTTATTGGTAAGGATAGAGGAGAGGGAAGATGGATATAGGGGAGAACAGTCGAAAATTCGACCAAAAGGCGGGAAACTTACCGCCGGCGTAGCGACGGCGCCGGATAATAGGGTTGTGTAGAAAGATAGAAAGGATGAGTGTAACCGCACACGGCAAACAGACAAGTTTTGGGGAGAAAAGTAGGCTCTGTAATAGTATGTAAACAGTAGGATGTAGGGAAACCGTTGGATCGAACAACTAGACACCGGTTGACTGGTCCGATCGCGCCAGTTTTTGGTCAGGTCGAAAAACAAACCGGTTGTTTTTTCTAATGGAAAACGGGTTTTCAAAGTTGACCGCTCTTAATAGGTCAGCTAGTCAGCACTAAGCATATGACCGAGTCGGTTGGGCTTTTCTAAAAAACATTCTTCGATCTTTAGGACTCTCGGATCATCTACAACAATGCTCCTCATGCATTGTATTACTTACGCTCGACTATCCGTACTCTGGAATGGGGAAAAAGTAGAGTCGTTTAGCCCAAGTAGAGGATCAACGGCAAGGAGACCCAATAGCACCATATCTGTTTGTGCTATGTATGGAGGTGCTAAGCAATAAAATCGGTGAGGCGATCAACCAACCAAAAAGTGGAAGCCTATGAAAATTTCGGTTGGGGGACCATCAATTTCACATATATTTTTCGCAGATGATTTAATCCTATTTGGAGAAGCAAGTGTGCGCAAGCTAAGATTATGGAGGAAGTGTTGGTGGATTTACGCAATTGCTCCGGTCAAAAGATAAGCTTATCGAAGTCTAGATTTTACACCTCTGGTAATGTGGGCCACAACATCATCTCTGATATTGCACAATGCCTGAAGATGACACATACTACTGATTTAGGGAAGTACTTGGGCGTCCCACTCATCCATGGCAGGATGCGTATCTCACACTACACTTACCTGGAAAATAAGATGCAGACCAAGCTGACATCCTGGAAATCAAAATGTCTAACAAGAGCGGTGAGCAGGTAAACGCATTTTAATACAAAGCTCCCTTGCGACACGGCCACTTTTATGTGATGCAAACTACGATGCTCCCGATTACCACTTATTAACAAGATGGAAAGAGTTTGTCGTGGCTTTTTCGGGGAGATGAGGAAGATGGCGGGAAAATGCATATGATTAGGCAGGGATAAACCGAGCGGACCAAAACAAGAGGGTGGCTTGGGGTTTCGTAGATTGCATGAGATGAATGTTTCTCTTACGGGTAAGTTGGTTTGGGACTTGATTCAACGAAGGGGACTCGTGGGTGAAAGTTCTATCTCACAAATACAAAGAGATTTCTACCACTTGCAAAAGATGGTAGCTCACCCACCCGGGCGAGGGATTTGTAAAGCGTATGCCATGTTGAAGGATGGTTTGGAACGAAGAGACCAAAATTGGGTGTGGAAGGCGGACCCGAAACGAAATATACGGTGACATCGGGATATTCTTTTCGACACGGACACGTACGGGTGATGATGAAGAGATAAATAATGTTTGGCGAGAAAATATGGGACCTAAAAGGACCGACAAGGAGTAATTACCTACGTGGACCATTGCCCACGACGCACTACCGGTCGCGGAAACATTAAGGGACGGGCACATTGCGGACGATCCAATATGTAAGGTGTGCCATGAAGAAAATGAGACGACACTTCATGCCATTCGAGATTGCGCTTGGGCTAAAGAAATCGGAATCTATGTGTTGCACGGAAAACATTGAAGATTTTTTTGGAGAAGACTCCCCGTTGATTTGGGTGAAATGGAACTTGACAAATATTCAGGATCGGGCTTGGAAATACAAGTGGAAGGAATTGGTTTACGGCATTTGGATGTGGCGTAATAAGACAGTCCACGACCACGATGAAGAAAGACCCCCAGCTTTTTCTTTTTTGGCAACCGCAGTGGAGAGAGCAAGAAATTTACGACTTGCTTGAAACATAGAATAATTTTTGTCGTGGCTTTATGCCCATAGAGAACGTTTGATTTTGATTCCACTGTAAAGTTGGTTTTGTTGACCTCATGTTGAGGCTTGAAAATAAAATATCCCTTTAAAAAAAAAAAAAAAGTTGACCGCTCTTGATGACAAGATAGTTAGTCGATCAAGACATTATAACTACTACTTCCGTCCCATAAAAAATATTCATAACAGAAAAATAAATTGTTCTATAAAAAGTGTCTATTTAAATTTTCAATACATCATTAAATACATTTTTTCCAATCATACCTCTGTTTTAACATTTAATTTTCCATAATCCTTTCATATTTCAAAACAAGTATTTATGATTAGTTAAATGTATATTTGTCTATTCATTCTTTAAATACAACACATTAATTATTTTCTTAATCTCCGTTTCCAACAAAAAGTGGACACTTTTTGTGGGAGGGAGGTAGTAAATAAAAAATGTGGTTATTAGTTATAAGGCCGTCGTTAGAGACTTAATGATCATTTAGGACACTCCAAAATCTTATTTAGTTATAAGGACGATCTAATTTTTTTCTTTTCCTATTTTTCCGTCTTTCTATTCTCAACCATCGTTACCCCTTTCTGCTGAGAAACAGTTGTTGTATACTTTATACAGGGAGACTGGAATGGCGTCGCTATACTTTTCACCATTTTCAAGTGGAATGTTTGAATTAATAGCATTGTTGAAGTTTTAACTGAAAAATGTTCCATCATATATATGGTAAACACAGTACCAAGTCCATGAGAAATGACGGTGGATTTGATGTAATAAAAAGCGCGATTGAAAAGCTTAAACTGAAGCACAAGGAACACATTGCTGCCTATGGAGAAGGAAATGAACGCCGTCTTACCGGAAAGCATGAAACAACTGACATCAACACATTCTCATGGGTAAGAATATATAGATCTTACATTTGCTCTCGGTTTTTGCATACGTACTCTCTCATCGTATCTTCGCACTTATATATATATATATATATATATATATATATATATATATATATATATATATATATATATGTAAATGGTGTGAATATTTTTACGGGGCGTGGCGAATTGTGGAGCGTCTGTTAGGGTTGGCAGGGAGACAGAGCAGAATGGAAAAGGTTATTTTGAGGACAGAAGGCTAGCTTCAAATATGGATCCATATGTTGTGACTTTCATGATTGCAGAAACCACCATCCTCTGGAAGCCATAATAATAATAATAAATAAGGCTTTTATATATAACAACTTATTATTATTAGTCATAAAAATATTGTTTGGGCCTATAACACACAAATGCATACAAGGCCACTTATAAAGCCAACAAAGAGGGCTAACACATCAAAACAATATAAAACGTGCTATGTAGTTTGTCATTTGCTTAGTATGCTCTGTTTTTAATGGTTTTGATGCCTTTTGACAAAGAAGTGTTAGCTCAAGAACTACCGAAGTAAGAAATATTTTTCTGATTTACATGCTATTTGATGGAGTGACATTGATGACTGATGCAAGGACATTGATGACTTATGCAGTGGCATTGCTGACTTATGCAGTGACATTGATGTGTGATGCAGGGACATTGATGACTTATGTAGTGACATTGATGTCTGATACAAGGACATTGATGTTTGATGCAGGGACATTGATGACTGATGTAGGGACATTGATGTCCGATGCAGTGACATTAATGAATGATGCAGGGACATTAAGCTAAACAAGATCGTCAAATGATTCAAGATCGTGTTAAAGAATTGAGGGATTCCACAATGAATCCAATTATCAGGAGGGCACAAACAACGTGTGTCCATTACAAGAGTCATAGTGAAGAGTCTTTGTAGTTTCACCAAACTTGTACTTCTATCCATATTAAAAGCTCCACATTTGGAGAAATGCAAAACAAGAGCGAAAGGCGGCGGTACGATTGTTAAGTTTTATGCGGTGACATTGATGTCGATGCATGGACATTGATGACTTATGCGGTGACATTGATGTTTGATGCAGTGACATTGACGACTTATGCAGTGACATTGATGTCTGATGCGGTGACATTGATGACTTATGCAATGACATTGATGTCTGATGTAGGGACATTGATGACTTATGCAGTGACATTGATGACTGTATTTACAATTAGATAACTGATGCAATGATATTGATGTCACCGCATATACAACTTGATACACACATTTGATAACTTTGTAAAGTAACTTTATTTCTTTGTTATCTTTAAATATTTGATTGATGTTGGTTTATTTGATTAGTGTTGGTTTAAATTTTCGATAACTTTGTAAAATAACTGTATTTCTTTTGTTTTTTTTTTTTGGTTTAAAGGCATATTTTTACAACCAAAGGTATGCATAAATTGTTGCAATAACGTCACTGCATAAATCGTTACAATAACACGTCAGTGCATAATTCGATACAATAAGACATCACTGCATAGATCGCTACAATAAGAAGTCACTGCATAAATCGCTACAATGAGACGTCATTGCATAAATCGCTACAATGAGATGTCACTGATCAAGGTTGAATGGATCGCGACGGTCAATACATCATGGTAGCCAATGAATCGTGGCGGTCAATGCATCGGGGTGGTTAATGGATCCCGGTGGCCAATGCATCCGCGTAGGTGGTCAATGCATGACGGTGATCAATACGTCACGTCGATTTTTATGAAGAAAAAAATTGATTTTATGAAATTTATTCAGAAAAATATCAAATTTGATTTTAGAATAAAGAAGACGAAAAAAATATGAATTTTAGTGAAAAAATTATGATGATCCGAGTTTTAGATCAAAATATATGACCTTTAGAGATATGGTGAATTATAAAACAAAAAAAAAAAACCCACGCACACAGTAATTTTTGTTTTGTTTTGTTTTTTTTATTACTTTGAACGCTTTTTTTCCTCCTTTTTTTTTCCTTCTTCTTCTTTATCCACTTGAAATTAGAATGTCCTTATAACTAAATAAGTTTCCTTCTTAAAATTAGAATGTCCTTATAACTAAATAAGATTTCGGAGTGTCCTATTACCCCTAATAAGTTGAAAATCAGTCCTTTTAAATAATTGACCCAAAAAAAAAATCCATTTTTTATAATTGAATTTATACATAAAACTCGACTTTTGAAAGGTTGAAATTCCGACTTCCATAAGGTTTGTAATATGTATTTTATCCGAAGTATGTTATCCGAAAAGATCGATACAAGTGTTATTAACTATTTTTTTCCCTAAAAAGAAGTCCAATTTAAATATAGTAGATTATTATGACTCAATTTGAAGGACATGAAAACAAAAATATTACTACCTCCGTTTTAAAATATACGTCATTTTATTTTTTTAAATTTGTCCCACAATATAAGTCATTTTATATTATCAATAAAACATTTATTACTCATTTTTTCCATTTTACCTTTAATTTATTATCAATCTAACAACTTTTCATTACTAAATAACTATTGCATTAATGATAGTCAATGATCATTTTGCACATTTAACCTTTAAATTTATGACATTCAACCACTTTTTTTATCTGTGTGAAAACACCCAAAATAACTTATATTTTAGGACGGAGGTAGTAAGTATTAAGAATATGTATAGGTGCGTTCTATCAGCACCCTCAATTTTACTATTGACACCCTTTTTTTGATTATTTTTTTTACTTCCGGCACCACACATATTCTTGTTTTTACTTCCGGTACCACACTAGGAACGTCGGTGTCACTAACGTTCCTTTTCGATATCAACGTCAGTGGACTGACGTTTCTAAGTTGTGGCACTTTTGTAACATAAACGTCGGTGCCACTGACTTTCGTTTTTAAACAGCAACGTCAGTGGCACTGTTGTTGCCATTAAAAAACCAACGTCAATGACAATGACACTGACGTTGCGTTCATTAAAAAAATTCGTGGTGTCGAAATAATTTTTTATGGTGCCGGGAGTAAAAATGAGGGTGTCAATAGAAGGTGTTATATATGTTCGCCGTTTGTTCTCTTATGGTATGTTTGTTAGGTGAGAATGGAATGCTTTTTCATTCTAATCCAATGGTCGTGTATGATTATGAGGTAATGAAATGAAATAAAAAAGGTCAATTTTCATTCCTTCCAAAAATTGATGGAATGCGTTGGAATAAAAAGAAAATCGACAAAACACGTGGGTGATGGGGTAAAAGTGGGTGAGTGGTATAATAGGGTAGGGTAGATGATGAAGTAGGGTAGGTAGGTGATATAGTCTGGAATATCACGGTGGGTGTTACGTCATTTGCATGGTGGATATCTAGCTGAAAGAGATGATCTTTTTGTAAAAAGGGTGGTGGTTATTATGAACAAGAGGTGGTGCTCAGCCGGCGGACACGGCTAGGAGTGAATGCGAGCATGTAGTCGACAAATTGGCAGAGTGTATCCGCTTATATTAATTTCTGGATCCCTTTATGGGTTACATGGTGCCCGTATTTATAGGCAGATCTCTAATGACGGTTAGGCTAAGTGTGACAAGACATAATTAAGTACAATTAAGAGATTAAGCAGTGTCAGGGAGCGGATCCATGAAACTGCTGGTCGCTTTGATATCCTCTTGTTTTGCGGAGTCTTGTCCCTGCTAATGCCAAGTGTAGATCATGTTCGCCTACCGTGTTGCGGGCACGTTCCGGCTGATCGGTCCATCAGGCGGGAATGCAGCATGCTCGGCCCCCGGCCCTAGCAATGTTCCGATCGTGCAGACTCGATGACCTGTTCGGCTTATTACTAGGCGAGCTGGTGGCGATGGAAGTCGGAAGCTGAGATGTGACCGCTAGACCGGGTCCGGTGGTGGTCCGGTAGACCGTATTAGGGGTTAGTATATCAATGGCCCCTACTCCGTGCCGTGTACTTGCAAAGGTAAGAGGCAGGGAGTAGAGTCATTGGCGAGAATGACATTCTGCGGCCCTTAGGAACTCCGTTAGAGCTGTTCCAATGCCGATTATGGTAGTATCGGGCTTAGAATGACGACTACGTCGTAAATGGATTGTCCTGTAGCGTTGTGCTATGCAGCGGACAGGCTTGGGGACTGTGCTTTTAAGTGGACGGGTTTTGTTGGTCCTTTGGAAAGGCTAACACAAGTTTAAAGGGGGGTGAATAAACTTGTCCCGAAAAACTGACTTGCATCCCATGAACTGAGTTTCTCTAAACTCAGACTGAGCTGGCTAACTGATATTCAATATGACTCAGCTCAGTTCTGTTCCTACCCTTAAACTATGTATTGGAGTTAGCTAATTCAGTTTAGCTGATGCTAGAACTGAACTAACTTGCAACGGATAAGATAAAGCCTTTGTGCAATAAATGTGTTAATAAGAATTCTAATCTCCTATGTATCAGTTATGTGCTGACTCAGTGTATGAAGTTTGCTGAGTGATGTGATGAAATGATTATGCAATTAATAGAACAATCACAGTATAAATGTAAATGGATAAAGTAAATCAACACAAGGTTTGTTTATGGAAGTTCCGGGTGGTGTAATCCCGTACGTCTCCCCTTCTCCTGTGGTGTAGGAGGTATCACTAGAATCTTGAGATAACTGTTACAAAATTATAGCCCAATGACAGTCCTTCATAACACCCTAGTTTCACTGTCCACACATAATGAAGAAATGTGAGATTGCTCCCTTCATTTTGCACACTGATCATTCGGAGGTGGAATTGCTCCTTCACCAGCTCACCACAAACAAAACCACAATCCGCAGACTGCACCAACAGCTATGGGAATCAAGTTGCAACTGTATGAGAAAAGGTGGAGTTGCTTTCCTCAAACTATACACAGCCAACCCTTTGTCACACAAAGGTTAGGTTTAGAATCAATCAAAAGATTAATTCAGTGAGCAGTTTGATTCTTCTGGATATAGCGTTGTAGCTCCAAGATGCCTTTTTCCCTCTTAACGGGTTACTAGATCTATCTTTTAATCTTCAAGGCAATTTCGTTGGCTACCCTTTTTCTAGATATAAAATCTGATTTTTTGGATCTGGATCTCTCTCCTTTTGATTTGGATTTTAGATATGTTCTTTTAAAGCTTGTCCAAGATCTGCTCTTTTCAAACATTCCTCCCTGTGTATTTATAGGGTTAATGTAACGGTCAGATAAATCTTATAGCCGTTATGCTTGTCGTTTAGCCAACGTTCATATGTACGATCACTTGATCTGTACTTTCTCAGTTTCCAGTCCTTGATTCATTGACTCGGCTTTTCTAGATCCTCAGTTCTTTCTTGACAAGGCCTTAACTCAGTTTTCTACTCTTATTCAAAACTGAGTACCTCGTATACTTGACATCTGACTTCAATTGACTAAGTCAGAGTACACCATTTCGTTCCTTCATTTCCTGGTAACTGATAATCTTTGTCCTTAAGATTATTCAGCTTTACGTGATCTATAGTTCAGTTTCAGAGCACCACAGACTTGCCTGATTCCTGACTTATAGTCACGACTTAGTCAGCTTCTAACTGAGTTTGAGCCCTCAGTTCTTCGGTCTTCAATAACTGAGTTTGAGTCCTCAGTTCTTCAGTTCTTCACCAACTGAGTCTGTCACCTCAGTTATTCATTTATTCGATGTAACCTCAGTTTGCTTGCTATGACTCAGTTGTTCGCCTAGTTCCTAGCTATTACAATGCTTGTCTGAAACAACCTATACAAAGCTCAGACTCTAGATAGATCCTATACATTTTTCTCTAGACTATTTCTTGCTTCTTCTTTCATTATGCACTATAACAATTAGTTATGACTTCATCATCATGGGTTATAAGTGAACTTTCTAATAGCGTGATGAATCATCATCAAAAGAAAAACTTTATTTCCAACAATATCCCCCTTTTTGATGATGTATCATAACCCTCCCTAAAAGCAATAATAAGAGAATAATGCAAGAAATCAGAACAAATTAAAATGACAGACTAAAACAACTGAGTTCAATACAAAGTTGATCCAAAACAAAACTGAGTTTATGAATTTATTACAGTTTTTCCTTTTTCCAAATTCATCAGTTTTTCACCAAGATAGATGCTTCTTTTTGTTTCCAGGAGCCTTCTTGTTTTTCCTTCTTCTATCGATTCATCAATCTTGGGTTTAATATCCAAGTATTCATTGATCATTCGATTTGCTTCTTCGTTGTCATGGTTTTGACATTTTACAAGAATCTCCTTGATTTCCTCATCCATCAGCTTTTCTTCTTCTTTTGATATAAAATCATGTCCTTCTCCTTTAGTTTTTGCTTCTGGTTCCAGGACATTTTCCCCCTTAGTCTTTGCCTCTTTATCTTCAACTTCCTTTAACTCTTCTTGCAATCTAGCACATATTGCAATCTTCTTTCTGATGCTCAACATTTCTTTGACTGACTTTTCTTCATCTTCCTCAGTTCTTGTCTCTTTAAAAAAGGATTCATCTGCAATTAATTCTTCGATCAATTTGTCAGTTCCTCTCCATTTTGTTGAATGACAAGTAAATCAGCATCCACTTGTCTGTCTTGTTCCTTGATCATCAGTTTAACAAGGTCTTCTTCAGCAGACTTTGTTCTTTCAGTTTTATCTTCAGCACCTCCAGTTCCATCTTCAGCTTTAGTTACATCAGCACCTCCAGTTTTATCTTCCCCCTTGTTTGAAGATATGCAAAAGCTTTCTTCAAATAATTTGTGTAAGGTGGTGATGTTGGAGTAGTTGTACAGACCTGAGCAATGTGCCATCGAGATAGACTCATGCAAGTTGTAGAGCATCTTCTATAGAGTTTGCGTCAGGCTCTCTATGATCATTTTTAGCCCTTCCAGTTTCTTCTTAGTTTCCGTTGAATGTTGCTGAGTCTTTTCAGTTGCAACATGGGGGATGTCCTTCCTTACTATACCGCTTGTAGTTGTAGTCTGGATCTTGAGATAGAGAACTGACTCCATGGTGATGATTTATCAGTTCTTTCTCATACTCAGTTGCACATAATTCAGCATCTTCCAAAATTTCTCTTTGTTCCTCAGAATGTCCTTCATACTTATCAGCTGAGGGTTCACTTTCTTCAGTATCATCATCAATCTGAATTAAGTCTTTTGATTCAGTCTTCCTTAATAAAAAATGCTTCAGCATCATCCTCCTTTGTCTTCTTGCTGTTCTTTCATCCTGGTTTTCAATTTTGCTTGAGCTAGAATTTGGTGTTTTTCTCTTGACTTCATCATTAACTTTCCGTTTCTTTGCTCCACTGGCCACTGATTTCTCTATTACCTCTATTCCACTCTTTTGCTTTGTCAAGTTCTGTACCTTTTAAGTTCAACTCAAGTGTGAGTTTTTCAACTAAATTGACAAGCTCAGAGTTTCTCTGACTGAGTTCAGCGAGTGATAACTGAGTAGAGGAATGCAACTTTTCTTGATTGTTTGTTACAGCTTCAGGGTTTGATTTTTCATCCTTTTGCTGCTCTTCTAGGTAGTCAGTTACTTGCAGCAACTCCTTTCTTTCTTCTTCTGAGAGATCACTTAGTGATGGAACTCCTCTGGATTTGTCAACATATGCATTGAAAACGATATCCACATCATCACTAAAAGGAGGTTCTGGATTAGTATGTGAATTTGTAATACTGAACCTTTCAAATACTTGATCCTGAAAATCAGATACAGAGTTTTGCAAACAATTAGCTAAATGATTAATAAGCCAACTTCTAATTCTAGATGTATTCATGAGGTCTCAACTATATGCTTTGACAATTGATACAGTGATGGGTCTTCAACAACTGGTTATAAAGATAACTTTGGATCACCTCCAAAAAGGAAGAACTGCTCCGATACCAATTGTTGGTCCCTTGGAAAGGCTAACACAAGTTTAGAGGGGGGGGGGGTGAATAAACTTGTCCCTAAAAACTGACTTGCACCCCAGGAACTGAGTTTCTCTAATCTCAGACTGAACTGGCTAACTGATATTCAATATGACTCAGCTCAATTCTGTTCCTACCCTTAAACTATGTATTGGAGTTAGCTAATTCAGTTTAGCTGATGCTAGAACTGAACTAACTTGCCGTGGATAAGATAAAGCCTTTGTGCAATAAATGTGTTAATAAGAATTCTAATCTCCTATGTATCAGTTCTGTGCCGACTCAGTGTCTGAAGTTTGCTGAGTGATGTGATGAAATGACTATGCAATTAATAGAACAATCACAGTATAAATGTAAATACTTAAAGTAAATCAACACAAGGTTTGTTTATGGAAGTTCCGGTTGGTGTAATCCCGTACGTCTCCCATTCTCCTGTGGTGTAGGAGGTATCACTAGAATCTTGAGATAACTGTTACAAAATCCTAGCCTAATGACAGTCCTTCACGACATCCTAGTTTCACTGTCCACACATAATGAAGAAAGGTGAGATTGCTCCCTTCATTCTGAAAACTGATCCTTCGGAGGTGGAATTGCTCCTTCACCAGCTCACCACAAACAAAACCACAGTCCGTAGACTACACCAACAGCTATGGCAATCAAATTGCAACTGTATGAGAAAAGGTGGAGTTGCTTTCCTCAAACTATACACAGCCAACCCTTTGTCAAACAAAGGTTAGGTTTAGAATCAATCAAAAGATTAATTCAGTGAGCTGTTTGATTCTTCTGGATATAGCACTGTAGCTCCAAGATGCCTTCTTCCCCCTTAACGGGTTACTAGATCTATCTTTTAATCTTCAAGGAAATTTTGTTGGCTTCCCTTTTTCTAGATATAGAATCTGATTTTCTGGATCTGGATCTCTCTCCGTTTGATCTGGATTTTAGATATGTTCTTTTAAAGCTTGTCCAAGATCTGCTCTTTTCAAACATTCCTCCTTGTGTATTTATAGGGGTAATGTAACAGTTAGATAAATCTTATAGACGTTATGCTTGTCGTTTAGCCAACGTTCATATGTACGATCACTTGATTTGTACTTTCTCAGTTTCCAGTCCTTGATTAATTGACTCAACTTTTCCAGATCCTCAGTTCTTTCTTGATAAGGCCTTAACTCAGTTTTCTATTCTTATTCAAAACTGAGTACCTCGTATACTTGACATCGACTTCAATTGACTAAGTCAGAGTACACCATTTCGTTCCTTCATTTCCTGGTAACTGATAATCTTTGTCCTTAAGATTATTTAGCTTTACGTGATCTATAGTTTAGTTCCAGGTCACCACAGACTTGCCTGATTCCTGACTTATAGTCATGACTTAGTCAGCTTCTAACTGAGTTTGAGCCCTCAGTTCTTCGGTCTTCAATAACTGAGTTTGAGTCCTCAGTTCTTCAGTTCTTCACCAACTGAGTCTGTCACCTCAGTTCTTCATTTCTTTGATGTAACCTCAGTTTGTTAGCTATGACTCAGTTGTTCGCCTAGTTCCTATCTATTACAATGCTTGTCTGAAACAACCTATACAAAGCTCAGACTCTAGATAGATCCTATACATTTTTCTCTAGACTATTTCTTGCTTCTTCTTTTATTATGCACTATAACAGTTAGTTATGACTTCATCATCATGGGTTATAAGTGAACTTTCTAATTGCGTGATGAATCATCATCAAAACATAAATTTTATTTCCAACAGGTTTGCACAACTTTCGTGTCTCAAAGCGACTCGTTGCAAGATGTTGCGCTATGAAGCGGACAGACATGGGTGCTGCGCTATTAAGCGGACAGAGTTGGGGCTGTAAGCGGTTATGGCGATTGATGTTACGTGAGGCGTGACCTCGGTATTGTAACTGATGTGACGGTTGATATGACTGGCCATGGATTCTGATAGGCGGGAAAACTTCAATAACTGCACGACGGTTACTTTTAAATTTGAATTTTGAATCTTGAATTAACCGACGTTACGTTTCAGTTCCCGGCTTGCCTATATAAAGGGACAAGCCCCAAATCTAAATCACTTTCTGCACTTTCAGTTTCCTGTAGCAAAAAACTCCAGCAACCTTTGAAGAATCCGCTGTTCCAGTAGCAGTTTCCGGTGAAATTAAGCAGTTTCCGGCGGCTTTCTGATTTTTTCGGCCATTTTTCACCGAATCTTCAGAAAATCATCAAATTTTCAGGTAAAAGTCTCGATTTTTTGCTATTTTTTGCTTCTGTAAAGTAATGTATTACCTGGAACATGCATCAAATGTTCAAATTGTATCATTTCAATGTGGGTCGGTTGATTATGAGAGAGTCATTTTCCCGTTTTTGCTATGAAATGACGACCATCGTTGATTTCGTGCTTCGAATCGTAGTGTCTCTTGAAATTGCTTGACCTGCATTAGACTCCGCCCAAATCGTCTCCTTCCCTAGGTCGTGGCCTTTCTACCTCTCAGGATCCCTTGATTGTCGCTGGGATTCAAACGTTAGTGTTTCGATGGGGAAACGGAGGGGCTAGGTGTCAGGATGAGTGGACACGCTCGTCATGGCCTGATAACGCTCGTTATGGTACCAATAATTATACCCTTATTCACCCCGAATTCTGCTCAAGAGATGATGGATAGGCTCATTATTATGTGGAATATATGTTAAATGCTATGTTCATGTTTCCAGGATCTTAATTCTGCATCTATGTTATTTTCCCGAAGATTTGGTACTGTTTTGTCTCGTTTTGCGTGTTTTATAGGATGTACCAGATCTGGAGCATTGGCGAATGGATCTGGACCAAAAGAAGTATATTGGGCCAAGTGATTAAAGTCCAAGAAGAAGCATGTTGAAGAAAAAGGAGAAAAGTTGGCCCGGTTTACCGAGGGCTAGGGCCGGTAAACATGTGGCTTGATTGACACGAAATTGATTCTGCCGTATTATCTAGGTCGGTTAGGGTTTTAGAGAGTCTTAAGTCGGTCACTGTATCTATATAAGGCCGCAATTACAGATTATTACATAGTTCTTCAATATTACATTATACAATTTGATGAAATAAAGTTATTCCAAGCTTTTAAGAAGTTGTTTCGGTTTCTCCCTTTCTCTACCATCTATAGCTTGAGTAGATCGAGCTAGATCACCATTGTTGAAGGTATGAAGCTTTGAACGTTCCTTTTTGTCTTCAATATGGTAGATCTGTTTGTATTTATGTGTTTTAGTTAATCTGCATGTTTAAAGACCCCATAATTTACTTATTTTAATCGTATGCGAGCAATGTAGATCCAGGAATAGGAAAAGCTGACCCCGATAACCCGGCGGTCTATTCCGGTTTACCGAGGCATTATTTAGAAAACCTAAAACTGGGATTTACTACAACTACGTTGATCGAAAAGTTTAATTAACAGTAGGTTAGATCTGGCCAATCTGCTTTTTGTAATCGTAAACTGGCATAAAATACGAATAGTGAAGTGCTAAGTTTGGACATAGTCCGATGGACCCTAGGAAGGTTCTGATCAATGTCGAAAGCTGTCTAGGCGGGTTAGCGGTATGAGTTAGCACTCGATATTGGCTATTCTATTTTTTTATGCGTATGGGTTATTACGGACCAATTAAGGAGGGTATCTTGCGTATAGATTGTCTACTACCATTGTCGGAGTAGGTAGAAGTAGGAGTTGCACCCGTAGCTGATAATGATAATTAAAACGAAAGCTCGCGATTAATTTAAGGAAAATTTGTGGTGAAGTAAACGTAACGATTAACTAATCCAAGTTAGTAGATCGGTCAGAAGAGGGGGAGAAATACCACGTTTTCTTTATGTTTATTGTTGGTCAATGACCGCCTCTATGTTGCTTCTTAATTAGGGTAAAATCGTTCATACTTATAGTTGTTGTCTCTATGGGATCGACCTTGACTCGCATTTACTATACTACGATGTACCTAGTATTCTTGCTAGTAATATCGATGTTAGTGACTTACATGCGATCAAGATTTTTGGCGCCGTTGCCGGGGACAATGGCCAATTTTAAATATAAACGTTTTAATTCTGATTAGGAAGTCATTTTTATTTTATTTTATTTTATTTTGAGTCTCGAGTCATTCTGGATCAACCCTGCACCTGTTAAACTGCCAGAAAGAGAAATTTCAGGGTGGTTAACCCCCGGGTTACCGAGGCCTGAAAAATTGAATTCTGACAGCCCCTGTTATTCTGTGTTATTCCTTGTTGATTTTAGTTAGTAGGTCTGCAATAGTTGGGATCATACCCAACTGAAGCGGAAGTTGCTAACCTTTTCTTTGTTTTATTTTGTCTTTTCGCAGGAAGATCAGAACACATCATAGATTCGATCAAACCGGAGTTGAAAAAGAGCAAACAAGTCAAGTAATATGCATAGAACAATATTGAACATCACACCGATTTCCATGTACCCTGGATCTGAAGCAAGAGAGCATTATGAAGCTATTAAGAAGCGGTTGGAAAAAGAGAAAGAAGCAATCAAGCAAGAGCCTGAAGAGAACTTAGAGGAGTATAATACGTATCGTCCAGGTGAGTTCCCTATCGAGTTAATTGAAATATCATCTTCGGATTATAATTCTGATGATCCTGAAGAGGATCCCAACACGATGTTCTCCGAGCCTGAGGATTACCCAGACTCAGACACCGTGGTGAAGTTAGGAGACCCTGGCATGTTCCGGCTTCCAATTTCTGTTAATGGTATATCCGTAGGATTAGGTCTCCGCGACTCTGGCTCGAGTTGCAACATTCTACATTTTTTTCCTCTGCCAAAAGATTAAGCTTCCGGTCGTTATGAATCAAACTCGAACCATGACTTTCATTGATAGGACTAGAGATATGCCTGCCGGTCTGCTTAGGAAGTGCACGATTAAGGCAGGAGGGTTCAGTTATCCAATTGATTTCACGGTTATAGACGTACTAGAGGACCCAAGTGCCCCAGTTCGGTTAGGAAGACCTTTCTTAGCGACAAGCAGAGCAGTCATGGATTTTGATAAGGGGGAGATTACTTTGAGGTTGAATAATGATGCTGTATCTTTCAAAATCTTAGAACCCCTAGAAAATAGGCCGGAAAGTTGCAAGATGACGTATGCTTCAGGAAAGGTGGAAATTATGGAGATAGAAAAGGAAGGGCATAAGCATCGAGAGGTTGTAGTAGAAACCGCTGATCGGCCTTTTCTAAGTGTCCAATCTCACCGGCAGTGTACCGGGTCAACTGTATCCTAGAATTGGTGAGTCAAGGTCATATCCCACAGGGAATCTGGTCGAGTACCAAAGTCGGTCTCGTTCCTAGTTCAGGTCAACACAAATATTGAACGTGGTGATTTGTCAGATCACCGGTTCTACAATCTAAAAATACACAAAACAAAGATTTAAAACTATATAAAATAGATAGCCGAGCTATGATCCAATCTAATACTAACAAACCCTAGCCAAGTCCCGAGGTATTCTTGATTCATCTAAACGTTCTCGATGTCACAAAGGGTGTCGTTTCCTGGCTATGAGAATAGACATTATTTCAATAATCTACCCTCTATGTCAGGTTCAACAGTCCGCTCAACGGATTTAACTGACCTCACACGGTCTACGATTCATGAAACGCTCGACAAGTCGATACAAAACCTCACAACGAAACCGAGTCTGAACAACTCAGTCGGTTTTACACGGTGATCCTAGAACCCCGGCTCCCGTATCCTCTCGCAAAATACATATGTAAAGACGATACGTGTGATACGATTATTAAGTGATCAATTCAACAAACGTGATAAGAATAAGTTCTAGAACTATGGTAACGTCGAGAATCAACAGATAAACTTCAAGAACTCCACATGAACATACTAAGGTTCGATTTCACATATTATCACATAACTCAACTATCGGGCTATTAGCTACTCATTTTATCAACAAAAAAACAAGAAATCAACAATAAAAATAACACAAACAAGATTAAAAGCAAGAACAAGAAATGAAAACGAATTGAAATACCAAATATATTATGCCGTAGAGAATCGATCCACCGCACGAAATCCCGTCA
The DNA here is from genome assembly GCA_036785695.1 of Gentiana straminea. Taxonomy (NCBI): domain Eukaryota; kingdom Viridiplantae; phylum Streptophyta; class Magnoliopsida; order Gentianales; family Gentianaceae; genus Gentiana; species Gentiana straminea. The sequence continues at coordinate 4,410,300 of JAVUPR010000483.1, read as the reverse complement.
ATAACACATCAAGCTATCTTCGAGAATCAACGGATTACAACAATCTACAACTAAACTAAGCTAATATACCTAAGAACTAAGCTAAACTATTGAAAAGTGCGAAAAATGGTGAAAAAACGAGTTGGGAAGAAGATGGTGTGGATCCAGATCCAAAATGGGGGTATTTATAGTGTTTTATGAGTTCTGGACGCTAGGCGTGCACCTAGGAAAGTGTAGGCGCACGCCTAGGATGTTGAAATCACGTACTGAAACTTCTGGCCAAAATTGACTGCTAGGCGTGCGCCTAGCATTTCTCAGGCGCGCGCCTAGCTGACACACCTTCAGAAAAACAGCCATAACTTTGTGTGCAGACCTCCAAATCAGTGATTCAAAATCCATTGGAAAGATAATGAAATTTTCTACAACATTCATGAAGATGTCCATCCCAGAAAATGCCTCTAAGGTAGATAAAAATGCATATCAATGGAAGGTATGGTTGTAGTACCAACGCGTTTTGATCCGTTTGAACGTTTAAGCTTCGGGCACACGTTCCAATCCTCATAACTCGCCTTCCGGACATCTCAAACACCTAAGTCCTGTACAAAATCACAACAAATACCACACATAATCCCTACAGGACACTAGGGTGACCGAGAGTATAGTTAATTACACCGAAAAAGACCGAGAATCCCGGACTTTACGTCCTAGGTCCCGAAATGATAACCAAGGTGTAAATACATCAAAATACAACCAAATGTCTCAGAAAACATATAAAACGAGGTATAAACGGGGTATAATTACATAGAAAATGATAGACAAGTTGACTCATATCAACCGCAGAGTAGGAATTCATGAGACTAATGCTGAGAGAGAGAGAAGAGAAGGCTCCACAACAATGCTCACAGAAGCTAGTCCTTCCGTGTTGCGTAGTGAACGCTTTGAGCTTAAAGAAGGAAATGTGGAGTCCTTTGGTCTAAAGTCTAAATCTCGACGCAGAGGCAGACCTATTATGCAAGCAAAGAGAGAGAGAGAGAGGCGTTCTAGGAAGAGAGCTCAAAAAGTTTCTAGAAATGTACAAACCTCTGGAGCGAAAGCTGTTAGGTGTGATGCCCGAAAGACAATTTTGTAATTGTTTTATTTAATAAATGAAATGATGTTATTATTCATATTTATTATTCTCATATTCACCGATGTGACAATAGTATTTACACTACAGAAAACCCCAAAGTATATCGTTTATGTAATCACTTAACTCAGTGTATGGGATATACACAGGAGGATTGAGTTAGTGAAGATGTACTTAAAATACAATTAGCCCGTAGTGAATTTAATCGAGAGTATCGGGTCTCTCCTTTAACGTGCTATTAATGCGCCCAGAACACAATAGTTGTGATTGTCTTATCCGGACTTTCGGTTAAGAGAACCTAATGGGGCATTTATATATGATAGATATATCATATAGGGGCGGACCGATTTGATTAAAGTTCACGATATAATTCCGTAATCGAGAAGTCTTATCGAATCAATGGATGATCATATTTATGGATATATCTTAATCTTGAGGTGATCACGATCAATCGCTTGAATCGGTATGAGGTTTGACTTGACGGTTAAGGATTACACCGAGTCTATGGTCCGAATTACCCCATCTTGGCATTGTACTTGGATTGAGTGAGTAGTCGGTGTTATCACGGATACGGAATCCATTCCTTCCATTTATGGAAGTAGATAGACGAGTTCCCTTATTTGTTAATCCTAGAAACGATCGATCGTACGAGTTCATATTACACGATTAGCTACCAGTGAGTTGTATGAATTAATTGATCACTAGGGGGTTAATGGTAAATAAGGATAAGAGGTTCTAAAAAGGGTTAACGGTAACTTCCCGATTTAGAATGAACGATCTATGGAGGATTAATCCATATGTAATGATTTTATCAATGGACGCTTATTATTATTCTCGTGAGGAGATAAATATAATCTTATAATCGGAGGAGTGCGATCACGGGATTATGGTGGCATATTCCCGTGATTGATTTATCGAATATAATTATTCTATAATTATTTGTTTGATTTATCGGAGCCGCTGATTATTAGTCCATGGTCCCCGACGTGCCTCCTAATATAGCATAGCTATTCTTGGACGTCGAATCCTAATAATATTAATTTAGTTCTTGTTGGACTTTATTAAAACGATATGTGAATTAATTGTTTAGTGGACTATTAAATTAGTTGGGCTAAATAATTAAATATGTGGAAAAGACATTTTCCATAATCTTGGCCCAATTATTGTGTGATGAAAAAAATTAATATTGACTAGGTCAATTTAATGATTTTCGCCCCCCTCTTATTTTTATGGAACAAGAAATTATTTTCTTGTGTATTAATAAGACATGTGCATAAAATATTTATTTAAATATTTATGGTAAATAATAAAGATAAATATTATTCTAGATTTGTTCTAGAATATTATGGAATTATCTTTTATTAAAAGGATTTATTTTGTTTGATAAATAAAAATCCTTGGAGGTTATGTTTTACTCTCCTATATAAAGAGAGTTCTCCCAAGCCTCATAACACACAATTTTCGATTGCTCTATAATTTAGAAGCAAGAAATTTTCGGCCAAGTAGAGAGGAGGAGAAATCTTGGAGATTTTTCCGGGTAGCATATCGGAAGGGTTCGAGTCGAGAATTCCTTCCACCGGGAATTGCTTGGAGCACACGTACGGAAGATCGTGGTGCTCTTCACATCTTCTCACATTCATCCTTTTGCGGTTCTTCAACTTGAATTTTGAGATTCAAGAGGTATGATCTACATCCCCCTTGTAGATATAGATCTAGTTATTTTATTACGTGTATTATATAGATCTAGATCCTTAAAATCACTTCCGTTGCGAATGGTATTACTAACAGTGGTAGCAGATCCAGGTTGATCTATATTTATACGTATAAAATATTAGATCTAGGAGTGGTAAAACATGTAGAGTTTTTGTCCCAATTTTTTTTAAAAAAAAGGGGCCGAAATTTTGTTTTATTTATGTTATGAATGTCTTGGTTGAAGAGATGGATTGGGATTGGTACTGTTTACTCGTTAGATCTATTGTAGCTCCTTTGTTTAGTAACAATTGAGCATAGGAATTGTATTTATTTTATGTCAATTTTCGAAATTTATATGTAAAAGTAGCATCTTTTATTGCAATTTTGAATATCCGGGCTGGAAAAGATGAAGATCTTGCTGGAAAATTGAAGATCAAGGCGAAACCCAAGGTATGAACGAGTAGAAACGGATAAAAATTTTATTAAAAACTGCTACAGGACTTTCTGCGACGCTGGAAAGTGTCGCTAAAAGTCCTGTTTATAAAATATTGAATGCGGCTAAGTTTTTTTTTGCATGCGGCTGCATGTGATTTTTTTTTTTTTTGGCAAACCTAATTTTTTTTACCTACAAAACTGCCGACTGAAAAAAAAAAAAAAGGAAAATAATTTTTTTTAACAGCCGCATGATACAAATAAAAAAATAAAATAAAATTTTGGATTAATTATAATAATTGGATTTATTTAATTAAAAAGACCTTTTCTCCTCTCGGGTGTTCGTGGTTCGTGATCCGGCGGTTCGAGTTCAAGATTCGAAGATCAAGACTCGAAGACAATAAGATTGTAATTTATTTTTCCTAGGATAGATTAGATACGGGGTACCAACAATCCATCTCGGTATTTAAATTTTCCGCAATTTATTTTTTATGTGTTCGATCATAAAATAGATATAAAATCGGAATTGCCATGACATGCATCATATCATAAATCCACTCCATGCATACATGTAGAATTTTAATTTTGGTAATTAAAATAGGCATGTATACAAACTCGTGTAATTAGTTGAAATTTAATTAATACGTGGTAATTAATAAATTTAGTAACTAATTAAAGATCCGAGGACGGGTTATGAAATCGTTAGGCCTTTCGGTGTGTGTTCTCGGTGAACCGCCTTAAAGCCCAAACGAGATCACGTTTTCAATTCGTAGTGTCTACGAGGTTGAATGATGGTAAAAGAACTATAAATCTTGGATAAAACGGTTCGCTTATAGGTTGGGTGGTCAACTGAGCTAGGCTCGACCGACTTAACCCTCCTAGTGTGATGTATGCACGGGGGTCCGGCAAGACTAAGCTACACCGGAGAGCGGAGGGGTGATTCCTTCTTATCTCAACGAGGCTATCTTGACCCGATTTCGTCCGACTGTCACATATGTTCCAACGAATAGGACGGGTAGGCTTGCCTACGTTACCAACACCATTCGGAATCCTTGATTTGATGAGCTTTTATGATAACATCAAAAAGACGTGGTTAGTTAACCCACAACCACTTCCAAATTATTGAGTGGGAGCGGGGGAGGCGACAGCCAACCCCACGGCCTCTACTATAGATATAAGTAAGTGAGAGAAGGGTGACGCCTCGCGGCGCTTTGATTTCGTCCCCCTACGGATGGTGTTCACCCCTATCAACATTCATGGCTTGGTCTCCGAAAGGATAGGATTTCTGGGTACTCGTCGGGTCACTGACTTATCCTACGACGGCACACTCGGGGCGTACCTAAGAGATCCGATATAGTAGGTCACACTCATAAAGGATATTTTTGGTAATATCTAGGCTAAAAAAGGAAGGTAGTCAATGAATAAAGGGATGTTCGATTCTCGTGGGATGTTTGATTCTCACAAGTTATTCATTGATGAGATTGTCTCGATTTAACCGTCATCTCTTTGACCTACCCTACGGCGGCACTGAGATGCGATGTTAAAACCTTGGAATGGTAGAGTAGACTTATTTTTAGTTTACAATTCCTAAAATAATATATAGTAGTGTTAAACTTGAATTAATGTATGTCATTTTATTTTCGAAAAATGTCGCTCAAATTTCGCTTTCTTGTCGAAAAATTAACGGGAAACAACTTTAAGAAATGGAAGAGTAACTTAAACGTGGTACTCACGTATGAGAATGTGCAACATGTACTTACTTCGAATGCCCTACGCCGGCGATCCAAAAACCCGGTAAAGCGAGATCGAACAGCGTAATCGCTGGATCGAAGCAGATAACCGGGCTCGTGGGATCATCCCGGCGGCAGTGTCGGAGGTTATTAGGACCCAGATTGAAGAGTTTGATGAAGGATGCAGGTTCTTAGATCTAAACGAGTTAGATCTATGCGCAGCGGATGGATCACGATTTATACATCACAATACATAATTAAAGGACTTAAACTACTACAAGGGGGTTTAAGATCATGTTACCAATAACGGGAAGAGAAGCCTTGATCTTCCGATGTGTTCTCCAAACGGCGGTTGGTGGACACCCTTCTTGATACACGAACCTCTTTGATATGCAACACCAAGAAAAACTCCAAGTTTTTCTCCAACCGGTGGAGCTAAGGATCGAACTCCTTAGCCTTTTTCTCTATAAATTTCGTGGCCCTCTCTTCACCTAGGGCTCGGGGAGAACTATCTTTTTATAGGCAAAATCCAAGAGAGAAAACCTATACCCAATCGGTTTAACAAAATAAAAGAGATAATTCTAATTATTATCATCCAATAAAAATAAGAGATAATTACAATCTTATAATAAGAAAATATAATTATCCTTATAGTTAAGAGATAAATAATAAATAAATTATTTTCTTTTATTTATCCAATTAATTATTTAACAAATAAATAACTAATTACACAATATGTCATTATCCATGAAAACTAATTTCTTGGAAAATCCAAGACATATTGGCGCCACACTAAGCCCACCAGGCCCACAGAAAATGTCTTTTCTGTGTATTATATTATTTAGCCCAACTAAATAATATCCATGCATATCAATTAATCAGCCCAGCCAATTAATTATCACTGAGGCCCAAGTAACAAGATTATTAGTCCGAATTACAGAAGCCACATCGGGGACCATGGACCTATAACCGTAGCTCCAATAATTAATTATTCGTCGAACGAGAATAAGTACATTAATTATTAATTCCGGGATTACGCCACCATAAACCCGAAACCGAACTCTACCGATTATAGATGTATACTTATACCGAACCCATAGAGTGAATAAGCGTCCATTGATATAATCACTACATACGGATTAACCTTCCATAGATCGTCCATTCGAGTGGGAAGTCTCCGTGAACCCGACTCGAATATCTTATCCTTATTTACCATCAACCCCCGATGATCAATTAGTATGCATATCGACTAGTAGCTAATTAGTCAAATGCAAAACTCCCGGGATCGATCACTTTCTTAGGGCTAACAAATAAGGGGATCGTCTCTCTACTTCCCGCGGAAGGAATGGATTCCATGTCTGTGAAAATCAGAACTACTCACTCATCTGGAGATAGTGCCAATGAGAAGTGGCTTGGAACACATTATTTAAGTGAACCGTAACTAACACATCAAACACTACCCCGGGACAAGCAGCATCCTGTGATCACCTCAGGATTAAGGTTGATCCATATATGATCATCTAATGATTTAATAAGATTCCTCGATTACGGAATTATACCGAGAAATTGAGATTAAATCGGTCCAGTCCTATATGAATGCCATCATATATAAATGCCCCACGTAGGTACCCTATACCGACAGTCCGGATAAGACTATCACACCCTAAGGTGTTCTGGGCGCATTATTGGTGTTTTAATCAAGAGACCCTAAACTCTGATTAAGTTCACCACGGACTAACAGGTTTAAGTATACCACCACTAACTCAATCCTCACGTGTAATCCATACACTGAGTTAAGTGGTTACATACAAATATACTTAGGGTTTGCAGCAGTGTATTACTTTACAAGCACAAAGCAAGTAATAAGGTGAGATAAATTACGTCATTCATTATTAAAAACAATTACACAAATTGTCTTTCGGGCACTACACCTAACAATCTCCCACTTGCACGAAATGACAAGCAACAATTGTTTTTAGAGCACACCCTTTCTCATCTTATTCACAACACTCTCCCACTTGCTCTAATAGCAGATGAGACATATCCATCAATGCCGTACCCTCCAAGCACTCGACTCGGTACACTGATTAGCTAGGTTGTCGACTCGAGACGATCTTTAGGATTGAAACGTAGCCGGTCCTTCCAATCAGGTGGTACTCTCTCTTAATATGATTTTGACTTCTTATGACTGAGAAGATCCTTCTAAGCTATCTCTTCACTGTTTTCACGATGAAGTGATATCGGCTTATCTGACCTGGAATTACTCCCAGACCAAAAGGGAAATTCTAAGCACTATGAATAAACACTGAGCCCGAGATCAACTTAATGATCATCCTTAATCTGACTGTAAGTCAGAATCAGTGTAGTCAACCATATTCAAGTTTGCACCCGAATATACAAGCACATTATTCCTCGTTCTTCAAAGATACTTGAGGACGTACTAAACCGCTATTCACTGCTCGAATCCGAGATTCGACTACTATTGACTTATTATGACCTGACTTGCCGTTATCCAAGATAAACTCTATCCCATTTTCTCTTTATCCGGAGATTTAGAGAATCATTCCTGAGATGTAAGGTAGGACTACTCTCGATGAATGTTGCATACGTATATGCATGATCATCTTATTCAATAAGATAGGTGGGATAGCCAATGACTTATTCTCGTGAATTTGACCGAATCAGATTCTTAGAATATAGTCCAATTCTCTCATCCAGAGAATCTTGGCCTGTCAGTTTCCGACTTCAGATAGCACACACATGTTGGTTCCAACTGTTTCAGTGTTATCATTCATGAACACTAATACTACTACTTTACCAATATTGATATCCAGTCTACGAAAGACTTATCAATACTCTGGTCAAGTCCACATATTTTAAAACATGTGACTTTTAAATGACCGAGAGGTTCTCTTAAATCCACAAAGGATATAAGCCATGGCGAGCCTCCTACCAAAGGTTCTTTCGAATGAATTAAGATATCGTTAGTCTCGCAAAAAGGTCTTAGGGAATCACCCCTATCTTCTGCTTTGTAACGAATCCTTTATTCATTCTTAGCTAAAACCCTTCCGTTCTGAATGAATTCAGATTCCGTTGTTCGGCAAGAAAGTCTCAGGGAATCACCCCTATTTTCTGCTTTCTAACGAAATCTAGCCAGACTGAGTGGTGAGAGAGTTCAAGGTCTGGTTAACTCTCTACTTGTCAGGGAATCACCCCTATACCACTCAACTTTGCGCTGAAAGTTTAAACTTTCCTATTCATTCGACTCTTTTCCGTGTAGATCCAATTGCTCCCACTTTGGGCCCGAGACACTCGGGTGGTTCTACAAGAGGTCGAAACGAACCGGAGTACCAAAACTCCATTCACGGGGTTAAGGTTTTCAAACCAACCTCTATAATAAGAATCCTATACACCCACCAAGAGCCATAGGTTATCAATCACCCCAAATAGATTATAAAGTCCACAAAATCACAATGGGTCAACGGTTAAACCATACTCCCACCGTGTGTCTTGGGTGGATTGACATTCGATCTAGTAGTATTTATCGGTGTAATCACCAACAACTAATGTTGGACATGGTCCGATTAAATCGATAGTAACTACCTTTGGGTAACCGTACTCCAAGGTTTAAGGTCATTTCTTATAGATTCTATCGAAGGCTTGTGACAGTTCAACCGTCACTTTCGATCTCAAGAATCTTATAATCAACCTTCACTCGTCTCATTAAGATATTTCACGAACAAATCACAATCGAACGTATGCGCAAAATCCCCGTCCTACCTTCAAGCATTAAATGCTAAATGCCTACATTTACGGATGTGGTGTGAACCGAATTCACTCCTTATCCATAAACTCACTAGCATCTTCTAGGTAGACTTCTCGGTTTACATAATAATGTTAACCGTTATTTTGCAACGAATTATCTTAATCGAGTTTAGCAAAGTGTATTGTAGCATATCAATAACTATATAGGACAAGTCTATGGTTTCTTCCTCAGTGAGAAACATTCCACTAGGAGGCAGGCCGAGCATCAGTCCTAAGACTATGCGATAGCCTATTTCTGAGCATGGAATACTCTATTCTCTACTAAAATCAGAGACTCCTCCTCGTATTCTTTTGATAAACTAAATCACGTTTCGAGTAGTTATCAGACAAAATGTCACCACTCAAAAACTCCCACTAGCTTGTATCTCTCACTAGACCCCGAAGGTCATTGTGAACAAGCTATGTTACCCCTTCAAATCTATTACCCTTTCCCGATTGAAAGGAAACTTAGTCATTGTTCCTTTGAGATAGTGTTCCTAGACTGGGAGATAGGAATCACCCTTAGCCAGTCGTCAGGTCTTATCTCTAGGATATATGCACTAATTAATAGATATTGAAAGGTCGCTTATCTTAATACGGAAACCTTTTACCTTTAATAGTTTTAGATGTGTTATACTTATTCGGCTTTTCTTAGTGGTTCTCGCTTTATCAAACAAAAGTCCGAGTCTTGGATTCGTACTACAAATGTCATATTCACTTTCTATGAGGCAACAATATATCGAGTTGAAAGTGAATCCATTTGTTTCAACGAATCTGTAAACGAAAAAATAAATTTTTCGTGATATTTAAGGATAGAATCCGAAATTCATTTCCTTATATCACTCCCACTATTGTAGTTTGAAATTACGCCCGTTGTTACTCTATTAATCGTTAATGCACGGCTTCCTTGTTCTTCCAAAGAACTAAGCTACCGAGTCAAGTTACTCGGTTAAGAAAGTCGCTAAGGATTCATTGGTTAGTGATCCGAAATCACTTTCCTTATCCTATACTTTCTTTAATTAATGTTTCGGTTTAGCCTCAAAACTTTAGTTAAGATGATTAACACTTACGTACATTCTTTCCCATTCTCAACTTTCCTTAAAAGGAAATAGTCTTGAACTAGCAGTTCAATTGAGTAGACACTACTCGTGAACTCGTGGGATGTCTAATGAAAGCGTTACCCAGTGGGACTAATTTTCTAAATTAGAAAAACATAAGACAAAATCTCCCACTAGTTTATCGGTTCCAAATACCGTCTAACTAGCGACACTTTAATTTATGATTCTCTAATTTTTCTATTAGAAAATTTCTCGTGTAGACACTACACCATTAAAATTCACTAGAAGAATTTTATCGTCCCAATCATCTTTCAAACTGACTACAGTCGTCTCTCGATCAACACGATTGACAACAGTGACATCCTTATTTACGTCACTTAAGTCTTGAAGGCTCCAGAGAAATATCTCTTCCGAAAAATTAATCGCATGTAAGATCAATAAGTACCACTTTCTAGTTACTTACCACTTTTTAACGAAGTCATTACTAGTCAATTTTACACTAGCAGTCTAGCACCTTAGAGAGATATATATAACAGTTGTAAATAAAATTGACGAAATAAATCCAAATCATACACTACTAAAATTTTAGGAACATAAACTAAGTACTTATAGTCTATCCTACCGTTCCAAGGATTTAATCTAATGCCTCGGTGCCGCCTTAGGGTAGGTCAAAGAGGTTTCGATTAATATTGAAGATCGATTGAGAATCGAACATCTCATTTGTGATCGTCAATCACCTTTCCTTTTTCAGCCAAGGTACTACCAAAAATACCCTTTATGAGTGTGACCTACCGTCTCGCATTTTTAGGTAGACCCCGAGTGTGCCGCCTTAGGGTCGGTCGGTGACCCGACGAGTACCCAAAATCCTATCCTTTCGGAGACCAAGCCATGAATTTTGATAGCGGTGAAGGCCTTCCTTAGGGAGGCCGGTCCCGGCCGGCACGAGGCGTCACCATTCTCTCACGTTGCTTGTGTCAACGGTAGAGGCCGTGGGGTCGGCCGTCGCCTCTCCCGCTCCCACTCAATATTTTGAAAAAGTGGTGGGTTTACGATCACGTTTTTGGACTTGATGTTACATTAAGGAACAATAAATCATAGGCCCGAATGTTGTCGGTTATGTGGGGTAGCCCACCCGACCTATTCGTTAGAACATATGTGGCCGTCGGACGGGTCAAGGCTAGGAGAGGTCCGTTGAGCCGTAGTAGCTCTTCGGATGGCTCAGTATTGCCAGACCCCCGTGCAAACGCCACACGTGGAGGGTGAAGTCGATTGAGCCGTAGCTACTGTTGACCACCCAACCGTGGTTAAACCACTTTCGAACCTGTTTACCCGTGATTATCCAATCCTTAAACATCAAACTTTCACGTAGACACTACGGAACAAAAACGTAATCTCGTCTTAGGTAAGGTGGAATTCACCGAGAATCCAACACCTTAACCACGAGGTTTCGGGATTTTACTCCTTATGCTTTCGCAGTGGGATTCACCGAGAATCCATCACCCAACCTCGACGATTGAAAAAACCCGTGTTCCTCGGTTTTTACCCTAATTAGTTTCTAATTAATATCAAACAATTAATTAAAACTAATCGTGTGTTTTATACATGCCTAACCAATTCCTCGAATTAATTTCTACATGTATGCATATGGAGTGGAATTCATGATATGATGCATGTCATGGCAATTTTCCGGTTCTACTCATACAATCTACACATGTATACTAGTGCGGAAAATAAACACCGAGATGGACCGTTGGCACCCCCGTAACTAATCTATTCGAAAATAAATTAAAACCCTAATCTGCAGCTGTTGAGAATCTTCGACGATCGGCATATCAAACGAACTTGGATCGGGACGAAACTTTCCAGATCTGATCTTCATTCTTCGTACTTCAAGATGGACGGTCGGATCGAAGCTTTGACTTGTAAATCTTCCTCAGTGAGCCGCCCAACTTGCTGCTGAAACAGACTCTTACAGCAGCGCCTCATTGACTTCCCGAGGCCGATTGGGGATCTAGATAAATCCCGATCGTCCTGAAAAGTTTATCTTACGTCAAAAACTCAATGATATGCGATCTGACCGGTCGGATTTTAATTTGAACGGTCCAATTGTTCCCAGAAAATCGAAGAAGTCACAGTTAGGGTTTCTGTGAATCCTGCGTTTTTCTGTTACAGCTGCCTCTTCTCATCCACGAACGGACATCCAAAATGACTCTGATCGACGCCAAATTTTGTAGGATTGTTCATCAACTTCCAATCTTGATTCTTACCGGAGGGATCTTCGTTTTAAAGGCTCAAACAACGGAAAAAACGACAAGACTAAACAGCTACTGTACAGATCTATTTTCTGGAAATTAAACTTGCAATAAAAATAAATTACATAATTTCCTATACTCATATGAACGAATTTTCATCGTTTATATGAATTTACAATAGATCTAACGGGAAAACGGTGACAACCCCAATCCATCTCTTCAACCATAGCAATTTAAAAATTATTAATGCATAATAATAAGTAAAATATCACCTACATGCAATTCCACTCCTTTAAATCGTTTAACTACGATTATGATTATATAAATCGTGGAACCTGGCTCCGATACCACATGAAGGATGCAGGTTCTTAGATCTAAACGAGTTAGATCTATGCGCAGCGGATGGATCACGATTTATACATCACAATACATAATTAAAGGACTTAAACTACTACAAGGGGGTTTAAGATCATGTTACCAATAACGGGAAGAGAAGCCTTGATCTTCCGATGTGTTCTCCAAACGGCGGTTGGTGGACACCCTTCTTGATACACGAACCTCCTTGATATGCAACACCAAGAAAAACTCCAAGTTTTTCTCCAACCGGGTGGAGCTAAGGATCGAACTCCTTAGCCTTTTTTCTCTATAAATTTCGTGGCCCTCTCTTCACCTAGGGCTCGGGGAGAACTATCTTTTTATAGGCAAAATCCAAGAGAGAAAACCTATACCCAATCGGTTTAACAAAATAAAAGAGATAATTCTAATTATTATCATCCAATAAAAATAAGAGATAATTACAATCTTATAATAAGAAAATATAATTATCCTTATAGTTAAGAGATAAATAATAAATAAATTATTTTCTTTTATTTATCCAATTAATTATTTAACAAATAAATAACTAATTACACAATATGTCATTATCCATGAAAACTAATTTCTTGGAAAATCCAAGACATATTGGCGCCACACTAAGCCCACTGCGCCCACGAAAATGTCTTTTCGTGTATTATATTATTTAGCCCAACTAAATAATATCCATGCATATCAATTAATCACCCCCAATTAATTATCACCGAGGCCCAAGTAACAAGATTATTAGTCCGAATTACGAAGCCACATCGGGGACCATGGACCTATAACCGGTAGCTCCAATAATTAATTATTCGTCGAACGTAATAAGTACATTAATTATTAATTCCGGGATTACGCCACCATAAACCCGAAACCGAACTCTACCGATTATAGATGTATACTTATACCGAACCCATAGAGTGAATAAGCGTCCATTGATATAATCACTACATACGGATTAACCCTCCATAGACTGTCCATTCTGAGTGGGAAGTCTCCGTGAACCCGACTCAGAATATCTTATCCTTATTTACCATCAACCCCCTGATGATCAATTAGTATGCATATCTGACTAGTAGCTAATTAGTCAAATGCAAAACTCCCGGGATCGATCACTTTCTTAGGGCTAACAAATAAGGGGATCGTCTCTCTACTTCCCGCGAGGAAGGAATGGATTCCATGTCCGTGAAAATCGAACTACTCACTCATCCGGAGATAGTGCCAATGAGAAGTGGCTTGGAACACATTATTTAAGTGAACCGTAACTAACACATCAAACACTACCCCGGGACAAGCGGCATCCCGTGATCACCTCGGGATTAAGGTTGATCCATATATGATCATCTAATGATTTAATAAGATTCCTCGATTACGGAATTATACCGAGAAATTGAGATTAAATCGGTCCAAATCCTATATGAATGCCATCATATATAAATGCCCCACGTAGGTACCCTATACCGACAAATCCGGATAAGACTATCACACCCTAAGGTGTTCGGGCGCATTATTGGTGTTTTAATCAAGAGACCCTAAACTCGATTAAGTTCACCACGGACTAACGGTTTAAGTATACCACCACTAACTCAATCCTCACGTGTAATCCATACACCGAGTTAAGTGGTTACATACGATATACATAGGGTTTGCGGCGGTGTATTACTTTACAAGCACAAAGCAAGTAATAAGGTGAGATAAATTCTGTCATTCATTATTAAAAACAATTACACAAATTTTCTTTCGGGCACTACACTTAACATTTGAGTTTGCACGAGAAATCATGCGGAAACTTACTACGATGTTTGGATCACCTAGCAACCAAGCAAGACACGATGCCATCGACACCAAAATTTGTGGGATTGTTCATCAACTTCTATGCTTGATTCTGACCGGAGGGATCTTCGTTTTAACGGCTCAAACAACGGATACAACGAAAACACTATACAAACTACTAAACGAGATCTATTTACGGAAATTAAACTTGCAATAATAAACAAATTACATAATTTCCTATACTCATATGAACGAATTTTCATCGTTTATATGAGTTTACAATAGATCTAACGGGAAAACGGTGCCAACCCCAATCCATCTCTTCAACCATAGCAATTTAAAAATTATTAATGCATAATAATAAGTAAAATATCACCTACATGCAATTCCACTCCTTTAAATCGTTTAACTACGATTATGACTATATAAATCGTGGAACCCGGCTCCGATACCACATGAAGGATGCAGGTTCTTAGATCTAAACGAGTTAGATCTGTGCGCAGCGGATGGATCACGATTTATATATCACAACACATAATTAAAGGACTTAAACTACTACAAGGGGGTTAAGTTTATCTTACCAATAGTGGGAAGAGAAGCCAAGATCTTCCAATGTGTTCTCCAAACGGTGGTTGGTGGACACCGATCCTTGGATTTGAAACCTCCTTGATATGCTTTCAAGAAAAACTCCAAGTTTTTCTTCAACCAAAAAACCCAAGACAAGAAACAAAATTTTCTCTCTTTATTCTAGTGTGGGGGGGGGCGAAATTTTGCTTGTCCCTTTTGTCTTGGAAGAACTCTCTTTATATAGGAGAGTAAATCCTTGACCTCCAAGTTTCTAATTAATTAAATAAATAATTAAAAAGAAATCACAATAAAGGATAATTCCATTTATAAAAGATTGTGATTAATCAATCAATCAATTACAAATAAATCATCTTTTATTAATCATTAATCACACAAGAAAATCAAATCTTGCATTTAATGAAGTATGAGGCGCCACCCCTAGGGTTTAAAAGCCCACATAAACTGTCTTTTATGTGTATTATATTATTTAGCCCAACTAAATAATATTCATGCATATCAATTAATTAGCCCAGCCAATTAATTATCACTGAGGCCCAAATAACAAGATTATTAGTCCGAATTACAGAAGCCACATCGGGGACCATGGACCTATAACCAGTAGCTCCAATAATTAATTATTCATCGAACGTAATAAGTACATTAATTATTAATTCCGGGATTACGCCACCATAAACCCGAAACTGAACTCTACCAATTATAGATGTATACTTATACTCAACCCATAGAGTGAATAAGCGTCCATTGATATAATCATTACATACGGATTAACCCTCCATAGACTGTCCATTCTGAGTGGGAAGTCTCCGTGAACCCGACTCAGAATATCTTATCCTTATTTACCATTAACCCCCTGATGATCAATTAGCACACATATCCGACTAGTAGCTAATTAGTCAAAGGTGAACTCCCGGGATCGATCACTTTCTTAGGGCTAACAAACAAGGGGACTGTCTCTCTTTCCCGCGGGAAGGAATGGATTCCATGTCTGTGAAAATCAGAACTACTCACTCATCCGGAGATAGTGCCAATGAGAAGTGGCTTGGAACACATATTAAAGTGAACCGTAACTAACACATCAAACACTACCCCGGGACAAGCAGCATCCTGTGATCACCTCAGGATTAAGGTTGATCCATATATGATCATCTAATGATTTAATAAGATTCCTCGATTACGGAATTATACCGAGAAATACAGATTAAATCGGTCCAGTCCTATATGAATGCCATCATATATAAAGGCCCCACGTAGGTACCCTTTACCGACAGTCCGGATAAGACAATCACACCCTAAGGTGTTTTGGGCGCATTATTGGTGTTTTAATCAAGAGACCCTAAACTCTGATTAAGTTCACCACGGACTAACAGTTTAAGCATATCTCCACTAACTCAATCCTCACGTGTAATCCATACACTGAGTTAAGTGGCTACATACGATATACTTAGGGTTTGCGCGAGTGTATTACTTTACAAGCACAAAGCAAGTAACTAAGGTGAGATAAATTCTGTCATCCATTATTAAAAACAATTACACAAATTGTCTTTCGGGCACTACACCTAACAATCTCCCACTTGCACGAAATGACAAGCAACGATTGTTTTCGAGCACACCCTTTTCTCATCTTATTCACAACACTCTCCCACTTGCTCTAAAAGCGAGATGAGACATATCCATCAATGCCGTACCCTCCAAGCACTCGACTTGGAACACTGGTTAGCTAGGTTGTCGACTCGAGACGATCTTTAGGATTGAAACGTTGTCGGTCCTTCCAATCAGGCGGTACTCTCTCTCAATATGCTTTTGACTTCTTGTGACTGAGAAGATCCTTCTAAGCTATCTCTTCACTGTTTTCATAATGAAGTGATATCGGCTTATCAGACCTGGAATTACTCCCAGACCAAAAAGGAAATTCTAAGCACTATGAGAAAACACTGAGCCCAAGATCAACTTAATGATCATCCTTAATCTGACTACAAGTCAGAATCAGTGTAGTCAACCATATTCAAGTTTGCACCTGAATATACAAGCATATTATTCCTCGTTCTTCAAAGATACTTAAGGACGTACTAAAATGCTTTTCAATGCACGAATCCGAGATTCGACTACTATTGACTTTTGATAACCTGACTTGCCGTTATCCAAGAGAGACTCTATCCCATTTTCTCTTTATCCGGAGATTTAGAGAATCATTCCTGAGATGTAAGGTAGGACTACTCTCGTTGAATGTTGCATACGTATATGCATGATCATCTTAACCAATAAGACGGATGGGATAGCCAATGACTCATTCTTGTGAATTTGACCGAATCAAATTCTTAGAATATAGTCCAATTCTCTCATCCAGAGAATCTTGGCGTGTCAGTTTCCGACTTTAGATAGCACACCCATGTTGTTTCCAACCGTTTTAGTGTTATCATTTATGAACTCTAATGCTTCTACTTTACCAATATTGATATCCAGTCTACGAAAAAACTTATCAATATTTTGGTCAAGTCCACATATTTTAAAACATGTGACTTTTAAATGACCGAGAGGTTCTTTTAAATCCACAAAGGATATAAGCCATGGCAGGCCTCCTACCAAAGGTTCTTTTTGAATGAATTCAGATATCGTTAGTCTCGCAAAAAGGTCTTAGGGAATCACCCCTATCTTCTGCTTTGTAACGAATCCGTTATTCATTCTTAGCTAAAACCCTTCTGTTCTGAATGAATTCAGATTCCGTTGTTCGGCAAGAAAGTCTCAGGGAATCACCCCTATTTTATGCTTTTTAACGAAATCTAGCAAGACTGAGTGGTGAGAGAGTTCAAGGTCTGGTTAACTCTCTATTTGTCAGGGAATCACCCCTATACCACTCAACTTTGCGCTGAAAGTTTAAACTTTCCTATTCATTCGACTCTTTTCCGTGTAGATCCAATTGCTCCCACCGGGCCCGAGACACTCGGTGGTTCTACAAGAGGGCTGAAACGAACCGGAAGTACCAAAACTCCATTCACAGGGTTAAGGTTTTCAAACCAACCTCTATAATCAGAATCCTATACAGCCCACTAAGAGCCATAGGTTATCAATCACCCCAGCAGATTATAAAGTCCACAAAATCATAATGGGTCAACGGTTAAACCATACACCCACTGTGTCTTGGGTGGATTGACATTCTGATCTAGTAGTATTTATCAGTGTAATCACCAACAACTAATGTTGGACTTGGTCTGATTAAATCAGATAGTAACTACCTTTGGGTAACCGTACTCCAAGGTTTAAGGTCGTTTCTTATAGATTCTATCGAAGGCTTGTGACAGTTCAACCGTCACTTTCGATCTCAAGAATCTTATAATCAACCTTCACTCGTCTCATTAAGATATTTCACGAACAAATCACAATCGAACGTATGCGCAAAATCCCCGATCCTACCTTCAAGCATTAAATGCTAAATGCCTACATTTACGGATGTGGTGTGAACCGAATTCACTCCTTATCCATAAACTCACTAGCATTTTCTAGGTAGACTTCTCGGTTTACATAATAATGTTAACCGTTATTTTGCAACGAATTATCTTAATCGAGTTTAGCAGATGTATTGTAGCATATCAATAACTATATAGGGCAAGTCTATGGTTTCTTCCTCGGTGAGAAACATTCCACTAGGAGGCGGCCGAGCATCGGTCCCAAGACTATGCGATAGCCTATTTCGAGCATGGAATACTCTATTCTCTCGCTAAAATCGTAGACTCCTCCTCGTATTCTTTTGATAAACTAAATCACGTTTCGAGTAGTTATCAGACAAAATGTCACCACTCAAAAACTCCCACTAGCTTGTATCTCTCACTAGACCCCGAAGGTCATGGTGAACAAGCTATGTTACCTTTTCAAATCTATTACCCTTTCCCGATTGAAAAGAAACTTAGTCATTGTTCCTTTGAGATAGTGTTCCTAGACTGGGAGATAGGAATCACCCTTAGCCAGTCGTCAGGTCTTATCTCTAGGATATATGCACTAATTAATAGATATTGAAAGGTCGCTTATCTTAATACGGAAACCTTTTACCTTTAATAGTTTTAGATGTGTTATACTTATTCACTTTTCTTAGTGGTTCTGACTTTATCAAACAAAAGTCCGAGTCTTGAATTCGTACTACAAATGTCATATTCACTTTCTATGAGGCAACAATATATCGAGTTGAAAGTGAATCCATTTGTTTCAACGAATCTGTAAACAGAAAAATAAATTTTTCTGTGATATTCAAGGATAGAATCCGAAATTCATTTCCTTATATCACTCCCACTATTGTAGTTGAAATTACTGCCCGTTGTTACTCTATTAATCTTTAATGCACAGCTTCCTTGTTCTTCCAAAGAACTAAGCTACCGAGTCAAGTTACTCGGTTAAGAAAGTCGCTAAGGATTCATCGGTTAGTGATCTGAAATCACTTTCCTTATCCTATACTTTCTTTAATTAATATTTCGGTTTAGCCTTAAAACTTTAGTTAAGATGATTAACACTTATAGACATTCTTTCCCATTCTTAACTTTCCTTAAAAGGAAATAGTCTTGAACTAGCAGTTCGTTTGAGTAGACACTATTCGTGAAATGTGGGATGTCTAATGAAAGTGTTACCCAGTGGGACTGATTTTCTAATAAATTAGAAAAAACATAATATAAAAGCTCCCACTAGTTTATCGGTTCCAAATACCGTCTAACTAGCGACACTTTAATTTATGATTCTCCAATTTTTCTATCAGAAAATTTCTCGTGTAGACACTACACAATTCACTAGAAGAATTTTATCGTCCCAATCATCTTTCAAACTAATTACAGTCGTCTCTCGATCAACACGATTGACAAGAGTGACATCCTTATTTACGTCACTTAAGTCTTGAAGGCTCAAGCGAAATATCTCTTCCAAAAATTAATTGCATTTAAGATTAATAAGTACAACGTTCTAGTTACTAACCACTTTTTAACGAAGTCATTACTAGTCAATTTTACACTAGCATTCTAGCACCTTAGAGAGATATATATAACAGTTGTAAATAAAATTGACAGAAAATAAATCCAAATCATACACTACTAAAATTTTAGGAACATAAACTAAGTACTTATCGTCTATCCTACCGTTCCAAGGATTTAATCTAATGCCTCAGTGCCGCCTTAGGGTAGGTCAAAGAGGTTTCGAATAATATTGAAGATCAGATTGAGAATCGGACATCTCATTTGTGATCGTCAATCACCTTTCCTTTTTCAGCCAAGGTACTACCAAATATACCCTTTATGAGTGTGACCTACTGTCTCAGATTTTTAGGTAGACCCCGAGTGTGCCGCCTTAGGGTCGGTCGGTGACCCGACGAGTACCCAAAATCCTATCCTTTCGGAGACCAAACCTTGAATTTTGATAGCGGTGAAGGCCTTCCTTAGGGAGGCCGGTCCCAGCCGGCACGAGGCGTCACCATTCTCTCACGTTGCTTGTGTCAACAGTAGAGGCCGTGGGGTCGGCTGTCGCCTCTCCCGCTCCCACTCAATATTTTGAAAAAATGGTGGGTTTACTGATCACGTTTTTGGACTTGATGTTACATTAAGGAACAATAAATCATAGGCCCGAATGTTGTCGGTTATGTGGGGTAGCCCACCCGACCTATTCGTTAGAACATATGTGGCCGTCGGACGGGTCAAGGCTAGGAGAGGTCCGTTGAGCCGTAGTAGCTCTTCGGATGGCTCAGTATTGCCAGACCCCCGTGCAAACGCCACACGTGGAGGGTGAAGTCGATTGAGCCGTAGCTACGTTGACCACCCAACCGTGGTTAAACCACTTTCGAACCTGTTTGCCCGTGATTATCCAATCCTTAAACATCAAACTTTCACGTAGACACTACGGAACAAAAAACGTAATCTCGTCTTAGGTAAGGTGGAATTCACCGAGAATCCAACACCTTAACCACGAGGTTTCGGTATTTTACTCCTTATGCTTTCGCAGAGTGGGATTCACCGAGAATCCATCACCCAACCTCGACGATTGAAAAAACCCGTGTTCCTCGGTTTTTACCCTAATTAGTTTCTAATTAATATCAAACAATTAATTAAAACTAATCGTGTGTTTTATACATGCCTAACTAATTCCTCGAATTAATTTCTACAAGTATGCATGTGGAGTGGAATTCATGATATGATGCATGTCATGGCAATTTTCCGGTTCTACTCATACAATCTACACATGTATACTAGTGCGGAAAATAAACACCGAGATGGACCGTTGGCACCCCCGTAACTAATCTATTCGAAAAAAAATTAAAACCCTAATCTGCAGCTGTTGAGAATCTTCGACGATCGGCTTACCAAACGAACTTGGATTGGGACGAAACTTTCCAGATCTGATCTTAATTATTCGGACTTCAAGATGGACGGTCGGATTGGAGCTTTGACTTGTCAATCTTCCTCAGAGAGCCGCCCAACTTTCTGCTGAAACAGACTCTTACAGCAACGCATCATATACTTCCCGAGGCCGATCGGGGATCAAGATGAATCCCGATCGTCCTGAAACTTTTATCTCACGTCCTAAACTCCATGATATACGATCTGACCGGTCGAATTTTAATTTGAACGGTCCAATTCTTCCTAGAAAATAGAAGAAGTCACAGTTAGGGTTTCTGTGAATCCTGCGTTTTTCTGTTACAGCATCCACTTCGCAGCAACGAACGGATACCCAAATGGACTCTGATCGACACCAAAATTTGTGAGATTGTTCATCAACTTCTATGCTTGATTCTGACCGGAGGGATCTTCGTTTTAACGGCTCAAACAACGGATACAACGAAAACACTATACAGCTACTAAACAGATCTATTTACAGGAAATTAAACTTGCAATAATAAACAAATTACATAATTTCCTATACTCATATGAACGAATTTTCATCATTTATATGAGTTTACAATAGATCTAACGGGAAAACGGTGCCAACCCCAATCCATCTCTTCAACCATAGCAATTTAAAAATTATTAATGCATAATAATAAGTAAAATATCACCTACATGCAATTCCACTCCTTTAAATCGTTTAACTACGATTATGATTATATAAATCGTGGAACCTGGCTCCGATACCACATGAAGGATGCAGGTTCTTAGATCTAAACGAGTTAGATCTGTGCGCAGCGGATGGATCACGATTTATATATCACAACACATAATTAAAGGACTTAAACTACTACAAGGGGGTTAAGTTTATCTTACCAATAGTGGGAAGAGAAGCCAAGATCTTCCAATGTGTTCTCCAAACGGTGGTTGGTGGACACCGATCCTTGGATTTGAAACCTCCTTGATATGCTTTCAAGAAAAACTCTAAGTTTTTCTTCAACCAAAAAACCCAAGACAAGAAACAAATTTTTCTCTCTTTATTCTAGTGTGGGGGGGCGAAATTTTGCTTGTCCCTTTTGTCTTGGAAGAACTCTCTTTATATAGGAGAGTAAATCCTTGACCTCCAAGTTTCTAATTAATTAAATAAATAATTAAAAAGAAATCACAATAAAGGATAATTCCATTTATAAAAGATTGTGATTAATCAATCAATCAATTACAAATAAATCATCTTTTATTAATCATTAATCATACAAGAAAATCAAATCTTGCATTTAATGAAGTATGAGGCGCCACCCCTAGGGTTTAAAAGCCCACATAAAATGTCTTTTATGTGTATTATATTATTTAGCCCAACTAAATAATATTCATGCATATCAATTAATTAGCCCAAACCAATTAATTATCACCGAGGCCCAAATAACAAGATTATTAGTCCGAATTACGAAAGCCAATCGGGGACCATGGACCTATAACCAGTAGCTCCAATAATTAATTATTCATCGAACAGAATAAGTACATTAATTATTAATTCCGGGATTACGCCACCATAAACCCGAAACTGAACTCTACCAATTATAGATGTATACTTATACTCAACCCATAGAGTGAATAAGCGTCCATTGATATAATCATTACATACGGATTAACCCTCCATAGACCGTCCATTCGAGTGGGAAGTCTCCGTGAACCCGACTCGAATATCTTATCCTTATTTACCATTAACCCCCGATGATCAATTAGCACACATATCCGACTAGTAGCTAATTAGTCAAATGTGAACTCCCGGGATCGATCACTTTCTTAGGGCTAACAAACAAGGGGATCTGTCTCTCTACTTCCCGCGGGAAGGAATGGATTCCATGTCCGTGAAAATCGAACTACTCACTCATCCGGAGATAGTGCCAATGAGAAGTGGCTTGGAACACATATTAAAGTGAACCGTAACTAACACATCAAACACTACCCCGGGACAAGCGGCATCCCGTGATCACCTCGGGATTAAGGTTGATCCATATATGATCATCTAATGATTTAATAAGATTCCTCGATTACGGAATTATACCGAGAAATACATATTAAATCGGTCCGATCTATATGAATGCCATCATATATAAATGCCCCACGTAGGTACCCTTTACCGACAGGTCCGGATAAGACTATCACACCCTAAGGTGTTACGGCGCATTATTGGTGTTTTAATCAAGAGACCACTAAACTCGATTAAGTTCACCACGGACTAACGATTTAAGCATATCTCCACTAACTCAATCCTCACGTGTAATCCATACACCGAGTTAAGTGGTTACATACAGATATACTTAGGGTTTGCAGCAGTGTATTACTTTACAAGCACAAAGCAGGTAACTAAGGTGAGATAAATTTTGTCATCCATTATTTAAAACAATTACACAAATTGTCTTTCGGGCACTACACCTAACATATCCCGTTCAAAACTCAGTATCTGATGGGCAAATATGAGTTGACCATGACACAGATGCTGAATGCACTGACTATCTACGAGGGCCTGCTATCGAAAGATAAGGTCCAAGTAGGGGATAAGAAAGCTGAAGCCAATATGGCCGAAGCCAGGTCATCAAACAAGCCTAAGGCAAAACCAAAGAAGAAGGGTAATGTTGCACCCGTGCCCAAGCCAATGAAGAAAAAGACTGCCAAGAAAGTTGACGAGGCCAAGCCAAAGGGCAAATGCTTTTACTGTAAGGAGGTAGGACATTGGCGACGCTATTGTCCCGAATATCTTCGTGATGTGAAAGATGGCAAAGTCAAGGCTATCGCTGGGAAAGATAAGAAAGGTAATTTGGAATTACTATTCTTGGAATCTTTTAACGTAGCTAAATATGTGTCCACCTGGATACTTGATACTGGAGCTACTAACCATGTATGTTCTTCATTGCAGATTCTTAGTTCGTACGAGGAGCTGGAAGAGGGTTCTCAAGTGATGCGAGTAGGCACTGGGGCGCTCATTTCGGCTAAAGCAGTGGGAGCTGTGGACTTGCATTTTAATAATAGAATTTTACATTTAGAAAATGTTTATTTTATTCCGAATTTCAGGAGAAATTTGATTTCTTATTCTGCCTTAGTTGAACAATCATTTTTTGTTTCAAGTTTGAATGGTGAATTTGTTATTTCAAAGAATGGCTTTGAATTGTGTTCAACTATAAATGAAAACGGTTTATATTTTGTAAGACCACATAAAGCTCCCCTACTTAATACTGAAATGTTTAAAACTCGCTCATCAAAGATCTCGCTAAAAGGCGAGAAAGTTTCTCAAGTAAAAGAAGATAAAACATACTTGTGGCATCCGAGGCTTGGCCATATTTCCTTGGAAAGACTCAAAAGACTTGAAAAGGTTAATGCCTTAGGTGAGTCATCCGTTGACACACCGCCCGTCCGTGAGTGTTGCCTGGAGGGAAAAATGACTAAGCGTCCCTTCTCATCAAAGGATAATAGAGCCACAGGAACTCTAGACTTAGTGCATTCAGATCTTTGTGGTCCGATGAACGTACAAGCTAGAGGCGGATACGAGTACTTTGTGACTTTCATTGATGATTACTCGAGATTCGGTTATGTTTATCTGTCGCATAGAAAGTCCGAGGCTTTTGGAAAGTTCAAGGAGTTCCAAGCGAAGCCGAAAGGCAACTAGGCAAGTCATTGAAATGCCTCCGCTCGGATCGTGGAGGTGAGTATTTAGATGCGAGTTCATTGACTACTTGGCTGAAAAAGGAATTTGTTTCCAACGTTCAGCGCCTAGGACACCTCAGCAAAACGGAGTTGCTGAGAGGAGAAACAGGACATTGATTAACATGGTTAGATCAATGATGAGCTACGCCTCACTACCTATATCCTTTTGGGGTTATGATTTAGAAGCAGCGGTCTACATTTTGAATGCAGTACCGTCAAAGTCTGTCGAAAAGACACCTATTGAGATGTGGTCAGGACATCACGAAAGCATGCGTCACTTCCGCATATGGGGTTGTCCTGCACATGTGCTGATGGACAAGACTACCAAGCTATAATCACGTACGAAAGTATGTTTGTTTGTAGGCTATCCAAAAGGTACACGTGGTGGTCTATTTTACGATCCGGAAGATAACAAAGTGCTAGTCTTGACTAACGCTACGTTTTTGGAGGAAAGTTATATGAAAGACCACAGACCTCGAAGTACAATTGTACTAGAGGAATTACTCTCCGATGACATCGGCCTATTGTGGCTGCGATGTTCCCGTAAACAACAATAATAATACAACGAGTCACTTCCAACATTCTGTTCCACCCGGACGTCTTTGCGAGAGTGGTTCGGCCACCGGCTCGGTACGGCATGGATTTAGAGGCAAACGTAGTCGCCTCGATGGGGTGGAAGATGATCCTCTGACCTATAAGAAGGCCTTACTGGATCACGATAAGGATAAATGGATTGACGCAATGAATCAAGAGATGGAGTCTATGTACTCTAACTCAGTCTGGAAACTTGTAAAACTTCCTCAGGGTGAAAGGCCCATTGGATGTAAATGGCTCTACAAGAGAAATAGAGGAGTAGATGGGAAGGTTGAAACCTTCAAAGCACGGCTGGTAGCCAAAGGTTACACACAGCGAGAGGGTATAGACTACGAGGAAACCTTCTCGCCTGTGGCCATGATGAAAACCATCCGCATCCTCCTTTCGATTGCTGCATGCCTGGATTATGAAATCTGGCAAATGGATGTTAAGACGGCGTTTCTAAACGGCTTTCTTGATGAGGAAATCTATATGCAGCAACCAGAGGGATTCATTGAAGAAGGTCGAGAGCACATGGTGTGCAAGTTGCTCAGATCCATTTATGGGTTGAAGCAAGCATCTCGTTCCTGGTATCATAGATTCGATCACACGATCAAGTCTTATGATTTCGAACAACGCTTTGCTTGAATCTTGTGTGTACAAGAAGGTTATCAAAGATAGTGTTGTATTTCTAGTGTTGTACGTTGATGACATACTCCTAATTGGCAACGATAAGGGGATGATGTCCGACGTGAAAAGTTGGTTGACCACGCAATTCCAAATGAAAGATTTGGGAGAAGCGAGTTATGTTCTAGGGATCCAAATTATAAGGGATCATAAGAACGGGATGTTAGCTCTGTCCCCAAGCAACTTATATAGATAAGGTGCTTTGCACGCTTCGGTATGGAGAACGCAAAGAAGGGTTTTCTACCAACCCGTCACGGCGTTTACCTCTCTAAGACTCGGGGGCCTCAAACCCCCGAAGAGGGCTGAAAGCTATGGGAAGAGTGCCATATGCCTCGGCCGTTGGTAGTCTTATGTATGCTATGAGGTGTACGAGACCCGACATTTGTTACGGCGTTGGATTAGTCGGCCGTTTTCGGTCAAATCCGGGGCAACCGCACTGGACAGCAGTAAAGAATCTCATCAAATATTTAAAGAGAACCAGAAATTATATGCTCGTCTATTCGAGTGGGAGTTTGGAGCTAGCGGGGTACATCGATTCTGACTTTCAGTCAGACAGAGATGATTCTAAATCTACCTCTGGTTCAGTGTTTACGCTTGGTGGCGGTGCAGTAGAATGGAGAAGCCAAAAGCAATCCAGCACAGCCGATTCAACAATGGAAGCTGAGTTCATAGCGGCCTCGGAGGCAGCTAAAGAAGCAGTTTGGTTAAGAAAGTTCATCAGCGGATTAGGCGTTGTCCCGAATGCTGAGGATCCTATTACTCTCTATTGTGATAACAATGGGGCCATTGCCAACTCTAGAGAACCTCGAAAGCACAGTAAGTCGAAGCATATAGAGAGAAAATGCGGGTGATCAACAATTTTGTCGATAGAGGGGACATTTCCGTCAAGAAAATCGCCTCCGCCGATAATCCTGCGATCCATTCACCAAGACGCCGTCGATTGAAGCTTTTAGTCGACACTTGGAGACTATAGGTATTAGAGACATGTCTCATTTGCTTTAGAGCAAGTGGGAGTGATAGTTTGCTTTGTATTTTAAATAATAGGGTGTGCTCTAAAACAATTAATCACATGCTTTCGTGCAAGTGGGAGATTGTTAGGTGTGATGCCCGAAAGACAATTTTGTAATTTTTTTATTTAATAAATGAAATGATGTTATTATTCATATTTATTATTCTCATATTCACCGATGTGACAATAGTATTTACACTACAGAAAACCCCAAAGTATATCGTTTATGTAATCACTTAACTCAGTGTATGGGATATACACAAGAGGATTGAGTTAGTGAAGATGTACTTAAAATACAATTAGCCCGTAGTGAAGTTAATCGAGAGTATCGGGTCTCTCCTTTAACGTGCTATTAATGCGCCCAGAACACAATAGGTGTGATTGTCTTATCCGGACTTTCGGTTAAGAGAACCTAATGGGGCATTTATATATGATAGATATATCATATAGAAATTTGGACCGATTTGATTAGAGTTCACGATATAATTCCGTAATCGAGAAGTCTTATCGAATCAATGGATGATCATATTTATGGATATATCTTAATCCCGAGGTGATCACGAGTCAACCGCTTGAATCGGTATGAGGTTTGACTTGACGGTTAAGGATTACACCGAGTACGTGGTCCGAATTACCCCGTCTTGGCATTGTACCGGATTGAGTGAGTAGTCGTGTTATCACGGATACGGAATCCATTCCTTCCATTTATGGAAGTAGATAGAACAGTTCCCTTATTTGTTAATCCTAGAAACGATCGATCGTACGAGTTCATATTACAACGATTAGCTACCGGTGAGTTGTATGAATTAATTGATCACTAGGGGGTTAATGGTAAATAAGGATAAGAGGTTCTAAAAAGGGTTAACGGTAACTTCCGGATTTAGAATGAACGATCTATGGAGGATTAATCCATATGTAATGATTATATCAATGGACGCTTATTATTATTCTCGTGAGGAGATAAATATAATCTTATAATCGGAGGAGTGCAGTCACGGGATTATGGTGGCATATTCCTGTGATTGATTTATCGAATATAATTATTCTATAATTATTTGTTTGATTTATCGGAGCCGCTGATTATTAGTCCATGGTCCCCGACGTGCCTCCTAATATATCATAGCTATTCTCGGACGTCGAATCCTAATAATATTAATTTAGTTCTTGTTGGACTTTATTAAAACGATATGTGAATTAATTGTTTAGTGGACTATTAAATTAGTTGGGCTAAATAATTAAATATGTGGAAAAGACATTTTCCATAATCTTGGCCCAATTATTGTGTGATGAAAAAAATTAATATTGACTAGGTCAATTTAATGATTTTCGCCCCCTCTTATTTTTATGGAACAAGAAATTATTTTCTTGTGTATTAATAAGACATGTGCATAAAATATTTATTGGATAAATATTTATGGTAAATAATAAAGATAAATATTATTCTAGATTTATTCTAGAATATTATGGAATTATCTTTTATTAAAAGGATTTATTTTGTTTGATAAATAAAAATCCTTGGAGGTTATGTTTTACTCTCCTATATAAAGAGAGTTCTCCCAAGCCTCATAACACACAATTTTCGATTGCTCTATAATTTAGAAGCAAGAAATTTTCGGCCAAGTAGAGAGGAGGAGAAATCTTGGAGATTTTTCCGGGTAGCATATCGGAAGGGTTCGAGTCGAGAATTCCTTCCACCGGGAATTGCTTGGAGCACACGTACGGAAGATCGTGGTGCTCTTCACATCTTCTCACATTCATCCTTTTGCGGTTCTTCAACTTGAATTTTGAGATTCAAGAGGTATGATCTACATCCCCTTGTAGATATAGATCTAGTTATTTTATTACGTGTATTATATAGATCTAGATCCTTAAAATCGCTTCCGTTGCGAATGGTATTACTAACAAAAGCTTGGCGAGTTAAAGCTTCAACCCCTGAATGATCGGAGATCTAAAGAAAGTCGAGCTGGTGACTATAAACTTAGAACTATTTCTTTAAACTCTTTGGTAGATTAGGAATGAATAAAAGTAGCCGGATGAAGGGACGAGCTTTTTTTCATCCTACCGCACATTTAGGCTTGAAACCGGTGGTTGTGGAAAGGTTTTTTTACTCGTTGTGGATTCTAGTGAAGTAGGTTAGGATTGAGTCGGAATAACAACAAAGGAAGTAAGAGGCTAGTCAATTTGAGGTCAGAATTGAGCAGAGAGGTTGAGCAAAGTATGCAGTGAAGGTGACAGAGAAATCTGGGGAAAAAGAACCCCCGGTAAGCCCTAGGTTACCCCCGGGTTACCGAGCTTGGATTTTCAGATTTCTGAACGTCAGTTTATAAAGCTGAATTTTTAGAGACACGTAGCATCAGACACCACCAGTCAGCGAAACCGCCACATTTTCCCCTCTTTTCAAAATTTTCATCCTTTCCCACACTCCACCATAACTCCACCTCAATCCCATCAATCACCTCCTCAAATCCCTCACCCTAATTACTTTCCTTCCACCTTCACTCAATTTTCCTATTTAAACCACCTATTCACCACCATTATCATCACTCTCATCTACCATCTTCTCATCAAATCACCAAACTTCTCCCATTTCTTCTTCTTCTCCAATTCAGTCGGCCACCATCACCACCACTATCACCACCAAACCTCCACCAAAATCAAACCTTTCTTCCATTTTCACCAACCAAAACACCCATTTTCTTCACCCCTGTTGTTGTCTAGTGCTGTTGTGCTAGTGGGGTGCTGCAGTTCTTCATATTTTATCATCAGAGGCACTGTCCCAGAAAGAAGTTGTTAACGGTGATTTTTACGATTTATATGACTTTATTCCGTAGCAATTTCCTTTGTGTTTTATTACTTTTTATAGAAAAGTAAGTGTTTAAGTGAAATATTGGAAGAATGCGTATAGAAATGATTTAAGTGCAAACTCGAGCTTATTACGTGGTTTTATTAGTGATTTTCTAGTTATCTATACGGTATTACATTTTGCACATTTCTATCATCTTGTAGGTACGCTTGCATGTTATGGAGGAAGCTAAAAAGATTTCCAACTGAAGATTAAATGGAAAGGGAAAGATGCGAGTTGAAGATGGAATGAAGAGATTTATGCAAACTGAACGAGCGTTTGTCCCCGTCCAATCTGGACGGACGTCTGAGGGAATGGACGGGCGTCCAGAGGAGTAATTCAATTCAGGGTATCGATGTATTTCAGTGGACGAGCGTTCGAAAATGCATAGGACGGGCGTCTGATCAAGCTCGGCCCGACTCGAAGATTTCAAGCAAGATGGACGGGCGTTCAACCCCTTGAACGGGCGTCCAGCCGCCGACATAGCAAGGACCGACTTAAAAACCTATTTATAGACGCGTTTTCCGAACCCTAAAGAAGACAATTGGATCCCTGGCCGCCCCAGGCCCATTTGGGGGTGCCTTTGCTGCGTTTTTCTGTCCCCATAAACATCTTTTCATCTAATTTTTATTTATATACCAACGATGAATAGAGGCTAGGCGATTTGAACGAGCTTTGTGAAGCCATCTCTGCAACATCTTGATTTCTTCTTTGGGATTGTTTGTGAGTTTTAATTCAAAGTTTGTATCTTTATTATGTTTAATTTGTTTTTATGCAATTATATCGATGGATTGTTGCATGTTTGATGTTTAACGTTTGATGAGAATCGTTGTTAGACTTAGATCACCGTAGTAAAGATTAGATTTTTAACCTAAAAATAACGAGAGTTGTTAGGTTAATTTCTAGGTTGCTAGATTGAGAAATCTTACACCTTTGTTATGAAAGCGTTAATCTTTAAGATCGAGAGATGAGAGATTAATAGGCGAATTATCTAAGAGATTAGAAATTCATACTTTTGATAGGTGAACCACAATCTTCATTAAATCTTCACTAAACAATCTAGAGAGGAAGTTGAGGGTTGTGAGATCGGTGGATCATTGCTTGTTCGTTTTCAATTTATTTGTTATCATCTTAGTAATTTTATTATCTTTTTAGAATAGAATTATTTTCATTAGTTTGGCTCGTAACTATCTTTCCTGGCTTTGGATTCTAGATCCTCTGTCCAGTTTATTCTTTTCGTTTTTTTAGTTCTGTTTTGTTTTATTTTTCGTGACAACTTTAGAGAAATTAAGAACTAGACCAACCTCGATTCCCTGTGATTCGACTCCGGTTGTAACTACTATACTACGATCCCTGCACTTGGGGTAAACCGGATTATTTTATTACTTGTTTGTTTTTCATTAGATAAAATCCGAGACAGAAATCCAGAAAAATCAGGCCGGTAAATCGGAAGTACTTGCCGGTTTACCGACGGTGAATTTTTCAGAAACAGCTTCACTATCCGGTCTTGTCATCATCCATGATAGGTCCCAAGCTTAGCCGATCATCTGTTCGTCCCAGTGGTTATCAGAGCATATACGGAGATGCTAACCCTTTGATAGATGGGGTTGATCAATTCATTCTTTAGAGATCTACGAGTCGTTCCGAGGGCATTAGAACGCAAGACCAGTTGCTCGAGAATGAGGGGTAGAATTGGACGATTACGGTTTGATTTTGCCACGAGCCCTACAAGAGCAAGACATTTTGGACATGGCAGACTCACCGACTCGGTTCAACGCCACGGTGGTAAGAGAATTCTACGCTTATGTTTCACACAACCCTGGAGTTACATTTGCTATGGTTCGAGGGGTTAAGATTGATTTTTCTATTGAGCGAATCAATGCTCATTTTGGGGTTCAAAATCCACCGATGGGCCCGGATGAGCACACATCCTCAAGCAACATTGAAGATTTAGAGAGGATGAACATGATAGCTAAATATTTTGGGGTGCAATGGAAGCGCAATCCTGCTGGAGCCCCTACCATCTTCCTAGAGAACGAGTTATCCTGGGATCAATGGTCAACAGATTTGTTTGTGCCTGCCTTCTACCGACCAAGCACACGGTATCTGTCACCACCAAGAGGGCGGAGTTAATGTTCTATCTGGAGTAGGGATCTCCGGTCAACATCGGTCTATTGATGCATAGCCATATTCACGAGCTTGCCGCCACATCCGAGCGCGAGCTGTTGCCATACGGGCCGATGATTGACATGTTTGCTTTAGAGGACGAGGTGAAAATTCTCATCAGTGATGATTGGGAAGACCCTGAGCCGATGATCAGTTCGCAGTCGGTTCAAAAAGTTCCAAGACGGGTCGGTCAGAGAGCTGAGAGGGAGCATACTCTGATCCTCGGAGCACCCCGGACTTAGAGAGCTATGCTAGATGAGCACTCGCGAGAGATTGCGAGTTTGCATCGCAAAATGGATAGGATTATAGACTTCTTTGGTGTACCTCCATCGACCCCACCACCTAGGATTGCCCCACATCACCGAGCCTCCTCTTTGGCCGCTGCTGCCTCCAGTTCTGGTCCACCTCCCGGTTTTGAGCCTAGAGATGACTGGGAGGGTTATTCTGATGATGATTAGTTTTTTTTTTCTTTTCATTATTGTTCTTTTCTATTTTTTATTTTTATTTTTATTTTTCTTTCCTATCTAGTTGATGTTGCAGAGTATTAATAATATAATGATTTTGACGGCTTAATTTGTTTTTGGAGTTACTTATTTTCTCTTTTACTGCCATAATTTTATTATCCGGTTTCTTGTCACCACTGTTCTTCTTGGTTTGTTTGAGATGCTTAGCGCAGATTCTTCAAGGATTACTTACATGAGCCCGATGGTTATACGACGATCCGATTCTTCTATGGTTCCGCCCTTAACCGAAGCTAAGTTCCTTTTCAATTTTCAATTTTCACCTTACACATTGGGGACAATGTTTCGTTTAAGTGGGGGGGGGGGGGGGTAAGGAACGTCACTTAGCTTTTTAGCACTATATTCCGTAAATTGCGTGATTATCTTAATTCTCTTTGATGCACGATTCACCACTTAGACTTTGATTCATTTCGACAGAATTTCAAAAATATATGACATCTTTGATCTTTTCGAGTTAATTGACTTCATCTTTGTTTCACGATGCACAAGTAAGAGTAAATGCCCACTTCTGAAGTAGGAGATTATTAAGCGCATATTCTGTTATGAGCCACCATTTTAAGCACGTATAACTCACTTCCCTTGGTGTGTAGTCGATAGCATATTTCTTTGACTAGAGTTGACCCTGGCTTTATCACGAATCATGTTTCACCAACGCTTATAAAGGCAAATGAATTTTGGATTTGGTAGTTTATCATGAGAGGGGCCGTGAGGATAGCTAAATCAATGAGAGTTCACCCGCCAAGAAAGAGAAGTGTATTGAAATATATATATCTATATTCTCTTTGGCAAAATCTGAGTCGATGGAGCGTAAAACGCACGACTTTTGCATAGACCGATAGATAACATGTTTGAGACTGGTTAGTTCGACTACGGGTTGACGTAATGTGAGATTGTCTGCATTACTAAACGGTTGTGAAAGTTATTGCACAGACACATTGGCTCATGATGTGAATAGTGTTTAATGTGTTACTGATGGATATGAGTGGCATGATCTCGATCTTTGATCGGGGTCAATCAGGTTATAATATACTTGACCACCATAAACCAATACTAGCAAGAGGACTAGGCCCATCGTAGTATAGCTATAGTGAATCAAGGTCGATCCCACAGGGAACCAATTGTGGATCATCTTATATACAAACAATTAATTAAACATGTCAAGGACATAAAGGCGGTCTACGACCAACATAAGACAAGAAAGGTAAAGACACGACTCGACACAACGTAATTAACCTCCCCAATTATAGTCTTTATCGTTTGGACCTAGATAATTTATATAATAAACTGAACTTATTAACTTTCAATCCGTTTGTATCTATCTTAGATTTGGCTACGGGAGTCATCCTCTTTAACTTGACTTAGCACCGGTTAGGTTGCTAGATCACTGTGCTACATTACGTGACTTCACCTTTTGGGTATCCATCTCATATAACTCGCACGCTTACGACACTAAGGATGCCGATATTAATCGTACACCTCGTCTAGGCAACATTCCTATGGTTAGGCGTACTTCCTAAGCGATTACTCAAGCTCTCGTCCAACTAGCAATTACCAAGTTATAGTCTCATGCTAATCTACGACGTATGTATAATCAGGTGCTAGCAATCCCCAAATATAAACCTACCTAGATAACGCTGAACGTCCGTGAAGAGCAATTCATAAGCCTACCTAAGAGTTTTATATTGGTATTTCCTTTTTACACATTTTAATTAAACTAAGCGAGTAACGTAGCCATAGCCATACCTACTGAGATAATAAATTCAACTAGGTTAACCTAACCATAAAGACGTGGCGTAATTAACAGATGACAGGGGCTCGGTCGACCGAATGACACCTTTCGGTCACCCGAATCGATTTCGTCCCCAGATTACATCTCTGAACATATCTCTCAGCGTTTCATCATACAGAACAGATTAAACAGTAATTCGCACAGTATTCATATAAACTAACATAGATACGCATTAATTAAATCAAGTAGATTCATGAATAAATACTAAGTGTATGACGTAGGTTATGGGATCCTCATAGACAAGGTATCGCCACCTTCCTAACATCTTAGCCTAGATCTACATCATCTAGCTATGATTAACTAACTCAAACGAAAAAGCATAATTGGGGGGGGGGACTAATTACTTAAAATAAAGAAGACAGAAAATAAAGGCTTACATATCGAAGCCCCTAAATTGCTGAAAAAACCTTCAATCAAAATTATGTATTTTGTTGTGTAATGTAATGGTTCAATGATATGATATTATAAATTTCGTAGCTGCTGCTTATATAGAGGCTGTAACCGACCTAGGGAGGATCTAGAAGATATACACGCAAAAATTCGATAACCGACCGAAAATCCCAACTCGGTCAACCGAAGCTCCCCACTCGGTCGACCGAAGCTATAGGCTCGGTCGACCGAACCTAACTTTGCACATGTTAATCGTTTTTCTCGTCTATCTTGCTCCCCACTGCACGCTTGCGTGTTGATCTGATTAATCTTTCATTTAATGCTCCGGTTTTCTTCCTCTATTATCTTGAGACCATTGATTGAATGACATTAATCCTCCCGATTTGTTGTGATCTGCAAAATAAACATTTATAGCACAATAAATCGGTCTTTTAATAATAAAAACAGCTAAATACCAAATATCATATTAATAATCACTTAACATTAAATAATAAATATAAACGAGTGATTTAATATGAAATATACATTATTAATCTCGATTTAAGGTCAACGTTGATGACTTTTACGGGTATAATTTGACCGTCATCAACTACCCCCACTTAGACTTTGATCGTCCCGAACAAAGCATCAATAGATCATTCCCCAAGACTACATTTTCTATGGTCAAATCATACTTACACAAGAAACTCAAGTCAACTCATACTAGCCATGCTCATAAGATATCCATTATTCACTACTTACTATGAATCGAAGTGATGTGTGCATGTGCATTTAGTTTTATATATTCGTGGCAAGATTAGAGTTTATGCTAACTTCGCAATCTCAACCTACCAACCTCAGCATTCATACTTCTTATGCCTCGCAATGGTTAGAGCACTCGAGCAATAAGCAAGAGCGTATCTATAGGGTTTTTGGACTTGGAGACCGAGTACTACTCAAAGCCTCTTAAAGAGTTGAATATTTTTTTTTCATATCTTCATATTTTTCAAATACTATCAATCTCAAGGAAGAAAACTTTTTAAAGTATCCCCCTATCTTAGATCATGTATAGCATCGAATATTACCACAAGCGCGGGGCTACTTTGGTAATGTCACTACAAGCCCATTGTCTAACATTTTGCTAAAACACAGGTACGTCTCAAGCTTATTACTCTGCTTTAATGGCTAAAAGATAAGAATGCATCGCGAGATAGATATTGATACTAAGTTCACATAACCAATCATCTATGCAATGTGCACATAATTTCTTCAGTTATTATGATTTGCGCGGTATACAAGATTCACAGATTGAGTAATTGAATAATAAATAACTACTTGCAAAAACGGGCATGAATATCCTTAAATTTACTTAACATAAGTATAAAATGATCACGTACTCATGAAACTTGGTTCCTTTCCTATCAA
The DNA here is from genome assembly GCA_036785695.1 of Gentiana straminea. Lineage (NCBI taxonomy): Eukaryota > Viridiplantae > Streptophyta > Magnoliopsida > Gentianales > Gentianaceae > Gentiana > Gentiana straminea. The sequence continues at coordinate 4,374,085 of JAVUPR010000483.1, read as the reverse complement.
TTCTTAGCTAGGAACTCCTAATTCTAAGGGTACGAGATACATAATATGGTATTTATTCAATTTTTTTCAATCATGTGCCGTTTCATTCAATTTTCAATTATAATATAACATGGCTAAGTCTCCTACCCCCCACTTAAACATGGCATTGTCCTCAATGACAAAAATAAATGAGAATTTAAGAAAAAGACTTAGCTCTGGAACGGGTCCAAGTAAAGGAAAAAGATCGGAGTAAATTTCAGCACGTCGTGGAGAGATAGACACATCCTGTATAAGCAAACAAACTCCACGAAACCGTCAAATACCATGTCTATGGAAGTTATAAAATAATGTGGCAGTAATGAGGTATAAATACCTAAAAACAGTTTAAGCCACTTTATTTTATACAACCAATGACAAGGGAATACCAAAAAGAAAAATACTAAATAGAAAGAAAAATAAACAAGCAACTAAAGATGGTGGTCTTCATCTACAACCTCCACCGCCTAAATATTCTTAAAACCGGGTGGAGAAGACAAAGATCAAAAAGCATTACCCGACGTGGGAAAACACGAGGGTGACTCGATCGAAAAGGTATTCAATCCAGGAAAAGAGAAACTTGGTAAGGTATAACAGAGTGAATGCGACCTATTGGCTAAAGATAAAATCAAATACTTAACGCAGAAACTTCTTGCTTGCATTGGATATCAACAACTTAGGGAGATGTAGCTACTCCTCGAAATTACTAATAACCCAATGTATCACGTAAAAGTCATAACCGTCATCAACAAGGTCTGATCGGTGTGATAATGTAGAACAAAACTGATCATCTATAAATGCCGGAATAGACGGAAAAAATGTGAAATTTAAAACTTCCGGTAGAAAGATAAGTTGTACTTTGATCGAACCAAAAACCTTTAAAATCTAGCTAGGGTCAGAGCTACACTTACCCCAACTAGTATCATGAAAATCAAAATGATAAAAGATAATCATTAAAGCTTAGCAATATTTCAAATTCCGCAACACATAGGTATGGAGGTTGAGACTATGATGGGTTTAGAAAAAGATACACATAAGGATGGGAAGAAAAGATAAAGGGTGGGTAAGAAATTGTGTTTATGGGTGGTTTGAAAATGGTTAAGGCATTGAGATTGGGTGGGAGAGTGAAACGGATGGAAAGAAAGAGAGGCAATGAAAGAATGGTTAGAAATGTGAACTTTCGGGGCAGATTGGTGAGAGGATCGAAAAGTTTGAAGGTGAAAAAGTGTAAAGGGAAAGATAAGGATAATTGCAGAATGAATTGCACACTACTTTGGATTTTCACTTGGATCACCTTTCTAAAAGGTTTTAGAAGTTGACCAAAATTGTTCTTGTTCACACCAATCATTCTCTGTTACATTTTCAGTAATTCTCAAGCTCTCCTAATGCTTCCATCTTAAGATTGATTGCTAAATTTCCTTTTCTTTAGCAATTTCTTGACTCTCCTACGGAACTCTATTTCACGTGGCCTATATTGAGTAAAAAAGTTTTGCACATCCTTAGCCCAATGGCCATCAGAACACGGCAAAATAAAAAACCTCAACATATGTCACGTTACTCTTATTGGACTCAAAGAAAGAAAAACCTAAAATCCTAAAAAGAAATCCTGAGGGTTTCAAAGAAGTAGTTCTGAGTTTAAAGTCCTCAGCTCGACGTTCCAAAAAATTATCCTTGTCAGTCATTATTCTTGGATCACGAGATATTGACCCCTCTGAGCACTATAAGAGGTGGGCTATCGCTGTTACGGATTAATACCCTTCCTTGGTTGTGAGACCTAGGAAACGACATTTATCCATACCATTTATCCAAAGCTCTTACCTCGGCTCTCATTTTAGGAATTAGTGAATTCTAAGAAACTCGGTTAACATTACGGTTACTAATTACGGTTTTGGCCTTGACAATAAGAAACAATGAATCAAAGTACTCCGAATAAGGTCGGTTATGTAGGCAAGCCTACGCCGTCTTATTCGTTGGAACATATGTGACAGTTCGGGCCAATCCGTCAAGATAAGCCCCGTTTAGCCCGAAGGCTTATCGGCTATGCTAAGTCTTGTCGAACTGGCCGTAACGTACATCACACGTGGAGGGGAGTCGATTGAGCCGAAGCTCGGTTGAACTCGCCCGGCCATGGTTAGACCATTTCCGAACCCATGTACTATGATTCGCGATTTCTAAATTGTCACCCAAAGCGTAATCTCGTTTCGTTTAAGGTGGGTTCACCGAGAAGCCATCACCATAAAACTCAACGAAAGCGAGAAGATTGTGTTCTCTCAAAACTCAACGTCTTCTTTAGATTTTGAATGCTTAAACTACACAATTTGTTGCTCCCATGGCCAGTAGAAGCAATCTCATGCATAGGACAATGAGATTTTAACAGAACTACGAGGAACTCTTTTTTCACTGCTTCCTTTCAACGACTACATGTTTTCTTACACCCTCGAGATGAGACAGATATGGGGCAAAACCTTTGACACAAATAAAATTATTCTTACAAACCAACTCCGGGCTAAGATTCATACTAAGGTTCATGTATAAGCTAACTTATGCTCAAAAAACCAAAAGGTAGTAAAACATAAGCAAAAAAAATGTAGTACCTTGCCTTCAACATTGTACCACGAAGAATTTAAGCCTTTAAAATTTTTTCGGAGCCATCTTTGTGCTTTAAAGGTATTGCTTCCATCTCTTTTCCCATCTTAGATTCGTAGCTCCACATGTTTGCTGGGTTATTTTCTCAGCGCCCGCGAAAAATTATTGACTTGGATTATTGCTTCCCTGGTTTACGCAAACGAGAAGAAAAACAAAACGACCGTAGACGATTTTAACATGGTTTCCCATGCCGCTATCGACCTACGGATTAAACATACGGGGATAAACGGACACACGAAGTCCCGAGAAAATAGAACCGGGCTCGCCGCGGCAACGAGAGCGCGCCTCGGCCGGGAGCGAAACCAGCTGTTCCAGATTCTGGAATTTTTACACATAGCAGACAACCAGAGGGACTCAATAACAGACTCTAAAACAGAAAACTCGACATGAATAGGAAAATTATTTATATATAAAATTGACCGTTGGTTCCCCGGCAACGGCGCCAAAAACTTGATCGGGGTCAATCAGGTTATAATATACTTGACCACCATAAACCAATACTAGCAAGAGGACTAGGCCCATCGTAGTATAGCTATAGTGAATCAAGGTCGATCCCACAGGGAACCAATTGTGGATCATCTTATATACAAACAATTAATTAAACATGTCAAGGACATAAAGGCGGTCTACGACCAACATAAGACAAGAAAGGTAAAGACACGACTCGACACAACGTAATTAACCTCCCCAATTATAGTCTTTATCGTTTGGACCTAGATAATTTATATAATAAACTGAACTTATTAACTTTCAATCCGTTTGTATCTATCTTAGATTTGGCTACGGGAGTCATCCTCTTTAACTTGACTTAGCACCGGTTAGGTTGCTAGATCACTATGCTACATTACGTGACTTCACCTTTTGGGTATCCATCTCATATAACTCGCACGCTTACGACACTAAGGATGCCGATATTAATCGTACACCTCGTCTAGGCAACATTCCTATGGTTAGGCGTACTTCCTAAGCGATTACTCAAGCTCTCGTCCAACTAGCAATTACCAAGTTATAGTCTCATGCTAATCTACGACGTATGTATAATCAGGTGCTAGCAATCCCCAAATATAAACCTACCTAGATAACGTTGAACGTCCGTGAAGAGCAATTCATAAGCCTACCTAAGAGTTTTATATTGGTATTTCCTTTTTACACATTTTAATTAAACTAAGCGAGTAACGTAGCCATAGCCATACCTACTGAGATAATAAATTCAACTAGGTTAACCTAACCATAAAGACGTGGCGTAATTAACGATGATGACGGTCGACCGGTGAATAGGCTCGGTCGACCGAATGACACCTTTCGGTCACCCGAATCGATTTCGTCCCCAGATTACATCTCTGAACATATCTCTCAGCGTTTCATCATACATAACAGATTAAACGGTAATTCGCACAGTATTCATATAAACTAACATAGATACGCATTAATTAAATCAAGTAGATTCATGAATAAATACTAAGTGTATGACGTAGGTTATGGGATCCTCATAGACAAGGTATCGCCACCTTCCTAACATCTTAGCCTAGATCTACATCATCTAGCTATGATTAACTAACTCAAACGATAAAGCATAATTGGGGGGACTAATTAATTAAAATAAAGAAGACAGAAAATAAAGGCTTACATATCGAAGCCCCTAAATTGCTGAAAAAACCTTCAATCAAAATTATGTATTTTGTTGTGTAATGTAATGGTTCAATGATATGATATTATAAATTTCGTAGCTGCTGCTTATATAGAGGTTGTAACCGACCTAGGGAGGATCTAGAAGATATACACGCAAAAATTCGATAACCGACCGAAAATCCCAACTCGGTCAACCGAAGCTCCCCACTCGGTCGACCGAAGCTATAGGCTCGGTCGACCGAACCTAACTTTGCACATGTTAATCGTTTTTCTCGTCTATCTTGCTCCCCACTGCACGCTTGCGTGTTGATCTGATTAATCTTTCATTTAATGCTCCGGTTTTCTTCCTCTATTATCTTGAGACCATTGATTGAATGACATTAATCCTCCCGATTTGTTGTGATCTGCAAAATAAACATTTATAGCATAATAAATCGCTCTTTTAATAATAAAAACAGCTAAATACCAAATATCATATTAATAATCACTTAACATTAAATAATAAATATAAACGAGTGATTTAATATGAAATATACATTATTAATCTCGATTTAAGGTCAACGTTGATGACTTTTACGGGTATAATTTGACCGTCATCAATCTTGACTTTGAAAGGCATAGTTGTTTTTAATTAACTTGTATACTGATTAGAGTGTTGTGTTTTCTTTTCACCTTTTTGCTCGGGACGATCAAAAGCTAAGTGGGGGGTAGTTCATAATTCTCTAAATGGTACCAATAATTGTACCCTTATTCACCCCAAATTCTGCTCAAGAGAGGATAGATAGGATCGTTATTATGTGGAATATATGTTAAATGTTATGTGCATGTTTCTAGGATCTTAATTCTACATCTATGTTATTTTCCCGAAGATTTGGTACCGTTTTTCTTGTTTTGCATGTTTTATAGGATGTACCAGATCTGGAGCATTGGAGAATGGATCTGGACCAAAAGAAGTATATTGGGCAAAGTGATTAAAGTCCAAGAAGAAGCCTGTTGAAGAAAAAGGAGAAAATTCGACCCGTTTTACCGAGGGCTAGGGCCGGTAAACCGGTGGCTTGTTTGACACGAAATTGATTCTGCCGCATTATCTAGGTCGGTTAGGGTTTTAGAGAGTCTTAAGTCGGTCACTGTATCTATATAAGGCCGCAATTACAGATTATTACATTGTTCTTCAATAGTATTAAATTACATTATACAATTTTGATGAAATAAAGTTATTCCAAGCTTTTAAGGAGTTGTTTCTGGTTTTCTCCCTTTCTCTACCATCTCTAGCTTGAGTAGATCGAGCTAGATTACCATTGTTGAAGGTATGAAGCTTTGAACGTTCCTTTTTGTCTTCAATATGGTAGATCTGTTCGTATTTATGTGTTTTAGTTAATCTGCATGTTTAAAGACTGTTGGAAATAAAATTTATGTTTTGATGATAATTCATCATATTTATTCAAAGTATTATCTTAACCCCATTGATGAAGTGCTGAAGCCAGCTGTTATAGTGAAAAGCTAAAAGATGTCTAGAACTGAATGTATAGGTTTTATTAGAGTCTGATATTTGTATAAGTAGCATCAGACAAGCATTGTAATAATTAGTGTGTTGTAAAACTGAAAAACTGGAAGTCATCTAGAAAACTAGAAATCACTAAGACGGAAACTGACTCAGAATATACCAGCATCAAACTGTAGAAAATAAGTTCGCCGAGGGACACAGACTCAGTTGGATTATATAGAAGACTAAAGGGACACAGACTCAGTTATTGAAGATTGAAGAACTGAGGGTTCAAACTCAATTATGAAGATTACAAGTCGAGACTGTAAAGTTAGACTTCATGCAAGATTGTGGTGACCTGAACTGACTTTATGGATCTTGTATGAAGACCTAAGAATCATAAGGACAATGAATTCTTAGATGATAATGAGTCATGGTGTACTCTGATTAAGTCAATTATAATCAGATGAAAACTGGAGTACTGATATTTGAAGAAGAGTAAAATCTCTGTTAACGCTCCAAGTCAGCTAGGAAACTGACAAACAATAAACTCAGTATAAAACTGATAAGGAAACTCGGTTTATAAGTCGGCCATCCAACAAACTGATCATACGGTCGAACGTTATAAAGGAAGCAATTTTATTGGATGAGTTACTGACACAGCAGAACGGTCAGAAAATATAGCCGTTACAAGAGAGACGTTGATACAATTCGAATTGAAGCCAGATGAACGTTGGACCTCACACTATAAATAGAAGACTTTTCACTAAGGATAAAAACAACGAATTAACAAGTATTATCAAGCAATTTTGTGCATTAGTCGTTTTATTCGAATTACTATCATCTCAGCGCTATCATATCTAGAAATTCTTCAAGTGTTCAAGCTACATAGATTTTATCAAGAAACAAACACTTTGAAGAACCACAAACAAGAATCAATTTATTGATTCTCAGCCCAACTTTGATTTTACATCAAAGGTTCTAGACTGTGAAGCAAACCGGGAAGGTTTTGCCAAGGACAGTTGTGACAAGCAGTCGGGTAGACTGTGTTTGTGGTGGTAGCTGGTGAAGAGGCAATTCAACCCTCCAAGGATCAGTGTTCAAGCAATTGAAGAACATCAATTCTACCTGTTCTACAACTGTTTAGATAGTGACGCTAGGGATTAGCCAATGACTATTGTTTAGGACTTTTTGTAACAGTTCACCTCAAGAAGTTCTAGTGGAAATTTTCCTCCGCACCACAGGGGAAGAGAGGACGTACATGATTACTCCACCTAGAACCTCTATAATACTTGTCTTATTTACTTTACGCACTTACTTACTTATTCAACATTTTGATAATTGATTGTTATACACCTCACAGTTCACAACTGACATTCATCAGAATTCAGTTTACTACACTCAGTTTTCACAGAGAATAACAAGATCAAGAAAAAGGCTAAAACTTAATCCGCTGCCGGTTGACTCAGTTTCAAGCTTAAGTCAGTTTGACTTAAACTCAGCTTAGTCAGCTTAACTCCACACAAGTTTAACTGAACCTTAATTTGTTTTAAATCCAGTTTTAGGGACAAGTTTATTCACCCCCCTCTAAACTTGTGTTAGCCTTTCCAAGGGACCAACAATTGGTATCGGAGCGGTGTTTCTTTGATAAGATATCAATTGCTCTATATCTCCTCTAGTTGTTCTCATTTGAAAGCTCAGTTTACAGTTGTTAAACAATCAATTTTCACTCACTCACTATGGATAACAATCAATATGCAAGACAGATGCTTATGTGCAACATGGACGATTTGACGAATATAAACATCGTATGCCAGGCCTTTCTAGCAGCTACTCATGATGAAATGATGGATGTACTCACTGATGGACCAATCCAGATCACTCACATGCAAACTGATGGTGAGAGACAAATTCGAGTTCCAAAGCTCAAATACGAATGGACCAGTGATGATCTCAAGCGAAACAATCTCAACAATGTTGCTATGGACTTTATTCTTAGAACTCTTGACAGCAACATGTACTTGAAAGTGAAAGAATGCACAACTGCCAAGGAAATGTGGGACAAACTACAACTTGTTTGTGAAGGAACATATTCAATTAAGGAAAACAAGATCTCTGTTGCAAAACAAAAGTTTGAAAATTTCAAGATGAAATCTGGAGAAACTATTGACCAGATGGAAACAAGATTCGGTGCTATCATGGATGAATTAGATCTACTCAAGATTGAATACACTAAGAAAGTTATCAACACAAGAATCTTGAAGGCATTACCAATGTCTTTGGAAGATGAAGGTCACTGCTATGGAAGAATCCAGAAGACTTGACATAGAAGATTCATTCAAAATCTTCTCAGACCTGAAAGCTTATGAATTCAGTGAAGATTTTACAAGTAAAGCTACAATAATCAAAGCTCTGGAAGAACCAAAAACCTCAGCACTTGCAACAGCATCAAATGACATTCTAGAAAACTCATCTAGCAATCTTCATGAATTGGATGAAATGGAAGAACCAATGGCTCTAATGATGAACAGAATTCGAAGAATGAAGAGTGGACATCCAGTCACTCAGAAGTTTATCAAAAGGACTCCTCAGAAAAGAAAAGACGATGAATATCTCTGTTTCAATCATGCAGAAACCTGGACATTATAAAGCTGAATGTCCAGAACTGACCAAGAAGACGCCACCAAGAAGAGTTGGTAGAAGAGCACTCCTTGCTGGAGATGAATCAGATTATGAAGCTGATACTGAAAGACTATCAGATGACACAGCTTTAATGGAACACATGGAAGATACAAATGAGGTATGTGAATCAAACTCTAAATATTCCTCAGCTCAGATTTCCATGCAAAATGCATGCTCTTCGATTACTGACTCCAATCCAAAAAATCAAGAATTAGAAGAAACACTTGATGAATTGATGAATCAACTAGTAATTATTCAAGCTGGTTATGAATCAATTAAAGCTGAGAAGGAAAGTCTAATTCTTGAAGTTGAAAGATTGAAGTCTGAATTAAAAGTGTTGAAACTGACTAAAACTGATAAAGAAAAGATTCGACATCGCTCGATCGCATCGACAACGAACAAGCTCGAATCATTTGCTCAATTAAGCTCAATTACTGGATTCAAATCAGGAAAACCATATGGAGACAAAACTGGTTTAGGATTTGATACACAACAATCTTCTAAGGATGGAACCGAAAAAGTGACAAACCTAGTACCAAAGCGGTATCAAGTTTGTAGATGAGAAACTTCCACAAGGCGAGAAAATTGTTGAACCAAGAAAAGCCGATATCACATAGGACAAATCGAGTTTTCCAAGAAAACAACCGGATTTACCAACAAAGGGAAACCAAATGGTAAATCGGTACGTATCTCAAGAAAACCGAACTGGGAAATCAACTACCAGGTCCACAAAAACCAATCAAGTCAAGAACCAGAAAAATTACAATCAGAGTAAATCCAAGAATGTCAATCATTCAAAGATTCACACATTCAGGAGGAAAGGAAGACTATATCCCACTGATGATGATTGGAATTTTACTGCATCTATTGGTAAAACTGATAATAACAATCATTCCAGACAGAAAACCTATCAAAGGTTTCAGTCCAAGACTCAGCAGAGGACTAATCTCAGTTCTCAGCAAAAGTTCCAGTACCAAGGTCAGTTCAGACCTCAGTACAAAAGGAATGACGGTTATCACTCTAGCTTTAATAATAGAAAGCAACATGGAAATAAGTTTCAGCCAAAAGATCTGAGAGATCATATAAATAAGAATCAGCCTGGTTCTACAAGAGTATGGATCGGTTCTTTGACTTACCAATTATCTCCAGTAAAACGCCCAAACTTGCTGCTGAATCTGAATCAGCCTGGTTCTACAAGAGTATGAACAGCTCTGGAGTACCAAACTCCATTCACGGGGTTATGGCTTGTAAACCAACCTCTATTATCGAATCCTATACAAATTCACAAAAGAGCCATAGGTCATCAATCGATCCTCGGACTACAAAGTCCGCAGAAACCGTAATGGGTAATGGATAAACCATACTCCCACTATTTTCTTGGTGGATCGAAATTCTGATCTAGTTTAGCAGTATTTAGTGTTATCACCAACAACCAAAGTTGGATGTGGTTTGATCTAATCAGTAAGTAACTACCTTGAGTATCCGTACTCTAAGGTTCAATAGGGAAGTCCATTCATTAATTCAAAATATAGAAACCAATTGATTTTAAATGCACTCTGATTTTAAGATGTGTTTTATATGAGTTTACAATAGATCTAACGGGTAAACGATGCCAACCCCAATTCATCTCTTCAACCACGACATTCATAAGCATAAAAATTAAACATATGCATCGGCCCCCAAAAAAATTGGGACAAAAAAATCTACATGTTTTACCACTCCTAGATCTAATATTTTATACGTATAAATATAGATCACCATGGCGACTGATACCACTGTTAGTAATACCATCCGCAACGGAAGCGATTTAAGGATCTAGATCTATAAAATACACGTAATAAAATAACTAGATCTACATCTACAAGGGGGTTGTAGATCATACCTCTTGGATCTCAAAATCCAAGTTGAAGAACCGCAAAGGATGAAAGTGAAGATGTGAAGAGCACCACGATCTTCCGATCGTGTGATCCAAGCAATTCCCGGTGGAAGGAATTCTCGACTCGAACCCTTCCGATATGCTACCCGGAAAAATCTCCAAGATTTCTCCCTAATCTCCCCTTGGCCGAAAAAATATTTTCTTCTCCTCTCTAAGAGGTGAAGTCGAAATATGTAGTGTGTTTTGGCTTGGGAGAACTCTCTTTATATAGGAGAGTAAAACTTAAGCCCCAAGGATTTTATAATTAATACAAAATCAATTATGATAATCCTATTAAATAAAAGATAATCCCAAAATATTCTAGAACAAATCTAAAATAATCTTTATCTTTATTTCTTACCATAAATATTTATCCAATAAATATTTTATGCACATGTCTTATTAATCACAAGAAAACTAATTTCTTGTTCCAAAAATAAGACATGGGGCGAAAATTACATGCATTGACCTAGTCAATATTAATTTTGCCATTACACAATAATTGGGCCAAGATTATGGAAAATGTCTTTTCCACATATTTAATTATTTAGCCCAACTAATTTAATAGTCCACTAAACAATTAATTCACATATCGTTTTAATAAAGTCCAACAAGAACTAATTAATATTATCAGGATTCGACGTCCGAGAACAGCTATGCTATATTAGGAGGCACGTCGGGGACCATGGACTGATAATCAGCGGCTCCGATAAATCAAATAAATAATTATAGAATAATTATATTCGATAAATCAATCACAAGAATATGCCACCATAATCCCGTGACTGCACTCCTCCGATTATGAGATTATATTTATCTCCTCACGAGAATAATAATAAGCGTCCATTGATATAATCATTACATATGGATTAATCCTCCATAGACTGGTTCATTCTAAATCGGGAAGTTACCGTTAACCCTTTTAGAACCTCTTATCCTTATTTACCATTAACCCCCTAGTGATCAATTAATTCATACAACTCACTGGTGATCAATCAGTGTGATATGAACTCGCGCGATCGATCAGTTTCTAGGATTAACAAATAAGGGAACTGTCTATCTACTTCCATAAATGGAAGGAATGGATTCCGTATCTGTGATAACACAGACTACTCACTCAATCCAGTACAATGCCAAGATGGGGTAATTCAGACCACAGACTCAGTGTAATCCTTAACCGTCAAGTCAAACTTCATACTGATTCAAGCAGTTGACTGTGATCACCTCAGGATTAAGATATATCCATAAATATGATCATCCATTGATTCGATAAGACTTCTCGATCACGGAATTATATCGTGAACTCTAATCAAATCGGTCCGCCCTATATGATATATCTATCATATATAAATGCCCCACCAGGTTCTCTTAACCGAAAGTCCGGATAGGACTATCACACCTTTTGTGTTACGGGCGCATTAATAGCACGTTAAAGGAGAGACCCGATACTCTCGATTAACTTCACTACGGGCTAATTGTATTTTAAGTACATCTTCACTAACTCAATCCTCCCGTGTATATACCATACACCGAGTTAAGTGATTACATAAACGATATACTTAGGGTTTTACGTAGTGTAAATACTATTGTCACATCGGTGATTATGAGAATAATAAATATGAATAACAATATCATTTCATTTATTAAATAAAACAATTACAAAATTGTCTTTCGGGCATCACACCTAACAATCTCCCACTTGCACGAAAGCATGTGATTAATTGTTTTAGAGCACACCCTATTATTTAAAATACAACAAACTACATCTCCCACTTGCTCTAAAGCAATGGAGACTTATCCCGTATTCTAGTACCCACTAAGCATGTCATAACCATTTCAGATTCCAAAGTACACTCCGAGTATGCCGTCGTAGGATAGGTCAGTGACTCGGGGAGCACCTACATCTAAATGTCATGGGTCTTAATGATTAGTCAGGTTGTCGGCTCGAGACGATCCGTAGAATCGAAACGTTACCGGTCCATCAAATCATGTGGTGCGAGTAAACACGAGCCCGAGATCGACTTAACGATCATCCTCAATCGACTTAAAGTCAAAATCGGTGTATCACACATATCCAGGTTCACACATGAATATGTCCGCATATTGTTCCTCGTTCTCTCAAGATACTAAAGGACATACTAAACTTGCTTTGTTAACCGCCGAATCTAAGATTCGATCAAAGTTGACGTTCAATAACCGACCATCTCTTACTAGAAAGAGAATCTATCCCATTTCTCCCGATCCGAAGATTTAGAGAGTCATTCCCGAGGCATAGGGTAGAACTTCCTCGTTGAATGTTGCATACACGGATGCATCATCTTAACCAATAAGATGGATGGGAAACCGGTGGTCGATTCTAATGAATTCGACCGAGTCAAACTCTTAAGAATGTTGTCCAAATCTCTGTTGCGAGAAATTGTGGTATTGTCGATTCGACTTCGAAAACACACCCATGTTGATTCCAACCGGTGCGGTGTTATCCTTCACAAACACTAATTTATATATTCACTACCGTACTAAAATTGATATCCGAGTCTACAAAAAACTTATCAATATTCGGTCAAATCCACATATTGTAGAAATATATGACTTCCAATGACCGAGAGGTTTGCTTTTTATCCACAAAGGACATAAGCCTTGACGGTCATCCCGTCATAAGTTCATAAGTCAATACCCTTCATTTCGAATGAATCCGGACTCCGTTTGTTTGGCAAGAAAGTCTTAGGGAATCACCCCTATTTTCTCGCTTTTGAACGAAATCATGCAATACCGAACTCATTCTACTCTTTTCCGTGTAGATCCAATTACTCCCACCGGGCCCGAGACGCTCGGTGGTTCTACAAGAGTATGAACGGGGTTGGAGTACCGAACTCCATTCACGGGGTTATGGCTATTAAACCAACCTCTATTATCGAATCCTATCTTGCTCACAAAAGAGCCATAGGTCATCAATCGATCCTCGGACTACAAAGTCCGCCGAACCCATAATGGGTAATGGGTAAACCATACTCCCACTACATTACGGGTGGATCGAAATTCGATCTAGTTTAGTAGTATTTAGTGTTATCACCAACAACCGATGTTGGATGTGGTCGATTTTAATCGCTTAGTAACTACCTTAAGTAAACGTACTTCAAGGTTTAAGGTTTTACTGTTCATAGACTCTATCGAAAGGACGCAACAGTATAACTGTCCCTTCCCGATTTCAAGAATCTTATAACAAACCTTTTTCTCAATGCTACAAGATATAGAACGATTGGTCACTGACCGAACGTGGTCGCGAAATTTCCAGACCTACCTTCAAGCACCGTGTGCTAAATGCTTATATTTATGGAAGTGGGGTGAACCGAATCCACACCTTATCCGTAAATTCCAAAGCATATTCTAGGTAGACTGGTTGGTCTTACATTTCAATGTAAACCGATATTTCGCTTCTAATATCTTTATTGAGTTAAGCAGTGTATTGTAGCACATCTAAAAAATATATAAGGCAATTTAACGGTTTCTCACTTAGTGAAAGCATTTCACTATGAGGCAGGCCGAGCATCAGTCCCTAGGACTATGTGATGGCCCATTTCTGAGTATAGAATACTCTATCTCTGTTGAAAACGAGAGAAACCTCAAAATATTTTGGATAAACTTACCGGAGTTTTTGAATAGTTATCGGACAAGAAGTCACTACTCGAAGCTCCTACTAGCTTGTTTCTTTCATCAGACCCCGAAGGTCATCATGAACAAGCTATGTTACTTCTTTATATCCATTATCCTTTCCGGATTGAAAGGAGACTTAGTCATTGAACCTTTGAGACAATATAACCGGATTTGGGAGAAAGGAATCACCCCGAGCCGGTCTTCAAGTCTTGTCTTTTAGGGACTATGCACTAACTATGGAATATGAAGAAGCGTTTATCTAAATATAGAAACCAATTGCTTTTAATAGTTCTTAAGATGTGTTTTATATACATATTTCAAATATTGTAAATGGTTTTGACTTTATCAAACAAAAGTCCGAGTCTTGGATTCGTACTACAAATGGTATATTCACTTTCTATACGACAAACAAATTATCGAATAGAAGGTAAATCCATTCGTTCCAACGAATCTTAAACAGAAAATAAATTTTCCGCGATATCCAAGGATTGAACCCGAGATTCATTTCCTTATTTCACTCCCACTATTCTAGCTAAAATTAATTGCCCGTTGTTTACTCTTTTAATCGTTGAATGCACTGCTACCTTGTTCTTCCAAAGAACTTAGCTCGAGAAAATCACCAAGGATTCATAGGTTGGTGATCCAAAATCACTTTCCTTATCCTATGATTTTCAGTTAATTAATTTTCGGTTCAGCCTTAAAGTTTTCTCAGTTTAGGTGGCTAACACTTTTAGACATATTCACCCATTCTTGACTTTCCGTGAATGGAAACAGTCTTGAACCAGCGGTTCGTTTGAGTAGACACTACTTTTGAACCGTGGGATGTCTATTTCGAGTGTTACTCGTCGAGACTTCTCGGATTTTCTAATATACCAGAAAAAACAACAAATTAAAGCTCCCACTAGTTTATCGGTTCCAAATACCGTCTAACGAGCAATGCTTTATTTTTATGAATTTCCGATTTTTTCGATTAGAAAATCTTTCGTACATAGTTCTATTGTTTCCAGAAAAACAACAAATCATAGAAACTCCCACTAGTTCATCGATTCCAAATATCGTCTAACTAGCAACATTTCATGACTTTCCGGTTTTTCAATTAGAACGGTTATGTGTGTAGTCAGTTACACTTTTCTAATGTTCTAGAAAAACAACAAATCATAAAGCTCCCACTAGTTCATCGATTCCAAATATCGTCCAACTAGTAACACTTCATGATTTTCCAATTTTTCAATTAGAAAATTACTCGTGTAATTACTACATACTCAAAATTCACTAGAAGAATTTTAAAGTCCAAAGTCACCTTTAAACTAAGTTTGTCTTCCGTTTGACAGGAATGACACTAGTGACATACCTATATGTCACTGGTTTTTAAAAGGCTTAAGAGAAAATATCTCTTTCGAAAATTAATTGCATTATCGATTAACTAGTTCAACGTCCTAGTTACTTTCCACTTTTTAACGAAGTCAATACTAGTCAATTATAAATTTTTAAGCAATTTAGTAAGGGATAATGCTGTAAATAAAATGACATAAATTAATTCAAGTTTAACACTACTATATTAATTTTAGGAATTGTAAACTAAAAATTAAGTCTACTCTACCATTCCAAGGTTTTAACCTCGCATCTCGGTGCCGCCTTAGGGTAGGTCAAAGAGATGACGGTTAAATCGAGACAATCTCATCAATGAATAACCCGTGAGAATCGAACATCCCACGAGAATCGAACATCCCTTTATTCATTGACTACCTTCCTTTTTTAGCCTAGATATTATCAAAAAATACCCATGATGAGTGTGACCTACTATATCGGATTTCTTAGGTACGCCCCGAGTATGCCGTCTTAGGATAGGTCAGTGACCCAACGAGTACCCGGAAATCCTATCCTTTCGGAGACCAAGCCATGAATGTTGATAGGGGCGAACACCATCCTTAGGGGGACGAAATCAAAGCGCCTCGAGGCGTCACCCTTCTCTCACTTACTTGTATCTATAGTAGAGGCCGTGGGGTTGGCTGTCGCCTCCCCCGCTCCCACTCAATATTTTGGAAGTGGTTGTGGGTTAACTAACCACGTCTTTTTGATGTTAACATAAAAGCACATCAAATCAAGGATTCCGAATGGTGTCGGTAACGTAGGCAAGCCTACCCGTCCTATTCGTTGGAACATATGTGACAGTCGGACGAAATCGGGTCAAGACGGCCTCATTGAGATAAGAAGGAATCACCCCTCCGTTCTCCGGTGTAGCTTAGTCTTGCCGGACCCCCGTGCATACATCACACTAGGAGGGTTAAGTCGGTCGAGCCTAGCTCAGTTGACCACCCAACCTATAAGCGAACCGTTTTTATCCAAGATTTATTGTTCTTTTACCATCATTCAATCTCGTAGACACTACGAATTGAAGAACGTGATCTCGTTTGGGCTTTAAGGCGGTTCACCGAGAACACACACCGAAAGGCTTAACGATTTCATAACCCGTCCTCGGATCTTTAATTAGTTACTAAATTTATTAATTACCACGTATTAATTAAATTTCAACTAATTACGCGAGTTTGTATACATGTCTATTTTAATTACCAAAATTAAAATTCTACATGTATGCATGGAGTGGATTTATGATATGATGCATGTCATGGCAATTCCGGTTTTATATCTATTTTATGATCAAACACATAAAAAATAAATGCGGAAAATTTAAACACCGAGATGGATCGTTGGCACCCCCGTATCTAATCTATTAGAAAATAAAAAACAACCAAAACCCTAACTAGGGTTTACTACTTTCTAACTAAATCTGCAGCTGTTCGAACTCTTCGACGATCGGCATACCAAACGAACTCGGATCGGGATGAAACTTTCCAGATCATATCTTCACTCCTTGAACTTCAATATGGACGGTTGGATCGGTTCTTTGACTTACCAATTATCTCCAGTAAAACGCCCAAACTTGCTGCTGAATCTGACTTTGACTGCACTGCATCAAGGACTTCCTGAGGCAGATCGGGAATCGAGATGAATCCCGATCGACCTGAAATTTTTATGGTACGTCCAAAACTCAAATTTGATCAATCTGAACGGTCGGATTTGCTTTTCAACGGTCCAAACTCTCCCAGAAAATCGAGGAAGTCACAGATAGTGTTTCTGTGAATCCTGCGTTTTTCTGTTACAGCAGCCTCTTCGCAGCATCAAACGGATATCGAAACGGACTCTGATCGATGCCAAAATTTGTGGAGTTGATCATCATCTTCTAATCTTGATTCTGACCGGAGGGATCTTCGTTTCAACGGTTCGATCAACGGGAAAAGAAAAAAATACTAAACAGCTACTAAACAGATCTATTTTCTGGAAATTAAAATTGCAATAAAAAAAGAATTACATAATTTCCTATACTCATATGGACGAATTCTCATCGTTTATATGAGTTTACAATAGATCTAACGGGTAAACAGTGCCAACCCCAATCCATCTCTTCAACCACGACATTCATAAGCATAAAAAATAATCATGCATGCGCCCCATTTAAAAAATTGGGACAAAAATCTACATGTTTTACCACTCCTAGATCTAATATTTTATACGTATAAATATAGATCACCATGGCGATCGCTACCACCGTTAGTAATACCATCCGCAACGGAAGCGATTTAAGGATCTAGATCTATAAAATACACGTAATAAAATAACTAGATCTACATCTACAAGGGGGTTGTAGATCATACCTCTTGGATCTCAAAATCCAAGTTGAAGAACCGCAAAGGAAAGAAGGTGTGAAGAGCACCACGATCTTCCGTACGTGTGATCCAAGCAACTCCCGGTGGAAGGAAATCCTCGTCTCGAATCCTTCCGATATGCTACCCGGAAAAATCTCAAAATTTTCCCCAAAATCCCCTTGGCCGAAATTTATTTCTTCTCCTCTCTAAGAGGTGAAGTCGAATTATGTATTGTGTGTTGTAAGGCTTGGGAGAACTCTCTTTATATAGGAGAGTAAAACTTAGCCTCCAAGGATTAAATAATTAAGTGATAATTATTACATTAATCCTTTTTCCAAATAAAAGATAAATAAAATGATTATCCCAAACAAATTAAGATAAATCATATTATTATCTAATATTCCATGAATTATCATTTAACAAATAAAAGATAAATCACACATTAAATAATTATCCAAGAAAACTAATTTCCTAATAATTAAATAATATAACAAAACATGCGCCACCAACCTTAATCAAATAAGGTCCACGCACATTTCATATATTTGACCAATGAAGTCAAAAGGTCAACACACTTATTCGGGCGAGTCGCATGAAAAAATGTCTTTTCCGTGTATTTAATTATTTAGTCCAACTAAACAATTAATTCACATATCGTTTTAATAAAGTCCAACAAGAACTAAATTAATATTATTAGGATTCGACGTCCGAGAATAGCTATGCTATATTAGGAGGCACGTCGGGGACCATGGACTAATAATCGGCGGCTCCGATAAATCAAATAAATAATTATCTTACGAACGAATAATTATATTCGATAAATCAATCACGGGAATATGCCACCATAATCCCGTGATCGCACTCCTCCGATTATGAGATTATATTTATCTCCTCACGAGAATAATAATAAGCGTCCATTGATATAATCATTACATATGGATTAATCCTCCATAGATTGTTCATTCTAAATCGGGAAGTTACCGTTAACCCTTTCTAGAACCTCTTATCCTTATTTACCATTAACCCCCTAGTGATCAATTAATTCATACAACTCACCGGTAGCTAATCGGTGTAATATGAACTCCATGGATCGATCGGTTTCTAGGATTAACAAATAAGGGAACTGTCTATCTACTTCCGAAATGGAAGGAATGGATTCCGTATACGTGATAACACGGACTACTCACTCAATCCAAGGTACAATGCCAAGATGGGGTAATTCGGACCACGGACTCGGTGTAATCCTTAACCGTCAAGTCAAACTTCATGCGATTCAAGCGGTTGACTGTGATCACCTCGGGATTAAGATATATACATAAATATGATCATCCATTGATTCGATAAGAATTCTCGATTACGGAATTATATCGTGAACTCTAATCAAATCGGTCCAGATACATATGATATATCTATCATATATAAATGCCCCACTAGGTTCTCTTAACCGAAAGTCCGGATAAGACAATCACACCTATTGTGTTACGGGCGCATTAATAGCACGTTAAAGGAGAGACCCGATACTCTCGATTAACTTCACTACGGGCTAATTGTATTTTAAGTACATCTTCACTAACTCAATCCTCCCGTGTATATACCATACACCGAGTTAAGTGATTACATAAACGATATACTTAGGGTTTTCGTAGTGTAAATACTATTGTCACATCGGTGAATATGAGAATAATAAATATGAATAATAATATCATTTCATTTATTAAATAAAACAATTACAAAATTGTCTTTCGGGCATCACACCTAACAATCTCCCACTTGCACGAAAGCATGTGATTAATTGTTTTAGAGCACACCCTATTATTTAAAATACAACAAACTACATCTCCCACTTGCTCTAAAGCAATGGAGACTCATCCCGTATGCTAGTACCCACTAAGCATATCATAACCATTTCGATTCCAAAGTACACTCCGAGTATGCCGTCGTAGGATAGGTCGGTGACTCGGGGAGTACCTACATCTAAATGTCATGGGTCTTAATGATTAGTCAGGTTGTCGGCTTGAGACGATCCGTAGAATCGAAACGTTACCGGTCCATCTAATCATGTGGTACCGAGTAAACACCGAGCCCGAGATCGACTTAACGATCATCCTCAATCGACTTAAAGTCAAAATCGGTGTATCACACATATCCAAGTTCATACATGAATATGTCCGCATATTATTCCTCGTTCTCTCAAGATACTAAAGGACATACTAAACTTGCTTTGTTAACCGCCGAATCTAAGATTCGATCAAAGTTGACGTTCAATAACCTGACCATCTCTTACTAGAAAGAGAATCTATCCCATTTCTCTTGATCCGAAGATTTAGAGAGTCATTCCTGAGGCATAGGGTAGAACTTCCTCGTTGAATGTTGCATACACGGATGCATCATCTTAACCAATAAGATGGATGGGAAACCGATGGATCGATTCTAATGAATTCGACCGAGTCAAACTCTTCAGAATGTTGTCGAAATCTCTGTTGCAGAGAGTTGTGGTATTGTCAGATTCTGACTTCAGATAACACACCCATGTTGATTCCAACTGGTGCAGTGTTATCCTTCCCAAACACTAATATATGTATGTATATATTCACTACTGTACTAAAATTGATATCCGATCTACAAAAGACTTATCAATATTCGGTCAAATCCACATATTGTAGAAATATATGACTTCCAAGTGACCGAGAGGTTTGCTTTTTATCCACAAAGGACATAAGCCTTGACAGTCATCCTGTCATAAGTTCATAAGGCAATACCCTTCTGTTCCGAATGAATCCAGACTCCGTTTGTTTGGCAAGAAAGTCTCAGGGAATCACCCCTATTTTCTGCTTTTGAACGAAATCAAGCAATACTAAGTGGTAAGAGAGTTCAAGGTCTGATTAACTCTCTACTTCTTAGGGAATTACCCCTAGACCACTCAAGCTTTGCTCTGAAAGATAAACTTTCCTAATCATTCTACTCTTTTCCGTGTAGATCCAATTACTCCCACTGGGCCTGAGACACTCAGGTGGTTCTACAAGAGTACCAACAGCTCTGGAGTACCAAACTCCATTCACAGGGTTATGGCTTGTAAACCAACCTCCATTATCAGAATCCTATACAGCTCACAAAAGAGCCATAGGTCATCAATCGATCCTCAGACTACAAAGTCCGCAGAACCCGTAATGGGTAAGGGATAAACCATACTCCCACTACATTCTGGGTGGATCGAAATTCTGATATAGTTTAGTAGTATTTAGTATTATCACCAACAACCGATGTTGGACGTGGTCTGATTTTAATCAGTTAGTAACTACCTTGAGTAAACGTACTGCAAGGTTTAAGGTTTTACAGTTCATAGATTCTATCAGAAAGGACGCAACAGTATAACTGTCCCTTCCCGATTTCAAGAGTCTTATAACACACCTTTTTCTCAATGCTACAAGATATATAACGATTGGTCACTGACCGAACGTGTTCGCAAAATTCCCAGACCTACCTTCAAGCACCGTGTGCTAAATGCTTATATTTATGGAAGTGGGGTGAACCGAATCCACACCTTATCCGTAAATTCCAAAGCATATTCTAGGTAGACTTCTCGGTCTTACATTTCAATGTAAACCGATATTTCTCTTCTAATATCTTTATTGAGTTAAGCAGTGTATTGTAGCACATCTAAAAAACTATATAAGGCAATTTAACGGTTTCTCACTTAGTGAAAACATTTCACTATGAGGCAGGCCGAGCATCAGTCCCTAGGACTATGTGATGGCCTATTTCGAGTATAGAATACTCTATCTCTGTTGAAAACAGAGAAACCTCAAAATATTTTGGATAAACTTACCGGAGTATTTGAATAGTTATCAGACAAGAAGTCACTACTCGGAAGCTCCTACTAGCTTGTATCAGACCCCGAAGGTCGTCATGAACAAGCTATGTGACTTCTTTATAACCATTATCCTTTCCCGATTGAAAGGAAACTTAGTCATTGAACCTTTGAGACAATATAACCAGTACGGGAGAAAGGAATCACCCCGAGCCGGTCTTCGGTCTTGTCTTTTAGGGACTATGCACTAACTATGGAATATGAAGAAGCGTTTATCTAAATATAGAAACCAATTGCTTTTAACGAGTTCTTAAGATGTGTTTTATATACATATTTCAGCGATTCTAAGTGGTTTTGACTTTATCAAACAAAAGTCCGAGTCTTGGATTCGTACTACAAATGGTATATTCACTTTCTATACGACAAACAAATTATCGAATATAAGGTAAATCCATTCGTTCCAACGAATCTTGAACGAGAAAATAATTTTTCCGCGATATCCAAGGATTGAATCCGAGATTCATTTCCTTATATCACTCCCACTATTATAGCTAAAACTAACTGCCCGTTGTTTACTCTTTTAATCGTTAAATGCATTGCTACCTTGTTCTGCCAAAGAACTTAGCTCGAGAAAATCGCCAAGGATTCATAGGTTGGTGATCCAAAATCACTGTCCTAATCCTATGATTTTCAGTTAATTAATTTTCGGTTCGACCTTAAAATTTTCTTAGTTTAGATGACTAACACTTTTAGACATATGCTCCCATTCTTGACTTTCCGTGAATGGAAACGAGTCTTGAACCGGCGGTTCGTTTGAGTAGACACTACTCTTGAACCGTGGGATGTCTATTTCGAGTGTTACTCGTCGGGACTTCTCGGATATCATAACATTAAAGCTCCCACTAGTTTATCGGTTCCAAATACCGTCTAACGAGCAATGCTTTATTTTTATGATTTTACGATTTTTTCGATTAGAAAATCTTTCGTACATAGTTCCAATGTTTCCAGAAAAACAACAAATCATAGAACTCCCACTAGTTCATCGATTCCAAATATCGTCCAACTAGCGATATTTCATGACTTTCCGGTTTTTCAATTAGAGCGGTTACGTGTGTAGTCAGTTACACTTTTCTAATGTTCTAGAAAAACAACAAATCATAAAGCTCCCACTAGTTCATCGATTCCAAATATCGTCCAACTAGTAACACTTCATGATTTTCCGATTTTTCAATTAGAAAATTTCTTGTGTAATTACTACACACTCAAAATTCACTAAAAGAATTTCAAAGTCCGAAATCACCTTTGATCAAACTAAGTTTGTCTTCCGTTTGACACGAATGACACTAGTGACATACCTATATGTCACTTTGGTTTTTAAAAGGCTTAAGAGAAAATATCTCTTTCGAAAATTAATTGCATTATCGATTAACTAGTTCAACGTCCTAGTTACTTTCCACTTTTAACGAAGTCAATACTAGTCAAGTATAAATTTTAAGCAATTTAGTAAGGGATATAATCTTGTAAATAAAATGACATATATTAATTCAAGTTAACACTACTATATTTATTTTAGGAATTGTAAACTAAAATTAAGTCTACTCTACCATTCCAAGGTTTTAACCTCGCATCTCAGTGCCGCCTTAGGGTAGGTCAAAGAGATGACGGTTAAATCGAGACAATCTCATCAATGAATAACTTGTGAGAATCGAACATCCCACGAGAATCGAACATCCCTTTATTCATTGACTACCTTCCTTTTTTAGCCTAGATATTATCAAAAAATATCCTTTATGAGTGTGACCTACTATATCGGATCTCTTAGGTACGCCCCGAGTGTGCCGTCGTAGGATAGGTCAGTGACCCGACGAGTACCCGTAAATCCTATCCTTTCGGAGACCAAGCCATGAATGTTGATAGGGGTGAACACCATCCTTAGGGGGACGAAATCAAAGCGCCTCGAGGCGTCACCCTTCTCTCACTTACTTGTATCTATAGTAGAGGCCGTGGGGTTGGCTGTCGCCTCCCCCGCTCCCACTCAATATTTTGGAAGTGGTGGTGGGTTAACTAACCACGTCTTTTTGATGTTAACATAAAAGCACATCAAATCAAGGATTCCGAATGGTGTCGGTAACGTAGGCAAGCCTACCCGTCCTATTCGTTGGAACATATGTGACAGTCGGACGAAGTCGGGTCAAGACGGCCCCATTGAGATAAGAAGGAATCACCCCTCCGCTCTCCAGTGTAGCTTAGTCTTGCCGGACCCCCGTGCATACATCACACTAGGAGGGTTAAGTCGGTCGAGCGAAGCTCATTTGACCACCCGACCTATAAGCGAACCGTTTTTATCCAAGATTTATTGTTCTTTTACCATCATTCAATCTCGTAGACACTACGAATTGAAAACGTGATCTCGTTTGTGCTTTAAGGCGGTTCACCGAGAACACACACCGAAAGGCTTAACGATTTCATAACCCGTCCTCGGATCTTTAATTAGTTACTAAATTTATTAATTACCACGTATTAATTAAATTTCAACTAATTACACGAGTTTGTATACATGCCTATTTTAATTACCAAAATTAAAATTCTACATGTATGCATGGAGTGGATTTATGATATGATGCATGTCATGGCAATTCCGATTTTATATCTATTTTATGATCGAACACATAAAAAATAAATTGCGGAAAATTTAAACACCGAGATGGATCGTTGGTACCCCCGACTAACCTATTTTCTAAGAAAAGGTAAAACTAATTCTAAGTCTTCAAATCTCGATCTTCGATCTTGATCTTGAAACTTCCGGATCTTCAAAGCTTCGATCTCGACACGAACTACGAACGACGAGAGAGGAGGCCGTAATATACCAATATATTTAAAATATATCTATATTATCAAATTGTTTTATAAAAAACTTATTAAATTTTTTTTTTTTTTTAAGTAATGTCGGCAAACCAATTAGGTTATATAAAAAATTTAAGCTGCCGCCTTATAAAAAAAATTAAGCTGCCCTTTTTTTTTTTTTTTTTTTTTTTTTTTTTTGTTGTTGACCTAATGGTCAAATTAGATCAAAGTTAAAAAAAAATGTTATTGCCGCATGATCTAAAAGAAACCCTAGCAACATGCAATGCAACCAAAAAAAAAAAAATTTGCCGCATCTTTGTAAATAAAAATTCTGCCGAGCCGTATATTAAAAAAAAAAACAATTTCGGCCTCCTCCCGTTTTTACCTTCTTGATGATCTTCAACACCATGATCTTCGTCGTCTCGAACCCGGATCAAAATTAAAATTACAAAGGAGCCATCTTTACAATTTTCGAGTTGCATAAAATTAAATTACAAGTCCTATGCTCAAGTGATACTAATCAAAAGAGCTATAAAATAGATCTACGGGTAAACAATACCAACCCCAATCCATCTCTTCAACCAAGACAATCGCAACATAAAAAAAATACATACATGTGCATCGGCCCCAATAAAAAAATTGGGACAAAAAATCTACATGTTTTACCACTCCTAGATCTAATATTTTATACGTATAAATATAGATCACCTTGGCGACTAAAATATTATACGGATCCTTAAATCACTCCTAGATCGTGGTTAAGAGAACGGAAGCGATTTAAGGAGGCACTGGGGCGCTCATTTCGGCTAAAGCAGTGGGAGCTGTGGATTTGCATTTCAATAATAGAATTTTACATTTAGACAATGTTTATTTTATTCCCAATTTCAGGAGAAATTTGATTTCTTATTCTGCCTTGGTTGAACAATCATTTTCTGTTTCATTTATGAATGGTGAATTTGTTATTTCAAAAAATGGTTTTGAATTATGTTCAACTACGAATGAAAATGGTTTATATTTTGTAAAACCACATAAAGCTCCCCTACTTAATTCTGAAATGTTTAAAACCGCTCATCAAAGATCTGCTAAAAGGCAGAAAGTTTCTCAAATAAAAGAAGATAAAACATACTTGTGGCATCTAAGGCTCGGCCATATTTCCTTGGAAAGACTCAAAAGACTAGAAAAGGCTCATGCCTTAGGTGAGTCATCTGTTGACACACTGCCTGTCTGCGAGTGTTGCCTGGAGGGAAAAATGACTAAGCGTCCCTTCTCATCAAAGGGTAAAAGGGCCACAGGAACTCTAGACTTAGTGCATTCAGACCTTTGTGGTCCGATGAACGTACAAGCTAGAGGCGGATACGAGTATTTCGTGACTTTCATTGATGACTACTCGAGATTCGGTTATGTTTATCTGCTGCATAGGAAATCCGAGGCTTTTGGAAAGTTCAAGGAGTTCCAAGCAGAAGCCGAAAGGCAACTAGGCAAGTCATTGAAATGCCTCCGTTTGGGTTAACTAACCACGTCTTTTTGATGTTAACATAAAAGCACATCAAATCAAGGATTCCGAATGGTGTCGGTAACGTAGGCAAGCCTACCCGTCCTATTCGTTGGAACATATGTGACAGTCGGACGAAATCGGGTCAAGACGGCCTCATTGAGATAAGAAGGAATCACCCCTCCGTTCTCCGGTGTAGCTTAGTCTTGCCGGACCCCCGTGCATACATCACACTAGGAGGGTTAAGTCGGTCGAGCCTAGCTCAGTTGACCACCCAACCTATAAGCGAACCGTTTTTATCCAAGATTTATTGTTCTTTTACCATCATTCAATCTCGTAGACACTACGAATTGAAGAACGTGATCTCGTTTGGGCTTTAAGGCGGTTCACCGAGAACACACACCGAAAGGCTTAACGATTTCATAACCCGTCCTCGGATCTTTAATTAGTTACTAAATTTATTAATTACCACGTATTAATTAAATTTCAACTAATTACGCGAGTTTGTATACATGTCTATTTTAATTACCAAAATTAAAATTCTACATGTATGCATGGAGTGGATTTATGATATGATGCATGTCATGGCAATTCCGGTTTTATATCTATTTTATGATCAAACACATAAAAAATAAATGCGGAAAATTTAAACACCGAGATGGATCGTTGGCACCCCCGTATCTAATCTATTAGAAAATAAAAAACAACCAAAACCCTAACTAGGGTTTACTACTTTCTAACTAAATGCAATTTGTTCGAACTCTTCGACGATCGGCATACCAAACGAACTCGGATCGGGATGAAACTTTCCGATCATATCTTCACTCCTTGAACTTCAATATGGACGGTTGGATCGGTTCTTTGACTTACCAATTATCTCCAGTAAAACGCCCAAACTTGCTGCTGAATCTGAATCAGCCTGGTTCTACAAGAGTATGAACAGCTCTGGAGTACCAAACTCCATTCACAGGGTTATGGCTTGTAAACCAACCTCTATTATCAGAATCCTATACAGCTCACAAAAGAGCCATAGGTCATCAATCGATCCTCAGACTACAAAGTCCGCAGAAACCGTAATGGGTAATGGATAAACCATACTCCCACTATTTTCTTGGTGGATCGAAATTCTGATCTAGTTTAGCAGTATTTAGTGTTATCACCAACAACCAAAGTTGGATGTGGTTTGATCTAATCGATAGTAACTACCTTGAGTATCCGTACTCTAAGGTTCAATAGGGAAGTCCATTCATTAATTCAAAATATAGAAACCAATTGATTTTAAATGCACTCTGATTTTAAGATGTGTTTTATATGAGTTTACAATAGATCTAACGGGTAAACAGTGCCAACCCCAATTCATCTCTTCAACCACGACATTCATAAGCATAAAAATTAAACATATGCATCGGCCCCCAAAAAAATTGGGACAAAAAAATCTACATGTTTTACCACTCCTAGATCTAATATTTTATACGTATAAATATAGATCACCATGGCGACTGATACCACTGTTAGTAATACCATCCGCAACGGAAGCGATTTAAGGATCTAGATCTATAAAATACACGTAATAAAATAACTAGATCTACATCTACAAGGGGGTTGTAGATCATACCTCTTGGATCTCAAAATCCAAGTTGAAGAACCGCAAAGGATGAAAGTGAAGATGTGAAGAGCACCACAGTCTTCCGATCGTGTGATCCAAGCAATTCCCGGTGGAAGGAATTCTCGACTCGAACCCTTCCGATATGCTACCCGGAAAAATCTCCAAGATTTCTCCCTAATCTCCCCTTGGCCGAAAAAATATTTTCTTCTCCTCTCTAAGAGGTGAAGTCGAAATATGTAGTGTGTTTTGGCTTGGGAGAACTCTCTTTATATAGGAGAGTAAAACTTAAGCCCCAAGGATTTTATAATTAATACAAAATCAATTATGATAATCCTATTAAATAAAAGATAATCCCAAAATATTCTAGAACAAATCTAAAATAATCTTTATCTTTATTTCTTACCATAAATATTTATCCAATAAATATTTTATGCACATGTCTTATTAATCACAAGAAAACTAATTTCTTGTTCCAAAAATAAGACATGGGGCGAAAATTACATGCATTGACCTAGTCAATATTAATTTTGCCATTACACAATAATTGGGCCAAGATTATGGAAAATGTCTTTTCCACATATTTAATTATTTAGCCCAACTAATTTAATAGTCCACTAAACAATTAATTCACATATCGTTTTAATAAAGTCCAACAAGAACTAATTAATATTATCGGGATTCGACGTCCGAGAACGACTATGCTATATTAGGAGGCACGTCGGGGACCATGGACTGATAATCAGCGGCTCCGATAAATCAAATAAATAATTATAGAATAATTATATTCGATAAATCAATCACAAGAATATGCCACCATAATCCCGTGACTGCACTCCTCCGATTATGAGATTATATTTATCTCCTCACGAGAATAATAATAAGCGTCCATTGATATAATCATTACATATGGATTAATCCTCCATAGACTGTTCATTCTAAATCGGGAAGTTACCGTTAACCCTTTTAGAACCTCTTATCCTTATTTACCATTAACCCCCTAGTGATCAATTAATTCATACAACTCACTGGTGATCAATCAGTGTGATATGAACTCGCGCGATCGATCGGTTTCTAGGATTAACAAATAAGGAACGTCTATCTACTTCCATAAATGGAAGGAATGGATTCCGTATCCGTGATAACACGGACTACTCACTCAATCCAAGGTACAATGCCAAGATGGGGTAATTCGGACCACGGACTCGGTGTAATCCTTAACCGTCAAGTCAAACTTCATACCGATTCAAGCGGTTGATCGTGATCACCTCGGGATTAAGATATATCCATAAATATGATCATCCATTGATTCGATAAGACTTCTCGATTACGGAATTATATCGTGAACTCTAATCAAATCGGTCCAAATTTCTATATGATATATCTATCATATATAAATGCCCCATTAGGTTCTCTTAACCGAAAGTCCGGATAGGACTATCACACCTATTGTGTTCGGGCGCATTAATAGCACGTTAAAGGAGAGACCCGATACTCTCGATTAACTTCACTACGGGCTAATTGTATTTTAAGTACATCTTCACTAACTCAATCCTCCCGTGTATATACCATACACTGAGTCAAGTGATTACATAAACGATATACTTAGGGTTTTCTGTAGTGTAAATACTATTGTCACATCGGTGATTATGAGAATAACAAATATGAATGATAACGTCAATTCATTTATTAAATAAAACAATTTCAAAAATTGTCTTTCGGGCATCACACCTAACAAGACAAACCTGGATACACCAGAGGTTATGGCACCTTAATCAGGAATGGACTTACAATGAAGAATGTATCTTATGTAGAAGGACTACACTACAATCTACTCAGCACTAGTCAATTTTGTGATATGGGATACAAAGTTACTTTCGACAAAGAATTCTGCGTTGTCGTCAGTGAATCAGCTTATCAAGTGGTCCTAGCCGGAAGAAGAAAAGAAAATATGTATGTAGTAGATTGGAAAACAGCCGTTGCTGAAACCTGTTTGCTTGTGCATAATAAATCAGAAATCAGTTGGCTATGGCACAAGAAACTGAGTCATCTTAATTTTGATGACATCAACACACTTGTTAAGAAGCAGTTAGTCATTGGGCTACCAGAAATATCATATAAGAAAGACAGCTTATGTGATGCATGTCAAGA
This sequence comes from Gentiana straminea, assembly GCA_036785695.1. Taxonomy (NCBI): domain Eukaryota; kingdom Viridiplantae; phylum Streptophyta; class Magnoliopsida; order Gentianales; family Gentianaceae; genus Gentiana; species Gentiana straminea. The sequence continues at coordinate 4,344,462 of JAVUPR010000483.1, read as the reverse complement.
AGGAAAGCAAACAAAAGCAAGCTTCAAGACCAAATCTCAGCATTCAACAACCAGACATCTAGAATTCCTACACATGGATTTATTTGGACCTATTACACCAATAAGTATCAGTGGAAAGAAGTATACATTGGTGGTAGTAGATGATTTTTCAAGGTACACTTGGGTAATCTTTTTAACCAAGAAAAGTGAAACCAAGCAAAGACTCACAGAACTACTCAAAAGACTTCAGAATCAGAAAGGAGTTTCAGTTGTGAAGATAAGATCATAAAATGAACTGAATTCCTCAACAGTGTGATTATTGAATATTGTGAAGAAAATGGTGTTTTACACTAACTTGCTGCCACAGGAACACCTCAACAGAATGGTGTAGCTGAAAGAAGAACTAGAACGCTCAAAGAAGTTGGGAGGACTATGATCTGTGAAGCTAAACTACCTGAAAGATATTGGGCGAAGCGCGAAACACAGCTTGTTATACTCAGAACAGAGCTCTCATGAACAAAAGACGTGAGAAGACTCCTTATGAAATTTGGAATGGAAGAAAACCAAATGTTTCATACTTTCATGCTTTTGGAAGCAAATGTTTCATACACAACAATGGAAAAGATCAACTTCATGTTTTTCAGCCCAAGGCTGATGAAGGAATTTTTCTAGGATATTCAAGTGTCAGCAAAGCTTTTAGAGTACTAAATAAAAGGACACTCAAGCATGAAGAATCAATACATGTAGTATTTGATGAACCAAACTTCCAAGGTGAAACAACTGAAGACCGACAAGAACCAGTTTCTCAGTCTCAGTTACCAGTCATGCCAGAACCAGTTTCAGTTGACATTGGAAGACTACAAATTTCAGAATGTTCAGATCAAGCTCAGTCTCAGTTTCCAACTACTCATCAAACCACACCTGAACTTCATGTTCCTGATCCAACTGAAGAAATTCAAGAACCAGTTCTTGAAGAACCAGTCGAACAAGACATAAATCCTTTGATGCAAACACCCACATATCAATGGATGAAAGATCACCCTGAAGAACAAGTAATTGGTTATACTCAAACCGGCGTTCGAACAAGACATCAATTAGATGCAATGATTGCGTGTTTTCTATCTCAATCAGAACCTAAAGAAATTGAAGAAGCTTTGAAAGATCCAGACTGGATATTAGCTATGCAAGAAGAACTCAATGAATTCGAGAGAAATCAAGTATGGGAATTGGTAGATAGACCAGTTCATGTTAATATCATTGGAACCCAATGGGTTTTCAGAAATAAACTTGATGAAGATGGGAATATCATCAGAAAAAAAGCTAGACTTGTAGCTAAAGGATACTCTCAAGCTGAAGGCATAGACTTTGATGAAACCTATGCACCAATTGCAAGATTAGAAGCAATCAGATTATTCCTTGCCTTTGCAGCTCACAAGAAATTCAAGGTTTATCAGATGGATGTTAAAAGCGCATTTCTAAATGGAATTCTTGAAGAAGAAGTTTATGTTCAACAACCACCTGGATTTGAAATCAAAGATCAAGCTGAAAAAGTCTACTAAGGAAAGCTCTATATGGACTTAAACAAGCACCAAGAGCTTGGTACGAAACTCTATCTCAGTTTCTGGTGGACAATGGATTTATCAAAGGAACAATCGACAAAACTTTATTCAGGATGAAGAATGGAGAAGATACTCTACTTGTTCAAATTTATGTTGATGATATCATTTTTGGATCAGAAAATGAACAGCTTTGTGAGAAATTTGCAAGTTTGATGAAAAGAAAATTTCAAATGAGTATGATGGGAGAATTAAATTACTTCCTTGGTTTACAAGTCAAACAGTTAGATGATGGAATTTTCAGTCACCAAACAAAGTATACAAGAGAACTTATCAAAAAGTTTGGTATGGAAAAATCTACTGGAATTTCTACACCAATGGGGACCAACATCAGGCTAGACGAAGACAAAGAAGGCAAGGATGTTGATCAAACACTCTACAGAAGGATGATTGGAAGCTTACTCTATCTTACAGCAAGTAGACCAGACATATCTTTTACTGTCGGTGTATGTGCAAGATTTCAGTCCAAACCAAAGGAAAGTCATCTCACAGTTGTGAAAAGGACATTGAAATATTTGAAAGACACAGATGGAGTCGGAATATGGTATTCAAAAGAAGGAGAATTCAAGATGATTTCTTATTCAGACTCAGATTATGCTGGATGCAAAGTGGATAGAAAAAGCACATCAGGCACATGTCAGTTACTAGGAAACAGGCTTGTGTCATGGTTTAGCAAGAAGCAAAACTCAATTTCAACTTCAACGTAAAGCCGAGTATATAGCAGCTGGAAGTTGTTGTGCTCAAGTTTTATGGATCAGACAGCAATTAAGAGATTATAGGATAGAAGAAGGAACAATTCCCATAATGTGTGATAACATAAGTGCAATTGCAATCACTGATAATCCAGTGTTACACTCAAGAACAAAACACATTGATGTGCGTCATCACTTTATAAGAGATCATGCAGAGAAAAAGGATATAACAGTTCTTTATGTACCTACTGAAGATCAGTTGGCAGATATCTTTACAAAGCCATTGGATAAAGAAAGATTTGCCAAATTAAGAACTGAGTTGGGAATAATCAAAGTCAGTTAAATCAGTTAAGCCAGAGATTCGTCAAGGGTATTAATCTTTGTTATGTTGGGTGGACTCACTTAACAAATTAGTCATTGACATCAACAATCTCAAACTGATTAACTGAAACTGAAAATTTGATGGAACTGGACATTATTTCTAAAACTGACCACATCATCAGTTTCTATTCCAGTCAAATTTAGTCAAAGGTTGATATGATAAAATCAACAGCGGTTATGTCGCATTAAATTACCGCAGTTCTTTTTGTCAGAATTTCGCGTGTACACCCCACGATTGTCAGAACAGTACATGCATCGGTTACCCAAAACCATCATGGAATTTGAAAAGTTGTACTACTCAACCGCCAGAATTTCCTACCTATTTATTCAACCTCCGTTCACATTATTTCCAATCAAAATTCAAATCCTCATCCCTTTCCAGAAAACAAAACAAACCTTTCAAAATCTCTCTTCTCAAAAATCAATCTTTGCATTCACATTCAAACATGGTCACTTCAGAAAAATCATAACAAGAAAGATTAATAACAGAGTTAGATGAACTGACATTCGAAATGTATGAAGCTCTGTGTCAAAACACTCTGTTAGCAAGCTGGGTATGTGATAAAATTAAGAAACAACCAGGCTTGAGAAACATTCTGGAAGTTAAGTTCAAAGAAGAACATGATGTAGAAGGAATTTTGTAATTTTGGCAAAATATGCGTTTGGTACGAGACTCTCTGATGACCATAGTTCGTGGAGATCGCATTGTTCTCAATGAAAGCATCATAAGGACACTCTTTGGCTTCACAAATTCAACTGTGAAAACAACAGATTGGACTGCTCTACCATTGAAAAGAGAAGCTTTTCTTGATCTACTTAATTTTTCTACAGAACCAATCGAACCTGGTATTCATGTAGACAAAATCAAGCTAGAATTTGGACACCTCAGCAGATGGCTCAGCAAACACGTCATTGGGAAATCCAAAGGAGTTAGTATACTGTCAGAAGAAAATATTTATCTCATGAACATAATCTGGGATGGAATAGAATTCAATTGGGCAGGCTATATTGTCAATCAGTTTAAGAGACAACATTAGGCTGAATTAGACAGTGCAAGACGAGCTCAAGCTGAAGGACAAGAATCTGCTGACAGATTCCGACTGAAAAAGACACTCACTGGAATCATTCAGTTTTACTTAGAAAGAATCAAGGAAGGGAAGCAAGCAAGGAAATCTGCACCTGCAAAGGAAATCACAGGAACAACTTTCCAACCTGAAGCAAGTCAGAAAACTGTATCTCAGCCGGAAGCTGTACACAAAGGGACTAAGCGAAAGGCTGAATCGGTAGAAGCAAGATCAGTTGTAAGATTCTTGTACCCAGAAATCTCAAGAGAGAAAGCACCAACTGAGGGGGAACAGCAACAACAACTGAAAACTGAAGTTACACAAGAAAAGGTCACTACTGACCATACTTCTCAGTTACAGCATCAATCAGTTCAGCAAGCAACACCAATTTTTGAAGCTGATCGAATCATCAAGCTGATGAAGATGAAACTTAAACCAGAGGATTCTCGAGATGTTAGTCTACAGACTGAAGAAAAACTACTCTCGGAGAAATTGGAAGTTAGAGATCTATATGCTCTGTTTCTTATTTCGGAATTTCTTGACAATTGTTTCAAAAGATTCACTGAACTAGCAAAAAGAAGAGAATCAGGCACATCATCTACCTCGAAAGATACTTCAAAGAAGAATGATGATGATAAAGATGATGAATCAAGAAAAGAAGCTGATAAGACTACAACTTTGCAAACAGAAACTCAACCTCAACCTCTAGCAATGCAAACTGTATCTCAGCAAGAAGGATTACCAGATGGAGATCAGACAAATGACAATCAGGAAGCAGCTGATGGAACTGCCAATCAACAACTGATGATTATTAAAGATAATACTCAGTTTAAGGATCCAATAGAAGATACTTATGATCCTTCTGACATCCTCACAAAGGATGAATTGGAAAAAGTACATGAAAATTTGAAGATTGTGCTTAGTAACAAGGATGCACAAAATGATCTTTTATCAAATATTTCTGGATATCTCGATTATAGAACAAGAGCAGATGTTTCAGTTCATGCAAGACTAGAGATGATCCACAAGTCAAGTTCAAGTTCTGCTTCGGAAATTTTGTTACTCAAACAAAAACTTGAAGACTCAACCGCAGTAGATAGGGAAACACATGCCCAAGCTCACTGGCATATGAATCAGCATATCTATGGGTTAGAAACTCAGCTCAAGGAGGTACTTGCTTCTCAGCAACGGATCTCTGCGAGATCAACAAGCAACCCATGCCCCGGTAGATCGGTTATATGATGCCAAAAAGGGGAAGTCAAGAAGAAAAGTGAAGTTACTTGGAGAAATGAAGCGACTTGAAGATGAATTGCAAAGATACAAATCAGATCCTAAATTCTTAAGGAAAGAACTCTCTGACAAACAGCTCATTGAAAAGTACAGTCAACCTGGAGATAGAAGAGTTACTCTAACAAAGGATATATGGATGAAGTTTACCAACGATCACAATCCTATCAAAGCTAAGTACAGGGACAGGACAACTGAAGAATCCTTGAACTACTTTTTATCTGATTTATTCTCAAAGCAGAAAATGGCACAATATAAGAAAAATCAGAGGATTGATGATAAACTGAAGATTAAAGACAAGACTGAACAAATGAAAGCAGATGTAGTGGAATTTGAAAATTACTACTTGAAAGAATCAGTCTTACCAAAACTAATTCAATGGAGAAGATGGAAAGAAGTAAGTCAAGTTGACTACAATAAGACTTTTTCAAAGATAGACTCCAAGCTAGAAGATGATTTTCGTATGTATGACAAAGCAAGAAAATTTGATTTAGTCATGCAAACAGCACAGAAGAGAACTTAGTATCTGGTTACACTATTTTGAACAAAAATGTAACTATTCCTGTTTTTGCTCATTCTAATGAAATCCAGTTTACAGTTTTACATTGTTTTATATTGTTTTGATCTTTAAGCTTTTCTTTTAGGGAGAGTTTTGGCATCATCAAAAAGGGGGAAATTGTTGGAAATAAAATTTATGTTTTGATGATAATTCCTCATTTTTATTCAAAGTATTATCTTAACCCCATTGATGAAGTGCTGAAGCCAGCTGTTATAGTGAAAAGCTAAAAGATGTCTAGAACTGAATGTATAGGTTTTATTAGAGTATGATATTTGTATAAGTTACATCAGACAAGCACTGTAATAATTAGTGTGTCGTAAAACTGAAAAACTGGAAGTCATCTAGAAAACTGGAAATCACTAAGACAGAAACTGACTCAGAATACACCAGCATCAAATTGAAGAAAATAAGTTCGCTGAGGGACACAGACTCAGTTGGCTTATATAGAAGACTGAAGAACCGAGGGACACAAACTCAGTTATTGAAGATTGAAGAACTGAGGGTTCAAACTCAGTTATGAAGATTACAAGTCGAGACTGTAAAGTTAGACTTCAGGCAAGATTGTGGTAACCTGAACTGACTTTATGGATCTTGTATGAAGACCTAAGAATCATAAGGACAATGAATTCTTAGATGATAATGAGTCATGGTGTACTCTGATTAAGTCAATTATAATCAGATGAAAACCGGAGTACTGATATTTGAAGAAGAGTAAAATCTCAGTTAACGCTCCAAGTCAGTTAGGAAACTGACAAACAATAAACTCAGTATAAAACTGATAAGGAAACTCAGTTTTATAAGTCAGTCATCCAACAAACTGATCGTACAGTCGAACGTTATAAAGGAAGCAATTTTATTGGATGAGTTACTGACACAGCAGAACGGTCAGAAAATATAGCCGTTACAAGAGAGACGTTGATACAATTCGAATTGAAGCCAGATGAACGTTGGCCTCACACTATAAATAGAAGACTTTGCACCAAGGATAAAAACAACAAATTAACAAGTATTATCAAGCAATTTTGTGCATTAGTCGTTTTATTCGAATTACTATCATCTCAGCGCTATAACAAGATCATATCTAGAAATTCTTCAAGTGTTCAAGCTACACAGATTTTATCAAGAAACAAACACTTTGAAGAACCACAAATCATCCCAACTTTGATTTTACATCAAAGGTTCTAGACTGTGAAGCAAACCGGGAAGGTTTTGCCAAGGATAGTTGTGACAAGCAGTCGGGTAGACTATGTTTGTGGTGGTAGCTGGTGAAGAGGCAATTCAACCCTCCAAGGATCAGTGTTCAATCAATTGAAGAACATCAATTCTACCTGTTCTACAACTGTTTAGATAGTGACGCTAGGGATTAGCCAAGGACTATTGTTTAGGACTTTTTGTAACAGTTCACCTCAAGAAGTTCTAGTGGAAATTTTCCTCCGCACCACAGGGGAAGAGAGGATGTACATGATTACACCACCTGGAACCTCTATAATACTTGTCTTATTTACTTTACGCACTTACTTACTTATTCAACATTTATTTACAGCATTTTGATAATTGACTGTTATACACCTCACGCTTCACAACCGACATTCATCGAATTCGAGTTACTACACTCGGTTTTCACAGAGAATAACAAGATCAAGAAAAAGGCTAAAACTTAATCTCCTGCCGGTTGACTCAGTTTCAAGCTTAAGTCAGTTTGACTTAAACTCAGCTTAGTCAGCTTAACTCCACACAAGTTTAACTGAACCTTAATTTGTTTTAAATCCAGTTTTAGGGACAAGTTTATTCACCCCCTCTCTAAACTTGTGTTAGCCTTTCCAAGGGACCAACAAAGACCCTATAATTTACTTATTTTAATCGTATGTGAGCAATGTAGATCCAAGAATAGGAAAAGCTGACCCCGGTAACCCGGCGGTCTATACCGGTTTACCGAGGCATTATTTAGAAAACCTAAAACTGGGATTTACTACAGCTACGTTGATCGACAGGTTTAATTAACAGTAGGTTAGATCTGGCCAATCTGCTTATTGTAATCGTAAACTGGCATGAAATACGAATAGTGAAGTGCTAAGTTTGGACATAGTCCGATGGACCCTAGGAACGTGCTAATCAATGTCGACAGCTGTCTAGGCGGGTTAGCGGTATGAGTTAGCGCTCGATATCGGAAATTCTAGTTCTTTATGCGTATGGGCTATTACGGACCAATTAAGGAGGGTAGCTTGCGTATAGATTGTCTACTACCATTGTCGGAGTAGATAGGAGTAGGAGTTGCACCCGTAGCTGATAATGATAATTAAAACTAAAGCTCACGATTAATTTAAGGAAATTATGTGGTGAAGTAAACATAACGATTAACTAATCCAAGTTAGTAATCGGTCAGAAGAGGGGGAGAAATACCACGTTTTCTTTATGTTTATTGTTGGTCAATGACCGCCTCTATGTTGCTTCTTAATTAGGTTAAAATCATTTATACTTATCGTTGCATTGTCTCTGTGGGATCGACCTTGACTCGTATTTACTATACTACGATGTACCTAGTATTCTTGCTAGTAATATCGACGTTAGTGACTTACACATGATCACCCGACTCGTATGTCTTGGTGACTAACTATCCACCTCGCCCTCGTATTTTTCAGGTTGTCCTCTGAACGCACCTCTAGTGACGATGAAAACCGAGAGGTGATGGAGTATGGGCCCGACGATGGTGATTCTGGCGAACAAGGTTTACTGGAGTTTGCAGAGCAACTTGAGACTTATTATGCCGAAGACGAGGCTCCGAGGACTTCCGGACAGGATCTGCTTCATCAGGGTGAGGCTGCTTTGAATGAGATGGTGGCCCGAGCCATCCGCAGGAAACAGGCTAAGGAGAAGAACCCTCGGCCTTCAAAACAGATACGGATGAGGGATTTGCAGAGCTCGAAAACCAGTAGGCCTTTGATAAGGAAATCGGCAAGCAGTGGAAGAAGTTCTACTTGGCTGATGATTATACAAGATCCATGCTTGCTTATGATGTCCCCGCCAACTATCGGTTCGCAGCCTGTGAGAGGGGTAGGTCTATCGAGTGGTTCTGTTGCCGTTCCCAAGGGATTACATCTTTCTTCATTATGATCATTTTGTGGCCGGGTCCCGACCACCCTTCGACCCCTTCTTGGTGAAGTTTATGACGGTTACAAATACTCTTTCATGTGATCTTTCTTTCTGGATTTCAAGAGTGTTTGTAGGTTTCATCATTGTGTGTCGGTTGTCCGGTGGCGAGCCCAGTCTTCCCGTTTTCAATTATTTCCATACCCTGTCTAGGCTGAACAAAAGAGGGCAGCTAGGTCTACGAAGGCATGACTGTCAACTATTCTTTGATCTTTGAGATAAGGTCCCTGGTTGGAAAGCCCGATGTATGCGAGTGGAGGTCGCGTGTTGGGTGGGTGCTTCATAACTTTCGGTCAGGTTTGTCCAATACCGAGGAGATTAAGACGTATAACGAGCAAAACGATGATAAGAAGCTCATTCAGCGAATATACGATACGTTGGTGTTCCGTGAAGATCCCCCTATCAAAAATGGACATTCAGTTTGCGGGCTCTATTGGATGTGACTGAGCCATTTAGTCAGGCTGTTGGGATCCCCGGTCTGATGTTAGAGTACCCTTGGTTAGAGTAGTGCCCTTACCTTGAGATCCATACTAGTATGCCGAGTGCCATCATGATGTTTGCTTTTCTTTCCAGTGTGTCGTGTGTGAGGGCGATCCTGAGAAACGTGATGAGTTGGGTAACAACCTTTTCCATGTGTACTTAGTTATATTTTGCTTGCTTTTGTTAATATGATCGTTGCTTATTTCCGTTAATGATCTCTGCACTAACATATTCCTTAGTCTATAGACATGCCGAACATTAGCCGTATCCGCAAGAAAGTCACCGATAAGCAGACTATCGGCGAGGTTGAAAGGGCGAGTCACCTCACGGCTAGTGAGATGCCTAAAATTCCTCTGGTTATCCCGGAGGGAGCTATGCCTCCAAAACTGTGGTCACCTCTAGCAGTGGCACCCAACAGCTCACCGGCATGGAGAGAAAGGATACTCTGGTGATTGGTGGTGACGTCGAAGAGGGTGATCCAAAGAAATCCAGAGTTCCACCCTAGCCAAAGGGTCAGCCTACTATGGTCAAAGTAATGGCCGAATCGGCCAAGAAGACCTTGCATCAGATCACCAGTCAGTCTAAAATTCAATCAGTGGCTGAACGACATGCGGCCTTTGCTTCCTGGCCTGCCTCTGATCGCGTTATTTGGTTGTACGAGGGTTTCACACTGCCGAAGACGGAGGCCGAGGTTGTGATTCCTCAACTGTGGAACTTAAAGTTAGACGGTCCTAATGAGGTGGCGATGGCGATTGGGAAAGGAATCGGAGCTCGCACGGTGCTGAAGGATCGGCTGAGTCCCTCAAAGGATTTCCTCCAGAGGCGCCAAGACTTAGCGGGTGTGGCTAGCATGCTTCCTGCTCTGGTTAGTCTATACTTGCATAAATTTCTTGATTCTTTTTCTTGCTTCATCTATTACTAAAATGTCCCCTTATCTTGTAGTTGAACACCTCCATTGCTCAGCCTGATCACATGGGTGATGAGATGGAGCGAGATTTGGGCAAGGCCTTGGAGAAGGTTGAACAACATGAAGGAAATGTCTCTGAGCTGAATCTAAAAGCTGGGACCGCGGAGAGCGAGCTTGAGGTGTTGAGGAAGAAACACCTAGATGAAGTTGAGGCCATGGAGATTGCTAGGATCGAGCTGCAGTCCAAAGCTGAGAAAGAAGCCACTGAGTATAACAAGACATTGACGAGCTCAAGGCAAGTGCTGATCGGGCTGGACAGCTGTGGGCGAAGGAGAAAACCGCTCTTGAGGAAAGAGTGAAGAAGGCCGAGTCCGACTTGGAGGCCAAGCTGGAAGCTGCAAGGGTAGCCGCAAGGGTGGAAGCAATTGATGCTTTTTAGAGATCTGATGCGTTTAACAAGATTCTTGAGGATAACGGTCTGGCGGGCTACGATTTTTTTCATTTAGCTCGTTGTGTCCGCTGGGCTCAGGGAGGTGATGCCCTTTTCTCTGAGTGTTTTAAAGGATTGGTCTTTCCTCGACTAGTACGATGATCAGTTGTTGCCCTTCCATTCAGAAATCTCCTTCACTGCTGAAGAGCTTGAAACCATTGCTCAAAGTCGGGCTGAAGAGGGAAAAGAACCATGGAATCCCCCACCTGTGATCGCTGACAATTTACGGGCCATAATTAAGAAGTCGTCTAGCGTTACTACTCAAGTTAAGATTGTGTCCGCTGCTAGCCCAATTGAATCCCTTTTACATCCTTCTCTTCAAGGCGAGAATGTTCATGATGAATCAATGGTGCCTGAGAGTGAGCAGATCCAGCAATGACATCTTTTATCTTTCTTTTCCTCGTACTTTGGGTTGTAATATTAAACTTTTATTTCTGAGCTCTTTATCTGTAATAACTTGGTAACCTCGAATGATGTTGTGGCCGCTGTATGGCTTTTGATAGAATTTATGTTTTCTTCTTCCTCTTGATTTTCTCCAGTCCTGATTGTGCTTGCTTCTCTATTTTTCTCGAAAATATGACGTCTTTCGAGTTGGTGTGCTCGCCCATGGGGCATGCGGCCCTTTTTTTGATAAGTCCTGAGCTTGCACTTTATGGACTTATTGAAAATAATAACCTACTTACTTGGACGCCCACTCGTTTGAATCCGTCAGGGGGTATTTCAAACCTGCGGACCCCTTGTTTCAAGCAAGGTTTTTAGCAGGTTTGGTTTAAAACCTAGTCTGTCCTATTGGCTCTTTTCTAGCGTGTCAGTCTTGGATGTGTAACCGTCCCGACTTGACAGGTCCTTTATTTACTGCTAGCTTGGTAACTACTGCATTGATTGTCAGCACGGTAACCGTTGCATTGACTGTCACATTGGTAACCATAGAGCACTAAAGTTGGCCTTTTGAATTTGAATTTGAGGAGGTTGCCTTAACCTTATCCGTTTTCAACTTTTGAATTCATTTTTTAAAAATGGTTGCTTCAGCCCTATCCGTCTGATTTTATTGATCTCGACCGTAGGTTGTGCTGGCTCCTCTTATAAAAAGGAGGGGCTTGCCATTTCTTCATTCCAACTTGCAAATTAGAGTTGTCTTTGCAAACAAACCTCTATGGTTCTTCTCTTGTTTCCCTCTAACGTTCTTTCACCGTTTTTTGATATGGCATCGAATGATGTCCTTGCAATTTTCTGGGCTTACTTTAACCGTTGCCCTCTTTTGATTGAGACGGGTCTGAACCGTTGCAAGATAAATGGAGGATCCCGTTTGTGCATTTTTTTGTCTGTGTGGGATGACTTGATCGCTAGGCCTACGGGCATTATAACACCACAATTGTGAGTGAATTTTACTCGGTCTTGTCTGAGGTCATGGCCGCAGGACGCGTCACGTCCGTTCCTATCCGTGGGATATCCGTCCCTTTCACTCCGGCGGTTATCAACGGCTTCTTCAACCTTCCCATGTTTGACCCTGCTATTCATTACGGGCAGGATTGGGCCCTTGATGATAACGAGATCTCCAGGCATACGCATCGGAATGGCGCGTTCCACTACTTGTTCCCGGGTGAGTGGGATTCAGCCCCGCAGGGGGTCGCGTCCGAGCTGTCCCAAGATGCTCGGACGTGGAAGCGGTTCATCAACACTCGTGCGCTTCCTACTGATGATTTGAAGAGGTCGCCGAAGAGGAGGCTTTTCTCTTGCATTCCATTATTATCCCCTCGGTGAAGGTTGATTCGGGCCTCCTAATGCATCGTGGGGCCGTTTCTTTTACCACGGGCTTGGAGCCTGGTCGCTTCATCCCCTTTCATTGGCTAATATCCAACCTATGTTCCGCATTGGTACCCACTTGTCCGTCAGACGAGTATCTTCCGACTTCCAAGGCAGAACATCGTGTTTGATTAGATTCCCTCTAAGTCCTCCACCGAGCCTGACACCTCCTTTGATGAGGAATTGCCTTACTTTTAATTTTTTTTTGTAACCCGATTATCGCCGCACTGCGGTCTTTATATTTGAGTATTTTATTGATTTTGTCTGAATGTTGAATGTGCTTGCGTATCCTTCTTGATTGCATGACCCTATTTTTATCGAGACCGCTTTTGAGCATAATCTGAGACCGAAACGAGTCCCGGACTGCTATTCGAGCGTGCACTGAACACTCGAGGCCACGTCGAATTGGTCTTGCTTAAAAACCTCGGGCACAAAACCCGCTTTGAACTAGTGCCAAAAATTTCTCTGTGCGGTCCCGTTACTTAAAGCAAGGTCTCATGCCTTTCCCGTTGGGAATGGTTGAGCATTAAAGGTAGGATCCCTGGTTGACCTGGAAGACCGTGCGTTCAATGCTGCATTGAATGCGGTTTTAGTAACCGTGGGGTAGTAAATATGGCTTTTGTATTTAGAATTTGAATAGCCTGCAACTGCCCTGTCTGTTAGATCTTGTCAACCTCATTCGTTGGATCACCTTCCCTTTTCCTATAAAAAGGAGATCTTGACCATCTTTAACCACAATTATACATCTATTTCCTAATACTTGTCTCTTCTCTTTTTCACCATGTCGATGTCCTCCACTGGCTCTTCTCCTTCCTCCGGCTTGTCCCATTTCTTCGCTACGGCGTCTGCCACTGCCGTTGTGAATTTTTAGGGAGTACTTCCACGGGAAAAGGCACTTGGCCAAGAGGGTTTGAATATGCATAAGGTTGAAGGAAGTGGTTCCATGTTCCGTGTTGTTTCTTCGGGTGGCGTTTATTTACTTCAGATCCTAGGGGTAGATATAACCCCACTTCGGTGCGTGAGTTTTACTCCGTTTTGTCGGAGGCTACCTTCGTGGTGGGCACCACCTCGATTTCCCTTCGAGGCATTTCTGTTGGCTTTACTCCGGCTACTATCAACTCGTTCCTTCGCCTACCCAAAGTCGATCCGGCCATGCATTACGAGGTGGCATGGGATCTTGATAGCGAGGTGCCTTATTTTAATCATAGGGCCGATGCATACCGACGCTTATTTCCGGGTGAGGAAAATCTCATCTTGAAGCGCGTCGCCTCCGAGCTGTCCCGACCGCATCGGGAGTGGAAGCGGTTTATCAATACCCGTGCCATTCCGACCATGGATTTCGAGGTGCTTACGGATGAAGAAGCTATCCTTCTGCATGCTATCTTTATCCATCGGTGAGCGTAACTGGAGTTATAATTCACCGTGAAGCTATCAATTTTGCGAGGATAATGGATCCCTCTCGTCCAATACCTTTCGCGTGGTTGTTTTAGGGCCTTTGTACTAGTAGCTGTGGAATGCCGGTCAGCCTTAGGGATGTCTACCTCAACACGGACTAGCCTTTTTTTTTTGAGCCCTTAGTCACTGATACTCTGCGTGATGCCAAGTTTGTTGTATTTGTTCGCTTTTTATGAATAGAAAAGTATTCATTTAGCCCTCTTGGTGTTGCGAAGATGAAGGGTGTAGCCGGTGGATTTCACAGAAACAAATAATACCTAAAGCGTGAACACTGAGAAAATATAGAGTTGGTATGTATACTTATACGATAAGAAAGCGTGATCATTCATGTCGTAAACACTGTAATGAAAACCCATAACCCAGAAAAGAAAGCGAATTCATTTACATCATAAACGTAGACATGGCACCGTGACCTGAACCAACTTCTACATGTAATATCTCTTGAGATGATCTACATGCCAGGGGTGATTGAGCTCGTACCCGTTCATGTCCTTTAAAACGTAGGTCCCTTTCTTGATTTCTCTAGAGATTCGATAAGGATTTTCCCAGTTCGTTGTTAGTTTGCCCCTATCGGGTTGGAGTCCTGCGGCCTTCCTATTGCAGAGGATGAAGTCACCTACTTTGAAGCAGTGGTCGCGAACAACTATTTTGTCGTGATGTCTTTTGGCGATCTGTTTGTAGTTTACGAGCCTGTGGTATGTCGCAATCCTTCTTTCTTCTGCAAAGTCCAATTCGATTTGCCTACTAAGCTCGTTTTCCACGGGGTTGTATCTTGTGACCCTGATACTTGGAAGTGACATTTCAATCGGTGCCATGGCTTCCGAGCCATATGTGAGCGTGAAAGGTGTTTGACCCGTGGGGGTTTTTACTGTCGTCCAGAGCGGCCATAAGATGGTAGGGTGCTCATCAACCCATCCTCCCGCGGTTGCCTTCTCGCTCACACTATTTTTGAGCATTTTTATTATCTGTTTGTTTCTGTCCTCGGCCTGGCCATTGCTCTGCAGGTAGGCTGCTGACGATTGCCAGTGTTTGACATTGTAGTCTCTACAGAAGCTTGAGAACTCATCCCTGAATTGCGGCCCGTGATTTGTAACCACCACTCACGGGATGCCAAAACTTGACCATATCTAATCGTGTAGAAAATAAACCGCATCCTTTGCCCCTATCTTAGCCAGGGGCTTTGCCTCGATCCATTTTGTAAAATAGTCAACCGTCACTATGATAAGCTTGTAGCTGCCCCTTCCCGTGGGGAATGGTCCAATACGATCTAAGCCCCACATGTCGAAAGGCCAGGCCGACACTACGATGCTTTGTTCTACCGATGGTAACCTTGGGATGTCCACGACTTTTTGACAGGCTGGACATGATCTGACTAAGGCTTCGGAGTCCTTTAGGATCGTCGGCCAGTAATATCCTGTTAATATGATCTTTTGAGCCAAAGAGCGACTTGCATGGTGGTCCTCACACGCCCCCTGATGTAATTCTGCCAGGATTTTCTCACTTTCTTTCTCACGGACACATCTGAGGAGGGGTTTTGTGGTCGACCTTCTGTATAAAACTCCGTTAAGGATGGTGTACCTTGCCGCCCTCTTCCACGGAGATTGGGCATCATCCTTATCTGCCGGTAGGTTGCCCGATTCAACGAAAGCTCTGATGTTATCGATCCAACTTGGATTCGGTGCCAACTCATCAATGTCCATGATATGCTCTTTGTCTATGGAAGGTGCTGCCAGATACTCAACCATGATAGAGGGATCATCGAACTCCTCGCCCTCTGATAGTTTTGACAAGAAGTCTGCCCGTATGCTATCTTTCATGCCGATTCTTTTGAATTCGCAGTAGCTGAAATCCTTTTTCAACTGTCTGACGACCTCGCAATATTTGTTCAGGATGCCGCAATATGTGTCATAGTCGCTTGATATTTGATTGACCACCAGCTAAGAGTTGCAGTAGACCTCAACATTATCTACTCTCATCCCTCTTGCGAGCTCGAGGCCGGCTATGACAGCTTCGTACTCGGCCTGATTGTTCGAGGATTTGAATTCGAATCTTAGGACCTTTTCTATCTCTTCGGTTTTCCCAGGTTCAGACAAAATAATACCCGCCCCGCAGCCATTCTTGCTGGACGCCTTGTCAACGTGAAGTTGCCAACAATTTTCTGGCCGTCTCGTTTCCGCGGTCTTCGGCATTGTAGGTTTATCGAGTCCTTACGGACTCGGGTGATCTAAGCTAAAGCTTGTTTCGATGATGAAAACCGCTAGCGGTTGAGCTTTAATTGCCTTTCTAGGATGGTATTGTATATCGAATTCCGTAAGTTCGATAGCCCATCGGAATAAACGACCTGAGTGTTAGGAAATCCACGCGGGAACACAGCGGAATTCAAAATTTTATTTGCTTTAACCAGGATCGACTTCGTTTAAGAAACAAACATAACAAGTTAGTAAACGGTGGTTACCTTGCTTGATCTAAAAGATCGACGCTTTGACCGTCTAAGGAGAGTAGTGGTGCACGGAGCCGCCTAACGTTCGGCCTCTACCGCATGTCCACACGAACAACCCACCAGAATCCACCATTGGATTGCTACTAGAAAAATCCGGTTGTTAGACAGGTCTTTTCTCTCTCTAAATCTCTCTCTAAGAAGCTCTCTATTTTCATAAGAAACTATTAGTCTCTTGGAATTCTGATGTATAAAAGAGCTAGCCAAGACCTCCTATTTATAGAAGTAACCTGCGCCCCATCATAGTCCCCAACTGATTGTGATTAGCTTTTAGTAGATTGATGAGAAAGAAAACATTTTCCTAATAAAATAAGGAAAATACATTTGATTGATTTATCTCATTTAATATTCAATATCTTATATTAAATAAATTTCCAAGATATATATTGACAATATCTTATATTGAATATATCTTTATCTTATTACCATAAATCTATTTTCCAAAAATCAATTAATATCCAATATTAATATTATGGTAATCTTATTAATTAAATTGCACAATCCAAGTGTATCTTATACACATTGAAAGTGGCACCTCAAATCCCAAAATATTGTCATCCGGAATATTTTTAATTAATATAATACTATGATTAATTAATTTACAAAATACATGTGTATCATATACACATAATATTTTCGACATACACATACATTATGTGTATATTTAATTAATCAACATAATTAATATCTTGTATTATATTTATTCATAATAAATAAATACCACAATATTAATTTACCACTATAACCTTTATAGTATGAGATAAATTCTTTCCTTATTTGGTTATCACTATAACAGCATTTTAATCCGGCTAGATGTTCTTATGCGTGTGACCCGATAGGCTTCCGAATATGTTGGACGTAGGCACAAAGTGCAAATTACAAAAATGCCCTTCATACCTAACGATCACGGGATAGCGTCTAGCAACACACTGTGACCCCCACTCATCGGAAGAGTCAAATGCAATGACTACTACCTTTCATGTGAAACAGTTACCGTGTAATAGAATCCTATCCCTGTAATAATATCCATACGGTAGTTCGTCAAGTGTCAAACATCAAAGACCGTATCTTATAATCTGGATATCATGCTCTCTCGAAGTAACTCATTTACTTTCACTTTGCAAAGAATCACGAGAGTAAGACATTCCTTATAAGACGGCACTTTCGGATATTCACCCCTACTGATAGAGTACGCGATTTCTAGACGAACAAACATGTATACTCCGCATGCTTCAGTATCACACCCAATCACTACCGTATGATCGCCCCGTGGCTAGGGGAAACCTTAATAGCGTCAAAGCATGACAATCCACACCATGATGCCATGTAGACTCCGGTCCTAAGGATAATTACACAACCGTCACATAGTGTGACACTTAACAGTGTAAGTGGGTCAGTCTAACGTACGCATCCTCTAATACACGTCCACGTACAGTCCAAATGTCTCTATACTTCGATAGACGAGATCTATCTCTGCCTTTAAAGACATAAGTGATCGGGGTCGATCAGGTTATAATAAAATACTCGACCACCATAAACCAATACTAGCAAGAGGACTAGGCCCATCGTAGTATAGCTATAGTGAATCAAGGTCGATCCCACAGGGAACCAATTGTGGATCATCTTACATACAAACAATTAATTACACACGTCAAGGACATAGAGGTGGTCTACGACCAACATAAAACAAGAAAGGTAAAGACACGACTCGACACAACGTAATTAACCTCCCCAATTATAGTCTTTATCGTTTGGACCTAGATAATTTATATAATAAACTGAACTTATTAACTGTCAATCCGTTTGTATCTATCTTAGATTGGCTACGGGAGTCATCCTCTTTAACTTGACTTAGCACCGGTAAGTCACTAAATCACTGTGATATTGTTACGTGACTTCACCTTTTGGGTATCCATCTCATATAACTCACACGCTTACGACTCTAAGGATGCCGATATTAATCGTACACCTCGTCTAGGAAACATTCCTATGGTTAGGCGTACTTCCTAAACGATTACTCAAGCTCTCGTCCAACTAGCAATTACCAAGTTATAGTCTCATGCTAATCTACGACGTACGTATAATCAGGTGCTAGCAATCCCCAAATATAAACCTACCTAGATAACGCTGAACGTCCGTGAAGAGCAATTCATAAGCCTACCTAAGAGTTTTATATTGGAATTTCCTTTTTACACGTTTTAATTAAACTAAGCGAGCAACGTAGCCGTAGCCATACCTACTGAGATGATAAATTCAATTAAGTTAACCTAACCATAAAGACGTGGCTATTTGACGGATAAAACAGGGCTCGGTCGACCGAATAGGTGGGCTCGGTCGACCGAGTGAACTCATTCGGTCACCCGAATCAATTTCGTCCCCGCATTACATCCCCGAACGTATCTCTCGGCGTTTCATCATACGAACGTATTAAACGGTAATTCGTAAAGCATTCATATAAACTAACATAGATACGCATTAATTAAACAATGCAGATTCATGAATAAATACTAAGTGTATGACGTAGGTTATGGGATCCCCATAGACAAGGTGTCGCCACATCCCAAATGTCATAGCCTAGATCTACATGATCTAGCTATGAATTAACTAACTCAAACAATAAAGCATAATTGGGGGGGACTAATTACTTAAAAGAAAAGAAACAGAAAATAAAGGCTTACATAATTTGCAGCCCTTAAACTCTGGAAACCTTCAAATTATTCTACATTGCTACAAGATATGAAGAGTATTCTAAGAATGAATGAATTATTGAATGAATGGCTTCTTTACAATTTCTCGAAGCTGCTGCTTATATAGGAGGTTTTGCCGACTTAGGGAGGTTCTAGAAGATAGACTCGATAAAACCCTAAAACTGCCCCAAACCTGAGCCTCGGTCGACCGAGTGTGATGGCTCGGTCGACCGAACCTAAAAGTTGCCCATTCTACACGTTTTTTCATCCGTCTTGCTCCCCACTGCACGCTTGCATGTTGATCCGATTAATCTCTCATTTAATGCTCCGATTTTATTCCTCTTTATCTTGAGATCCATTGATTGAATGACATTTATCCTCCCGATTTATCACGATCTACAAAATCAGCATTTATCGCACAATAAATCAGCTTTTAATAATGAAAACGGCTAAATACCAAATATCATATTAATAATCACTTAACATTAAATAATAAATATAAACATGTGATTTAATATGAAATATATATTATTAATCTCGATTTAAGGTCAACGTTGATGACTTTTACGGGTATAATTTGACCGTCATCAATAAGACATTTAATATGTGCTAGCATGTTTGCACAATCAATGCTCTGTTGAATAGTACATAAGCCTAGAGACATTTAAGTATCAAACTTATTAAAGTGATTAGAGATCCCATCAACCATAATCGCCTATCATGGTTTCTCTATCACAGTTTAATACTAAAGACGCTATCATATAACAATTCATAATTGGTTCTTTAAAAGAACAAATATATGACAACAGAAAAGTCATTTAATATATGTATAAACATAAAGAAATAGTAAAAATGACCCGACCCGGTTGGATCATGTCCAACCCGATTGGCTTTAGGACACTATTTCAACAATCTCCCACTTGGCCTAAAACCAATCACTCGTACACACAAGACCAAGTTGAAACACAAGAATCTCGTGCAATACTCGCAACCAACCCTAAGCGTGAACGGATCGCTATCCGTGGGGACTCAGACTATCTTCATACCATGCTCCAAATGATCAAGTCAAAAGGAACCGCCTCAACACACACATGAATCTCTGACGAGACCTTGGTTCTTCCCGAGAGAGATATCCAATACCTTACTCAAAAATTGTAACACACTCCCACTATCCCTCATGCACATTGGGCATATCCCTTCTTTTGACTGAATCAAACTCCTTTGATTATCAAACAATAAAATTAGAGAAACTTGTTTGAGTCCATAAATGGATCTCGTGGGCTCACATATCATGTTATCGTCTATGAACATCGGGATTTTTGTCCAACGTCTTCAACACTATCATATAGCCATGATACGAAGTTATAACAAGCATAGTCTAAATAGAACTTGGCTCAGCTGGCAACATAAAGATAATTACAAGGTTTACACCCCGTACCCCTCAGCCGTCACTATAGCCTTATGGTAATCATATTACTATCCACGTCAGCTTTTCAGGGACATTCCCTCTAAGTAAGACATACTAGGTTCACAACCTGATTGCCACTGATGGAATTTAATTCAGATATTATGGCTCCTGGCCATATCTCTCAATCTTGCCTTTCAAACATTTCTTCATAAGTCGTGAGATATTCATTCTTCAAGATGAATATACCAGCAACCTTTTCAGGCTTGAGGTTATCTACAGAATTATAGAAATTTTGTGTGCACTGAGCAGTGTTCTACATCTCATCATTATGTGGCGTCTGCTCACGTTCTTATGGCTGAATATCTCCTTGTGGTTCTCAAACTACCTTTGAGATCTAAATTTACTCCCAATGTTTCTTTTGGAAGAAATATTTCCTCCAGAAGACAACATGTTTGGAGACAAACATTTTGCTCCGCAGACAAGTAAATAATATCCAGCATGCTAGGTAAGATATTCCACAAAGTTGCATATGTCATACTAAGCTCCAAGCCTTTCAGACATTGCCTGCTTGCTAAAAGCACGACAACCTTAAATCATCGGTTAAGATGGATTTGATGTTATCGACTTCCATATCTGATATGTAATTTATTTAACCTTTATTCTTTGGAACTGGGTTAAGTATATGAATTGTATAAGGGGACTATCCCGAAACGGGTAAGAGACACATTGCATGGTTTACGTCACACATTTATCATATATAGTGTTGTTTCTATTTTAGAAGCACAATCTGATTGCGTATCCAAAAGTGGTATCCTTCCAGGGGGAATCTTATTCCTTTTCAAACAAATTTTGAAACACCCTTCAGGTATTAATTACTTCAATCCAATTGAAGATTAATTCCTACGTAGTTCATCAATCTCATATTCGTGCTAACTCAAACTTTTCGGGCTTTCCAAATTATGCACTTCACTGAGTACACTTGACTATTTCTAAAAATAGTCATAAGATTAACAAAATTTATTTGTGGCATTAATTGTCATGAGCCAATAAACATCGGTATGTTTAGGCTTTGGACAACTTTCTAGATTTTATAACATTTTCATAAAAGGGTATTTTAGTCATCCTTAGACATGATTCATTTCCACATGGTTCAGACGTCATCAGAATGACTTCTGATCACACCATTCCCCTCCATAGAGACTATGTTTAGAACGACCACCAAATATTAAGGATAACAGCCATATAAAAATTTAGTTGAGAATTCATCACATATATCAACTATATAGTGACACCAATCTAATATGTCAGATTCATTGATCGTTGAACTTTATCGGGATAACATTTATTTCTTACAATTGAATTTGTCCATTAAATCCTAACATCTAACTGAAAATATGTTCTTCATGAGAACCGGAACATGATAACATTTATTTAGTTCATTTATCATTTTACTAGACTCAGAATACAAAACTGAAATGTCTCAACGTTTGCTTCACTTTTCGTATCTCAGTGTATTCCATATTTAATCTTTCTAATTCAATCATACTCGTAAGATATCATATATCTAAGAGCTGACTTAAACTTAGACATATTTATCTCAATATACTTGCTTAGGACAGAGACTTCGATAAGTTCTCTTACTTAAGCACATGCCCTAACTTTTCCATTTTAATCCTTCAAGCTCTTGTAAATATTTCTTAATCTAGTCTTCATAAGACTTAAGAAAAGTCACAAGAATTGTGTCTTCAATTTTCTTTCATAAAGAAAGTCCAACATTTGTCAAATAGTCTATTTAACCCTTTTGAATCATATTCAAAACATGAACTATTTAATTTACTTTCAAGAAATGATTAAAGAATTAAGTCGATGCTTAAATCTTATAATTTTGAAACAACCTTTCCAAAATTCGTTGCGGTCATTCTTATCCAACGTTTGAATTAATTGTCATCGTATGAGAGAATGATCATATTGGATCGTATCCAATATATGATTAATTCGTTGAAACTTATTTCAAGTGATTTAATCATATCATGAGCTTCCGCTTTTCATTAATACTTAAAGTCTTGGAGCACTCCATCAAATATGTAATCTCCTTGTCTCTAACTACTATAACGGGGTTGCTCACGTCATTGCTTATTTTATAAGGATTAAAATAACTTAACCATACTTGAAAACGTTTCTCAAAATGTAACAGTCACAATTTGGTTTTACTAATCGAGAATTAAAAACATAAATATAAAAGTTTGCTAAAACCTACAACATAAAATAAAGATAAAAGAGTGTTGTTGCCTATACACGCAAAATCAAAAATGGTCTTTTGATTTATGATTTTGCTCCCACTAGTCAACTACTCCCAATTGACTTTCAAGAATATTTCAAAAATTCTTTAGCGGCCAAGATCCCATCTAGTTACCCCGATTTCCGACGAAGGCCGGTCAACCGGAATAATTCGAAAGGTAGGTAACACTTTACCAATCACATCTCTATGTGATTCTTGGTGGTTGACTAGTCAGCTCTTTGACAATTCACATCTTATGTGATAGTCAACCGCTTTTCTCTAAAATCAGACGGTCCCGGCGAGGGCCAATCACCGCAAGATTCTTAGTCGAGTCGTAACCCAAATATTCATGAGATCTCATAACGATCATATCTCGATAACGACGATATACCCGAGGTAGGTCAACTCCCGACGAGGGCCGATCAGTTGGATCCGAATAAGGGCTCTTCACCGTCATTATAATATTGGAAGACAAATATAACTCGATTTTTGTTGTGGGAGTAATTTTAAATTAATTCACTTAATTAATTTCGTATTATGGTCTCATCAAAATATATCTATCTCTATAAACATACATCCTACACATTTATCTAGATCGTGCCTAGTTATGCATCTATCGTATCATATAAAATAAATACAAGCACAAAATAAATAAATGCGTAAAGTAACCGGTATGATCATTGACTTTTCCTAGGTGCGGTTTTGAATACAAACTGACGAAACCGCAGGTCACGGTCTAAGGGTAGCTGCAACCACCAATAGGATCTTTAATGCTCCATTTTCCAATGGGATCTTTATTTTCGTCTATCTCTGGTCATCATCTTCCGCTCCATTCTTGTTACATAAATTTTATCTAATAAAAAAATACACCCGCCGCAGACGGGGGGAGCTAACGGGAATGAGGTAATGCAGAAAATAAACTAGGTCACGTTCTGCATAATGGCCTAGGATAATTTTTAAACCAACAGAAAAATTTAAATCATTCACATCTATCCTATCGGTCGAGTCCATGATCAATCGGGGTCCATATAATCATATATATCTACTATCTAATCTATACAATAATATCTTATGAAAAAGATAAACTAACATTTAACTACTTGCATCTTAATTAATTGATTAACTTTTAATCAATCAAATAATTTTATCCAATCAATTAACTAATTAAAATTTAATTAACTCATTGATTTAATCGAAATAAAATTAACGGTTAATTTTAAACGATTTCAATTTTAATTTTAATCAATTAGAATTATTCCAAAATAAATCAAAATTAAAATTAAGTCTCTTTTGTTTCTTTCCTTTTGATTCATAATCAAAAGGGATGCTTTTGATTTCCTAAACCAAAAGGCACCAATCTTGGTCCTTTCCAAAATCAAATATTTTGAAAATGACCTAGGCTTATTCCACCAAAATCAAATATTTTGAAAATGGCCTAGGCCTATTCCAAACAAATTTGGAATGGCCTAGATTATTTAAAGCAAATCATATTTACCAAATAATATCATGTGACATCCCAATGGTCCAAACTATTTAAAACATTAGTTAGCCACATGATATTACCTAAACAAAAGATATCAATCACAACTACAAACCATATTGAATCACAAAATACACAAAACAAAATTTTGGAGATCCGCCAAAAAGAAGCACCAGCCGACGATGACTTCCCCGGGGGGAAGCCGCCGCCGCCGGCGTAATTTCCGGTGGGGGTGCCGCCGCCGATCGGCCGAGCACCCCAAAAGCCGACTTGTTTTTTTTCCTTTTCGTGTATCGTTTTGCGAATAAAAAATATTTCATCTTTTAATTACATGATTTAAACGATAAAATTAACTACGCAAATTAACATGCTTATTGCTTAAGCGCGAAGCTCGCTCCGATACCACTGTTAGGAAATCTACGCGGGAACGCAGCGGAATTCAAAATTTTATTTCTTTAACCAGGATCGACTTCGTTTAAGCAACAAACATAACAAGTTAGTAGACGGTGGTTACCTTGCTTGATCTAAAAGATCGACGCTTTGACCGTCTAAGGAGAGTCGTGGTGCACGGAGCCGCTCAAGCGTTCAGCCTCTACCGCCAGTCCACACGAACAACCCGCCGGAATCCACCATTGGATTGCTACTAGAAAAATCCGGTTGCTTGCTAGACCGGCTTTTTCTCTCTCTCTAAATCTCTCTCTAAGAAGCTCTCTATTTTCACAACAAACTATTAGTCTCTTGAAATTATGATCTACAAAAGATCTAGCAAAGCCCTCATATTTATAGGAGTAACATGTGCCCCATCATAGTCCCCAACTGATTGGGATTAGCTTCTAGTAGATTGATGAGAAAGAAAACATTTTCCTAATAAAATAAGGAAAATACCTTTGATTGATTTATCTCATTTATTAATCAATATCTTATATTAAATATATTTCCAAGATATATATTGACAATATCTTATATTGAATATATCTTTATCTTATTACCATAAATCTATTTTCCAAAAATCAATTAATATCCAATATTAATATTATGGTAATCTTATTAATTAAATTGCACAATCAAATGTATCTTATACACATTGAAAGTGGCGGCCCAAATCCCAAAATTTTGGCATCCAGAATATTCTTTATTAATATAATTTCATGATTAATTAATTTGTAAAATACATGTGTATCATATACACATAATAATTTCGACATACACATACATTATGTGTATATTTAATTAATCAACATAATTAATATCTTGTATTATATTTATTCACAATAAATAAATACCACCATATTAATTTACCACTATAACATTTATAGTATGAGATATATTATTTCCTTATTTGGTTATCACTATAAGCATTTTAATCCGGCTAGATGTTCTTATGTGTGTGACCCGATAGGCTTCCGAATATGTTGGCCGTAGGCACAAAGTGCAAATTACAAAAATGCCCTCCATACCTAACGATCACGGGATAGCGTCTAGCAACACACCGTGACCCCCAATCATCGGAAGTGTCAAATACAATGACTACTACATTTCATGTGAAACAGTTACCATGTAAATAGAATCCTATCGCTGTAATAATATCCATACGGTCGTTCGTCCAGTGTCAAACATCAACGACCGTATCTTATAATCTGGATATCATGCTCTCTCGAAGTAACTCATTTACTTCCACTTTTCAAATATTCACGAGAGTAAGACATTCCTTATAAGAAAGCCCTTTCGGATATTCACCCCTACTGATAGGGTACGTGATTTCCGGACGAACAAACATGTATACTCCACATGCTTCAGTATCACACCCAATCACTACCGCATGACCGCCCAATGGCTCTAGAGGAAACCTCAATAGCGTCAAAGAATGATAATCCACACCGTGATACCATGTAGACTCCGGTCCTAAGGATAATTACACAACCGTCACATAGTGTGACACTTAACAGTGTAAGAGGGTCAGTCTAACATACGCTTTCTCTAATACACGTCCACGTACAGTCCAAGTGTATCTACACTTCGATATACGAGATCTATCCCTGCCCTTAAAGACATAAGACATATAATACGTGCTAGCCCGTTTGTACTATCAATGCCCTGTTTAATAGTACATAAGCCTAGAGACATTTAAGTATCAAACTTATTAAAGTGATTAGAGATCCCATCAACCATAATCGCCTATCATGGTTTCTCTATCACAGTTTAATACTAAGGACGCTATCATATAACAATTTATAATTGGTTCTTTAAAAAAACAAATATATGACAACAGAAAAGCCATTTAATATATGTATAAACATAAAGAAATAGTAGAAATGATCCGACCCGGTCGGATCCGGTCCAACCCGATTGGGTTTAGAACACTATTTCAACACTGAGAGGTCTGGTTGGTTCAATACTTGACGCATTGGACTATTCGTGAGCACGACAATAGTATGTGAAGTAAAATAGCCCCTGAGTTTGTGGGCAGCAATAACGAGCGAGTAGGCAAGCTTTTCAACATTAAAATAATGACTCTCAACCAGACTGAGAGCCTTACTTACATAGTAGACAGGGTTTTGGAGGGTTCCGGCCTCCTTTACAAGCACTGCGGCTACAGCCCGATCTGATTCCGCCAGATACAAAAACAAAACATCCCTCTCTATCGGGCTAACTAGAAGCGGAGGTTTCCTCAGATATTCCTTGAGTGTTTGAAAGGCTCTAGAGAACTCCTCGTCCCATGAGAATGTCTTGTCGCCCTTGAGGATTTTGAAGAAAGGGCACTTTTCAGCAGATTTTGATATAGACCTGCTCAAAGCTATGATCCTTTCATTGAGTATTTGAACCTCTTTGATGCAGGTCGGTTCTTTCATGTCGAGTAGAGCTTGGATCTCCGGATTTCCTCAATACCTTGATGGCCGACCATAAACCCCAAAAACTTGCTTGCTTGGACCCCAAAAGTAAATTTGACTGGATTAAGCTTCATTGAGTGTCTCCGAACGCTTTCAAATGTTTCATCCAGGTCGGCGGCATGACCGCCGTCCGCTGATTTGTCGACCATATCATCTATGTAGGCTTCCATATTCTTGCCGATCTGTGAGTTGAAAACTTAGTTCACCATCCTTTGATAAGTTGAACTAGCGTTATTCAACCCAAAAATGCATCATTTCATAATAATACAGCCCCCAGCAGATCTGAAATCCATTTTCTCCTTGTCAGATTCAGCCATTTTGACCTGGTGATATCCTGAATATGCATCCAAAAAACTTAAGTTTTGTTTGTTTTGGGTTGGAGTTTATTTTAGAGTGTTTGATATGCTAGTGGATAATAAAATATAATAAAAATGATTGAAGTAATGATTAGAAAGTTAAAATATTTTTTTGAAATTTGTGTAGATAAAGAAATGATTGGTGAAAAAATTGAAATAAAGTAGTATAATGAATAAAATATAGGTAAAAAAAATAAAGTAGATAAGTGAAATGTTGAAAGATAATTTAAATTTTTTTTGTAGTTGAAGAAGTGATTGGTGAGAGAATTGTGAGAAATGATTGGTGAAGTGATATAAAAAATCTCCATAAAAAACTTCAACGAAAACAAACACAAGCTTAGAGTCTCAAAAAAGGCAATGAAGTCAACTAATTTATCAATCCTTGGGAGCTGGTAAGGATCTTTCGGGCAAGCTTTGTTGATATCTATGAAGTCGACGCACATCCTCCACTTGCCGTTATGCTTTTTTACCATTACCACATTAGCTAGCCAAGTTGGGTGGGCCAACTCTTTGATGATGCCGGCCTGCGTAAGCTTGCTAACCTCTACCTTGATTGTGGCCTTCTTTGCAGGAGTAAACTGTCAGGCGCGCTGCTGGATTGGTTTAAATGTGGGGTCGACGTTCACATGGTGATGCGCAACTTCAGGTTCCACGCCCCTCGTGTCCGTGACAACCCATGCAAAGGCATCCAGATTTGCCTTGAGTTGGGCTATCAATGCCTCTTTTTCGGAGGTGGGTAAATGAGTTCCAAGCTTAACTTTCTGGTCGGGGTAGACATTGTTAATTATCACCTCTACCAGCTCTCTGCCCGCTGTGAAATCCGTTTCATCCCTGACCTGTAAGGTCTCGCACTCGATCTCCGTAAGAGGGAGCTGTTTGTCCGTTTGGATTATAGCCGCTCCTGTTGATGCCTCTGGCTGTTCGATGTGGGGCCTCTTATTATCGGCCCTTGATGTCCGGATATAGGCTAGGACTGACTCGGGGTCACTAACGAAGACCCCGATTCCATTGTTGGTGTAAATTTTTGCTCGTTGATGCGGGATCGAACCAACCATCTGAAACTGCCTTAGCGTAGGAGCCCCTATGATCATGTTATAATTTGACTGGAGATCTACCATAAGAAACATTACCTTTTCGACTTGGAAAGGTGTGTAATCTCCCATTTGTACATCTAGATCAATGGCCCCCTTAATCCTATGATTTGTGAAACCCTCAAGAGTGCCGTTGTGCGGTCTCAAGTTGGAGTCGCTGAAGCTGAGCTCCCTGAAACAATTGTAGTACATAATGTATCGATAGGCTCCCGTATCGATCATAACTCTACCCAATAGCGTCCGATTGATAATCACTGAAATGCTCAGGCATGTATCCTCAGTATGGACGGCCGTGACCAGCTCGCTGTGAGTAAAAGCGAGTGCCTGCTCATGCCCGAACAGGACTGTTGGTCGTTCCACGTGCTTGTGAATGGAATTTAACGATGTTGATCTGATTGTTGCTAGGCACGACCTCAGTAATTATGCAAATCTCTCTATCATATTGGTGGGCTTGACGGTTATCTCTATTAGCCCCTCCTCCATCCTTTCGGTAATGATTGAGTTTTCCTCGCTGTATTGCCTTCTCGGTCTCAATTTTCAATTGCTTGCATTCCTTTGTGGTATGGCCGTTGCCTCTGTGATATCAATAGTATTTGGACTAGTCACGACGCTTGTCTGGCCTCATCGGAGTAGGGTCGGGGAGCTCATTCCTTACTTCGACTAGCATCTATGTATAAGAGATAGTGAGGGGGTGAAGTTGTCATCTGTAAACTTTTTAGGCTTTATGATGTTACGCTCTCTATTTCTACGGCTCTCTCTCGGTGGGCTGCGCTCAGCCCTTGGCCTATCCCGTCGGGACGTAGATGCCGCTGATGGTGCTTCGGTCGCAACATATTTTCTTGCCCGGCCAAACATATCTTGGAGGTTTTTCGGTGCATTCAGAGCAAAATGGGATTTGAGATAGCCCTTTCCCAGCCAGGATTCAAAGCTGGTCATTACCACATCTTTAGCTAATCCTCTGGTCTGCTCATAGACTCGGATGAACCGATCAAAGTAGCTGTGAGTAGTTTCATTTTCACATTGACGAACCTCATGCAAGTCGGTATGTGTTTTCTTTGGATGACCCACGGACCTGAGCTCAGTCGTAAACTTGTTTACTAGGTCACCCCATGATGTGATCGATTTGGAGGGCAGACTGCGGACCCAGGAGGCAGCCCGGTCCTACATAGCCTTTACAAAAGCTATACACCATGCCTCATCACTGGGTGTGGCTAAGCTAAACCTGCTCTGAAAGGCCGATAACCAATCAAAAGGATCGGTAGTTCCGTTGTAATTCGTTGCCGTTGGGTAATGTATCCCCCCCTTGGCGCCGCTTTCAAGATGTTCTCGTGAAGAACACTCGTTCCCCAAGTGGGTGCTTCATGGTTCTACTGTCCTTCCCTTTTGTAGATCTGCAATTTGCTTTCTCATTAAGTCGAGTTTGTCCGCTACTTCTGGGGCGAGAGCCGGCCTCAGGGTGCTTTCTGCCTGGTCGGAGTCTCCCTGCCCCTTTGTTCGTGGTCGTACTTGACGAGTCACCTCTGGTCATCTCGGATGCTCACGCGATGGGGCTGCACCGCGAACGTTATCCACGGGCCTGAGGCATTGAAGCGCCGATCTCCTGGCTGTGGTCACATGGCTGCTCTAGTTCGCCTCTGTACGGCGAGATCGATTAGCTCTAGGCGGATTCAGAGTTAGATGCACCTCAGTCGGAGCTTGCTTGAGCGGTGGAAATTTGCTAATAGGTTGAGGCGAAAGTCCCTCATCTATGAGATGTAGTTGTAGACCCGCATATCCTCTACATACTCCATGTGGGATTTCAAGGCTAGAGCGCAAGGGCTCGCTTCCGCGGTCCAAGTTTTGCCGGGATGGGTCCGCGATTTGTTTGCCATGGCTTTTCCTTATGGCCGTGTCCTCCCGCTCGCGAGCCTTTGCCTTTTCGTTTAACACGCTCCGCATATCGGCAGGGCCGGCCTAATAAAGAAGCAGAGGAAGCGTTGGCTGAAGACCCAACCATCCCGGGGGCCCGAAAATACGTATTTTACAAACAAACGATAATTAACAATGATAATTAATAAATATTCAAATTTTTTTTAGTTATATTTTTTAGTTATCTATTATAGTCCAGTTGGTGTGATATTTGGCTCTTCCTTGAAAGACTTGAGTTTGAGTCCCTGCAACAACATTTTTTTTTTGACTCCTTTAAACCACTTTGGGTCTTTTTTTTTGTTTCTTTTACTTCAGTCAATTTATTTCGGACTCCTTTAAACCACTTTGGGTCTTTTGTTTCTATTATTTCAGTCAATTTATTGACTCTTTTAAACCAATTTAGACTTTTTTTGTTTCTATTATTTCAGTCAATTTATTTTCTGGCTCCTTTAAATCACTTTGGGTCTTTTTTTGTTTCTATTATTTAAGACAAATTATTGACTCTTTTAAACCACTTTAGGCATTTTTTTTGTTTCTGTTATTTCAGTCAATTTATTGACTCCTTTGAACCACTTTGGGTTTTTTGAACCCTGATATATTAGCACCATCCAATATATATATGCAATGTTAATAGCACCACACCCAATATACTCGGGCACCACACCTATGTAAAATTCGACTTTTTAGAGGTCGAAATAACACATTTCGACCTCTAAAAAGTCGAATTTTGCACAGGTGTGGTGCCCGAGTATATTGGGTGTGGTGCCATTAACAATGCCGTATATATATAAAGGTGGTTTCTATCGTCACTATATAATTACTACTCACACCATTTTTTATTTTGTTTCTATTATTTCAACCAATTTTTTGACTACTTTAAATATCATTTGGGCCTTTTGAACCCTGATATATAAGCACCCTCCGAGCACCCTCCAATATATATATATATCGGCACCACATAATTACTACTGATACCATTTTTTTCATTTACTTCTGGGCCCTTTAAACCACTTTTGGACATTTTGAACCCTGATATATTAGCATCATCTAATATAATAGGCACCACATAATTACTATATACTCACATCTTTTTTTATTTTGTTTTTATTATTCCAGTCAATTCATTAACTCACTTAAACATCTTTTGGGACATTTGAACCTTGATATATTAGCACCCTCCAATACACACACACACACACACACACACACACACACACACACACACATATATATATATATATATATATATATATATATATATATATATATATATATATATATATATATATATATACGGTTTCTATCGGCACCACATAATTTTTTTCTATATGATCCTTTATTCAATCACAAAGCCATTAACATGCAAAAACACCACATAATATTTACTGACACCATTTTTTTCATTTACTTCTGGTAGCACACATGTATATCTTTTTTTTTTACTTTCGGCATCACACTAGGAACGCGAGTACCACTAACATTCCTTTTCGATAATAACGTCAGTGGACTGACGTTTTTCACTAATGATACATTTATTTATTTTTTTGGTTGGATAAAGACAGAGAAGAAAAAAACATTATATATATATAGAAAAATAAACTTCGAACTAAAAGACCTAAATATTCTACAAAAGAGATGTTTAATTTTATTACTTTGTAGGTATGTTTTGAGGCTATCCATTAATTGAATTTTGTATCTACGGATGTCAAAAGTACAATATTGAAGTACTACCTCCGGTCCAAAATATAAGTCATCCTACACTTTTTTACTTGTCCCATTAAGTCATTCTACATTACCAATTTTTATTGCTCTTTCTCTATCTTAACCTTAATTTATTATGAATTCAACAACTTTTCATTACCTAACAACTATTGCATTAATGATAGTCAAGGGGTATTTTAGACATTAACCTTCAAATTAATGACATTCAACAAATTCCTTAATCTATTTTAGACCGGAGGTAGTAATATTTTGTAATTTTTTTTAAAAAAATTCCTTCGAGGCCCTATTCGAAGACTTCACCGAAGGACCAAAAATTACCAGGACCGGCCCTGCACATCAGTGTCGTTATTCTGCGTCGCTGTTTCCTCCAGCGGTGCACGACCTCCCACTACGACCACTCTAATGTGATGCAGTGCCACGTGGAGGATCCTGATTCGGCCCCTTTCCTGGTGTGTCAGGTCCTACTCCTTTCCCTCCAACCATTTGATTTGAAAGGAAACTTGTTGGACACGTTTTAGACCGAGTTAGGTGTGAACAGATGCTACTTTACCCAGAATCCGGCGAGAGTCCGGTTAGGATGCTCTCGAGATTATGAAACAATCTCTACACTCTGATACCAGCAACCAACTCGGAATTAACAACAAGAGTCACGGCCTGACTATGCCGTAGGGGACGTCAACCGGAGTAGGCTTGTTTTCCAGAATCTGGTGGAAGGCACAATTGATATTATTCCAAATTGATCAACAAGTGTTATACTTTATTTCTCTATGAAGCTGAGCTTGGGAACGTACATGCACTAACCTGAAGAACCTGATAACCCCGTTATAAATTTGCGAGGATGCCGACAATGGTGCCTTTCCTAATTTTTGGTGATCCCGACGGAGAATGAGGCTTTGATTTGTAAAATCAATGCTCTTGGTGTCTGCTATGTTGCAAGAAAGATGGAAGCTATGATATTTGGGCCGTACCACCAGGAGAATCTTAGCTTTTGTTGATTTGTTGGCCTGTAGACGGCGGTGGAGCTCGCCGAAGGTGTCGTAAATATGAATATGCGGTGGTGGAATAACCGGAAAGTCTTGATTTTGATGAAGATTTCCCCGTAACGGAGCCAGCTGATATAGTCTGGAATATCACGGTGGGTGTTACGGTATTTGCATGGTGGATATCTAGCTGAAAGAGATGATCTTTTTGTAAAAGGGGTGGTGGTTATTATGAACAAGAGATGGTGCTCAGCCGGCGAACACAGCTAGGAGTGAATGTGAGCATATAGTCGACAAATTGGCAGAGTGTATCTGCTTATATTAAATCTGGATCCCTTTATAAGTTACATGGTGCCCCTATTTATAGGCAGATCTCTAAGCACGGTTAGGCTAACTGTGACAAGACATAATTAAATACAATTAAGAGATTAAGAAGTGTCAGGGAGCGGATCCATGAAACCGTTGGTCGTTTTGATATCCTCTTGTTGGCGGAGTCTTGTCCCTGCTAACGCTAAGTGTAGATCATGTTCGCCTACCGTGTTGCGGGCACGTTCCGGCTGATCGGTCCATCAGGCGGGAAGGCTGTTTGGAGGATTTTGCATCATTAAACAAAAAGAAAATTTATAAACCCTAACCTATATGCAAAACTAACTCCTAACCGGCCGAATACCGGGTTGTTGATAGTAGAGCGAGATAAGTAAGGGGTCGATCCACATGGAATTGGGATGTTGAATCTAATCTTATTAACTCTCTCAATTGCTACTCATGAAAACAAATAAACGAAAGAAAAACATATAAACGAAGATAGAACAACTAAAATAAATCTAACCTCTAACAAACAATAAAAACGACCTAAACTAAAGATACATGGGATCAAACAAAATACAAACCAAGTGATTTCAATCCTAGTTCATCTCATGATTTTAATTCAAATTGTGGTTTCACCTTTACACGAGATACAAATTCCTAATCTCTTAGTGAATCTATTTCTCAAGCTATGAATTCCTAATTCCTTAGTGAATTCAATTACCGATCTCTCCTCTTCCGAATGTTGAGACCAATTTCCATACAAAACGAAGGTGTAGATTCAAAGTTAACTCTCGTATTTTAGAATCTAACAACCTAGATAATTAATCCATTAATTTGTCACGAATTAACGATTAAAGATCCTATCTTTCTATGGTGATCTAGTTTACGCAACTTCCGTATGTTGTAAACATATCAATTAGTAAACAAATCTCTCGATATGAGTTCACACAGTAACATCATAATCATAGAACGATACAAAATAAATCAAAAATCATGAAGATAAACAAAGCTTGAATAAATCAAAAAGATGAACTCACATAGTTTATACAACGGATGATCCATGAATTGAAAACGAAAAAAAACGATCCTAATCTAACCTCGGATCACCCGAGCACAAGGCTCGGGTGACCGGCCTTGAAAGCTCCCAAGATGCGGCTGCTCTCTTAGAAATTTCTGATGTGAAAATTGTGTGTTTTAGGGTTGGGATCCGCTGCCTTTAAATAGAAGTTTAAGTCGGTTTCAGCATGGCGGCGCTTGGACGCCCGTCCGTTTTGGGTGGACGCCCGTCCATAGATCTTGGACTGCTTCAGACGCTCGTTCATATCGGTGTCCAAACTCTCTCGTATCAAAAATCTCATCCCGGACGCCGTCCACTTATCAACGCCCGTCCATAGTGGACGGGACTTGGACGCTCGTCCACCGGATCAATCACTTGATTTCTTTCCTTAAATCTTCTATTCTTCCATAAATGTGATTGATTCCTTTCCAACTTCGAATTTGGCTCTCTCAAATCCTTTTTTCCATCATCAATGAGTATCTACAATTAAGGGAAAACATACCAAAGCGTAACACAATTCCAAAATCATATAAAATCATCATTTAAGCACATAATTCGTTACGTTTTGCAATTTAACTATTGAAAACACCATTTACTCAATATTTCAATATAAAGCTCGATTTCTATGAAAATAATACGAATATGGGGGAAATTGATATAAAACATATCCTTATAAAACGTATAAAATCACCCTTAACAACTCCCCCACACTTAGCTTTTGCTCGTCCCGAGCAAAACAAAACATAATCAAGACTCGAGACATATAAACATTTATGCAAATATAAAGCATATTCAATAGTTTAGAGGTTCGCCCAAGTGTGTGTGTGCATAGCCATAATAAACTTCCACCAAATCCACACTTGAAATTGATTCAAGAAAAACTAGCTAATACCCCCTCGTAGACTAGCAATAAATGACACTTATAAGATGTACCCTACAAACGTAAAATACCCCGAAAAGAATGATCAAATATATCTAGGGCCTTTCTGAAATACTCGAGGATAATCCCTACAACATATCTATCGCCTTTATACCGGGGATAAGATAGACGATAACTTAGTCTTATATTCATTTCATAACAATTCTTATTCAAGTTGATTTAACTATTTCACTTTAAACACACATCGAATGAGCTATTGCCCCGTCATAGCGAATAGGATATTCGAGATATACCCTACCTTACTCCAATCATAAGGCGCTTCTTCTCGACCGTCGTGAGCTTTTAGTCATCATAGTGGTATAGACATACGTGGTATACCCTATCGCACTCAAATCATCGACTAGCTTTCGACACACCCAATAAATTCATTTTAATTCAACTTTTTCATTTGACAATAAGTTACGTTTTACTTATCACATTCAAACCTAAGATATTCACAAGATATAACATACTTTCGGATCTAAATACAAACTATCATAAATCTCAAGATATATACGTAGCACTAAGCACATGACTTATAAGATAACAAAAATCACTAATCCAAAAAGGGGTATAACTTTATAAATTAGCTCATCATTTACTATGGCACGTGAAAAATAGATCTCAGGTGAAACATCTAAATTTACTAAATATGCAAAATAAAGCATCAATGATATAAGAACTCAAACAAAGATATGCATTTGCTCACTCGGGACAAAACAAAAACTTTTAAAAATTTAGCACTTTTCATAGAAATATAACTAATTAAGCAAATGAACGTAGATACCTAACCCCTCCCCCACACTTAGATTGCAACTTGTCCTCAAGTTGTACGAAATAAAAATGAAGAGAACTTAGCCGATTGTATTTCCAAGCCGGCAATTCGGAAAGACCCTCATGAAGAACCAAAATTGCTTCGGATAACCTTGGAAATGTGGAGCATCACGGATCCAAGAAAGCTTGAATAGATCAGTAGACCGTGGAGCATCACAGGAAAACTGATATCGTCGTGAAAGCGCACAATAGCTATCACAAGTGTCCTGCATACTTGATCAGTGCAAAAAGAGTCTACGGGGAAAAAGGATTAGACATGTAAAGCACATGGAAAAGAAGTTATAGAGATTTTTCAGATTACGCTCATATAAAGATGGAATACTTATACATGAAACATTACAAAACAGTAGGCTAGGTGCAACTACATGAAAATATATTACAATGCAATCTACATGATATGCAATCCTAATAAAAGAAATAAATAAAAATAAATTCTGACAGGCTCAGTGTGAGAAAGTTGGCTCAGACAACTCTACAGTGACTACGGCCCGTGCGAATCGAAAATGAAGGACATAAAATAAAAGTGGTAGCGTACGGCAAGCCGACATTAACTACCCTCAAGAAAAATAAAAGAAAAACAATACAACTAGATGACATGCAACTAAATGATATGCAAAATAAAAGAAAATAAACGAAAGAAAACTAGCCCACTCATTTGCAACACGACATGTATATCATAAACGTCTACCAAATAATGATAGTTTACGATAAACGACAGCACTATTCATTACATGCAGTGTAGACGTGCCTTAAGACTCATCAAAGGTGATAGCATTATGGAAAACCAACAAGCTAGCTATACTAAACAGATATAACTCATAAGAAGACATGGTAGCATACGGAAAACCGACAAGTAGCTACCCATATGAGTTACAAAAATAACAAGAAAGCACATAGGTCTCAAAGCTGACAAGATTCATCACAACGATATGTAGCATACGGAAACCGACATTAGCTACTTAATAACAATAAGAACAGTTATAGCATACGAGAACCGACATTAACTATAACATGCATGATGAATCATGTATATAAAAGTTAATCAATTATTTAACATGGATCAAGTAGATGGAAAGAAACCATAACGGTGAAAGAACAGACATCTACGCATATACAAAGGCCACAGAGGCTCACAATAAAACATCCATGTCAATTAATGAAACATGTATATATAAAAATTAATCAATTATTTAACATGGATTCGTAGATGGAAAGATGTAAACATGCAAGTTCGTAACATCTACGTAAAAATAACTAGCCACGAAGCTCATATGAAAGTATCCACGTCAAATAAAGCATTAAAAAAAATCAAGTCAAGAAAAATTGGAACCCGGACGTGCGTTCAACATACCAAACGGGCGTTTGCCCGGAAATTTTGCACCGGACGGGCGTTCAATGAGCCGAACGCCGTCCGACTCGAAAACCGGAACGAGTTGAGCAAATCTTTTTGGACGGACGGGCGTCTAATAGTCGTGACGCCCGTTCACCCGCATGTTATGGACTAGACGGGCGTTCACTTACTTGACGCCCGTCCAAGCATCGAATTTGCACGTACAAAATTGAAAAACACAAAAAACCCTAAACTAATATCTTAAACTCATGGCAATTCATATCATCAAATCACACATACACCCACGGATAAATTTAAGCACAGAGGGCACTAGGTTACAGATTAGGTTACACTTCACGTTTCACAAATCGAGTAAAAAACTTTTTGCACATTCTTAACCCAACGGTCATCGAAACATGGAAAAAATAAAAACTCTCAATTTGTGTGACGCTACTCTTATTGAAAACTACCTAAAAAGATACGGAAACAGAAACCTAAACCTTAACTACGAAAAATTTAAAACAGAAAAAAAACACTAAGACGGGGGGAAAAAAACGTGTTGAAATTTTCTAGGGCCAAAATGGAAGGGAAAACAGTGGATTTTGACCTCGAAAACGGTGTTGAACGGCCTACGGTGTTCACCACGTCGTCGGCGTCGGAACGAGCTTTCCGAATTGGGGTCCCGCGTCCCAAACGGACACTCGAGCCGAAAGTTACGGCCAAAATACTACTATGTGCCCTAACGACCCCTTTTATTCCAAAAAAATTAAATCGTAACAAAATAGAAGAATTAACTCAATTAGATTCAACAAAACACCGATTCCCCGGCAACGGCGCCACTTTTGTTCGGAGGATTTTGCATCACTAAACAAAAAGAAAATTTATAAACCCTAACCTATATGCAAAACTAACTCCTAACCGGCCGAATACCGGGTTGTTGATAGTAGAGCGAGATAAGTAAGGGGTCGATCCACAGGGAATTGGGATGTTGAATCTAATCTTATTAACTCTCTCAATTGCTACTCATGAAAACAAATAAACGAAAGAAAAACATATAAACGAAGATAGAACAACTAAAATAAATCTAACCTATAACAAACAATAAAAACGACCTAAACTAAAGATACATGGGATCAAACAAAATACAAACCAAGTGATTTCAATCCTAGTTCATCTCATGATTTTAATTCAAATTGTGGTTTCACCTTTACACGAGATACAAATTCCTAATCTCTTAGTGAATCTATTTCTCAAGCTATGAATTCCTAATTCCTTAGTGAATTCAATTACCGATCTCTCCTCTTCCGAATGTTGAGACCAATTTCCATACAAAACGAAGGTGTAGATTCAGGTTAACTCTTGTATTTTAGAATCTAACAACCTAGATAATTAATCCATTAATTTGTCACGAATTAACGATTAAAGATCCTATCTTTCTATGGTGATCTAGCGTTTACGCAACTCTCGTATGCTGTAAACATATCAATTAGTAAACAAATCTTTCGATATGAGTTCACACAATAGCATCATAATCATAGAACGATACAAAATAAATCAAAAATCATGAAAATAAACGAAGATTGAATAAATCAAAAAAGATGAACTCACATAGTTTATACAACGGATGATCCATGAATTGAAAACGAAACGAAAACGATCCTAATCTAACCTCGGATCACCCGAGCACAAGGCTCGGGTGACCGGCCTTGAAAGCTCCCAAGATGCGGCTGCTCTCTTAGAAATTTCTGATGTGAAAATTGTGTGTTTTAGGGTTGGGATCCGCTGCCTTTAAATAGAAGTTTAAGTCGGTTTCAAAGATGGCGGCGCTTGGACGCCCGTCCGTTTTGGGTGGACGCCCGTCCATAGATCTTGGATCGCTTCGTACGCTCGTTCATATCGTCGTCCAAACTCTCTCGTATCAAAAATCTCATCCCG
This sequence comes from Gentiana straminea, assembly GCA_036785695.1. Lineage (NCBI taxonomy): Eukaryota > Viridiplantae > Streptophyta > Magnoliopsida > Gentianales > Gentianaceae > Gentiana > Gentiana straminea. The sequence goes on along the minus strand of JAVUPR010000483.1, from coordinate 4,304,923 downwards.
GACGCCGCTCACATTTTTGTGACGCCCGTCCATAGTGGACGGGACTTGGACGCTCGTCCACCTTGGATCAATCACTTGATTTCTTTCCTTAAATCTTCTATTCTTCCATAAATGTGATTGATTCCTTTCCAACTTCGAATTTGGCTCTCTTAAATCCTTTTTCCATCATCAATGAGTATCTACAATTAAGGGAAAACATACCAAAGCGTAACACAATTCCAAAATCATATAAAATCATCATTTAAGCACATAATTCGTTACGTTTTGCAATTTAACTAATAAAAACATCATTTACTCAATAATTCAATATAAAACTCGATATCTATGAAAATAATACGAATATGGGGGAAATTGATATAAAACATATCCTTATAAAACGTATAAAATCACCCTTAACAAGATGTGGGTAAGGTAGGGTAGGACATGGTGGGGTGGTGGATAAGGTAGGCAGGTGGAGTGGTGGGTAAGGTAGGGTATGGTGAGGTAGTGGGTATGGTATGGCAGGGTGGGGTGGGGTGATGGTGAGGTAGGGTAAGGTAGTGTTAGGTAGTGTAGGGTGTGGTGGTGGGTTAGGGGCAGGGTAGGGTGGGTAAGATCGGGTGGGGTTGGGTGGTGGGTAGGGTAGGGGTGGGTGATGGTGGAGTAAAGTAGGTCGGTGGGGTAAGATAGGTTGCACGCGTAAGGTAGGACATGGTGAGATAGAGTGGTGGGTAAGGTAAGGTAGGGCGGGGTGGTGGGTAGGGTAGAGGTGGGTAAAGAGGTAGGATGCAGTAGGATGTGGGGTAGGGCTACCCCACCCACCCTACACTACCCATCCCGTCCACCATATCATACCTTATGAACCATATCGTACACTATCCCACCCAATCTTAATCCACTATTCCGCCCTATTCATTACTCAATGTGTCACATTTTATATAATTTGTTTTATTCTATTCTTTAATATTTCAAACGTTGTAATTGAATAAATTTATTTCTTATTCCATTCAATTACATTCAATTTGTGGTCAACCAAACATAAATGACAAATAGAAGATATGAGCCAAACCCAAATAAGGGTTGTTATCATGCATGGTCATCAAATGTAAGATCATTTATCCAGCTGTAGATTCTTAAACCGTAATTTCTATCATTTCTCTCGAGGACACACATGCACACATGAACACAGTTGCTCATTTATCCAGCTGTAGCCTCTACAGTTGCTCTACAAATGAACATATGCACCATTTGGAGAAGCTTGTTATTGAGAATGCATATGTATTTGATGCCACGTTGGCTAAAGTAAACAACCAAACTACCAAATATATGTTCAAGGCTCAATATGAACAATTAGGGGTTGAGGCCTCATCTCGCTATTAAGAATCCAACATCTCATATCTACTCCCCCTTCCTTGAAGCATATAGAGGATCAATGTCCTTCACGCTTAAGCATTCAGTAATGTTCAACTTACAATATCTTTTCAACCGTAAAGTAGTCTTCAACCTTACGGTTATGGACAGGGCCGGCCCAATAAGGAAGCGGAGGAAGTGTTGGCTGAAGGCCCAACCATCCCGGGGGGCGAAAATATGTGTTTTGCAAACAAACGATAATTAACAACGATAATTAATAAATATTCAAATATTTTTTAGTTATCTGTTGTAGTCCAGTTGATTATAATATTTGGCTCTTCCTTGAAAGACTTGAGTTCGAGTCCCTGCAACAACAGAATTTTTTATGACTCCTTTAAACCATTTTGGGTCTTTTTGTTTGTTTCTATTACTTCAGTCAATTTATTTCAGACTCCTTTAAACAACTTTGGGTCTTTTGTTTCTATTATTTCAATCAATTTATTGACTCCTTTAAACCACCTTAGTCATTTTTTTGTTTCTATTATTTCAGTCAATTTATTTTATGACTCCTTTAAACCACTTTGAATCTTTTTTTGTTTCTATTATTCAAGTCAATTTATTGACTCTTTCAAACCACTTTAGGCATTTTTTTGTGTCTATTATTTCCGTCAATTTATTGACTCCTTTGAACCTGTAACGCCCCGTTCCTGGACACCGAGTCCTTATCTGGAAAAGAAATGTTCGGCACTCATAATATTAAATAAATCTAATATTACACATAAGCCCTCTACTACGTCGTATCAAATTTAAGAGTACGTCCAGTGCCGGAACCAAACGCATCAGAAACTCAATCAGGGCTTGTTCATGTTTATTTAATGTTATTGAATCATGAAACAATGTTTAAAACCCCATTACATAGCTTAACAACAACTTATTAAAAAAATCTGGGGCAATGCGTGCGCATCCTTATGGAATGCGTACGCATTCCCTGCTTAAACACATGTTGTAACTCTCTGTTCAAACAATGCGTGCGCATTGTTATCAATGCGTGTTCATTCCCTGACCAGAACCTAAACTGAAAGACATTGTCCAACCAATGCATGCGCATTGTTCGTGCTGGGAGCATCCTGATCAACTCTGAACCAACAATGCGTGCGCATTCCCTTGAATGCGTACGCATTGAACCTGCTGAAATTATCCTAGGCTCTAACTTTCTGGTATTGAATCGACGCTCTTGTCACGGATTTTATCTAACAAAACAAACAAGTAATAAAATTTATAAATCCGGTATTCCCCAAGTGTAGGGATCGTAGTACAGCGATTAATACCGGAGTCGATCTCAGGGAATCGGGGTATCTAGTTCATTAATTTTCCTAAGATTGTTACCATTATTATTAAACCTAATATAATAGAACGAAAAGATAAACTGGACAGAGGATTGTCAGTCCAAAGCCAGGAAGGATAAAAGTGAAATCGAAATCTAAACTATAAACTATAAAATAAACAGTAAACAAGAAGATGATCATGGTGATTAAACAATGAACAAACAAATATTCCTCCGATCCCGCAACCCTCTATTTCCTCTCTAAAGTTATCTTGTGATGATTTAATTCAAGTTGTGGTTCACCTCTCATAAGTATGAATTCCTACTCTCGTAGATAATTCGCCTATCAATCTCTCATCTCTCGATATATAAGATTGACGCTATCAAACCAAGGTGTAAGATCTCTCAATCTAGCAACCTAGACATTCAACCTATCAACTCTCGTTATGTCAAGGTTAAAAATCCCATCTTTCCTATGGTGATCTAAGGTTTACACCGACTCTCGTCATACGGTAAACATCAATAAACAATTCATCTTTCGATATTGATTGCATAAACAATAAGCATATAGAAAAGATACAACTTTAATCAAATTCACAAAACAAATCTAGATTGAAAATAAAGAACCTGCTGAAACGGATTCACATAGTTTGAACAATTGCCCAGCCACCAAGCATTCAGCACAACAAAAGCAAAACGAAATAGAAAACGAACATAAAACAAGAAAAATCGCAACCCCGGCCTCCCTTAAGGGGGCTGGGGCCGCCTAGGGTTTTCTCCTAATGATTGTGTATCAATAGGTTTCAATAATGTATGATTATAGAAAACTGAGGCGGCGGCTGCTAAGTCGGTTTAAGGACGCCCGTCCGTCTTGTTGGACGCCCGTCCGGGTGCCTTGGACTTGCTTCAGACGCTCGTCCACTCAGCGTCCAAACTCTCTGAATCAACTTTCTTCTCCTAGACGCTAGTCAACTTTGATGGATGCCCGTCCATCATGGACGGGACTTGGACGAACGTTCAGCTGCTTGAAAATCGATCTTCTCATCTTTATCTTCAATCGATTCCATCTTTATCTCTTCTCCTCTTCATTAATCCGATTGTTAACCTCTTTTAATCCTCTCTTTGGTCGAAATTGTGTATCTACAATACATCAAACACATTGCAAAATGTAGTATCTTCCAAATCAATATAAAACCATCAATTTTACACATAAATCATACAATTTTGCAACTAACCCATTAAAAACATCACTTGCTCAATAAATCCATTAAACACTCGTTTTCTTATGCAAATTATACGAATATGGAGAGAATTACTATAAAATATATGGATATTTGTTTGTAAGGACTAGTTTTAGTACTTAATTAGACACTTAGGATACACTTAAATCTTAATTGGTTATAAGGACATATTTTAAACAATTTTCCTATCTTACCCCTAGACAACAACAACGCTGATCTGCAACAAAGCGAAAAAATAATCTTCACTCATCTCCTTCTTCCCCCACCTTCTTCTTCCATCGTTTATGTACTCCATCGCTTCTCCCAATCGTCCAGAAAAAGGAACGGCTGTGGCTCACTCTTCAACAACCTCCTCTTATTCTCTGTAGGTCTTCAAGATTCAAGACTCAAATCCAACCGTGAAGTGATCTCGCTTGCTCCCTCCTCCGCCGCTTCCTCCTCCTCCGTTTGGTGGCTCGGACGGCGGCTCCTCTATCCCTAGTCCTCACTCTCGGCCGTCCGGTACAACCGTACAGGCAACTACTGGCTCCTTACTTCCCATAGAGGTAATAATTCAACTTTCACCTACAACTTTCAATTTTTTTATTTTATTTTAAATTTAATTTACATTTTAAGAGCTTTGAGTTTATTGATTTGATTTGTTGTTTACTTTTTTAAACTGTTATTCATTTTTACCATTCCTTTGAAAAAAATTCGCTTAACCCAAATTGTGAAATTGGAAGCTCCCGTGACGCAATGGCTATGTTTTGATTTTTTTTTTTTTTTCCTCGAAGCGCTTCTCACTTGTATTGTATTTTCTTTTTTGAGGGATAATGTATTGGATCGGGGGTGGGGTGTGCTACATATTTGAATATATATTGCGAAATATTTGACTAACAAAGCAAACATGCTCGCATATCTTTGTAGATCTTTGAATATTCAAGACTCTTCATTCGTAATGATTTGAGCGATGGAAAAATGTTGTTCTTGATTGCAAAAAGGTCATGTTCCGTGCGTCATAACCTCATCTTCAAGCCACCTTTGAATGTTCTCACTTCCCTCTTGCCACACAATTATCACGGTTTCTCTTTTTCCGGTAACAAATACCCGAGTTTTCGGTTCCGTGCATGTTTCTTTGTACTTGATATAGAAAAACAGTGTTGTTTAGTAACTCTTGGACGTGATAAAATTTTCCCTGGATTTTCACCTTTTTGCGAGAGCTCAACCTTCTTGGACTTGTCCAAGCTACAACAAGATCGCCTATTCGGTTATCTCTCACAAGCCGCTCGCCGAGAGCTCATCTTTAGATGGGGTTACTCTTGAAGGCATTTTATCGGAATCGGTATGTCCTTGCGAAAGAGGAAAGTGATTGGAGAAGCCATGCCTCTGCCATTGCTTCAATCAATACATCTTATCAAGAAACACATAAATTGGAAGAAGTTGCCGGTTAAGCAGCAGATTTGTTGGCACCACCAACTGATGAAGCTTTGTAAATTAATGCTTCCGGTGCATTCTTTTACTTTTCTTATATTGTTTGAGCATGTTAGGAGGTTGAACACTTTCATATCCATGAACCACTAATCCAATTTATTTGAGTTTGATTTGAAAGAAAATTGGTGTAGTGACATGAATTTGATGGTGGGTCTGTGTATGATTTGAAATAAAATTGGTGCAGTGACATCGATGTCACTGCATTTACAATTAGAGAATTGATGCAGTGACATTGATGTCACTGCATATAAAATTAGATACACAAATTTGGTAACTTTATAAAATAAATGTATTGTCATTCACATTAAGGGTGTAATCGAGCCGAGTCAAGTCGATACTCCTTATGGCTCGATTCGACTAAAAAAGTTTGGTCTCGATGAAGCCATAAGAAGACAAGATCGATCTCGACTCGCTAAGTACTCGATATAGCTCGACTCAGCTCGTAAGGTCGATTATTTTCTTAGAATTCATTTAATTTTTAATAAAATATAACAAGATCGAGCTCGACTCGTCTAATAGTGGTCAATGCATCGCGGTGTCATTGCATTACGGTTGTTAGTGCATCACGGTGTCTCTGCATCGGGGGTGGTCACTGTATCGGGGGTGGCCACTACATTGCGGTGATCAATGGATTGGGGTGGTCGCAGTGCTGAATGCATCGTGATGGTCATTGCATCGGAGGTGGTTGCTGCATCAGGATGGTCACTGCATCGCGGAGGTGAATGCATCGCGGTGTCTCTGCATCGGGGGTAGTCACTGCATCGCGGGTGACCACTGTATCGCGGTGGTCAATGGATTGGGGGTGGTCAATGCACCGCGTTGTCAGTGCATCACGGTGTCTCTACATCGAGGTGTTTTGCATCATGGCGTCGTTGCATCGAGGGTGGTCACTGCATTGTGGTGTCTCTGCATCGGGGGTGGTCAAAGGATCTGGGGTGGCCAATGCATCGCAGTGTCACTTCATTAAGGCGTCTCTGCATCAGAGGTGTCACTGCATTGCGGTGGTCAATGTATCGGGATAATCAATGGACTTGGGTGGTCAATGCATCGTGATGTCACTTCATCGAGGTGTCTCTGCATTGGGGGTGGTCACTGCATCGCGTTGTCTCTGTATCCGGGGTGGTCACTGCCTCGCGGTGTCTCTGCATCGGGGGTGGTCACTGCATCGCGGTTGTTAGTGCATCACGATATCACTTCATCGAGGTGTCTCTGCATCACGGCGTCTCTGCATCGCGGTGTCACTTCGTCGCCGTGTCTCTTTATCTCAGTGTCATTTCATCGCGGTGTCTCTGCAATACGGTGTCATTTCATCGCGGTGTCACTGCATCGCGTTGTCGCTGCATCTCTGTGTCTCTGCATCGCGGTGTCTCTGCATCGCGGTGTCTCTGCATCGCGGTGTCTCTGCATCATCACATATCACATTCGGGGTGTAATCGAGCCGAGTCGAGTGGTCCATGCATCGCGGTGGTGAATGCATCGCGATGGCCACTGCATCGGTGGTAGTCATTGCATCGGGGTGGTCAATGCATCGGAGTGGTCACTGCATCGCGGTGGTCACTGTATCATGGTGTCTCTGCATCCCGGTGTCTCTGTATCCCGGTGTCTTTGCATTACGGTTGTCAGTGCATCACGGTGGTCACTGCATCGCGATTGTCAGTGCATTGTGGTGTCACTTCATCGTGGTGTCTCTGCATCGCGATGTCACTTCATCGTGGTGTCTCTGCAACGTGGCGTCACTTCATCGTGGTGTCTCTGTATCGTGATTGTTAGTGCATCGTGATTGTTAGTGCATCGCGGTGGTCACTGCATCACGGTGGTCAATGAATCGGAGAGGTCAATGCATCGCAGTGGTCAATGATTCGAGGTGGTTACTACATCACGGTGGTCAATGCATCATTATGGTCAATGCATCGCGTGGGTCAATGCAATGGTGTGGTCACTGCATTGCGGTGGTGAATGCATCACAGTGTCTCTGCATCGCGGCGTCTCTGCATCGAGGTGTCTCTTAATCGTGATGTCTCTACATCACGGTGTCTCTGTATCGTGATTGTTAGTGCATCGCGGTGTCTCTGCACCGCGGTGTCTCTGCAATGTGGGTGGTCACAACATCGTGGTGGTGAATGCATCGCAGTGTCTCTGCATCGCGGCATTTCTGCATCGCGGTGTCTCTGCAATGGGGGTGGTCACTGCTTCGCGGTGGTGAATGCATCGCAGCGTCTCTGCATCGCGGTGTCACTTCATCACGATATCTCTGCATCACGGTGTCTTTGCATCGTCAAATGTCATAACATCGCGATGTCTCTGCATCGCGGTGTCAATGCATCATGGGTGGTCACTGCATTACGGTGATCAATGCATTACGGTGGTCACTGCATCACGGTGTCCCTACATCGCGATGTCTCCGCATCGCGATGTCTCTGCATCGCGGTGTCTCTGCATCGCAGTGGTCACTGCATCGCGTTGTCTCTGCATTGCAGTTGTCAGTGCATCACGGTGTCTCTACATCACGGTGTCTCTTCATTGCGGTGTCACTTCATTGTGATGTCTCTTCATTGTGATGTCTCTGCATTGTGGTGTCTCTACATCGCGGAGGTTAATGAATTGCGGTGGTCACTACATCGCGGTAGTCAATGCATCGGGTTGGTCAATGCATCGCGGTGGTCAATGTGTCGTGCGTCGCGGTGGTCAATGCGTCGTGCGTCGCGGTGGTCAATGCGTCGGGATGGTCAATGCGTCGTGGTGGTCAATGCGTCTCGGTGGTCAATGTATCGGGTGGTCAATGCGTCGCGGTGGTCACTGAATCGCGGTGGTCAATTCATCGGGGTGATCAATGCTTCACGGTGGTCAATGTATCGCGTTGGTCAATGCATCGCGGTGGTCACCGGGATTATTAAAAAAAAAAAAAAAAAAAAAAAAGAAGCTTGCAGCGGGGGGGGGGGGGGGGGGGGAAACCGTTTTTATAGTATCCAGAAAAAAAAAAAATAAAAAAACCAATACAAAACAACAACAACATTGGCGCCGTTTTTTTCCTTTTATATTTTCCCAAAACAGCTAGCAGCTTCACAACCAATGCACCAGTTTCTTTTTTTAATTTTTTTTATTTTAATTTTTCTTCATTAAGGGTATTTGAGTCTATCTATCTAATTTGTGTCCTTATAACCAAATAAGATTCCTTAGTGTCCTATTTGCCTAATTAAGTCTATTTTGTGTCCTTTTGGACCTTTGCCCCTAAAATATAACACTATAAATCGCATAAAATCACCCTTAACAGCTCTCTTCACGACAATTCCGATGCTCTACTCTGATATGAAAACCGTTAAGAATTGACTTAGAAACTGATCGAAAACTCGCAGCCCTAATTCTTGCTCTTCACACGCAGGAAATAAATTTAGGAGGTGGAAAATATGATTCAAAAGGTTAGGGAAAACTGATTGGGTTTATTTTCCTTAAATAGGAAAATCCCAATAATTAACCTAATCCTTATTTTCCTAATTTACCCTTACTAATAAGATTTTCTTTTCCTTAAAATACATATATATTTCTCGAAAATATACATATATTTAACAAAATATTTAAAATCCGAATAAAAGGAACCGAACCCGATATTCCGTTTTGGCAAAATGACACGTCTGCCCTTTCTCGAAAATCGGAATATTACATTCCTTCCCCCTTAAAAGGAGTTTCGCCCTCGAAACTAGAACATACCTGGTAAGTCCATAAAATCTGGAAACTCGCTGATCATATCGTCCTCGACTTCCCAAGTAGCTTCATCCGGTGAATGATTGCTCTATTGCACCAAAACCAAAGACATCATTCTTCTCTTAATCATCTTTTCTTTACGGTCCAAAATTCTGATCGGTTTCTCATCATAAGCTAGATTATCTTGAAGAACTTCCGGATCAACTGTGGTTTCAACGTCTGTCTTGGTCAAACACTTCTTCAACATCGAAACATGGAACACGTTATGGACTCTTGACATTGATTCTGGTAACTTAAGCTTATAGGCCAACGGTCCACTCTTTCCAGAATCTCAAACGGTCCAACATACCTCGGACTTAACTTTCCCTTTTATCCAAAACGTTTAACTCCTTTCATTGGTGAGGCTCTTAGGTAAACTCTTTCACCAACTTCAAACTCGAGAGGCCTTCTTCTAACATCTGCCCAACTCTTCTGTCTATCTTGAGCTGCCTTCAGATTCTTCTTAACCAACCGAACTCTTTCATTAGCTTGTTCAACTAACTCCAGCCCGGTGACTTGTCTTTCCCCGACTTCATCCCAAAACAGCGGCGTTCTACATCTTCTTCCGTACAAAGCTTCGAACGGTGGCATGCCTATGCTTGCGTGATAACTGTTGTTGTAGGCAAACTCCGCCACATATAGGTAATCATCCCATGATCCGCCTACTTCCAAAACACAAGCTCTCAACATGTCTTTAAGTGTTTGGATGGTCCTCTCTGACTGTCCATCTGTCTGAGGATGAAAGGCCGTACTCAAATCCAACCTCATACCAAAAGCTTGCTGCAAACCTTTCCAAAACTACTAATGAACCGACAATCTCGATCCGAGACTATAGAGATAGGTACTCCATGTAACTTCACTATATTATCCAAGTATAGTGTGGTCATCTTCTTTAAAGGCATATCAACCTTAAATGGTAAGAAATGAGCGGATTTGGTCAATCAATCCACAATTACCCAAATCGCATCATGTCCGCCTATTGTCTTAGGTAAACCGGTGATGAAATCCATTGTGATATTATCCCATTTCCATTCAGGGATATCCAAAGGCTTAAGCATTCCTCCTGGCCTTCTGTGTTATACTTTAACTTTCTGACAGATATCACATTCCGCCACAAACTTAGCTATTTCCACCTTCATTGAGGGCCACCAAAACTTTTCCTTCAAGTCTTGATACATTTCGGTAGCTCCTGGATGAACTGCAAAAGCAATCCTATGTGACTCTTCCATAACCCTTTGTCTTAGATCACCGACATTAGGCACACACAAACGATCTTGGTACCATAGGTTCCCATTCTTCTCTAACACATAGCCAACTGTAGGCTTTTCTCTTGCAACACGCTTCAAATCAACCAAAATTGGATCTTCATCTTGCTTCTCCCAATATCATCCATCAACTAGGACCTTGCTAATAACGGTGCCACAAACTGCCGGTCTTCAATCTGATCAAAACTTCGGATTCTCAGCCCATCTAACCTCACCGCCATATCTTCAACGCTTGAAAATGCAAACACCGGTTTTCTGCTCAAAGCATCAGCCACTACATTGGCTTTACCCGGATGGTACTGAATATCCAAATCGTAATCATTTACGAACTCTAACCATCTCCTCTGCCTCATATTTAGATTCTCCTGAGTGAAGAAATACTTTAAACTTTTGTGGTCGGTGAAAATCCTAGCCTTAACTCCATACAAGTAGTGCCTCCAGATCTTTAAGGCAAACACTACTGCTGCCAACTCTAAGTCACGTGTTGGGTTATTCTTCTCATGCACTTTCAACTGTCTAGATGCGTAGGCAATGACTTTTCCTCCTTGCATCAACACACAACCTAAACCTTGTCCCGAAGCATCCGTATACATGTCATAATTATCAAAGATCTCTGGAACTGCCAAAACTGGGGCTGTAGTCAATTTCTTCTTCAACGTTTGAAAAGCCTCTTCACACTCACTGGTCCACTCGAACTTTACATTCTTTTGTGTAAGCTTGGTGAGTGGTGTAGCTATTTTTGAGAAGTCCTGCACAAACTTCCTATAATAGCCAGCCAAACCGAGAAAACTTCTAACCCCTGAAACTGTAGTCGGTCTGGACCACTTCTCAACTGCTTCAATCTTTGCCGGATCAACCTTGATGTCATCTCCAGAAATGACATGACCCAAGAAACTAACTTGATCCAACCAGAATTTGCACTTAGAGAACTTTGCGTGCAACTGATGTCCAAAAGGCATGACCAAGAACTCATAATGTCCATACCTTGTACTGAAAGCTGTCTTCGGTATATCTGCTACTTTGATCTTCAACTGATGATAACCATACCTAAGATCAATCTTAGAAAAACTCTCTTGCCTTGCAACTGATTAAACAAATCATCAATCCTTGGCAAAGGGTACTTATTCTTGATGGTAAGATTGTTCAGGGCTCTGTAGTCTATGCACATCCTCACGCTACCATCTTTCTTCTTAACAAACAACACTGGGGCTCCCCAAGGCGAGGTATTAGGCTGAATCATATTCCTTTCAAGCATATCCTTAAGTTGAGCATTCAACTCCTTCAATTCAGCCGGCGCCATTCTATAGGGCGCCTTAGCGACTAGTGCCGCTCCGGGTACCAACTTGATCTCAAACTCTATTTCTCTGTCTGGCATGTTTCCTGGTAACTCTTCTGGAAACACATCGAGGTACTCTCTTACCACAGGGGTTTCCTCTAACTTAGGCTTAACTTGTTCCACATCTATTGCGTACAACAAGTAGCCTTCACAGCCTTTCTGACAAGCTCGTATCACCTTAACTGCTGAAATTATAGGGTGACGCTTCTTACTTGGTTTGTAAACATTACCTTGATAGGTTTTATATGATTTCCCGGGTATCTTAAAGGTCACTCTCTTTTCTCTACAATCCAAGTGAACATAATTCCCGGATAGCCAATCTATTCCAAGAATCACATCGAAGTCTGAAAAGTCCAAAACTGTAAAGTCACTTTTGCAACGATACGTTCCTACTCGCACATCCACTTGAGGTATCAACTTGGCTACCTTAGTCACTTTTCCTAAAGGTGTTGTTATTTCCAAAGTGTTTCTTAAAGTTTCCATTGGTAAGTTAAGCTTCTTAGCTATCTTAGACGACACAAAGGTGTTAGACGCTCCCGTATCAAACAATGCCGTAACTGCTAGGTTGTCTAATATTATTGTACCTATGATGTAAATTCATTTATTTAAATACTACTACAACATGATTTAAATCGTGCTATAAAGTACTCTAATAAATCAAAATAAACAATAAAGGTACATGAGATAACATTATCATCTGGTTCAGCCATCTCAGCATCCACTGCAAACACTCGAACTGGGCGACTCGGGCTACCTTTTCCACTTCCTTGCTTCTGATTACTCGAGCTCCCTTTTGTCGGACACATCTTGGCAAAATGTCCTAGATCTCCACAGTAGTAGCAGCCGTCTGTACTAGCCTTACACTCACCTGGGTGATTCCTATTGCATTTAGGCCAAAGCGGTGCTCCGGTTGGAGGTTTACCTGCTGTAGGGGTTGTTGTCCTCTTAGCATTCTGCTACGGTGCTCCTCGGTTATAGCCTTGACTTGCCCCAAAACTTCTCTTATTCTCGATAACCACGGTAGCCTTTTTCTTGAAGTTCTCAACCTCCAAGGCTTTGTTCAGAAGCTCAGCCATGTTCCTTGCCGTGAAGCCTAGCATACCCGACTGTATCTCATACGATAACCCTTCCTTGTATAGAGCCATATTTCTCTCTTCAACCTTCATAAGCTCAGGATAAAACCTTCCCAACTCATTAAACTTGTTGGTATACTGAGATACCGTCAGCTGTGTACCCTGTTTAAGTTTTAAGAACTGACTAGCCTTGTCTACTTGCACTGTCGCCGGGAAGTACTCATTGAAAAACATAGCCTTAAAGCTTTCCCAGTCTGTCACTTTCCCGTTGCTACTTTCTATAGCATCAATCCATGATTCAGCCGTACCCAAAAGGAAACTAACCGCCAACTGATCCATCTCAGATTCAGGAACATGTATATTCCTGCAAGCTTTCTCGAAACTCCTTAACCATTCTTCAGCCTTTGAATGTTCCACATTCCTAAAGAAGTCTTGAACTTTGTTCCTTGCTCAAAAACTGGTCTCACTGATGGATCTAGTTGATGTCCAAAAGGTATTTCTTGTTGGTGAGGCTGTTGCTGGTATGGTGGTGGTTGATAAAAACCGTAGGGTGGGTATCCAATGCCTTGTTGATGGTCAAAACGGGGTGAAAGGGGTATAGTAGGTCGAGGAGTGTGACCTACTGGCGGTGGGTAAAAGGTCTGATGTTGCTGATGGTGGAAAGCTGGTGGAGAAGGGTGACTTACCGGTGGAGGATAAACACTGACTGATGGAGGGTATATGTTGGTTGATGGGGGTACATAAACTGGTGGAATATCTCCTACTACGGTGACACGGATGGGGGCTTCCCCGGGTTCTCCATAAATAAAGTTGTACCTTGGTCTAGGTCGTGGTGTAGGATTATGCCGTGGTCGTGGTGACTGACTCCGCTGAGATCGTGGTGTAGGGGTTGCAGTATGAGGGGGTGGACTGAAGCTCGGGTGAGGTGATGGATTCTACCTCATGAAACCGCCTCCTACGACTGGTGTTGGACTCTCTCGTCGTACTCCTGATGCTTCTGCACCTGCTCCAGTTCTAGTGAACACCATCCTGATGATCAAAGAAAACCAGAACGTTACTAAGAGATCTAAAGAAAACTTATCTCAAAATATAGGAAGCCTAAAAGACGCTTCGCTCTGATACCAACTGTAACGCCCCGTTCCCGGACACCGAGTCCTTATCCGGTAAAGGAATGTTCGGCGTGCATAATATTAAATAAATCTAATATTACATATAAGCCTCTACTACGTCGTATCAAATTAAAGCAAACGGAAGCAAAAGACTTGGGTAATTTTTCCCAAATAACCAAGAATAGAAACTCAATAACTAAAGAAGGAAATGTAACATTTATTACATTGGAAGAGAAACCAACGAAATCCAAAACGGATGAAACATCCAAAAACTAAGAAGTAAAAATACAAAGATCCCATCAACAATATCCAAGTCTAAAATATAAATAAATATAAATAATTAAGCTCGTCAACTCCGGCGTCCTTAAACGTCGTCATCGAAGTCCTCCTCGAACTCTGAATTTACCTGTTCGTCTTCTCTCCCCCAAACACATAAATAAACATGCATTTGAGGTAAGTACATTGTACAAAGTAAGAAGTAGAAGCTACAATATAACTAAGGTTTATTATTAAGTTTTAATAAAAGAATTATCTTTGTAAGACCGACTCAATCTAGGGTTCATTTCATGCCCATCGACACGTCATGACTATACGTTTCTAGCTTAGCTTATCTTGGTTACATCATTACTCAAGGACACTATGCATGATGAAAATTCCACCACGAGATATACTTTCCAACTACGGTGATTAGCACCGATAGTCCCGGGATCTCCCCGGTATGCATATACGTTCGATGGATTTCCTCCACTACCCTTCCGCCTTTTGAGCCAGTAACGTTGTCCACCTTTTATGAACGTATCACATCGCCGATATGAATCAGTGCCTAACCGAGAATAAGTGACGTTTTAGCTTAAACTACACTTATGTAATTATTATCGTGTATTAACTAGCCACCTAAGAGTTTTCAGAATAAAACTCACCTTATCAACTCTACTCCCTCACTTAGACAACTAGACTTCACATCCTATCAATTACACAGACATTGATGAACTCTAGTTCATCAAAGCACAAGCCCTTTCATTCCCTTCCGACGGTCCCGAACTTCAACTCCCTTTAAGAGTACGTCCGGTGCCGGAACCAAACGCATCAGAAACTCAATCGGGGCTTGTTCATGTTTATTTAATGTTATTGAATCATGAAACAACGTTTAAAACCCCATTACATATCTTAATAACAACTTATTAAAAAAATATGGGGCAATGCGTGCGCATCCTTATGGAATGCGTACGCATTCCCTGCTTAAACACCTGTTTTAACTCTCTGTTCAAACAATGCGTGCGCATTCCCGACCGAACCTAAGCTGAAAGACACTGTCCAACCAATGCGTGCGCATTGTTCGTGCTCGGAGCATCCTGATCAACTCTGAACCAACAATGCGTGCGCATTCCCTTGAATGCGTACACATTGAACCTGCTGAAACTATCCTAGGCAATCCTGTAACAGGAATGCATGCGCACTCCAGTGAATGCGTACGCTGAACGCATTCAGCGCAGAAAAGCCCTAATAACCTAATTCTCATCCCTTGACGATCTCTACTCGATCCAAACATGTTGAACATGAAATATAGCAGAAAAACAACATAAAATCATAACTTTCACAGATCCTAACATCCCTTGATCCATGATCATCATCTATGAAGAACCTCGACATGAAAACGCTTCAAAAACATGTTCTAACTACTCTAAACCCTAATTAGATTGTAGGAAGAGCTTCTTACCTTTTAGCAAGCTATTCCAACTACAAAAACTTAGAAAACAGCAGCAAAAACGATCTCTTTTCTGTAGCAAACCTATATGATCAATTCGAATTCGCATTAAATTAAAATCGATCACACGATTCCAAACAATAAACTACGAAAGGTATGAGTTTTGATCCTCAAAACTCAACCAAGAACTCATATAGGTCAAATTAATTACCTTGAGAAAAGCTCTAACTTTTTGGTATTGAATCGACACTCTCTTCAAACGATTCCGATGCTCTACTCTGATCTGAAAACCGTTAAGAATTGACTTAGAAACTGATCGAAAACTCGCAGCCCTAATTCTTGCTCTTCACACGCAGGAAATAAATTTAGGAGGTGGAAAATCTGATTCAAAAGGTTAGGGAAAACTGATTGGGTTTATTTTCCTTAAATAGGAAAATTCCAATAATTAACCTAATCCTTATTTTCCTTAATTACCCTTACTAATCAGATATTCTTTTCCTTAAAATACATATATATATTTCTCGAAAATATACATATATTTAACAAAATATTTAAACTCCGAATAAAAGGAACCAAACCCGATATTCCGTTTTCGTAAAATGACACGTCTGTCCTTTCCCGAAAATCGGAATATTACAGAACCATTTTGAGTTTTTTGAACCCTGATATATTAGCAACATCCAATATATATATAGGTGGTTTCTATCGGCAACATATAATTATTACTCGAACGTTTTTTTCTATTGTTTCTATTATTTTAGCCGATTTTTTTGACTACTTTAAATATCTTTTGGGCCTTTTGAACTCTGATATATTAGCAGCATCCGAGCACCCTCCAATATATATATATATATATATATATATATATATATATATATATATATATATATATATATATATATATATATATATATATATATATATATCGGCACCACATAATTACAACTGACACCCTTTTTTTTTCATTTACTTCTGGCCCCTTTAAACCACTTTTGAACATTTTGAACCCTAATATATTAGCACCCTCCAATATAGATATAGGCGGTTTCTATCGGCACGACATAATTACTACTCACATCGTTTTTTATTTTGTTTTTATTATTCCAGTCAATTCATTAACTCATTTAAACATCTTTTGAGACTTTTGAATCCTGATATATTAGCACCCACCAATACACACACACATATATATATATATATATATATATATATGCGGTTTCTATCGGTACCACATAATTTTTTTCTAAATGATCCTTTTATTCAATCAAAAAGCCATTAACAGGCAAAATCACCACATAATATTTATTGACACACTTTTTTTTTTCATTTACTTCTTGCAGCACATATATATATATTTTTTACTTTCGGCATCACATTCGGAACGCGGTGCCACTAACGTTTATTTTCGATAATAACGTCGGTGGACAGACGTATTTCACCAATGATACATTTATTTATTTTTTTGGTTGGACAAAGACACAGAAGAAAAAAAAAATTATATATATATATATATATATAAACTTCGAACTAAAAGACCTAAATATTCAACAAAAGAGATGTTTAATTTTACTACTTTGTAGGTATGTTTTGAGGCTATCCATTAATTGAATTTTGTATCTACGGATGTCAAAAGCGCGATATTGAAGAATATTTTGTAAATTTTTATATAAAAAAAAAATCCTTCGAGAGCCTAATTCGACGACTTCGCCGAAGGCCCAAAAATTACCAGGACTGGCCCTGGTTATGGAAGAGCTAACAACCCATAAGATATGTACTAGACCAAGTATATGGCAATAGTGCATTAAGCATCACTACTATACCATGGCCGTAGTGCATTGAGCTCCACTTTTACACCCATATTATTTTGTCCCTTCCCTTGCACGCCTCTACTTAACTCACATATGTGAACTAGCTTTGCCATACATACATCCAAGCAAGCATTTGGCATATTGAAGAACCAAGACAATACTTCATTCGTGTTAAAATATAAGTCATATTAGAGTTTTCATACATATTAAGAAAGTGATTGAATATCATTAATGTATGGTTAAAATACCTAATACACCATTTGATTATCATAAATGCAACAATTGTAAAATGATTGAATTGATATAAATTAGAGGTAAGATGAGGAAAAAAATGTTAGAAATACTTTTTTGGTATTGTAATTGAAAAACTAGAATGATTTATATTTATGGACAACGGGAATATTACTTAGAACTAGCATTTCATAAGCCTGGGCTAACCTACCTCGGTCATGACGTAACACTTGCGTTTTTCTTATCAAAATAATACATGTATGTATATTTTATAATAGGGTAAATTTTACATAAAATTCATGGAATTAACATTCCTATGATGGTTGTGAGTTTTTTTGTAGCGATACTGCCATAACAAAATAATTATAATAAAATATTATAATATATTTTTACATCATTGATCTTTATACGATTCATAAAAATTAATATGTCCGACATTATAATCAATACTCCCTCCGTTTTTTTTTATAAATTTTTTTATTTATTTTTACATTTCCAATGCGTATTTATTATTTTTTCCTCCTTTACCAATAAAATATTTTCATCTCCAATAAAAAAACACAATTCCAATACAAAAAACTCCTTTACGAACAAAACATTTACATCTCCAATAAAAAAATACATTTCCAATACACATATTAATTATTTTCTTAATTTATGTGATTTTTCTCTTTGCGACATATATATAAAAACGGATGGAGTAATATAAAATATATAGTGATATATTATTGTGATTATTTTATTGTGACACAATCATTACTAAAAGAAAATGACACTATTATTAATGGCACTCAAACAATCCATTCTTGGCAGCATACTGCAAATTTATAAAAGTCGAAATTGTTTTTAACCATCTTGAAAATCATGTTTGTGCATAAAATTCGAATCGGTTGAAAACAGATTTCCACTTATGTATAGTTGAAATTTACCCGAAATGTGATATATGAGCAATTAATCATGCAGGAAAAAAAATGTCGTCTTACACAAAGTGTATGAATCTAATGGTGACCAAGATTATAATCTGACATTAATATCAGTGTTTGAACCTATTAGAGAAAAAGAAAAAAAAATTTAAATGCCGAATTCTATAAATAGGATGGGTCTTCCAATGTTGTCATCAGTCACTTTGTACCATCACTCTCTCCCCGGCCGGCACCCCCAGTGACCCCACCCCATTTTATTCATGGCCGGCCCAGCTTCCACCGTCGAGATGTTCTTCTTCCCATTCGTCGGCGGAGGACATTTGATTCCGATGATAGATCTCGCCAGACTCTTTGCTTCCTATGGTGTCAAATCTACAATAATCACCTTCCCCAACGACGTTGCCGTCTTCCAAAAATCAATCACCAGAGATAACCACAATTCCGGCCACGACATCAAGCTTGTCACCCTTCAACTTCCTCCCGGAGCAGCTTCGCTCGTCTCCGTCGACATGTCTGCTCCTCCGATCACCGACACATCCATTCTCGGAGAACCTCTTCGGAAACTACTCGAAGACACCCGCCCTGACTGCATAGTCGTCGACATCTTCCACCGTTGGGCGGCTGATGTCATCGATGACATAGGATTAGCTAGATTCATCTTCAATGGAAGCTCTTGCTTCGCTAACTGTTGTAAAGAAAGCATTGAGAAATACTCCCCTCATACAAAGGCGGGCTCTGATTCGGAGCCATTCTCTTTGCCGGGTCTACCCGATAAAGTTGAATTAACGGTTTCAAAGCTGCCGGAATTTGTTCGAACAGGGAAAGGATTTCTCTCAAACTCGGGAACAGTTGATAAGAACAGCTATGGACAAATCGTTAACAGCTTTTACGAATTAGAACCGGCTTACGTTGATCACCTGAGAAATGTTCTCGGAAAAATTGCATGGATTGTGGGACCCGTTTCTCTGTGCAACAAGAATCTTGAAGATAAGATAGACAGGGGTCAAGAATCCGCCATTGATAAACACAGTTGTCTGAATTGGCTTGATTCAAAAGCACCCGATTCGGTTATCTACGTAAGTTTCGGGAGCTTAGCACGATTGAACAAGGCTCAACTCCATGAGATTGCTCTTGGGTTAGAATCTTCCGGCCATTATTTCATATGGGTCATCGGAAAAATTCTAGATGAAAACGACGGCGGCGGTAAGAGTATTTTACCAGATGGATTCGAAGAGAAATTGGAAAAGGAGAAGAAAGGACTGATAATCAAAGGGTGGGCACCACAGTTGTTGATATTGGAACATGAAGCTGTAGGAGGATTTCTCACACACTGTGGGTGGAACTCAACTCTAGAAGCCATCTGCGCCGGTGTTCCGATGATTACCTGGCCACTCACGGCGGAGCAGTTTCACAATGAGAATCTGTTGACGGAGGTATTGAAGATTGGAGTTCGAGTCGGGAGCGAGGAATGGGGGGCGTGGAATTCTGAGAGGAAGGTGGTGATCGGGAGGAAGAAGGTTGAGGATGCTGTGGGTAGGTTGATTGCCGGTGAGAATGAGGAAGTGAGGGAGATGAAGAAACGGGTCAAAGATTTGGCGGAGAAGGCAAGGAAAGCGGTGGAGGACGGGGGATCTTCCTTTTCCGATGCCCATGCACTAATTGACGAGCTCAAGTCTAACAAGGCGAGAGCTACCTAGTTTACATGTTTTTGGAACGATAAAATTTTGTATAATAAATATCATAACAATCATTTTCATTCTTGATTTTTATGAGATCTATTTGAATTAATATGTCTTAAATCAAAATCAATTGTTTCATTTTAAATGAGACAATTATATTTTCAAGTCAATTGTTTTAATTTGTATGAGACAGTTACATTTTTAATACAGTATTTATTGTATTTTTTTAATGTATATATATCTTGTTTCGTTTATTAGGAAATAATATATCAACAACCAAATATGTCACAACATGTATTACTACAAGTAATCTAACTATTGAATAGTATGTAGGATTACTTGATTGATATGAGGTTCACCCTAACCATTGACGAGCTCAAGTCTAGGAAGGCGAAAGCTATCTAGTTTAGATAAATGTTTATGTCACAACAAAATTAGTATTACAATTAAGACAACTATCATGTTCATATAGAAGTTTTTATGCATTTTTTTGTGGTCATTTTTGTTATAGTACTATCATGACTCTATAGTTTATTATTCGAGTAATGATACGGGCGGTTGCGTCATAACGAGTGACACAACAGTCATTTATATCATTGATTATGTTAGATTTACATCATTATCAATTTAGACTCATTATGATCAACGGTGAAAATCACATGTTACTCGTTCCGTATCATTATCATACTTACTCCTTCCGTTCCAAAATTACTGAGGCAGTTGTCAAAATCAATTGTTTCAATTTATGTGATACAATTACATTTCCAAATCAATTGTTTCATTTTACGTGAGACAATTACAATTCCAATACAATATTTATTGTTTTTTTTCACATGTCCACATTTATTTATTAGAAAAATAATATATCCACTACCAAATATGCAACAACATGTATCACAACAAGTGATCTAACCATTGAATAATGTGTAGGACTATTGATTGATATAGGGCTCATCTTAATCAATGATGCTAGAGGTGGCTGTTGTGGCTTTATATTGCATCTCTTTTTCCTGACACGGATTAAAAGATAAATTTGAGAGAAAACAATTACCATATAGTGTAACTTTTTCAACCACTTTTTTCACGTGCTTCGATCACCACATCTACTTTTAGATGTCCAAAATCAAGCCCTTTACTTTTCAGCATCAATTAAAGATCATTATATCAAATATAGTTTAGTCCTCGGACCTTTTTATAACATTATTTAAATAGTGGGCCATGTATGTTTTTGGATGGGAAATTTTCATTGGCCACTACGACCGCTCTAAGGGTGTATAGTGGAAGATGTAGTGAATACGGTTATAGATATATCACCATTCTATTTATTAAGGAATGAGAGAATAAGAACAACATTGCATTAATTATAGATTAGGAGTTTTTTCATGTTTGCATTCAAATTAAAGCATCAACTTACCTCATTAATATTCGTATTTATGTCAACTGCATCAGTTATTTTAAAACAGATGGAGTACTTCGGCCGATTCTATAACTATACACGTATAATTAAAAACTCTTAATGACACCACAATCAATCTATTTAGACATCACCTCACATCTCGTGTAAATTTGGATGTTACAAAGATTGAAATATATTTTCAACTATTTCAGAGTCAAATTTTATCTATAAATGATTCGCTAATAAATTATTCGGTCAATTGTTTAGACCGTCGTTATATAACCGAGTTGACAAAAATTTTATGTCTCATAATTATATGAGAATAAACATTCTATTAATTTATCGATTAGACTTTACAACATTAATCATAATAGACTCTATCCCCATAAAGATAAATGATATAAAAACAACTTGTGGTATTTTTGTTGTGAATAATTCGTTGTATTAATAAAAAAACATTTCTTATATGGATTATCATGACGTCTAAAAATATTCACAAATTTTACTATGGTCCAGGATCAAATCCTACTTGGTGTGCCCAACCAATAGAAATTCAACTTTCACCAATGGAATCCTATATGTAAATCTTTCCACCAATATATTCCTTTGAAAGTGCTGGCTTGGTGATCCAAAAATTTGCACCTGGACCACCATAAAATTACTGAAAAACATTAGTCAAAGTGATTGATTATTCAAACGATTAAATGGATGTCATTATCGGGTTTCCGCCCAGGAAGAAAAAGGAGGGGGGCAAAAAAAAAAAAAATTGGATTAGTCTAAGTTGGTGGCCAATTTTGCAACTGCTTCCTATTAATGAATTCTGTGGAGACTAAAATTCAAGGTGATGTCATGTCAAACAACACTATGCATTGATTGGCCTCATTGGGAAGTTCAGGGTTCGAACTCCATCCTCTTCTTTCGTTTCCGGCAAAAAAAATAAAATAAAAAATAAAATATAAAGACACTATGCATTGCTTTTGAATCGAGATGTGGACGTTTGATTCTATAAAATGTTGATATTATTAAAAATAAGATGTGTATATATAGATAATCTTTACGATCTGAATTACAGAAATTGTCTTCAATTCATATCTTATACAAACTTTAAAGACGTGACAATGGGTGCCGTTTAGGTTGGCGATCAACCTTTATGTTTCGGACATCCAAACGTACTACAAGAAAAAAAGGTTGTAATGAGGGTAATTCCCGTCATTAATGCCAGTTTCATATCAATAAAGACTTTTAATGACAAGAAGTTTCCCCTCATCGTCCCTTATAATTGTCTCCCTGGTTAAAATTATACAACGAGAAGAAAACGCATCTCCTTAGTAATTGTAGGCCATATCTAATGGCATCATATTCCCATCTTTAAAAATATTTTTTTATGTTGATCAAACCCCTCATTATAAGGTCAATTACTCTCACTAAATCATAATTCAATGACGACAAATTCCATCATTATGAATTATGCTTTATTGATAAAAGATCCCCATAGGGTCATTTACTTGTCATTAAATCATTAGTTTATGACGGAATATCCTCTCATTATAGGGCTATTTTTCCCGCATTGAATTATGATTTAATGATTAGACTTCCCTTCATTATAGACACACCAAGAGAAAATATAAAAAATGATCTCATTGTCTGAAAACTGAATAGGCCGGGAAAATATCACATATCAAAATTAACTAGTTGTAGCGCTCGTGCTTAGGCACGGGTGTTGCCAATTTCAATAGGGCTTTTAACAGTTTAGGACCTCATATTTTATCATTGTTTCAAAATTGACCCTTACTTTTTAAAATGATAATTTTAAGATCTCATGTTGGTGTTTTTTTTTTTTTTTTTTTTTTTTTTTCCAGTTTTAGGACAATTTTGTAATTTCCATCTAAGTTAACGTCAAATTTGACGGAATATTTGAAATTGTCCTAAAAAACTAAACAAACAAACGTAAGGTCCTAAAATTGTTATATTAAAAGATAAGGGTCAATTTTGACAAAAAGTTAAAACATGGGGTCCTAAAAATGTCACTTTTTAAGGGAATTTTGACACTTTTAAGGACCTCATGTTTTAACATTTTGTCAAAATTGACCATTATCTTTTAAAATAACAATTTTAGGATCTTATGTTTATGTTTTTTCTTCAGTTTTAGGACAATTTCAAATATTCCTTCCAACTTAACAACATGTTTTGCCTTTAACTTAGACGGAAATTTCGAAATTGTTCTAAAACTGAAGAAAAAAACACAAACATGAAGTCCTAAAATTGACATTTTAAAAGATAAGGGTCAATTTTGACACATTGGTAAAACATGAGGTCCTAAAACTGTTATAAGCCCAATTTCAGTACGTAGTTTATCTTTTGTTGCATGCATTTGAATTTTAACTTGATGAGGCATTTGTGTGAATGTAGCTAATTGATATGTGTTGCGGAATGCATCCAAGTTTGCTTCTAACGTGCTTCGCGTTTTATGGTAAAAACGAAGGTGTTGCTAAGAGCATCTCTATAAACATTTTCTCCATAATGAATAAATCTCTTAAGAAGCTTTATAGCGTAAACCTGTTATACATCAACATTTTTTTCACTACACACAATTATTTTTCTATTACACATGAAACTTAATTTTTTTCTTTTGCAGTTTTAATAATTATTACAAAAAAAAAAAAAAAAAAAAAAAAAAAAACTATGAAGAAAGTACAAAAGACTATCTAACCCGCCTTAAAAAAGTTCTGATACCTCAACACCTAACTCTGCTTCTTAGAAGCAAAACACAAAAGGAAAAATCTAGCAGTTGAGAGGAAAAATAGTATAATTATTCTGTGCTGAGTCAATTTAAAGAATAAAAATCTCCTACTGAGTGATCTTTGACAAAACTCTCAAAATCTGTTATTTTTGTTCCTCTCCATTAAAACCCCTTTCTTTTTTATCTCTTCAAACATTGTTTGTATCTTAGGGCTTGCCGCAACATTTATTGTATTTATTTGTGGTGTACAAAGGAATATGGGTAGCTCAGTTGATTTTCGGGGTGACAGATTGCACCAAAGGACGTATTATTAAATCCCGAAAACCGCAGTGTAAGAGTTAGCTCTAAATACATGATGACTCTTTGTGAGCACTGACTCCTGGTCCTCCCACCGAAGGTACCGTTGAGTCGCCATAATGAACAAACTCATCATTCTGTCGGACCGGATGAGAGCCATATAGGCGAGCCGTGTGTGCTGGTGTTCCGATGATTACGTGGCCGCTCACGGAGGAGCAGTTTCACAATGAGAATCTGTTGACGGAGTTATTGAAGATTGGAGTTCGTGTCGGGAGCGAGGAATGGGGGCGTGGAATTCTGAGAGGAAGGTGGTGATCGGGGGAAGAAGGTTGAGGATGTTGTGGGTAGGTTGATGGCCGGTGAGAATGAGGAAGTGAGGGAGATGAAGAAACGGGTCAAAGACTTGGCAGAGAAGGCAAGGAAAGCGGCGGAATACGGCGGATCTTCGTTTTCCGATGCTTATGCACTAATTAACGAGCTCAAGTCTAACAAGGGAAGAGCTACCTAGTTTTGAGAAATGTTGGCGAGAGAATAAAATTTGCATTACAAATACCACAACAATCATTTTGATTCTTTATTTTTATGCGACCTATTTGAATCGGTACGTTTCACATCATAATCAACGGTCTAGAAGTATTTGTGTATTTTGTTGTGTTTATTTTTGTTGTAGTACTATCACGACTCCATCGTTTATTATTCGAGTAATGATACGGGCAGTTGCGCCATAACGAGTGACACAATAGTGATCTGTATTATTGATTATGTTAGATTTAAATCATCATCAATTTAGACTCATTATGATTAACGGTGAAGATCACCGTGTCACTAGTTGTAGTAAAACCGTTGTGTCCGTATCCTTACCATACTTACTCCTTCCGTTCCAAAATTACTAATTTAGTTGTCAAAATCAATTGTTTCACAAATTACTGATGCAATTGTCAAAATCAATTGTTTCATTTTTTGTGAGACAATTACATTTCCAAATCAATTGTTTCATTTTACGTGAAACATTTACATTTCCAATACAATAGTTAATGTGTTTTTCATATGTCTACCTTTATTTATTAGGAAAATAATATATCCACAACCATATATGCGACAACATTAGGAAAATAATATATCAATTAGAACGGGAGCTTACTAATCACCCCCCCATCCCATCACCCTCCCCAATTCTTTTTTTCTTTTTTTATTAATCTATACAAATTATTTGTTTTAAATTTTTTACTTATATTTTTTATTTTGTTGTAACTTTTTTTTGATAAATTGTTTTTTAATAAATTATATGTTTTTGAAATCCACAACCATATATGCGACAACATGTATCACAACAAGTGATTCCATTTCGTTTAATCTTTCCATAAGTCGAGCCGCCTTGTCGGGTTGTACTCCCTCATCCGTACGCTTGGGGGCTAGTATGGACAATGTACGCCGTTGAATATGGATATAATTTTGCGGAATCGGCATGCCGGCCAAGACGAAACATTGCAATATCGTGAGCGCACGGCAATCCGTGTGTCCTCTTGCAATTGCAAAGATCTTCTTCGGAAAGACGATGTTTATCGCCAACTTTTATCTCGTTTATCGATTAAGTCCATTGCTTCTAATGAAATGCAATATCCGATTTCACTATAAATTGCGTCACGTACATGTCGATGTCGTGGAAAACTCAAAGATTTCGGAATGAACTTTGAATATCCCTAAATTGAAGCAAATAACATCTTTTCTATTTTTTGAAAGGATGTTGAAAGCGATGCCGAAGTATCCCCGAAGTATCGTTTCGAGTCTCGCATGCGCGTACTCCACCCCGTATTTTAATCTAACCATTAAATAATGTGTAGGACTACTTGATTGATGTAAGACTCACCATAATCAATGATACTAAAAGTGATTGTAGTGGCTTTACATTCCATGTTTTTTTCTTGAATAAGTTTAAAAGATAAAATTTGAGTGAAAACAATTACCATATAGTGTCTCACTTTTTCAACCACTTTTTTCACGTGCTTCGATCACTACATCTACTTTTAGATGTCCAAAACCAAGCCCTTTACTTTCCGGCATCAATTAGAACACATACAATGGCCAAAGGATACACATTGTCTTTTTTTGCCTCAAAAGCATAAAAAAACATCCTATGTGGCATTACATTCACAATCCCATTCACCTCAATGATGTTAAACATTACATTCTATTCTAGCACCAAAACCCTATAAAAACAATTTTTTTTTATAAAACATTTCATTCATACTATCAAATTCAATAACTACCCACTAAATTTTATAGCAAAATCCATGCGCCTAGGAAAATTTAAGCAAGAATATTAAGCTTAATTAAAATATGCTTACCTTGATCAGAATGGTTTACATAAAAAAAAAAAGTGAAACAAAAACCTTTGACATTTTTTACGCAAACTATGAAAAATAATAACATAAATTACCGTGATGTTTATGATGGAAAAAAATTTGTTGAGTTTATGCAATCTTCCATTGAATTGAAGGAGGCTGTGGGTGGGAGGAGAAGAAGAAAATGGATGAATACAGAAGAGAGAGAATATATGTTGACGATGCTGGAAATTGTCTTAAGAAATCCGAGACTTTTCTTCCTAATGACAATCTACACAAGTTCTAAGAACAACAAAAAACAAGAAACAATAAAAGTGGGGGGGGGGGGGGGGGGGGGGTTGGATGAGATTTAGACTGCACTTGAGATGATATTTCTCAAGTTGCCTACGTATCCAATATGTGAATTGGAATCAAGTCTTCGCAGTTCCTTAGGAACTATTTATATAGAGGGGCTTGTGCCCTAGCGTTTGCGTATAGCGTGTCCATGGTGGACTCTAATTTCGTGTTCCCTAAGGAAAAGATAATGATGATTTGATCCCCTTGATTTTATGAGATAATTATGGGCATATTTAAATGCCAGGATCGAGTAGTTATGAATTAAGATTCTTCCCCTATTTATCTAGTTTAATGTGCACGCGGGGAATTTGGTCCGAGAAGGACTTAGGCCGACCTGTCAGGTCGGATACAAGTAGGTTGACCTTAACCTTTGGCCTACATGCGGAGGTCGGAGGAGTGTAGCCGAAGGCGCATAGCTCGGATCCTGGGGGTTATCCCCCTCAGGATGGCCTTTCCCTGTGTCTTCATTTATAGTTGGATCATTGTGGAGATGACACATGGCGATGTGTTAACCCGACCTCCGTCATAAGCCCTCCAGATCCAGTTGAGCTGCAGAGGTCAGCTCGGATCTGATCAAGTGTCGGCTCAGTCATCCTGACTTGGAGTTTTTTGAATTTTCGACTGCCAGGTGGCGGGGATCGGTATGACGGCGTTGATAACGTTGAAAGTATCACGGTTGTCTAACGGTGTTTGTGTGGTGGATATCTGGCTATAAAAAGTGTATTAAAGTGGTGTTTGCCGGTGATAGAGGATTCCGGCGGTGGTGCTTAATAAGAGAGGAGAGAGTGGACAAATTGGCTTTGCCTTGTGTTTTATTCATTGATCCCATTTTCAAATGGGTTACACACTTTCCTATTTATAGGGGAGCCACCGACTAAAGCTCGGCTTATTTACAAGTGAGGACATATAGTACAAAATAGATATTTATCTACATAACGGGCTCGTAGCGGAGCCGATAGGTTGCGCTCTTGATAGCCTCGCTGATCCATGTATCTTTTATATCCTTGTCTTGCCAAACCAGAGGTAGTCTCTTCCTCTATCATGGGCGAGGTCACTGGCGGACATAATGACATGGGGTTCACGGGCCGGCTCCAAGCCTGATAGCGTCGCATAGAACAAAAGGCTTGGAGCAGGCCGGCGGCATGCGAGTTCGCGGATTGTGGTGGCCGGTGGATTTATCCACTATTTTGAGGGTCGGACGAACCTGAATAATGATCCATCGGCTGAGGTGCGATTTAGGCATATCAGTGGCCCCTTACTCCGCGCCTTAAGCATTTTCTCAAAATGTTAGGTGGGGAGTAAGGTCTGTTCGCGGATCCGTTGCCGTGATGTACTGTGGCGGCTTTTGGTGGCTTGAGAGCCTTTGGCCTTATAGAAGGTTCACTCGAGGGTGAGTTCCAAACAAGATGCCGAGCTGAAGTCGGCCTGACAAGAAGGTTCGCTCCAGGGCGAACTCCAAAATATGATGCCGACCTAGAGGTCGGCCTTACAAGTTTCGGCATATGAAGCCTGTTTTGTGGCTTATAGCCTTTTTGTGCCGCGCTATCAAGCGGACGACCTTGTCGTTTTTTGCGACTTAGTTTTTTAGGCTCGTGCTATGAAGCGGACAACCTTGTCGTCTTGTCCGACTAATTTTTTAGGCTCGCGCTATGAAGCGGACGACCTTGTCGTTTTGTCCGACTTAGTTTTTTAGGTTCACGCTATGAAGTGGATGACCTTGTGCAGCTTTCGTGATGTCAAGCGTCTCACTGCGGGGGTCGCACTATGAAGCAGACGGACCCGGATGCCGTGCTATTAAACGGACGACCTTGTCATTTTGTCCGACTTTATTTTTTAGGCTCGCGCTATGAAGCGGACGACCTTGTTGTTTTGTGCGACTTGTTTTTTAGGTTCGCGCTATTAAGTGGACGACCTCGTCGTTTTGTGCGACTTATTTTTTAGGCTCACGCTCTAAATCGGACGACCTTAGCCAGCTTTTGTGACGTCAAGCGTCTCACCGCGGGGGGCGCGCTATGAAGCGGACGGACCCGGATGCCGCGCTATTAAGCTGACGGTCTTTTGCAGCTTTTGTCACGTCAAACGTATCACTGCGGGGGCCGTGCTATGAAGCGGACGGACCCGGATGCCGCGCAATTAAGTGGACGGTCTTTTGTGGTTTAAAGCCTCTTTTGGTGGCTTATAGCTTGTTTGTGCCACGCTATTAAGCGGACGGACTTTTGTTGAAGAGAAAATCCTTGTTGATGGCGAGCTTGTAACAGAGAGCTCGTTGATGGAGAGCTCGTAATAAGAGATCTTGTGATAAATGAGCTCGTTGATAGAGAGCTTATAATAAAAGAGCTCGCTGATATGGAGCTTGTAATAAATGAGCTCTTTTGGCCTTTTTCGAATTTCCATCTGTTTGTAATAATCTTTATTTTTCCGCCCCTAACTTGTGGCCACTGATTTGGGCTTTGAATGTATGTTTATTTTGCTTTTGTAACGATTTTCCCAAAGGCTTTCATCTTTGTTTTTCGATACCGGCGCATCTGATGCGGAATTGTCGGATACCACATTGATTGTGGTCGCATACGTGGACAAAAAGGGGAGCGTTTGGACAGGTGTTAGTATTTTGGCCGTAACATTAGGCCCCGATGTCCGTTTAGCGCGCAGGACCCCTTTTTGGAAAGCCCTTTCCGACGCCGACGACATGGTGAATTGCCGAAGGCGGTTTATGGCCGTTTTGAAGCCAAAATAAGCTGTTTTCCCTTCCATTTCGGTCACCGAAGACTTTTGCATGTTTTCCGCATTTTTCTTATTTCATTTCCGAATTCAATAAAGATCCGATTTTGGATTCATTCGTTTAGGAAAGTCCTTAATTTTAGCATCTTGATTTCCGTGCTAATTTATTTCCGTAATAAATTCGGTAATTTTATATTTTTGGAGCGTATCATATTCGGGCTGCTAAAAAATCCCGGCTTGTGGGATGATCATCTTTTTCGAGTCCGCTATATGGGTCCAACGTATCCGTGCATATATATATATATATATATATATATATATATATATATATATATATATACACGTATATGGCCTCCTTGTTTTTGGCGAGGTCGAGGACATTAAAGCATCGATCTTGCGAAAAGTAATTGAGCTAAAAAGCCTTACTTATTTCTGTTGAGCTTAACGATTGAATAAAAAAATCCAATGTGTGACCCCTTTGTTTCAAGTAAGATCGGAGCTATGCCGTAGCGAGCTTGCTGGAAACAAATTCTGAACCAAAGTACTAGTTCAAAAATTCCGATATGGGCCCCTTATTTCAAACAAGATTGAGGGCGTTTTCCGGTGAGCTTGTTTGAAATAGATGTCGAGATAAAAAACTCGGTCTGTTTTGAAAATATCAATAGTGCGGCCCCTTGTTTTGGACAAGATTGAGATCGTGAGTAACTTGTCTAAAACAAATGTTGAGGTCGATATCCGGGGAGAAAACACTTTGAGAATGGACATGGCATAACTCAAAAGGTAGATATGTTATAATCATGAAAACCGGATTTTAATTAGCCCCGCCCCGCTTCAGTGCAGATTGAGTGCTTGTACAAATCCAAAGAACAATTGTTGATTTAACTGGAGAGCTCTTAATAAGAGAGCTTGTCAATGGCGGGCCCATGTCTGGCGAACTCATATCTTGTAAACCATTTATGACTTCTGGGAGCAATGCCAGCTTTATTTGTAATCTCGTAGACCTTTGAATTCGATCTTCTTCAAGAGCGTACGTTGTGCGGTCTAATGACATGACCTTGTGAACTTCACCACTACCAATCATCCCGAGCCTTTGATAAAAGCTTCCCGTTAACCATAAAAAGCAATTTAAAATCATAACTCTTCTTTTTGTGAGTGGTGCTCTGGTTGATTTTCCTTTCCTAGAAGGAAATGGCGCCTCACTCAGGCCGATCCTTCTGGCTCTCTCCAACATCTCCCTAAGGCCCGATTTAGGTGGCCGAAGGTTGAACTCTGTTTTCATTGGACCCCTCGCTATTCCTGTTAAAAAACAAGTGATGATGGCGTCGTCAGGGATTTTTCTGGTCTGATCGTAGACCTTGATGAACCGCTCATAATAGCCCCTGCCTGATTCATTTTCTCCAATGCAGACCTCATAAAGGTCCTCAATGGTCTTCTTCGGTCTGCTCGCCGATTCAAATTCATTCACGAACATTTCAGATAGATCCTCCCAGCTTTCAACCGAACCCCGAGGAAGCCCGCGAACCCAGGACGCTGCCCAATCTTGAATGCTGCCCACTATGGCAATGCACCAGGCTGATCTGTTTTGGGTCGCTAAAGTGACGCGACCTAGGAATGCGGTGAGCCAATCATATGGACAAGTGTTCCCATTGTAGTAATTGTAACTGGGATAACTAACCTTTTCTTTCTTCGTTGGCAGAGTTTCGGTGATTCTCTTGGTGAGTACATCGATCCTAGAGATCGGGGCGGATTTTTCAGCGGGCCTTGACTTTTTCAGCTCTGTGATTTCCCTTCTCATTACTTCCATTTGTTCGGCCATAGCGGGGTCGATCACTCATTTTGTTGGAGGTGATCTCTCTATTCTCTCTTACCTGCGTTTTGAGTCCGCATGGTTTTGCGACTCCTCCTGTTGAGCTTGTTTTTCTCTTATGATCAAACAAGCATCTTTTTCATTCTTCCCCTCTTGTCTAGGCGTTACGTTCCTTTCCGAGGGACCTAGACGACTCATGACCGAACCTTTTTCTTTCTTGCCAACCCTTTTCAAGGCAGACCCCTTTCCTTCACTTTTTTCCGGCTCTTTTTCATGGTCGTATTGGATTGAAGGCTGAGCGATCTCCCGCTCTCTTCGGCGGCCCTATCGATCCGATGAATGAACGCTTTCCTCAATTTCTACCCTATTGGGCTCACTCTGGCGACTTCTTTCTAGCGCCCTTGGATTGATCTCACCTCTTGACGGGATCGCTTCCCGGACCGGTAAGGGTTCCTAGCCTAGAGCTACCGGTCGAGAGTTGGTCAGATACATTCTCTCTGCATACTTGGGATATTCTATCATTTTTGCGACCCCAGGGTCCTCTTGGAAACCGGGTGCCCTTTCTGGTACCATTTTTTGGCTTCGCTGCGGTCTTGTCCTACCGACTGTTGTTTTTTCATTGCGAGCCGTTTCTAGAGCCGTGTCGGCCTCTTTAGATTTTGTCTTTTGATTCAGGACATTTCTGGCTTCACTGGTGTGTATAGCCTCTTTCTGCGATCTATCCCAATCTGTTGTGGGGTTATCATAAGTTTCTCCCCCACCCTCAGTGCGGGGCTGATCGTGTGTACCCTTTTGGCTGGAGTGTGCGGGACCAACTGTAAATTTTTGCTACCTTCCATGGTGCGTCGCGCGAGCTAGTTTTGCTTGGAGATAAGATTGTTATTCTGGTCGCCACCGACTCTCTGACACGATCCGATATTTTCTGACAACCTCAGCAACTTCGTACTTTCTTTTGACTTTTGGGCAGCTTGGACGAAGATCTTTTGGATGGTGACTGCTCAGATGTTATAGTGGCCGGAAATATGAATTTCAGGGGAAGAAGGTGATGATTCAAACGCAAAAACCCCAGAAATTTTGTATGATTTTTTCTTTCGAAAATTGGTGTATTATCAAGAAAACAAGGTGGCCTCTTTTTGACAAAGTAATTTCCAGAAGATAAAAGCTAAAAGGCTATAACTTGGCTGTTTGTTGGCGAAATGATGATGTTCGACCTTAAAGACACCGAGAGAGGTGATTTCTCAAGCGCAAGCTCGGTATATCTCAGGCTTTCTAATACAAAACACAAAGCGCATAGCTTCCAAGATTACGAAAGCTTAACTAAAAACAAGAACTTGAGTGAAGAACACTACGAGAGAGGTGATTTCTCAAACGCTAACTTGTGAGTTTCGTGCAAGCTTTGTTAATGTTATGATATAAAGCCATTCAATTGAGAATCAACGAAGAAGCTGAAATACCCAGCGAATTTGATTACAATAGAAATATCCAAAAGCTGCTCTATCTGGGAAAGGGTTTGGGTTTAAATACCTAATGTTTAACACAACAAATTACAAAATACCCTCCATTACATAAATAACATAAATAGACAAAAATAACCGTCATCTTAAATACTTCTTGCATCCTCACTGCATCATCTCCATCCGCCTCCAAAATAACAAACTCGTCCTCGAGTTTGGTCCCTCTTGTTTGAGCATCGTTCAATGGGTGATAAAAAGTTGAGTCGGTAACAATGAAGTCTTGAAAATCGGATATGCAACGGCCAAATCAATTTCGTAGGCCTCACAAGCACTATCAAGATTTACCGACGGGTCAAGCCCATTCACCACATTGTGAAACAATTTCAAAGACTCTCTCAATTGTCTATTCTTCCACAAAACATTCTCACATTCCCACATGAGCTTCCTTTCTATATTAGCATCATACGTATCATTCCAACGCTCCTATGGAATAACTCGTTCACGAGTTATATTATGGCCGATGTCCGTTTGAAGACTGCATTGCCAATATTCTTCGGGCACCTCGTCATGTTCCGCAATTATACAAAATGCATCGGTGAATAATATGTGTGTAGCGTCATCTTCCCGTCCCCAATACTGCCGTAAGGAAGTTCATTTGATTGCATACCCCATGGTAGCCAATTATAGTGCAACAAATCATGAATTATATCTTTGTGACTATCAAGATGTTCAATAACATTCCGCTTGTTGAAGCACAAGTCCCACTATGCTCTTAAAGTGCCAAGGGACACACTTGTTTGAAAATTGATTTCAGAGGAAGCATCAACTATTCCAATAGCTATTATGGCAAAATTCTTGTTCCAGCTCCCATCAAATTTAGCTTCCTTATGCAACATTGGACCTTCCTGATACCCAAAAATAATCCCTATAAACAGACTAAGTATATCACAAGCCATTGCATCTCTTGCTTTAACTACAACTCTTATGTTATATTGACTGGAGTAATGTGAACTCAGAGGTTGTGCTTCAAATAAGGAATAATTAGCAACAACTTGGTTATGTCCCCCTTCAAAGCTATATATTTGGATGAACAAATCCAACATGCTGCTTCCCCCATCATGGTTGTTGATGTATGGCTCAAAGGGGACTTTCTTCGAACACTTGAAAGATTTCACCTCAACCATTTCCTTTGATTGCTCAACAGTAAAATTCTCATTTGAAGCAACCTCTTTGTTTTCATCTCTAGTGCTCTTTGCTTCTTCCACAGTATGTTTCTTTTCAGCTGCTGCTGTTGCATCACTTTTAGTAGTTTCCGGAGTGTGGTAGAGTCCATTTGATAAATCATACACACAATTCTCACTTGGGCTGTCGTAAGATTCTGATGGGCATTTCATCAAGCAGTTGGTGTGCTTCGTATTTCCTTCATTTACTGGCTTGATTGATTGGTTGTGGAGATATGACAAACGAGAGGTGTGCAAGAATTTTTTAATCAAAAGCTTACTCATTCTCGGCCATGAAGTGATTAAGTTCTTACCTTCTAACAATCTATGACTTTGTAGCTCACCACAATCGTGCTTCACCCTTTAACTTAGAAGCAACCAATTTACATTTGACAGCCTCGGGTAGATTCACTGTCTCAAAATAGTCCTCGAAAGTGTCGATCCAATCCAAAAAATCTAGATTAAGTGAAGATCCATTAAAGGTCGGCAACTCCACTTCAGGTTTGGAAATGTACGACCCAGCAAAAGTGAACCTTTGATGAGTTTGTTGCTTGGATAACCCGTTGTATCTCATAAGGTACTCGTGTCTTGAATTCAAGCAATGCTGAACATAAAAGCTTTTGCTAACTTCACCAAGTAGTGTACGAGGAAAGTCTCATCCCGAGCGGTGTCTGTCGAGCTTGGCTTTATCAAAGCTATGTTTCACAGTCTCCCAAATGGACATTGGATCTCGATCTACGTCGGACAACCGGCTCCCTTTAGCATTCAGGCTAGTCATCTTGCTTGTGAAGGAAATCTTCAACCTTGCTCTAATAACAAGATGATGTAAAGCTATTCAATTGAGAATCAACGAAGAAGCTGGAATACTCAACAAATTTGATTACAATAGAAATATCCAAAAACTGCTCTATCTGGGAAAGGGTTTGGGTTTAAATACCTAATGTTTAACACCACAAAATGCCAAAATACCCTCCATTATATAAATAACATATATAGACAATAATAACCCTCATCTTAATTACTTCTTGCATCGTCACTGTATCATGTTACCTCTTTTTGTCTTTCTTTTTTGGCGAGATGGATTTTGAGACCTCTTCTTTGAGCAAGAAAACCTTGCTGGACCTGAAGAAACGATGAAGATGATGATCTTCAACTCCGCAGTGCATAGGCTTTCTAGTCGCTCTTCAAGTCTGAAGGACCGAAAAGCTTGTTGCCTTCCCGGTAACGGAGCCAACTGATAACGTTGAAATTATCACGGTTGTCTAATGGTGTTTGTGTGGTGGATATCTGGCTATAAAAAGTGTATTAAAGTGGTGTTTTCCGGTGCTAGAGGATTCCGGCGTGGTGCTTAATAAGAGAGGAGAGAGTGGACAAATTGGCTTTGCCTTGTGTTTTATTCATTGATCCCCCTTTCAAATGGGTTACACGCTGCCCTATTTATAGGGGATCCACCGACTAAAGCTCGATTTATTTGCGAGTGAGGACATATAGTACAAAATAGATATTTATCTACAGTAGCGGGCTCATCACAGAACCGATAGGTTGCGCTCCTGATGGCCTCACTGATCCTTGTATCTTTTATATCCTTGTCTTGCCAAACCAGAGGTAGTCTCTTTCTCTGTCATGGGCGAGGTCGCTGGCGGATCTAATGACCTGGGGTTCACGGGCCGGCCCCCTAGCCTGATAGCGTCGCATAGAACCAAAGGCTTGGAGCAGGCCGGGGGCCTGGGAGTTTGCAGATTGTGGTGGCCGGTGGCTTTATCCACTGTTTTGAGGGTCAGACGGACCCGAATAAGGATCTGTGGGCAGATGTACGATTTAGCCTTATCAAGCATCAAAACGGCCATCATTATAATGACCCTGAGAATCGAGGCGTTGTTGCCTGCTAACTCTGATTATGGGCGTTTCTCGAGTTGAGTGGGGGGGAGGGGTTATAAACCCGTCATATCAATCGTTTCCTTGCTCCACTTGCTATTAAAATAAATTATTTACCTCCAGCTGCCGATTGTTATTCCTCTTCCTTCAATCTTCAAATTTCCGTTGCAAGTAAGTTGCTTCTCCGTATCCCTTCACAATTTAGCTTTGTAGTTTACTTTTTAGTATCTTTATAAGCCATTCTAAACTAACTTCACCGGAACCCTAGATTTTTGAGATGGCCATTGCCGATAGTAGGGATGTTAAATCCG
This sequence comes from Gentiana straminea, assembly GCA_036785695.1. Lineage (NCBI taxonomy): Eukaryota > Viridiplantae > Streptophyta > Magnoliopsida > Gentianales > Gentianaceae > Gentiana > Gentiana straminea. The sequence continues at coordinate 4,268,196 of JAVUPR010000483.1, read as the reverse complement.
TTCTTAGTCAAAGGGACCTGGATGAGCTATGTGAGTTGTATGGGGTCGATAAGGAAATGTATGCCCCCCAATTGCCCTATTATCCGCACCTTTTCACACCTAACCTGCCGGCGGGGTTCTGCGTGGATCATAGGGAGTACTTTGAGGTTGTCCTGAGGCTACATTTCTGCCCGGCTCTCTTCGCCGTGCTTCGGTATTATGAACTAGGGCTTTCTTAGATAGCCCCCAATGGTGTTAGGGCCATCATTGGGTTTGCTATATGGTGCCGGCTGCTTAACCTTAGATTTAACGTGAAGAAATTCGGGTATTTCTATCATCGTGTAGGGGTAAAAGACCACCCCTACCGGTATTATTTTTCCCGGAGGACGGGTCATTCTGCTGACGTCCCCATTATCCCCAAAGGTAAGGACTCTTTCAAGCGATGGAAGGAAATGTTCGTCATGAGAATAATCCTGAGTTGAGCCGTCATGAGAATAAGCTTGATTTGAGCCGGTGAAACATGGACGAGATGGATAAGGATGAACGTCCCCATCTGGATGACAATCTATTGGACAAGATCCATAGATCTGGATACTCCATCGAGTGGCAAGACTTATACGACGAGCTGATCAGGGCAGCTCGGTTAGAGGACGCCGGGCCCAACCCTTACAAGGAGTTTGAGGAGGCTGAGTTGAAGTCTTGTAGGGTCTTTTCCTTTATACATTTGTTGTGATGTTTATGCTTCTGTTTGACTAATACTTTTCTCATGCTTTAGTGGTGGACTTTGCTGATCTTCTAGCTGGTGCCGAGGGTGAAGTTGGGGTTAGGCAATCTGAGCCGGCCCTTTCTTCTGGGAACATAGTGGACGAGGAGCCTCCTCAGGATGCTACCGCGGTGGGCACCTCCACTTCCGTCCCTCCTCAGGGACATGCAAATCTGGACCCTAGACAATGTTGATCCAGAGAAGACAAATGAATGGGATCTCGGGAAGAAGGGGAGATCCCGGCCGACCTTGGCCTCTCAAGAGAGTAAGCCTGTGAAAAGAGGTAAGTCCAAGGCTCTAGGGGGAGCACAAGACCAATCCCGTCCTTAAGAAGGAACGGTGTCTGAGCAGTAGCAGATCGCCAGCATGTCAAACGAAGAACTGGCTGCTGTCGGCTTTAGTTCTATGGAATTTGTAAGTGGTCATACATCTTGGTTTGAGGCTATGTATTTTGGAGGACCTTATTAACTCTTTTTGTTTGATCATGCAGGGAACCCTGGTCGGCCATGAGGTTTTCCAAAGGTTGGGGAAAGCCTCTACTGACTCGGCCGATCAGAAGAAGATTTCCGAGCCGAGGCAAACTCGGGGAGAGCTCCGGGCGGCTGCCAAGCTCCAAGATAAGGAGATTAAGGCTATGCAAGCCCAAATCTTGGCCTAAGAGGCTGAGCTGAAGTCTTTGGCGGACGAGCTCGCTGAGGAGAAGAGAGGAAAGGAACAGGCGTTCAACGACCTCTAGGCGAAGGTGTCTGAGCTGGAAGCTACCATTCCAGCTCGGTGTGCCAAAGCTGTTCGGGCATATAAAGCCTCAGGGTATTTTGACAATGCTTTGAAGATGTTGCTTATTCCCTGTCTAAAACCACGGTTATACCCAAGGCATGGACTAGGCGATGATCCATTTTCCGGCCCTTATTAAGGACAATTTTCCCAAGAAGATTTACTACAAACAAGGGATGAGCAAGGTTTATGATGAGCGTGTGAAGGACTTCAAGGTGGGAGTGGACATTGTGTCTAAGTACTCCCCCCAGTCAGCTGCTACCTCCTGTTCGACTCCTCATTCCGAGCCGCAGAAGAGTCCGACTCCAGATTCCTAGAGTTTAGGGATTTTTTCATTTTGCTTAGAAATTTCAGTGTTGTACTGTAAACTTCTCTTGATAATGAAAATGCTTTTTTGTTAGTGCATTTCTCTTATAGTAATTTTTTGCTTACTTTATTGTTGATGGGGTATGTTGCCCCCTAGTATGCCATTCTTTAACCCATGTTTTTGGATGGCATACTTGTGCTATAGTGTGCGTGTTGTACATATAAGGCCGAGCCCGACATGCGGGGCTTGGACATTTGTAGGTCAGATACCAGATATGAACAAACTAGGGCAATTTAGTGTTTAGTTCACAACTAGAGGGGCCACGTCGGACTGGCCTCTATTGTGTCAAGTATGGTCAGAGTTGGTTGACTTGTCGTTGTTAAATAACGGCAAGTTGGCCCAGGTCATGCTGGCTTCTCACGTCGAAGTTTTAGATGAGCAGGGCTAGGTTAGACTGACTTCTCATTTTTAAGAAAAGGCGAGGCGGGGCCAGGTCGGACTGACTTCTCGCATTAATGTGTTTAGACGAGCAGGGCCAGACTGGACTGACTTCTCGTTTTTAAGAAAAGGGCGAGCGGGGCCAGGTCGGACTGACTTCTCGCATTAATGTGTTTAGACGAGCAGTGCCATATTGGACTGACTTCTCGTTTTTAATAAAAGGGCGAGCGGGGGCAGGTCGGACTGACTTCTCGCATTAGTGTGTTTAGACGAGCATGGCCAAATTAGACTGACTTCTCATTTTTAAGAAAGGGCGAGCGGGGCCAGGTTGGACTGACTTCTCGCATTAATGTGTTTAGACGAGCATGGCCAGATTGGACTAACTTCTCATTTTCAAGAAAGGGCGAGCGGGGCCAGGTCAGACTGAATTCTCGCATTAATATGTTTAAACGAGCAGGGCCAGATTAAACTGACTTCTATTTTTAAGAAAGGGAGAGCGGGGCCAGGTCGGACTGACTTCTCGCATTAATGTGTTTAAGGGAGCTCGGTTCATTTTGTCCCAGGGTCGTTCGTAAATAATAAGGCAATATAAACAAGCATGTCATCAAAATTGAAAACTAAGCGCTCCTAGAGCGAAATTTATTCCACAAAGTTCCAAACATCAAGGACTGGTAATAAAGCAGAGAAAAAATGAGCGTAAATGAAATTGCGAAAATTGAAAACAACAAGTAAAGGGAACTTGCCGAGCTGTTCAAGCTAAGACTACTCCTTTTTATCATGTCCGTGTAGCAGCTTCTGGCGACCTCCAGATCGCCCTTGATTTCGACCGAGCCGTTTGCGGTTGAAAACTTCAGACTGATGTGAGCCGGAGAGATCATGGCTCGGAGGTCGATCAGGGTGGGCCGTCCCAAGATGATATTATATACCGACGAGGCCTTGACTACAACATAAGTGACCATAAGTGTCCTGCCCTTGAGTTCCTTTCCGAAAGTGGTGGCGAGTCGAACCATTCCCGCAGGATGAACCGGGGGACCAGCGAACCCGAACAGTGGTGTTGAGACCGGTGTAAGCTCTGACTCCATGAGATTCATTGATTGAAAAGCCAAATAGTAGAGAACTGCCTGTATCAACGCAAAACCTCTTTACGAGATTCTTGTTTACCACCGCCTCAATGACTAAACCTTCATTATTCGAGACCAATGGGAGCGGATCCCTAGGCCCATAACTTACTTCACCGAGCAGGGGTTTGACCTCCTCTGTTTACCTGTGTGCCCCAAGGTCGGGCTCTAGGGCTGCTGACTATGTGTTGCTAGGACCACCCATAATAGTGTTAATGGTGTTGATGTTAGGAAATCTATGCGGGAATGCAACGGAATTCAAAAATTTATTTCCTTTAACCAGGATCGACTTCGTTTAAGCAATAAACAAATAAGCTAAAGACGGTGGTTACCTTGCTTGATCTAAAATATCGACGCTTTGACCGTCTAAGGAGAGTAGTTCTGCATAGAGCCGCACAAGTGTTCGGCCTCTACCGCTAGTCCACACAAACAGCCCGCCGGAATCCCATAATGGATTGCTATTGGAAAACTCCGGTTGCTAGACCGGCATTTTTCCCATCTCTCCAACTCTCTATAGGATGCTCTCTATTTTACACAAGAACTATTAGCTCTTTGAATTGTGATGTACAAAAGAGCTTGACACCACCTCTTATTGATAGTGAGAGGGACGCCCCATCTAGGTGTGGAGGAGAAGAAAACATTTTCCTAATAAAATAAGGAAAATATATTTGATTGATTTATCTCATTTAATTTATCATCCTATATTAAATATTTCCAAGATATTATCAATATCTTATATTGATTATATTTATCTTAATTATTACCATAAATCTATTTTCCAAAAATCAATAATTAACATCTATTATTAATATTATGATAATCTTATTAATAAAAGTGCACAATCCAAGTGTATCTTGTACACTTCAATGTGGCGCCCCATATAGCCAATTATTAGCTTCCAGAATATTCTTTAATTAAAATAATGCTATGATTAATTAATTTTCAAAATACATGTATATCATATATATATATTTCGAAATTATATGTATCAATATACATATTTAATTAATCAACATAATTAATATCTTGTATTATATTTATTCATAATAAATAAATACCAATATATTAATTTACCACTATAACCTTTATAGTACGAGATAAACTTTCCTTAATTGGTTATTATCTATAACCACATTTTAATCCGGCTATATGTTCATATGTGTGTGACCCGATAGGCTTCCGAATATGTTGTCCGTAGACACAAAGTGCAAATTACGAAAATGCCCTTCATGCCTAACGATCACGGGATAGCGTCTAGCAACACACCGTGACCCCCAATCATCGGAAGAGTCAAATGCAATGACTACTACCTTTAATGTGAAACAGTTACCGTGTAACTTACAATCCTATCGCTGTAATAATATCCATACGGTCGTACGTCGAGTGTCAAACATTAACGACCGTATCTTATAATCTGGATATCAAGCTCTCTCGAAGTAACTCATTTACTTCCACTTTGCAAATATTCACGAGAGTAAGATATTCCTTATAAGAAGGCCCTTTCGGATATTCACCCCTACTGATAGGGTACGCGATTTCCAGACGACCAAACATGTATACTCCGCATGCTTCAGTATCACACCCAATCACTACCGCGTGATCACCCCGTGGCTAGGGGAAACCTCAATAGTGTCAAAGCATGACAATCCACACCGTGATGCCATGTAGACTCCTGTCCTAAGGATAATTACACAACCGTCACATAGTGTGACACTTATCTGTGTAAGTGGGTCAGTCTAACGTACGCATTCTCTAATACACGTCCACGTATAGTCCAAGTGTCTCTACACTTCGATAGACGAGATCTATCCCTGCCCTTAAAGACAGAAGACATCTAATACGTGCTAGTCCGTTTGTACTAACAATGTCCTATTTAATAGTACATCAGCCTAGAGACATTTAAGTATCAAACTTATTAAAGTGATTAGAGATCTCATCAACCATAATCGCCTATCATGGTTTCTCTACCACAGTCTAATACTAAGGATGTTATCATATAAGAATTCATAATTGGTTCTTTAAAAGAACAAATATATGACGACAGAAAATCCATTTAATCTGCGTATAAACATAAAGAAATAGTAGAAATGATCCGACCCGATGGGATCCGGTCCAACCCGATTGGATTTAGGACACTATTTCAACAGTTGATCGGGCGGTTGTCTATCTGCCGGTCTCCCTCCGGAGACCGGTCTCTCCTTCTCTAGGGCTTGCCTTTCCGATCATGCTCTCGGTTAAAATTCCTCCTTGGGTAATCTTGCCGATCCCTCCGTTTTCCACAATGAGGTCGCTTCACGACTTCATCCAATTTTCCTTCAGCAATCGCCGCATCCACATCTCTCTGAAAATCCCTGCAACCGTCTAGATCATGCCTAATGTCCTTGTGGTACATGCAAAATTTACTTTGGTCTCTCCTCTCTGGAGGACTTCACAGCGGAGGGGGAGTTCTCGCTAAGCCCTTCCTTTCCATAATTGCGAGGACTTGTTCGCGTGGCCTGTTCAACGTTGGGAAATCCTTGTTACAGTATATAGGCTGAAAGGAATGCTGAGTGCACAAGCTGCTGATGATATGATGACACCAGTAGCTTACTGACAGTATGGAAACCTCAGCAGCCTGCTGATAGTCAGCAACCTGCTGATCACTTGCAATACGATGTATACTAGAAATCGGTTATTTTGTTATAGTTTGTTATAACCGTTTGTAACTTACTTCTGACTGATTCATGAGGTGTATGAAGCTATAAATACCCTATGATCAGCTAAATTGTAAACACCTTGTAACTTTTACTTGATCAAAAGTAATTCCGTATTTTATTTTGTTTGTTTGTAATTCTACAAACTTCATCAATCCCGGTGCTGTAAGGCATATTTTCTCTCGGATCGGCATGTGGTTGAGCCGAGCGTGCGATCTCCAGATGATCTTCTTTTCTTATCAGAAGGGTCCTCGGGCCTTTCCTTCTTGTGCTCCGACCTTTCCAACTCTCGCTTCAGTTGGTTGGCTTCCTCTCCTTGACAGTGCTTGAATGCCACCTCCATGCATTCCTCCATAGATGTAGGGAGCCTGCTGCTCAGCTTGGCGTATAATTTTCCTTCTCGTAGCCCTGCCATGAAAGATGCAATTCAGATGTGATCATCTGCGCCTTGAAATGTATTGATTCTTTATTGAACCGCCTGAGATACTACAGCACGGACTCGTAACGCTTTTGCGTAAGGGTAAACAGATGGGTAGCGTTCCTCTGGAACGGCTTATCCGTAATGAAGGCGTTAAGGAACATCTTCCCTAAGGTCTCAATGTTGGAGATTGTCCGGGCTGGGATTCTTTTAAACCATTCTTGAGCTCGGCCGGTGAGTAACGCAGGAAAAGCCTTGCACTTACGTGAGGTACCGGAACACATGATCCTGGGGATCATTTGTTCCGGAATAAGGCTCCAATTTTGGTACTTTGAACCTCGCGGGTTTAGGATAGTTATTGATGTATAACATTTATATGATAAAAATTACGATGTTTTATATACATTATCGACTCTTTTTATATAAAATATAAGTAATTATTACGATAATCTTATAAAATATTAATAGTTATGAATAAATCTAAATACTATAAAAATCAAGTAAAAATGATAAAAAGTTATAAATTTTGTACCGGGTTAATAACCGGAGTGTCGTGTCAGATTCACGTGGGTATTTTGGTATTTTATTTACGGATCTTAGGTAAACCAAGACCCCGAGTGACGACACTTTTTGGAGTAAAATCATATCTTTTGAAGGAATTAAGGAAGTGCCACGAGTTTTAAAGTTCAAGTGGATCAATGGTTCGTGACACCGTATCAAGTTATATTTTCGACGAACAAATGACCCATCAAAAAGGCATTTTCTGAAGAAAAGTCCTTCAGGGAAGTTGTAGATCTTCTCAAGAGCTTTCCAACGCATCTTGAATTATGTCATTTGGAGATCCATAGCTCAAGTTATGATTTTATCAAGTTTCAGATCAAGTTTGGAAAAAATCTATCCGGGTCGATCCGGAATTACCTCGGATCGATCCGAAGAGACATGATGATTACCCGATGTGGCCCCGCAGAAAAATCCGGGGATAAGATTTTTTATTCCCGGATCGATCCGGCCCTTTCTCGGATCGATCCGGCTTGGAAAAATCTGCCTATAAATAGAGCGACATTGCGAGTACATAAGGGGGGTACCAAATATATTTTCTTTACCTCTTTTTATTAGTAGTTGGTATGTATATAGGCCTTAAGCCATAAATAAAGTAGTATCGTATAATGCTCGAGAAATTATCGAAAGATCAATGTTGTTGAAGTCGTTGTAGCATCCGGAAGAATACGACTTCGATTCAATTGTTGTAATCGGGTAAAATTTCTAAAGTATTTATGTTTGTTATGTTTGTTTTTATTTTCGTATAATGTTAGTAGGCTAAATCTAATAACTAGCCAAAGTTATGTAATCGTTTTATTTCGATCTTTTCGGTAAGGAATGTTGTCTAAGTAAAATTGACTAAAATTGAGTTAATTGAATCTTTTTCTATTGATAAAGTTTGATTCGAAAGAATTCATAATCTAATTATGAATTGACGCTCAGTAGTTAGGTTATGAACTCGTTAATAGAAAAACCGGAGGGTAAAATTGGCCGAGTGAATAACGTGACAACGGAACCCGCTTTCCTACCCGGGGGCGATTTGTCCTAAAAAGATGAATCTTATTGAAATTTGTACTCGAGATCGTAATAATGTTAAATCATCGCTTTAATTGAAACTTAAACCGGAAAGTTGAATCGTCCGGCCTTGACAACCGGAGCCTTTAAATAAAATTGACCGTTTGACGAACGGAATGACTCCTTTTTATTCAAAGGTAGAATCGTACTCGGGACCCGTTCGAAAAAACCGTAACGGTTGTGGATCTTGGATCGATGACAATGGACATATGACAATTTCGTACGCTTATGTGAGGAGGAATTGTTAACCTCGGGAGTGCACCGTTTCATTTACTCAATTGAACCTAATATAAAAGGAAAGATCGAGCGCATTCCATTCACTGAAAAGATCGTATAAATCAATTATATAAACTTTGGCTAGTTCTCTAATAATATATTTGGCATCTGTATATCTATATATATTCTGCAACTTATGCATATCTATATATATTTATATATCTATATCTATTATATTAGAATAAATTTTAAATTATGCATTTATTTTATGTTAAGTAAAATAGTAGTGATCCGTGTTATAAACCGAGATTTAGATCGAGTTAATAACGACTCTTTGGTGTTTAACCACACTTAGAAGAATTACTAAGTTCCCGAGGATACGATACTCGACTCACCATACTAGCACTACGGTTTGACCCGATACACTTGTCGGTTAAGGACTGGTATTAGCACTAGAAAAGGCCACGTCAGCTTTCTGGCGCCGTTGCCGGGGACGACGCTAACTTCTTTTTTGTGTCTATGGTTACTACTTGTATTAGCTCAAAATTCTCGAGAATAAGTCAACACTTTTCTTATCTCATTTCTATTTTTATTTTCGTCGGTACTTACCTTATCGGTAAGTTACCATTTTTTACTACTATTTATTTCGTGTTATTTTCTATTTTCGTTAGTTGATGACCAGAAGTGGTAAGGCCCCACTCACTCCTTATAAGCCTGACATAAACACTTACGAAAGGCGAGTTAAGAGTAGAGAGAAAACGTGGTCATACTAGTCGGGGAAATCCCGACGAATCATCTTCAAACGAAATACGAGAATGGTGAAATCGGTGATGAAACACCCGAACAAGGGCCGGAACATGCTCTAGGGCATGGACAAAACCCCGTTAACCTTAATAATCAAAATAATAATAATAATAGAAATAATCAAAATCGGAACCGAATAATCGTAACAACCCAAGTAAACCCAAGGCCTATCGTGACCAAACCATAAGAAGAAATCGACTAATAATCCCATACTTTTACCTAATGAAGGAGCGAATAATTTCGAGATTAAATCTCATCTTTTTGGTTTAATTGACGCAAGAGCCCAATTCCTAGGAGAAGATGATGAAGATCCGCATCATCATCTCTATCTTTTTGAAGAACTCGTGCAATACGGCCAAAAGTCAAGATGCTCACAAGGAATTAACAAGGATGACTATGTTTCCTTTTTCTCTAAAAGGACGAGCCCGAGATTGGTTTATGTCTCTTCCACATCATTCACTTACTAGTTGGGAGGAGATTCAAACTGAATTTCGAAACAATATTTCACTCTGGACGGAATTTGGAATTAAAAGTCGAGGTTGCTAACTTTAGACAAGGATCCGAAGAAACGCTCGGGAATGCACTGGAAAGATTTAAAAAATTGTTAAGAGCTTGTCCCGACCATGGTTATTCCTTAGATATGCAAATTCAACTTTTTTGTCGTAAATTAAGAAAAGATTCACGTGCTTTGATGTAGATCATGCATGTGGTGGTTCTTTAATGATGAGTGAAGCTCAATTAGTTTACGATGCTTTAGAAAAGATTTCAAAAAATAACGAGAATGTGGGAAACCGGTTCTAGCACCGAAAAAGTAGCTTTTGCGGGAGAATGTACGTCTAATACGGAAGTTCTAGCACATTTAGAAAATTTAAGTAGGAAATTTGATGACCTACAATCGAGCAAAAACCAAAGTTCAGAAAATAGTACGCCAACTGAATACTCAATTCGGGATAAAATGCCACTAGGGATCGAAGAACCAACGGGATACTCAAGAGAGGAGGTGAGTTTTCTTCAAGAAGATAGGAATTTAAACAATGCTTACTCAAACTCGTTTAATGCTATTAGAAGAGATCACCCTTCTTATCGATGGTCGAAAACCCTAGTAAGCAAGGACAACCGCCGTATCCGGTTCCATATAGGAACATGAATAATAATCAAGTTTATCAAGAAAACACGTCTAATCGAATTTACAATCATTACCTAGATCCTATCCTCAACATACCACTCAAAGTATACCGGTAACTCAAAGTTCAACTCGGCCTGAGAAGGAGTTGAAAAATGGGAAAAACTAATGGAAAATATGATGGGTGTAGTATCTACTCAAGCTAAAAATATAGAAACGATGGTGACTTCTATTGGTACAAACTAAGGACATGAGTTCAATGAAAACATCTATGAGTGGGCATGATACCGGGATGAGAACGATAGAAGCCTCATTAAGGAATATGGAAGATCATTTGAGTAGGGAAGGTGAACGTAATAACAAAGTAGACCCCCGGAGGATTACTAAGTAACACCGAAAGGAACCCAAGAGAGGTAAATGTTGTAGTTACGAGAAGTAGGAAGCTCGGTGGAAGTAATGGAGTTGAAAACTTTGGGAATAATGAAGTAGAAGATGACTTAGATGGTAAGAATGATAAAACTAAATATGAACTTGAATTTACGGATGAGGAAGAAGAAATTATAGAAAATTTCTTGAAAAGAAATAAAAGTTCGGAACCCGAAAGTGAAAGGGAAAATTGGGTAAAAATCCCTAGGATTCGAAAGATCCCATGGATAAAGATTTAAGGACTTTATTTAAGGAACATGTTAGAATGGAAGATAATGAAAACAAGGATGAAAAACGGGAAGAATCTGAAGGAATCTAAAGTAGAGATTGATTCGGGGAACAATTTAAAAGAAAAAATTCAAGAACCCGAAACATGGCAACCGAGTAATACTCGAAGGTTTAAGGAAAAAGGAAAAGAGAAACCGACAAAGGAGCCAAAGGTCATAGATTTAGAATCTTTACCTTACCCTCCTAAAGATCAAATCAAAAAGGCAAAAACTCGATAAGAAGTATGCTCGTTTCCTTGACACTTTTCGTCATATTCAAGTTAATATCCCCGTTATTGAAGCTCGATTAATATACTGCCTATGGAAAATTTTTGAAAGAAATTCGTCAAACAAGAAAAAATTAGAGGAATATGAGAATATATGCCTAAATGAAGAATGTTCCGCGAGCTTTTGCGGCATAAGTTACCACCTAAACCGAAAGATCCCGGTAGTTTTACCATTCCGTGTGAAATTGGAGGATTTACGTTTAAGAAGGTCTTATGTGATCTAGGAGCGAGTATAAATCTAATGTCTTATGAGGATTATAAAAAGCTAGGCATAGGAAAGCTTACTAAGATCGAAATGACTCGCAAATGGCGAGATAGATCGATTAAGTACCCTAAAGGAATTATTAAGGACGTATTGGTTAAAGTAGACAAATTCTATTTTCCGGTAGACTTTGTAGTTATGGAAATGGAAGATGGTTATTCGGCACCTCTTATTCTAGGTCGTCCATTTCTAGCTACGGGAAGAACTTTAATCGATGTTCAGAAAGGAGAATTAATTTTGAGAGTCAATGAAGATTAAGTTGCTTTCAATATTTTCAAAGCTATGAATCATCCATCATCGAATCGTGTTCTTTTATAGAAGATATTCATTCGTCTACGATAATCGATTTACCAACTTTTGAAGACGCAGATTAGAAGAATGCTTAACTCGTCTCTATCTATAAAGAAGATGAGGAAGACATTGAAATGAAAGAGATAATTCTTTCTTTAGATACGAAAAGTTTTACCTTTAAGCCACCATGGCATAAGTATTTGGAATTAGAACTAGAAGGACCAATTCTTAAATCGTCAATAGAAGATCCGCCAAAGAACTCCGGAATTGAAACCGTTACCTTTAAATCGAAATATGCTTTTCTTGAAACCGATAATCTATTACCGATTATTATTTCATCGGCTTTAATCGAGCAACAAGAAGATCAACCGCTTAGAATGTTGAAAAAGCATAAGAAAGCTTTTGGATGGACGATTGCCGATATTCGAGGTATTAGCCACGAGATTTGCGATCATAAGATAATTACGAAGGAAGATGCTAAGCCTTGTATTCAACCGCAACGCCGCCTCAACCCAAATTTGCAGTTAATTGTTAAGAAAGAGGTCATTAAGCTATTAGAAATGGGAATAATTTTCCTCATATCAGATAGTGAATGGGTAAGTCCAACTCAAGTGGTACCAAAGAAAGGAGGTTTCACAGTGAAAGAGAATGATAGGAATGAATGGATTCCAACAAGAGAAAATACAGGTTATCGAATGTGCATTGATTTTAGGAAACTGAATGATCATACTAAGAAAGATCATCATCCACTTCCATTCATAGTTCAAATGTTGGAACGTTTAAGTGGTCATAAATATTACTGTTTCTTAGATGGTTATTCAGGTTATTTACAGATTTTCATTGCAGCAGGAGATAGGGAAAAGACTACTTTCACTTGTCCTTATGGAACTTTTGCGTATAAAAGAATGCCGTTTGGTTTATGTAATGCTCTGCTACGTTTCAAAGATGCATGATGGCTATATTTTCCGATATGGTTGAGAAATTCTTAGAAATTTTTATGGACGACTTTAGTGTTTACGGAGATTCTTTTGGTAAATGTTTGTCGCACTTAGAAAAAGTGTTACAACGTTGTGAGGATACCAATTTAGTTTTAAATTGGGAAAAATGTCATTTAATGGTATCGAAGGAATTGTCCTAGGCCATAAAATCTCGAAATAGGAATTGAAGTTGATAAAGCCAAGGTGGAAGTGATTGAAAAATTACCACCACCGGTTAATCTAAGGACTCTAAGAGGATTTCTTGGACATGCGGGATTTTATAGGAGATTTATTGCCGATTTTTCAAAGATAGCAAAGCCTCTAAGTCATTTGCTTGAAAAGGAAGTACCTTTTAACTTTGATGGTAAATGTAAGGAAGCTTTTCGGACCTTAAAAGCGAGATTGACTACTTTGCACCGGTGCTAGTAGCACCGCATTGGAATTTGCCATTTGAGATTATGTGTGATGCCGGTGATTTAGTTGTAGGAGCGAGTTTTAGGTCAAAGATATAACAAAATTCTCAAAGCTATTTACTATGCATCTCATACATTAACTGAGCTCAACCGAACTATACAACTACGAGAAAAAGAAGCTTGTTGGCTGTAATTTTTGCCTTAGATAAGTTCGGATCGTATATTGTTGGTTCTAAGGTAATAATTTATACGAGACCATTCGGCTTTGAAGTATTTACTAAGTAAGAAGGATGCGAAACCACGTCTTCTTAGATGGATTCTCTTACTTCAAGAATTTGATATTGAAATTAAAGATAAAAAGGGAAGTGAGAATGTAGTAGCGGATCATCTAAGTAGAATGGAAAATGATGTTGAGAAAGGAATAGAAATTAAAGATTCATTTCCGATGAACAAGCTCGTTTAGAATAGATACTCCTTCGACCATGCGGTTATTAAAGAATAGAATTCCTTCTAAGGAAATGTCACCCTGGTTTGGAGATATCATTAATTACTTAACTTTGTGATTATATTCCGTCTCATTGGACTTGGCGACGAGAAGAAGAAATTCTTTTATGACTTAAAATTTTATTACTTGGGAGGAACCGGACCTTTTCCGTAAATGTTCGGATGGGATAATCGAAAGTGTGTGCACGATAATGAAATTTTAAGTATTTTATCATTTTGTCATGATCGTGAGGCGGGAGGTCATCATGGAGGTTGGAAAACTTGCTTTTAAAGTTTTACAATGTGGTTTTTATTGGCCTACACTATATAGAGATGCTTATAAGTATGTTAAATCTTGTGAGTCTTGTCAAAAATGGGGAAATGTATCTAAAAAACATGAAATGCCTATGCAACCTATTTTAGAATGTGAGTTATTTGATGTTTGGGGTATAGATTTCATGGGACCATTCCCTATATCTTTTGGAAAAAGATTTATTCTAGTAATGGTAGATTATGTTTCGAAATGGGTAGAAGTCAAGCTCTTCCCACTAATGATACCAAAGTTGTCATACGATTCCTTAAAAAGAATATATTTACACGTTATGGCATTCCGAGGGCTATCATTAGTGATAGAGGTTCACACTTTTGTAATAGACCATTTACCAAGATAATTGAAAAATATGGTGTAACGCATAAGTTAGGAACGCCCTATCATCCGCAAACCAGTGGTCAGGTAGAGGTGTCTAATAGAGAGATCAAAAGAATTGTAGAAAAGACAAGGATTCAAACCGAAAAAAGCGGGCGATTAAGCTAGACGATGCATTATGGGCATATAGAACGGCTTTTAAAACACCAATTGGTTGTTCTCCCTATAAGTTAGTTTTTGGTAAGTCTTGTCATCTCCCAGGTTGAGTTAGAACACCGAGCCTTACGGGCTATTAAATTTCGAATTTCGATCCTAAGGTTTCGGTGATCATAGATTGCTTCAATTGACGAACTAGAAGAATTCCGTCTCGATTATTATGAAAACGCTTGAATCTACAAGGAACGCACGAAATCTTTTCACGATAAGAGAATCTATAGGCGTGAGTTCCATGTAGGTGATCGAGTACTCTTGTACAATTCACGTTTAAAGTTATTTCCGGAAAGCTTAAATCAAGATGGACGGTCCATTTAAAGTAACAAGGGTTTACAAATGCGGAGTTTGTTGAACTAGCGATGGAAATACAACTTTTATAGCCAATGGCCATAGAGTAAAGTTATTTGTGGAAGGAGAAGGAACCGCACTAAAAGAAGAAATAATGCTACTAACTCGATCCTCCGACAAAGTAAAAAGCGAGAGAAATCAAGAAACCGAAAAGTAGAGGAACTAAATTCACCGAATACCGGTGCTATCTATCTTTACTCTACTTTTCGTGTTTTTATTTATGTTTAAATTAGTTTCGTCTTTTACCGGATAGACGTAAAAGAACTGGATGTCTTTTTTAGATAGAATAGGAATTTTTATGTTGCTTTTGAAATTAGGCTTGGATAAAGATGTCGCGTTTAAAATAGAAGCTTCGGTTTTTGAGAAAAACGAGCAATTGTTGAGAGAGATCGAGATTGAGAGAAGTATGTAATGGAAAGTCGAGAAGTTCGATAAAGAGAAGGGCAAAGTTTTTAAGGAGATGCGAGAATCTGTGGAAAAAGTGAGCATGAAGGGAAATGTAGGGAAAGCACAACCAAATCTCAGGATGAGTGTTTGAATGTTGTTAAGAAGGGAACGATTAGGTGGTTATCCGAAAATCCCGATGGAGATCAAAGGGAAAATTCGAACGCCTCATTTCTTAAGGTTAGGTTGATAGAACGTTACGTCAGAACTTTGGAAGATTTAGAAGTATTGGAATTAGGACCCTCGTGAATTTTGTAATATTTATAAAATTTTTATATAACTTTTGAAAATTTTATAAATAGGATCTTTATGAAATTACTTAAAAGTTTTATAAAATTTTTATTTAAATTGTAGAAGTTTTATAAAGGGTTTATAAAATTTTTTATTAAGTTTTATAAAGTTTTTCAAAAAAAAATAAAAAATAAAAATAAAAAATAAAAAATAAAAAATAAAAAAAATGTGGTCGGATCGATCCGACATGACCCCGGATCGATCCGGAAACTAAAAAAACCTAAAAAAGGGGACGGGTCCCTTCTTCTTCTTCTTCTTTCATTTTTCTAAAAACAGCCGCCCCTCCCCTCTTCCCCCATTCGAATTTTTCTTCAAAATACAACACAACATTACTATTAAACTACCCCAATTCTTAAACTTTTCTCATTTTCCTCTCCTCTCTTCAAATTTTGTTTTAATTGAAGAATTTTTCAAGGGAAAGCTTCAACTTTCATTCCGGCGAATTTTCATCTTTTCCGGCCAAATTTCAACCTTTTAAGCATTAGAAGGTAACATTGTAGTCAATTATTTTGTTAATTTCGTTTTTTCTATGCAACTTTTTATTTAATTTTACTATATTTGTTACTCATTTGTGTTGTTTTGGTTGTTTCTTGTGTTGTTTTGTTGTTGTTTTGTTATTTTGTCATTATCGTAGAATGGCCGAATCATCGAAAGCCAGTAAAAAACGTAAACCGCATATCCCTACCCAAATTCCAGTCATCGAAACTAGGCCTTTAACAGAAGAAGAATTGACTGTTAGTTTTGATAGAACCGCGTCTGCTATGACTAAGAAAGCCTTAAAAAATAAATTTGGACAGTGTTTAGTTGCGGTCGAGAGGGGTTTGGATTTTAAGGATTTGGGAAGGGAGGTAAAAGAGATCTTTGAAAGGCGGCAGTGGATGGAATTAGCCGGTTTAAGGTCGGGAGAAGTTAACACCACCTTAGTAGGCCGAATTTTATTCTTTGGTAGCAACTCACAATGCTACGAGAAGATGGTGAGTTAACTTCGTCAACCTAAGAACTAGGACGAGTGCCGTTTACTCCTCACATTATAAATGCTATTTATGGTATTCACGATGTACCGAGAGAATGAGGATTATTATACGGTTTGGAATTTGGATGAGCCTGCGACTTTGATTATATTGTTTCACTAGCCCGGAATGAGTTAGATCCCACGCCGTCGGCATGAAAACGAGGTTTTCTTATGGAAAATGTATACGGGATATGAGAGCCATTAAACGTTTTATTAGTCACACTCTTTACCCTACTCGACATTTTACATCTTTTGGTAAAGAGGATTTGTGTATTGCTTGGGCTATAGTTAATAATATACCTGTGGATGTAGGCAGAGTAATGTGTAGAAGGGCCAAGGAATTTGCCCTGACTGCTAGACCCGGCAGTCACATGCCTTTTCCATGTTTTATTTCTTCCTTGTGTCGCCAGATAGGTGTCCGTGAGCTCCCAAGTGATAATTTGATTATGGTGGATGACACACTTATAGGTCCTAGTTTACCACTTAGGCCGGCAGGAAGAATAGATTTTTTGGACCCTAACCGTCAACGACCTCAGCCTACTCCATCCACTGCTGTCCCTCCTTCATCCAGTCAAACTCAAACTCAACTTCCGAATACCATCACTTACGACATGTTTCAATCCATGGCCTATGATGTTCATCAAGTGCTAATGCCAATATGGTTGTTTTTGCGGAAAGGAATAAATTATGGTCGAAGATTTACGTCAAGGCATACGAGGTTTATATCAAATGAATTTACTTGCAAAACCCTACCTATGCCGAGATGGATATTCCGCATTGCCAAACCCGCCTTATACCTTGCCCGATTTCATTCCACCGATGCCACCTCGCTCGGACTTCCAACAAATGCCACATTCTTTTGGATTTCAAACTAGTGGTGTAGGGGATTTTTCGACAGGTACTACGGCAGCTGCGACATCTGAATGGGCTGGATCTGGATCATTTGGCCATACCACGACGGGATGGGGAAGCACTTTTTCTGATATTACGAGAGAAATGAGCTCGATGGGACTAGATAGCTCGGTACGGATGTCCACTTATTTTCAAGATCCATCCCAAGAATCGACCCATTATCAAGCTATGCCAAGTTCAAGCCACGTCGAGATGAGTGATGAAGAGGAGTAATTTTAAACATTCTATGATTTTTGACATTGAAACATTTTATTTTTCGTACAATTTCGTTTTCGTAAAATTTTAGGTTATTTTGATTTTGGTAGGATTTTATTTTAATACGATCTTCATGTTTTCGTTACATATTATGGTATTACGCATCGTGTAGTAAAATTTATGGTTATAACACAATGAAAATGAACCAAAGATAGGGAGAAAACGTGTCATCTAGAAAAATCTAGGCATTTTACAAACAAAATCAACTCGTCCGTGAACGGTAGTGTTCCGGATCGATCCGGCCTTTTACCGGATCGATCCGACTGAGTGTACCGACTTCGACGGGATTACTAGTTCGAGGCCGGATCGATCCGGCCCTTTCTCGGATCGATCCGGCAAGTACAAAAACGCCAAAACAAGAGATCTTTTCTACTTTTGCTTGATAGATTTATTTCTATAAAAGGAAAGAGCGAGACCTTGACCTTTGCTCATTTCTTCTTTCCTTCTATCTAGCTTAGTTTAAATCTCTCGTGTCGAAAAATGTCTAACCGCTCCTCTCCCTCGGTTAATAGTTACGAACCACATACGCCCGATGGTGTGGTTCTGAAGAGCATGCCTCTTGTTTTCATAATGACGTCCCGAGACATCTAAATTTCGTCCGTTCTCCTATTCGATGGAGAAAGGCTTAAACACGAAAAAAAATTGATCGGTGGGGACGAAATCTAATCCGAGGTTGCGAATGGAAAAAGTTGATTAGGACTCCCGAGAGGTAGAATAAACATTTCGATTGTCGAGAGATTTTTATGCGTCTCTCACCGAGATAACGTCGGTAGCCTCGTCTCAACTTATTACAGTTAGGGGAACCGTTATTTCATTTTCACCAGTCATCATAAATCAAATCTATCAAATCCCACCATGTACTTTTGATCGAAACCCACACTTCGAGTTTCTTTGGGAACTTGGAGATGCGTATAATGTTGTAAATCGTACTGCAGAAGCCTTTCAGTTCGTATTTCCGTTGTTTGATCATAACTATGATTCTTCAACTCTGGCCTTACCCACTCATTTAAGGGCGTGGAAACGCTTCATTAATTCTCGGATCTATCCAACTAGAGATTTTTATGGGGTTACGGATGATGAAATGCTTTCGTTGTATGCACTAACCATCGGAGCATACATTGATTGGGGAGTTTTGATGTTTAAAGCGCAATTAATTTTGCGGTAGAGAGACGTAATAGGGGAAGACCGTTACCGTTTGCACTGGGTTATCTCTCATCTTTGTGTCCAACCGAATCACGTGCACGAGTTTACTACGACGAGATTTTTCCATCTCGTGATTCTCAGTTAGGATTACTTCCGGTGGATACTCCCGGATGTTCATCTACGGTTTGATAATCAGTTAGAAGTTTATGTTTTTATGTGATAGTCGTTTAAGTTGATCGTTTAATCGTTTTTTTTTAGTTTGTAATAGTTTCCTTAATGTTTAATATATATGTCATTTACTTTAATCAAAATAATATATGTTTGTTAAAAAAATAATAATAATAATAATA
Organism: Gentiana straminea; assembly: GCA_036785695.1. Classification (NCBI taxonomy): domain Eukaryota; kingdom Viridiplantae; phylum Streptophyta; class Magnoliopsida; order Gentianales; family Gentianaceae; genus Gentiana; species Gentiana straminea. The sequence goes on along the minus strand of JAVUPR010000483.1, from coordinate 4,248,930 downwards.
ATAAAAAATCAAAATTGTGTAAAATTTTAATTTTATTTTCGAACTACTTTTATTTACTCACTGAACATCGGGACGATGCCATTTCGTAAGTGGGGAGTAGAGGTAAGTTAGTAAATACAAATTAAAATTTTCTTATATAAAGTTATACTTAATTGCTTAATACTTAGTTTAATTTGTTTTGGATCAAAATAACTAGATAATATATAATTAATATGAATAAAAATAGTATAATTTGGTAAGAATAGATTTTAATTAAGTAAAGTAAATTTGATATATTATAATTATATTATATATGTCAATTTTAGATTTTTATAAGATTTTAAGTATATGTAACTATACATAAATATTATCAAGTAAATTTCATATGAAATTTAACGAAAATACTTATATTTATAATGAATTTTTAGAATAATTTTCTTTGCAAAACGAAATATGAATATGGAATCGGATTAGGAATGATGAGATTTTTGACACCACAAAAATTACCTCAGCCTTGATTAGAGTGATTAAGACCTCACTCGAAATAGCCATTTTTGATTATAACCGACCCTTGGTTTACATTTCCTAAAAATCCCACGAGTTTGTACGTACTTATGAAAGGAGATGATGGAACAGAAGCTAAGAATGGTGTATGCTGAGGTGGAAAAAATAAAAAATTAAAAAAAAATTAAAAAAAATTTAAAAAAAAATTTAAAAAAAAATAAATAAATAAAAAAAAGATATATATAAGAACGAAGCACCATATTTACACAGAATTAATCGAATACCAGGTATCTTCCTTATCTTTGATCGACAAATACAAAAATCGGTAGCAGCTTCCAATGATTTGAGTGCAGTAGGGTGTTATCTAGAAACGTCCTATATCACTATGAGGTATAAAGTTCCCGATAAAAATTCGAATCATAAGATCTCAAGAATGATTACGAGTTTAAGGAAACCGGACTCGTAATTTTAGATCGAAAGAGTATTACTCCGATCAATCTTGATGAAGCAATGCTTGTAAATTTGATTTTTCTACACACACTCACGCTTTTAGTTCTTAAAGAAGAGAGAAAATCGAAAAATAGTTGGAATAAGAGGATATTATTAATCGAGATTGTTTTTGATCAAACGTGAAGGTGTAAAGTACGTACGACTTGCCTCTTTCTCTTTTTGATTTCCTTTTCTATCTTTTCGATTAACCAATGTCCCATCCTAAAAAGTATAAGCCATTTTGTCAATTACTTGACTTAGTCTTTGATTCCAAATATTTCATACAAGTTGAGATAGGAAAATAATTCTAGAATTTTAATTATATTTATTGAGTAGATTTTGTGAAATTTCATTTGAATAATAGTTGATAAATAATTTATCAAAGTTATCTACACTTTATATCTTATTAATTTCTAAGAAAGATATAATTAATATGGTTATAATATTGAAATGATATTTTACTAATTTGAAATATAATCTACCACGTATATTATTTTTATCGTCATTTTTATATATATTACCGCTTATTTTGCTCGAGGACGATCAAAGAGCTAAGTGGGGAGTAGTTGATGTATAACATTTATATGATAAAAATTACGATGTTTTATATACATTATCGACTCTTTTTATATAAAATATAAGTAATTATAACGATAATCTTATAAAATATTAATAGTTATGAATAAATCTAAATACTATAAAAATCAAGTAAAAATGATAAAAAGTTATAAATTTTGTACCGGGTTAATAACCGGAGTGTCGTGTCGATTCACGTGGGTATTTTGGTATTTTATTTACGGATCTTAGGTAAACCAAGACCCCGAGTGACGACACTTTTTGGAGTAAAATCATATCTTTTGAAGGAATTAAGGAAGTGCCACGAGTTTTAAAGTTCAAGTGGATCAATGGTTCGTGACACCATATCAAGTTATATTTTCGACGAACAAATGGCCCATCAAAAAGGCATTTTCTGAAGAAAAGTCCTTCAGGGAAGTTGTAGATCTTCTCAAGAGCTTTCCAACGCATCTTGAATTATGTCATTTGGAGATCCATAGCTCAAGTTATGATTTTATCAAGTTTCAGATCAAGTTTGGAAAAAATCTATCCGGATCGATCCGGAATTACCTCGGATCGATCCGAAGAGACATGATGATTACCCAGCATGTGGCCCTGCACAGAAAAATCCAGGGGATAAGATTTTTTATTCCCGGATCGATCCGGCCCTTTCTCGGATCGATCCGGCCCTTTCTCGGATCGATCCGGCTTGGAAAAATCTGCCTATAAATAGAGCAGCATTGCAGGCACATAAGGGGGTACCAAATATATTTTCTTTACCTCTTTTTATTAGTAGTAGGTATGTATATAGGCCTTAAGCCATAAATAAAGTAGTATCGTATAATGCTCGAGAAATTATCAGAAGATCAATGTTGTTGAAGTCGTTGTAGCATCCGGAAGAATACAGCTTCTGATTCAATTGTTGTAATCGGGTAAAATTTCTAAAGTATTTATGTTTGTTATGTTTGTTTTTATTTTCGTATAATGTTAGTAGGCTAAATCTAATAACTAGCCAAAGTTATGTAATCGTTTTATTTCGATCTTTTCGGTAAAGGAATGTTGTCTAAGTAAAATTGACTAAAATTGAGTTAATTGAATCTTTTTCTATTGATAAAGTTTGATTCGAAAGAATTCATAATATAATTATGAATTGACGCTCAGTAGTTAGGTTATGAACTCGTTAATAGAAAAACCGGAGGGTAAAATTGGCCGAGTGAATAACGTGACAACGGAACCCGAGTTTCCTACCCGGGGGCGATTTGTCCTAAAAAGATGAATCTTATTGAAATTTGTACTCGAGATCGTAATAATGTTAAATCATCGGTTTAATTGAAACTTAAACCGGAAAGTTGAATCGTCCGGCCTTGACAACCGGAGCCTTTAAATAAAATTGACCGTTTGACGAACGGAATGACTCCTTTTTATTCAAAGGTAGAATCGTACTCGGGACCATTCGTTCGAAAAACCGTAACGAGTTGTGGATCTTGGAGTGATGACAATGGACATATGACAATTTCGTACGCTTATGTGAGGAGGAATTGTTAACCTCGAGTGCACCGTTTCATTTACTCAATTGAACCTAATATAAAAGGAAAGATCGAGCGCATTCCATTCACTTTGAAAAGATCGTATAAATCAATTATATAAACTTTGGCTAGTTCTCTAATAATATATTTGGCATCTGTATATCTATATATATTCTGCAACTTATGCATAACTATATATATTTATATATCTATATCTATTATATTAGAATAAATTTTAAATTATGCATTTATTTTATGTTAAGTAAAATAGTAGTGATCTGTGTTATAAAGCGAGATTTAGATCGAGTTAATAACGACTCTTTTGGTGTTTAACCACACTTAGAAGAATTACTAAGTTCCACGAGGATACGATACTCGACTCACCATACTAGCACTACAGTTTGACCCGATACACTGTCGGTTAAGGACTGGTATTAGCACTAGAAAAGGCCACGTCAGTTATCCACTTGTTCGGAGAAGGGGGACTCAAGAGCCAGTTGCGCAACTCTCTTTCCTGCTATGATGTCCAATTCAGCTCGGGCCGCGTCCATTGCCTGCGGGACGACCAATTGTTTTCTCAAATTTGAAGATGACGACTGGTCATCCCTCTTGGCCCTTCTATGCCTGAGAGGAGAAAGTGTTTGTTCCTATGACTCATCGTTGGGGTCATCTTCCTCCAAATCCTGCTCCTGGGAGTTTTCTTCAGACGGATCTCTTTCTTGTAGGCCCTATTCCTGTAAATTTTCATCCAGAGGATCCTCTTCCTCCAGATCTTCATCTTCTTCATCCTCTTCTTCCAAGGTGGTATTAAGGACAACCTGATTGGTTGAATCATCGAGGGCTACAAGCTGATCCACCAGTTCCTGGTGAGTAGCATCAAGAATGATTTCTTCCGGATGCCAATTTTGGTTATTTGCGCCTGATTATGTCGCGTTGTTTGTGTGGTTGCCGTTGGCTGCTTGCTGTCATGTGGTCACCATGTTGATTCCGGAACTTCGAACAAGATTGTCAGTGAAAGGGCTCTCCTTCTAGCGCCAATTGACGATGCTAGAAATCGTCTTAACAAATCTGTGCTTTTCTACCTAACGACAATTTGCACAAGTTCTAAGAACAACAAAAAAAGAAACAATTAAAGAGGGGGGTGGCTTGTATGAGATTTAGACTGCACTTGAGATGATATTTCTCAAGCTGCCTACGTATCCAATATGTGAATTGGAATCAAGTCTTCGTAGTTCCTTAGGGACTGTTTATATAGAGGGGCTTGTGCCCTAGCGTTTGCATGTAGTGTGTCCATGGTGGACTCTAATTTTGTGTTCCGTAAGGAAAAGATAATGATGATTTGATTCCCTTGATTTTATGAGATAATTATGGGCATATTTAAATGCTAGGATATATCAGAGTAGTTATGAATTAAGATTCTTCCCCTATTTATCTGGTTCAATGTGCATGCGGGGAATTTGGTTTGAGAAGGACTTAAGCCGACTTGTCAGGTCGGATACAGGTAAGCGGACCTTAATCTTTGGCCGACCTGGGGAGGTCGGGGGAGGGTAGCCGAAGGCGCACAACTTGGATCCATGGGGTTATCCTCCTCAGGATGGACTTTCCATGTCTTCATTTATAGTTGGATCATTATGGGGGTGACATGTGGCGAGGTGTTAACCCGACCTCCGTCATATGCTTTATTTTGAGGAAAGAGACGACGTGAGCATCAAAGTGGTCAGAGTCACCTTCCCAATCCCATCCAAGTTTTTCACATCGTCGAATTTGAAGTCATTGTGTGTTTTATTTTTATAGCCATCGTGACTTTTGACATAAAGTGGATATTACATTGTGAAAAAAAGGACCCTTGTTGTTTAATCTTAAAGGTCATTACATCAAATATAGCTTAATCCTCCGACCTTTTTATAACCTTATTTAAATGGTGGGCCATATATGTTTTTGGTTGTGTAGTGGATACAATAATAGATGTATCACCATTCTATTTATTAATGAATGAGAGAATAAGAACAACATTGCATTAATTATAGATTAAGAGTTTTTAGTCATGTTTGCATTCAAATTAAAGCATCAACTCATCTCCTTAATTTTCGTGTTTTTGTCAACTGCATCAGTTATTTTGAAACAGAGGGAGTACTTTGGCTGATTCTATAACTATACACGTTTAATTAAAACACTTTTAATGACAAGAAGTTTCCCCTCATAGTCCCTTATAATCGTCTCCCTAGTTAAATGTATACAACGAGAAGAAAGTCATCTCCTTGTTAATGGTAGGCCATATCTAATGGCATTATATTCCCACCATTAAAAATATTTTTTTATGATGATCAAACCCCTCATTATAAAGTCAATTACTCTCACTAAATCATAATTCAATGACGACAAATTTCTTCATTATAAATTATGCTTTATTGATTAAAGATCCCCTTATCATATGGTCATTTACTTGTCATTAAATCATTAGTTTATGACGGAATATCCTCTTATTATAAGGCTATTTTTCCCACATTGAAGTATGATATAATAATTAAACTTCTCTTCATTATACACACACCAAGAGAAAATATAAATAATGATCTCATTGTCTGAAAACTGAATAGTCCGGGAAAATTTTGTTGGACAATCTTGTTCATAAACGAAATAAAATACAACTAAAACGAAATACAAGAAAATCGAATTACAATTGCAAAGGAAACGGAAAAAGGATATATGAGCCGAGCCCTGTGTTGCACACAGTTTCCTTAAGACTAATTCGTCCCCTCACCTTCGTATGCCGTGAGCTTCAGCGGGACATTAATCTCCCAGGATAGAACGGATAGCAATGACAGGAAGCACAACGCCTTCAATTTCTTAAGAACCTTGTAGTTTGAACTCTCAGTTTTCATGTAGAAAAGAAGTAAGAAGAAGCAGATTGCTGGTGTCTATTTTAATCTGATCAAGAAGTTTGTTTATATAGGCTTTATCATGCAAAGAAGAGCCGGGAACTGATGGAATACGAAAAATGAACAGCCTCAGCAACATTATTTCGAAATAAATGTCATCAAAGCTCAGGATTGGAACAGGCACATCAGCAGCAGATGCCATAAGTGTTGTCAGTTGGAAGGTCTCTGAATTATCAGTATTCAGTTCGAAAAATAAAGGTTCAGGTTGCAAAACCGAACCTTCGCTGGGAGCCTTTAAATCGAGCTGCATTCGTTTCTGCAGGACGCGTGCTCGCACACAAGTTCAAGCTGAAATCCGGATGGATTTGCACCCCCCCTGCGCCCGCGCGTAGAGAACGGTGTATAAAGTTGGTAATTTCTTACCACTACACTAAAACAACATCATATATATGTTGGCTCTTTTCCTTCCTTCCTTCCAATGTGGGAGAAATTGGTTTCTCCAATTTTCCCTTTATTACTAACACTTTCCATTCACCACTTAGGCCCAATAGGCCCAATTTGATATCATTTAACATATCCATTTTAACCGTCATTTTCCAACAATCCCCCACATGAATGGAATAGTGTTTAAACCCTAGCAAAGGCTCTAAGAATGAAATTGAGAGTTCGGCGGTAGATCAATGCATAGGATAGGTAGGTGTGACCCTTTGAACATTCCCTTGATTAAATATGTTTACTTTACTGGCTGACTAGTAGACGCGATGTCCTTGAACTATTCTGCCGTTGATGTAAATGATGACATATCAACCACACGCATCTACCTATCAACATAGGTTCTTGCGGTTATGTCCATTTTGGCCGTGGACATCCGCACAGTTCGAAAGAGTTTCTAAGAATTGCGCCCTCACAATTCCCTTTGAAGCGGCCCCTCTTCTCTCTTACATAGGTGATTCTGTAATTCAGAATTTTCTCAAAATATTCTTCTTACACAAATCATTAAAAGCTCTTATGTGAGCTTCTCCTCGTTCAATCTCACTGTTTCTTCATCTTAGGAATGAGCTTGAGGGTTACCCCCCACAGTGACTTTACTTCGGCAATTAGGTTGTCCCATTGAACAAAGATCTTGGGATCTCCAATCTACAAGGTTGGGTTTTCCTTCGCAAAAGTTTTATTCCATGGGCTTTAGTCCCATTCCTCTTGATGATTTAGCAACTACCTCTCTATTTAACCCTTTGGTTAGCGGATCCGCAAGATTATCCTCTGACTTAACATAGTCTAAGGTAATCGTACCAGTTGAGAGTAGTTGTCTAATGGAATTATGTCTTCGGCTTATGTGCCTAGACTTACCATTATACATTATGTTCTGTGCTCTTCCAATCGCTGATTGACTGTCAGAGTGAATACATATTCCTGGCACTGGCTTCGGCCATTGAGGAATATCCTCTAGAAATTGATGCAACCATTCTGCCTCTTCCCCACATTTATCCAATGCCACAAACTCAGATTCCATTGTGGATCTTATTATCACGGTTTGTTTGGAAGATTTCCAAGACACGGCTCCACCGCCTAACGTGAATACAAAGCCACTTGTGGATTTTGAATCCTTTGAATCTGAAATCCAATTTGCATCGATATCCTTCTATAACAATTGGTTCTCTTGTATAGTGAAGGCCATACTTACGAGTATATCTTAAGTATCTCGGTAACCTCACTATAGCTTTCCAATGTTCATGACTCGGATTACTAGTATATCTACTTAGCTTGCCAACAGCGTAAGCGATATCCGGTCTAGTACAACTCATTAAGTACATTAGACTTCCAATGATCCTTGCGTACTCTAATTGAGATACACCATCACCTTTATTTTTGAACAAAGGTTGACTTTGATCTATTGGAGTTCTAGCTTCATTTGAGTCATCTTTATTGAATTTTTCCAGGATTTTATCAATATAATTAGATTGACTCAAAATGAGACCATTAGAATTTCTTGTAATTCTAATTCCCAATATCATCTCTGCTAAACCCATATCTTTCATTTCAAATATGGCGTTCAACATATCTTTGGTAGATTTGATCATCTTATCATTACTACCAACTATCAGCATGTCATCCACATAAAGACATAAGATGACATAGCCATCTTTTGTTTCTTTCATTTAAATACATTTATCACATTCATTGGTTTTGAACCCTTTTTCAAGCATAACATGATCAAACTTTTGATGCCATTGCTTTGGTGCTTGTTTTAAGCCATATAATGACTTAACCAATTTACACACTTTCTTATCTTGTCCTGGACTAGAAAAACCCTCAGGTTGTTCCATGTAGATTTCTTCTTCTAAATCTCTATTTAAGAAAACGGTTTTCACATCTATTTGATGTACTTCTAAATTACGCAAACCGGCTATAGCAAGTACCAACCTAATGGAAGTTATTCTCGTCACCGGAGAATATGTGTCAAAATAATCAAGACCTTCTTTTTGACTATAACCTTTTATTATTAGTCTGGCCTTATATTTATCAATAGATCCATCAGGTTTCATTTTCCTCTTAAAGATCCATTTTGATCCTAGTGGCTTACATCCTGGAGGTAGATCAACTAACTCCCAAGTATGATTTTGCAATATAGAGTCTATTTCACTATTTATTGCTTCTTTCCACATTGGACCTTCAGAAGAAGTTGTCGCTTCTTTAAAGCTTTGAGGATCTGTCTCTATCATATAAATGATAAAATCTTCACCAAAAGATTTTTCAGTCCTCGACCTCTTGCTTCTTCTTGGCTCAACCTCAGTTGGCTCTTCTTCATTTACTTGTTCAGAAGGGTGATCCTGAACATGAACACGCTTTAATGAACTAGGTTCATTTGTTTTAGCCGGAAATACATTCTCAAAGAAGGATGCATTTCTCGATTCCATTATCGTATTTTCATGTATTTCAGGATTATCTGACTTATACACTAGAAATCGATAAGCACTACTGTTGTGTGCATATCCAATGAATATACAATCAACAGTTTTTGATCATATCTTTATTACTTTGGGTGTAGGTACGAGCACCTTTGCAAGGCACCCCCACACTTTCAAGTATTTGTAAGAAGGTGGTTTACCTTTCCACAGTTCATAAGGAGTTTTCTCTTGTTTCTTTCGGGGTATCTTATTTAAAAGATAATTGCTAGAAAGGATAGCTTCCCCCCACAAGTTTTGTGATACTCCCGAACTCAACAACATTGAATTCATCATTTCTTTCAATGTTCGATTTTTCCTTTCAGCAACTCCGTTCGATTGTGGTGACCATGGCGCGGTTATTTCATGAATAATCCCATGTTCGGCACAAAATCACTTAGTGGTGCCAAATATTCACCACCTCTATCGCTTCGGAGTATTTTGATCTTTTTTCCATGTTGATTCTCAACTTCTTTTACGAATAGAATAAATTTATCTATCGCTTCATATTTTCCTTTTAACAAGTATACATAGCAATATTAGTGCAGTCATCGATAAAGGTAATAAAATAATTATTTCCGCCTCTCGATTGCACAATTTTAAGATCACACACGTTGCTATGTATTAGTTCGAGTGGTTGCGTATTTCTTTCAACATTTTGAAAGGACGCTCTTGTTAATTTCGCTTCAACACAAGTTTCACACTTATGTTCTTTATCAATTTCAAATTTGGGAATATATTTTAGACTTATTAATCTACGCAGGGAATCGTAATTAACATGTCCTAGTCTACCATGCCATAAGGAAGGTGACTCAACCAAGTAAGCAGAACCAGCAATATTATTATTGATATTGTTTGGCCTAACAGCCATTACATTCAGCTTGACCATGCCATTACAGACATACCCTTTACCGACATACATACCACTCTTAGTTAAAGTAAACTTGTCGGACTCCAAAACAAGACGGAAGCCATTCTTGTTCAACAGCACTCCAGACACCAGATTCTTGCGCATATCCGGGACATATAGCACATTCTTCGAGAGTTAGATGCTTGCCGAAGTCATCTTCGAATCACTTCTCATTTTCCAGCTATAGCGAGAGTAGCCGAGTTTCCCATGAACAAAGTCTCATTACCTTGAACCGACTCGAACTTAGTAAACACTTCCCCGTCGAGCATATGTGCCTTGTAGCTCCCGTGTCTACCCACCATTCTCTAGGATTTGAATCCACCATGTTCACTTCGGACACGACAAGACAAAGATCAATCTCTTCCATGCCTTGAACAATATTTGCTTCGAAACCTTCTTCTTTGGTAGCTTGCAATCAGCAGATTTGTGACCAATCTTGTCACAATTGAAACATTTCCCTTGGAACTTAGGTTTTTCAATGCCACCTTTCGGTCCCAATTTAGCTTTTGGTCCGGTTTTTGATTTCTTAACAAACTTGTTCTTTTTCGAGCTTTGGCCATGTTCTACCACGTTGGCCCTTGCAAGATTCTGAGAGTAATTTCCTCTTTTATCAGACTTCTTATTGTCATCTTCAATACGAAGCCTAACAACAAGATCTTCCATGCTCATTTCCTTTCGCTTATGCTTAAGGTAATTCTTGAAATCTTTCCATGCATTTGGTAATTTCTCAATAACACAAGTGACTTGGAAAGTTTCACTAAGCTCCATCTTTTCAGCTTGAATCTCGTGAAGAATCAACTGAAATTCTTCCACTTGTTCCATGAGTGGTCTAGAGTCCACCATCTTGTACTCCAAGAACCTGCCAACGACAAATTTCATTGTACCTGCATCTTCGGTTCTATACTTTTTATCTAGTGCCTCCCACAATTCTTTTGCACTCTTTTTATCACAATAAACATCATACAATAAGTCACATAAACAATTCATTACATAATGTCTGGACAAATAATCACATTGTTTCCATTCCTCCATGGCAAACAAAAAATCTTGATTCGGCTCTCCTTCCGCTTCCGGTGTTGGTGGATCATCGGTTAGGAATTTAGCCATACGCAAAGTTGTGAGATAGAACATCATCTTTTGTTGCCATCTCTTAAAATTCAAGCTCTTAAAATTCAAGCCATTGAATATTTCCGGGCTCTCATGCTGATTCATAGGAGCAGCACATCGATTTGGCACTTGTTGCACCATAGCCAAAGGCTGAGTCTGACCATCAGCACCATTCTGAGCCGCACTGGTTGACATTTCTTAAATTTAACACACAAATTGATTAAATTTCCTTTTCAACAATTTATAGAACAAATTTTAATTGAACTATACTCAATTCAACAAAAGATTCGTTTATTGCACCAAGGAAAAGTGATACATAGAAAAATATTGTGCATATTTAACTTTGTGGCTCTAATCAAATCAAAGAAAGGACTATAACTTGCATTTCAAGATAAGTTGAAATATAAAAATTTTCACCAAAAATAACGATCTTTCTTTACTACTGATCATGATAAAAGATACAGATAACCGTTGTGTTACTAAAGATTATTGAATTATCGTCTTTCTAAAAGATTATTATGTTGATAGAAAGATATAATGATCGTCTTAAAAATGGTAGATATCATTAATTTTCTAATGGAGTAATGATACAGACACAACCGTTGTGCCATAAACGAGTGACACAACGGTCATTTTTCACCGTCGATCATGATGAGTTTACATTATAATCAATATAGATCAGTCGTGATCAAAGATGCAGCTAACTGTTGTTGATGATGCTTAAAATCGCAATCGGGTAATTAAATGATTCAAGTTAGGAAAATAATATCAAAACAAGTATATTTTGTATGAATTTGGACTGAACTCTTTTGAGAGAGCTGCCTACATATCCAGTTCAAGTATTGAACCGGAATCAAGTCCCCCACGTAGTTCAGATTGCCTTTTTATACCTTTAGATCATGGGGATAACTCCCTCTATTATAGTGGGGAGTTATCAGCGGTTATTCTACCAACTATAAGACGTGGGATCTACCCACGTTTGTAAACGGTTATGCCGTTATTAACTCTGTCTTTGTCCTGCTCGTTTGATTATTCTGCCCAGAGGTCTTTCTGGTCAGAACATAGCGGAGCCCTGCTCATTTGATTATTCTGTCCACAGGTCTTTCTGGCCAAAGTCTGGTAGAGTCCTGCTTACCAGTCCATTTATCTTTATTGTCTAGTCTTTATAATGGACCCGGCCCAATTGTAAATAACCCGGCCCAGTGGGCCTATACATCATCATAAGTCCCCCCAGACGGGGTGGACTGCTTTCCAGCTACCCTAGTCTAGAATGTATGAACTTCCGTCATTAATATAACGCGAAACGAGGCCAACTTCGTCTTTCTGCTTAGAATGCCCTACATTTATGTTACTGACTTCTAGGTATTTTGCCCAGAGTATTCTTGCGCTGCAAGTTTGGTACTTAGTCCATTCGTGTAGTGGGGCTTCTTCCCAGAAGGCCCTCGCTCTGCAAGTTGGCCCTTAGTTTATATTCTGCCCAGAGTGTCCTTGCGCTGAAAGTTCGACCCAGAGTGTCCTTGCGCTGCAAGTTCGACACTTAGTTTATTTAATGATGGCAGAGTTTCCTTGCGCTGCAAGTTCGACACTTAGTTTATTTAATGATGGGTCTTCTGCCCAGAGTGTCCTTGCGCTGCAAGTTCGACACTTAGATTTTTAACGATGGGTCTTCTGCCCAGAAATGTCCTTGAACTTCAAGTTTGACACTCCGATTTTTACGATGGGCCTTCGGCCCAGAAGTGTCCTTGCCCTGCAAGTTTTCCACTTAGATTTTTAACGATGGGTCTTCTGCCCAGAAATGTCCTTGCACTGCAAGTTTGACACTTAGATTTTTACGATGGGCCTTCTGCCCCGAAGTGCCCTTGCCCTGCAAGTTCGACACTTAGATTTTTAACGATGGGTCTTTTGCCCAGAAATGTCTTTGCACTGCAAGTTTGACACTTAGATTTTTACTATGGGCCTTCTGCCCAGAAGTGTCATTGCCCTGCAAGTTCGACACTTAGATTTTTAACGATGGGTCTTCTGCCCAGAAATGTCAATGCACTGCAAGTTTGACACTTAGATTTTTACGGTGGGCCTTCTGCCCAGAAATGTCCTTGCCCTGCAAGTTCGACACTTAGATTTTTACAACGGGCCTTTTGCCCAGAAGTGTCCTTGCCCTGCAAGTTCGACACTTAGATTTTTAACGATGGGTCTTCTGCCCAGAAATGTCCTTGCACTGCAAGTTCGACATTTAAATTTTTACGATGGGCCTTCTGCCCAGAAGTGCCCTTGCCCTACAAGTTCGACACTTAGATTTTTAACGATGGGTCTTCTGCCCAATTGTAAATAACCCGGCCCAGTGGGCCTATACATCATCAGTTGTGTCACTCGTTATACTCGCATCATTCTCCTAATATATGATGTGAACCTTTACAATGGTATGAGCTCAAGTCTTCCAATAAAGCACTCAAATCAGAAAAAGAAGATCCACCTTATTCAACTGCTTTCTTAGCCATCATCTTCAACGCCTTGAAGCAAATGAATACACTACTAGCAATGTCAAGACTCTATTATTATTATTATTATTATTATTATTATTATTATTATTATTATCAATCTTTGTCGAGGCAGGCTATTCACCATTCAAAGTCGACTGTCTTTTCGGCCAAAAGATAAACAACTCCTTTAGATCGCATTTTTGTAATTCGTTGGGTATTGATAGCACTAATGGTGGGGGTAAATACGTATGCCTACCTTATTTAATAAAACGATCAAAAAGGGATATCTTAAATTACATCGAGAATAAAGTATGGAAAAAACTAAGCAACTGGAAGGGAAGGGAAGTCGTAATAAAGGCCATCATACAAGCCATGACACTTGATAAATTCATTGGAGTCTATTATTAGAAGGTTTATGTGGGGAGCACAAGAAGGAAGAAGAAAGACACAGTGGAAATTTTGGACCAAGTGTGTCAACTGAAATCCCTGGGAGGTTTAGGTTTTAAAGATTTAGAGAGTTTCAATAAAGCAATGCTAGCGACACCATCTTTTCCGATATTAAACAAACATCTTTATTGTGGTTCAATGCTAGAGGAAAAAAGTTCCCTTGCAATTGGACTCAATGGCATCTGAATCCTCTGTTGGGCTGCAATGGTGTATAGCTTTAATCTTCTTGTGTTCATGTTAGTTCTTGAAAGCAGCGGTCTTTTGTTTTTTAGTCGCTGATGTTGTCGTTTTTCTTCTACTCGCTGTTGTTTCTATTTTCTTTCTGAGGCTCAAAATCTTGTACTTTTCTCTAGCATCTTGCTAGAGGCATCTAATAAAAACCTTTTCGCTGTTCAAAAAAAAAAAAAAAAATGCTAGCGAAACAAGCCTGGAAACTTATAAAGAGCCAAGGCCCTCTCAAGTCGTGTATTAAAAGCAAAATACTTTCATGTTCCAATTTCCTCTCTTGCGGGTCATGTGCAAAAGGATCGTATATTTGGCGACGTATTCTTTCTGGGAAAGAATGAATCTTGCGTGGGACTCGATGGAGGGTAGGAAGTGTGGCCACTATTAAGGTTTAAACAGATTCTTGGTTACCTTTGTCCTTCACTATTAAGGTTTAAATAGATCCATTCTTCTTCTAAAGAAAATTGAAATTTTGAAAGAAATTAATAAACAACATATATATCCATATAATAATAAAACAATATATTTGTTAATTTTTTTACTATGTGTGAAAAAAAATGACGTTTTTTAAGGAACGGAACGAATAATCTTGTCATCTGAAGCCTCCACATATTGCCGCCACAATTAAAGCATGTGTCATCGGCATTCATTAAGTTCATGAACACTGGACGTGAAAAATTAAGGCACCTTAATAGAAGATATTTTCTCTCTCTAAAAAGAACACCCTCTGCGTACACCTTCATCAGTTTACGTTCTCCGGCGCCAGCGGCCGTCCTTTTTCTTCCGCTTTCTTCCTATTTTCGGTTCTCCTTTTTACTCTCGTCTTTGTTCTATGTTTCCCGGTCGCCACTGCCCTTTCCGGCGATCTTCTTCGGTTTCTTTGGCTCTTGTCCTCCTCAGGTCCGCTATTGGGCTTGCTTGTGGTCGTGGGTGCTTGATCGAAGGCTGGTTGCTGAAAAGTGGTGTTGACGGGTAGTCTGTTGCTTTAATTGGCGTTTATGGCTCAGATCTGTTTCGTGCCTGCTCCTCT
Source organism: Gentiana straminea (assembly GCA_036785695.1). Classification (NCBI taxonomy): domain Eukaryota; kingdom Viridiplantae; phylum Streptophyta; class Magnoliopsida; order Gentianales; family Gentianaceae; genus Gentiana; species Gentiana straminea. The sequence continues at coordinate 4,233,860 of JAVUPR010000483.1, read as the reverse complement.
TCCCCGGCTTGGGGTTGCTTATGGCAGATCCGGTGCTCCTGAGTCATGAGTGTTGGCTTTAGTGAGTTTTGGAGCTAGTTACTGGCGGCGGTGTTGAGGCGGTGGGAAGCTATATGGTATCAGCAACGGGCGGCGCTTCCGGCGGGTGATCGGCGTTGGCTACTTAGTCCCGCTAAGGCTTCGGGCTCTTTGTTGGAGGCTACAGTGCTTGTAACGCCCCGTTCCCGGACACCGAGTCCTTATCCGGAAAAAGAACGTTCTGCACGTATAATATAAAATAAATCTCATATTATACGTCAGCTACTACGTCGTATCGAGTTAAGCTAAACGGAAGCAAAAAAGACTCGGGTAATTTTTTTTTTCAAACAAACAAGAATAGAAACTCAATATCTAAAGATAGAATGTAACATTTATTACATTGGAAAACCAAACAAAAAATCCAAACATACGAAAACCTCCAAACATATACTAGACAGGAAATTACATAGTTCCCAAAGAAACGACAAGTCTAGTATATCAAAAAAAGAACAAAAGAAAGTGCTTTAACTTCGGCATCCTCAAACATCGTCATCAAAGTCCTTCTCGAACTCTGGATCTACCTGTTCATCTTCTCTCCTCCAAACACATAGAAAAACAATGCATTTGAGGTAAGTACAAAGTACTCAGTAAGAGGTAGAAGCTACAAATTAACCAAGATTTATAACCAAGTTTTATAATTAATAAATTATCTTTCTGAGACCGACTCAATCTAGGGTTCACTTCATGTCCATCAACATGTCATGACTATACGTAAATAACTTAGCTTATCTTGGTTACGTCAGCACTCAAGGGCACTACGCGAGGTGTGACCACCATGAGAGGGTGCCAACCAACAGTGGCTTGCACTGCTAGTCCCGGGTTTCCCCGGTATGCATACAGGTCCGGTGAAGCTCCTCTGTCATTTGGCCTCTAGAAGGTCACAGGGTTATCCAACTGTCCGGATGAGTCACATAGCCGATGTTCACATGTGCCTAACTAAAAGTGACATGGCGTTTAATCTTATCACTATGCAAGTATGTAATTATTATTTGTTGTTATCTAGACACCTAAGTGTTTTCAAGGATAAAGCTCACCTTAACGACCCTACTCCCCCACTTAGACAGCTAGACATCACGTCCTATCAAGTACACAGACATTGATGAACTCTAGTTCATCAAAGCAGAAGCCCCTTCATGCCCTTCTGACGGTCCCGAACTTCAACTCCCTTGAAGAGTACATTCGGTGCCGGAACTAAACTCATCAGAAGCTCAATCGAGGCTTGTCCATATTTAATTAATGTTATTAGATCATGAAACAATGTTTAAAATCTCATTACATAGCTTAAACAAGGTTTTATTAAAACTGGGGGTCAATGCCTGCGCATTCCGTGGAATGCGTGCGCATTCCCTGACCAAAAACATGCTGGGAGCTGCTATCCAGCCAATGCGTGCGCATTGCTCATGCTGGGAGCAACATGATCCAACTTGAAACAGCAATGCGTGCGCATTCCCTTGAATGCGTGCGCATTGCACCTGCTGTGAAATGGACTACATCCTGAATCATGAATGCGTGCGCATTATATTGAATGCGTTCGCATTCAACCTATTGCAACTAAACCAGATAATCCTATAACAGGAATGCGTGCGCAATGCTAGCCAATACGTATGCATTCAATGCAGTTAAGCCCTAGAACATGATTTTCTACACTTTGCGATCTCTACTCAAATTCAAAAATGTTCTACACGATTTTCATCAGAAAAAACATAACTTTTATGATCCAAATCAAGCCTTAAACCTTAACCATCATGTAGGCATAACTTTGATACAAAACGCATCAAAACCACGATCTAACCTCTCTAAACCATAATTAACTTGTAGAAGAGACTCTTACCTTTTAAGCAAGCAATTCCAACTCAAAAGCTATGAGAAAAACTGCAGCAACCTTGATCCTTTCTGCAGAAACCTATGTGATCAATCCATATTAGATTAGATTCGATCAGATGCTTCTATAACAACAAAACTACGATTTTAAGTGTTTAAATCCATTAAACTCGAGCAAGAACGCCTCTAGGGCTTGAAACATACCTTAGGAAAAACTCCAACTTTCTGGTGTTGAATCGACGCTCTCTTCACGACGATTCCGTTGCTCTACTCTAATATGAAAACCGTTACGAAATGCCTTAGAAACTGGAAGAAAAGCTCTCAGCCTTTTTCTATGCCTCTCACACGCTGTTCTCTCTAGCGTAGGAAATTTTCTGATTTATTTTAGGTTACGGGAGATTCCTTTAGCCGAAACGGTGTCGGGTGATTATAAGACTGATTGTACGGATATCAAATCCGGATCATCTGTTGAGGCTGTTAAGTTAAAATACCCTAGTTTTATTGACATGGCTTTTAACAAGATGAAGAATTTGTCTGTGATGATAGACAGTTGTCTGTTGATGTACAGACCCCAGTGTCCATTGAATTCTGAAGGTTGTGATAGGGTTAAAGTTTTTGATAAAAGGTTATATGAGCCAGATTGCAAACAGGCCGAGTTCATTTTCCCAGTATCTTGTTGTTTGAACATGACCTATTATGGTAATGCTTATGCCAGTTTGAATGACAAGGAGTGTCCTTGGTCAATTACTTATGTTTTGGAAAATGCTAATATTAAGGCTGATGTCAATTACTGTAAGATGAAAGCTTTTCTGAAATTATCCACAGTGAAGAGGCCCAATGAATTAGCATTTAGTGGTCCAGTAATTGACATAAAGTCTAAAATATTCCACAGGGATAATGTTGATGTTTGGCACTGTGGATTTAAGAAGCCCACTCTGAGCCGTTGTCTTAGCGCTCGTGCTGACAATATTGGTAAGCCCAAGGCTATAACGTGTGGGCCTGGAGATGCCTTTTCAGACAGCAGATCATCTTTTAGTCAATTGGGCCGGCCCAGTTTGTGCGACAGTGCCAGTACACCCCCAGAAGCCCAACATTTAATTACAGGCACTGTCAAGCCCAATATCAGTGTTGGGCCTTTGAGCAGTGATATGCCAAGGAAGCGTGTTCAGGAAGTTGAACATAAGAGTCTTTTGGAAGTTGAAAAAAACAAAATTAAATATGGTGTTGCGTGCACATCAAGTAAACATTGTTAATAAGTATACTTTCTTTGACTGTTTAGTCATTGAGATATTGCATGGAAGAAATCTGTGTAAGTTATGATTATTGGATTATTATCTGTTTATTTACATCAGTATTAAATTTATTAACTGTTTTAAATGGGTTTACGTATATTCGATGTGGGTGAATATCCTAGAGTTGGGTAGGATTAAGAGCGATGTGCGTAGATCTTTGGATTTCATCACAGTTGGCACACTTAAAGGCCTGTCAAGAGACAGGGGAGAAATTTGTCTGTCAAGGCCCTATGTTCATGGAACAGAGGAATCCTCATCTATTAATGCAAAGGGTGGCTAAATTTCGTGCTATTAATCGCAGATTTAGCAGAGAGAAGGCTAGTTTTTGGATTAAGAAGCAGAAAGTAGAGGTAGATGTTAAAAGGCTCTGCAATGTCATCAACCAACAAAAAGATGAAGGATTTTCCGGCTGCCAAACGAAGGTTGGCTTATGCAAGTGTAAGCAGGAATCTGTTTGGGACAGTTCCTAGGAATTACTACAGAACTCCTGTTAGGAGATCTATTTTACCTTATAAAAAAACATTTTACAGACAAAAGAGATTTTCAGAGAAGAGGTTAAAAACAATTCATGGCAAGTTGACAATTGATAACGCAGGTGATTGTAAGTTGTTGAACGTTATTACTCGGGGTACTAGTTTAGATTTCAGGCTTGGTCACGATGTGACTCTTTATGCAATTAACATTAAGGGAAAGGTATTTCTTCAAGTTTGTGAAGCATTAACGGGGCTTCATGTGCTTTGGTTTTTATTTGTTGATAAAAAACCTAAAGCTACTTCATCAGAATCTTTGAAGATTCAGGATATTTTTTATATTTATGACGATGAACCTTCAACTACAATGATTAAGGAAGATATGACAGATAGATTTAGGGTTTTAAGGAGGGGTTCATACTGGCTTACTATGAAAGGATCTACTTCAGCTGGTCAGAAAGAACATGTTGTGAAGGAATATTGTAACAAAAACATTCTTATTAAATATGGTGGTGCAACAACTGGCACTATTGATAACATTCATGAGAATGCTTTGTATTTATGTGCAGCCAGTTCAGTTAAAGAAACTTTAGCAGTGATGACAGTATCAGTTAGAATGTATTTTAATACATGATTAATAAAAGGGTTCTTTTATTTCCAAATGTATTACATTTCCTACTGCCCAACCAGAGAATCCGCTATTGTCTCTATCGATAGCATATTTGTAACTCTGATCTGTGTTACATAATACAATACATGGTATCCCCCCCGGTACTCTTTTTTCTTACAATACTTGTCGTTTACAGTGAAGTCTTTCTGAGCACCCAACAATTCTTTTTTGTAAGAAGAAAATTGAATGGGGATATCATCTACAATATTATAAAGGGCATGTACATCATATGGAGAAAAATCTATACTACCACAAAAATAATTATGTTGCCCAAAACTTCTAGCCCAAGCTGTTTTTCCAGTTCTGGTTGGGCCTTCAATGATCATCGACAGGGGGCGGTCCGGTTTGTTCTCCGGGTCCTGCAGGTGGGGGAGAATAACGGTCAATATGTAATTCATCCCTAATATTGTAATAATGTTCATTAAGGTCCATTAGTGTTTGTTCATGGGCCCAAATGACATATTCCATGTCTATATGGTTACCCACAGTCATTTGTAAGTTGAAGAAATTTACCAGAAACAAATTTTGGTCCACCCAATCTTTAAGTCCTTGGGGGACATTAACAAAATTGGTCCATCTGGGCTGATACTCAGGCTGTATTTTTGGCCATCTGGAATTTGCAGCATATTCCGGATTCCTGAGTTGGGTAGCCCAGGGGGGACAATTTCAAGAGAGGTGAGTGCTAAAGGCTTCAAGAAGAAGCCATAAAAAATATAGGGATGATATATGGTCAACAATTATAAATGAGGCCACATCCAAGTCTGACTTCCTTTCCAGAGTGCAGGCTGAACAACCATTCATCTGGGCTACCCAACTCAGGAATCTGGAATATGCTGCAAATTCCAGATGCCGGAAATACAGCCTGAGTATCAGCCCAGATGGACCAATTTTGTTAATGTCCCCCAAGGACTTAAAGATTGGGTGGACCAAAATTTGTTTCTGGTAAATTTCTTCAACTTACAAATGACTGTGGGTAACCATATAGACATGGAAGATGTCATTTGGGCCCATGAACAAACACTAATGGACCTTAATGAACGTTATTACAATATTAGGGATGAATTACATATTGACCGTTCTTCTCCCCCACCTGCAGGACCCGGAGAACAAACCGGGCCGCCCCCTGTCGATGATCATTGAAGGCCCAACCAGAACTGGAAAAACAGCTTGGGCTAGAAGTTTGGGGCGACATAATTATTTTTGTGGTAGTATAGATTTTTCTCCATATGATGTACATGCCCTTTATAATATTGTAGATGATATCTCCTTTCAATTTTTTTCTTACAAAAAAGAATTGTTGGTGGCTCAGAAAGACTTCACTGTAAACGACAAGTATTGTAAGAAAAAAAAAAAGAGTAGAAAATGCATAAATTTACAATGAATCAGACAAAAACTCAGAAATTTCTTCGTTGGTAATAATGTGCTATAGTAAAAGTCGCTTTATGAATAGTAAAAAGCGGGAATAATTGATGTTTCAAAAAGCGCGATGATTGAGTGTGAAGACGATAGTTGTTAAAGCAGAAAGGTTGAATTTATATGCTGCTTTTACTATTGTACAACAGTAAAAGGTAATGATGACGGCCGACAACTGAGATACTTAATTGGCGTTTTATACCCCTTCACACGAATGTAGCCACGTGGGTGGGATCCAGCTGTCGGCCAGAAGGTGCCATTAAGCCTGCTGAATCTAAGCCCATTTGTGAAATAAATTAGACTGTGGGTGTTATGTATATGTCGTCATCATTACCTTTTACTGTTAGAAAAGAAGGGGCACTATAAAAGGTCTTTCATTCCTCCGCAACATGTTATACACCCCTCTTTAAATCCCTGAACCCCCTGAAACCTTAATGTTAAGTTATTCCTTAATCATTGCAGTAGAAGGTTTCTCAACCCCAGTGAGAAACCGTCATTGGGCTCTGAAAAGCATGAAGCCAAGAAATCTATCACCTTAAACATTAATCCCTGAATCATCCCTAATCATTAATTACCTTAAACATTGATCCCAGAAAATGATGATCAGGGTTTTTGTGGGTGATGGTGAGTAAACACTCTGAAGCCCTGTTAATGCTAACCTGAAGACTGAGAAACACCTTTCCATTAATGTTAATTGTTTATTATACACCCCTCCTTAAAACCCTGAATATGTCTGTCATGTCTTCCTTAATCATTGCAGTAGAAGGTTCAGAAGAATGGTGCATTTTCTGTGAAGAAAATATTCTGATGGAAGATAAATAAGGAAATTGAAAAAGGACAAATGAAGTACTTTTCTCGTAAAATGGGAATATATATATATATATATATATATATATATATATATATATATATATATATATATATATATATATATATATATATATATATATATATATATATCGTGGCTACGGTGTGGGGAGAGAGAAATTTGTTTGTCAGGACATTATTACCAATGAAGAAATTTCTGAGTTTTTGTCTGATTCATTGTAAATTTATGCATTTTCTGAGAAAATCATTTACAATACAATGGAGATTCCTTTAGCCGAAACGGTGTCGGGTGATTATGAGACTGATTGTACGGATATCAAATCCGGATCATCTGTTGAGTCTGTTAAGTTAAAATACTCTAGTTTTATTGACATGGCTTTTAACAAGATGAAGAATTTGTATGTGATGATAGACAGTTGTCTGTTGATGTACAGACCCCAGTGTCTATTGAATTCTGAAGGTTGTGTTAGGGTTAAAGTTTTTGATAATAGGTTATGTGAGCCAGATTGCAAATAGGCCGAGTTCATTTTCCCAGTATCTTGTTGTTTGAACATGACCTATTATGGTAATGCTTATGCCAGTTTGAATGACAATGAGTGTCCCTGGTCAATTACTTATGTTTTGGAAAATGCTAATATTAAGGCTAATGTCAATTACTGTAAGATGAAAGCTTGTCTGAAATTATCCAAAGTGAATAGGCCCAATGAATTAGCAATTAGAGGTCCAGTAATTGACATAAAGTCTAAAATATTCCACAGGGATAATGTTGATGTTTGGCACTGTGCATTTAAGAAGCCCACTCTGAGCCATTGTCTTATCGCTCGTGCTGACAGCATTGGTAAGCCCAAGGCTATAACGTGTGGGCCTGGAGATGCCTTTTCAGACGGCAGATCATCTTTTAGTCAATTGGGCCGGCCCAGTTTGTGCGACAGTGCCAGTTTGGGTGAATATCTTTTCCATGATTAAGTTATAAGAGCTTCCAACTCTGTCATGTGTCAGGAAAAGGAATCCTTTCCCTATAATAGACATTAGAAAGGGGTCTGTATATTTATCCAATAAATCTTATTTTCTTTTAGTTCTGTTTTAGTTTAGATTTAAGTTAAAAAATAGAAAATTACTGAAAAAAGAAGAATAAAATTCATTTGAAATAACCATAAGGAGTCTTTATGTCGCGTTACTGGGTACCTCGTTTAAAAAAAATACACCGTCTGGGAGCGTTACCAGGACTAACTAATAAAGGGCCTAGAGCCGGAACTGACCTTAGAAACCAATCGTGCTCGGGGAAAAAATCTCAATATCATATTCGTCTAGAAGAAAAGAAAAAGTTGCATTTTCATTATGGCCTTACAAAACGGCAATTACTTAAATATGTTCGTATTGCTGGAAAAGCAAAAGGGTCAACAGGTCGAGTTTTAGTACAATTACTTGAAATGCGTTTGGATAACATACTTTTTAGATTGGGTATGGCTTCGACTATTCCTGCAGCCTGCCAATTAGTTAACCATAGACATATTTTAGTTAACAGTCATATAGTAGATATACCAAGTTATCGGTGCAAACCACAAGATATTATTACGGTGAAGACAGAACAAAAATCCCGAGGTCTAATTCAAAAATCTCTGGATTCATCTCCTCATGAAGAATTGCCAAGTCATTTGACCCTTTATCCATTTCAATATAAAGGATTAGTCAATCAAATAATAGATAGTAAGTGGGTCGGTTTGAAAATAAATGAATTGTTAGTCGTAGAATATTATTCACGTCAGACTTAACCCTTACTAATACTAATAAAAAGAAATAAAAAAGAAAAGGTTCGGAAAATTTTCATTTTCTTTTCTTTTATTGAAGTAAATTAACCGAAGGATAAGTAAGATAAATGGGAGTTGGATCTCGTTTTTTATTTTTATGTATCATAGATCGAAGGAACATTATCATTCCTTGTCTAATTTTTACAATATTTTATTTTCTATTAGTTTTTGTGGCACGGGAATTAGAAATAAAGAATTAATCTATAGTAAATTTATAGCAAAGAAGGGTCTAACTGTTGGAATAGTATTATTCATTATCTATTCTTCATTGTTAATAAAATGAAAATTGGGAATTTAACACAAACCGGAAAGAGAGGGATTCGAACCCTCGGTAAACAAAAGCCGACATAGCAGTTCCAATGCTACGCCTTGAACCACTCGGCCATCTCTCCTATCTAATGATTATGATAAATAAAAAAAACCAAGTGAATGGCGAGGTAGTCATATTACTAAATTATTTCTTAATAGATTATTGGATAGGTATGACTAATCCATTTTAACTTTAACTCTAAAAATAGAAAAAAATCCCATCATAGGATGTTGATTTGATCTTTTTTATTGTTTATTTGAGATCACAATTCAATGTAAATTTCAATTCAAATTTGAGATTTATCAAGTTATTTTAATCGCTAACTTCAATGAAAAATGAAATCGTAATAGTTCCTTTTGTTGGTATATATACTACTACGTTGGGGTGAAAGCTAGTCGGGTTCAAAGAGTTCTTATTAGTTGTTAAAAAAAAAAGACTTGGAATAGATTCTAATAGAATCTAAAGTCCATATCCTTTTCTTTTTTTAAATCAATTTGTTTTTATGTTATTTTGTACTGTCAATTATTTTCTTTGTGGGATCTTTTTCTCACAATGGGTAATGAGAAGAATTATAGAATGGATTTCTTCCTATGCCTAGATTGCGAATAAATGGAAATTTTATTGATAAGACCTTTTCAATTGTAGCCAATATCTTATTACGAATAATTCCGACAACCTCAGGAGAAAAAGAGGCATTTACCTATTACCGAGATGGTGCGATTTGATTCTTTTTTTTTCTTTTTTTTTTTCATATTGAGATTAATTTATTTCTCTGAGTCTTACGAAAAAGACACACATGATTCATGAAATGTTTTGAAAAAAAAATCTACGCTTGTTGAAGGTGAAGCTTGGAAATACAACGATTCCTTCTGTCGTGTATGATGTATCCTCGACTAATGCAGCCTAAGATGCTATGTTTCATTTGTTGATTCTAGTATTCAGCGAAAGGTTACACCCATGGGTTCTGTATTGTAGGTCAACCCTACTCCAATAGTACCACCAGGCAGCATAGGGGAAGAAGCACTACACCCAAGAATCAACAACACAAAAACTTTGTTAGAAATTACCCCCTCCCCTGTTGGTCTCGGGATTCAAAGAATGGTTGGGACACCAAATATCCATCTCGTTTGTCCTTTGGATACTCGTATAACCATCGAAGACTGTTGAAGTGACTAATTCCTGGAAATTAGGAAGTAATAAAGAAAACAAATAGATTGTTGGGGTTATCATTTCTATCTAGTACCAAATTGCTTGGTGCTAAGAAAGGATCTCTTGCATGAAGGTTGGTTAGCGATTTCTTGTAAAAACACTAGCCCTAGCCAGTTCATAATGAGAAAATTGGAATCGTTTTTTATTCCACTTATTATTTTCAGTATGTACATGAGTAAGGATCCGTATGAGGTGAAAATCTCATGTACAGTTCTGAAACGGAGATTCTTTTCATTGAATGGCGATCGTAACGGATGTCAGCTCAAACTGAAGGAAATTATGCGGAAGCTTTACAGAATTATTATGAAGCTATGCGACTAGAAATTGAACCTTATGATCGAAGTTATATACTCCACAATGTAGGTCTTATCCACACAAGTAATGGAGAACACACGAAAGCTTTGGAATATTATTTTCGAGCACTCGAATGAAACCCATTCTTACCACAAGCTTTTAATAATATGGGCGTGATCTGTCATTATGTGCGACTATCTCCACTATAGAATGAAAAAAGAAAGAAAACCAAAATCGACCAGTAAAACTATAAAAACCTAGGCTTTCTACATATGCATCGTCTAAAACAACGATTTTATCAGCTGTAGCAAAGAAATAAACTTCATAGAATTGAAAATAGGAAGAAAGGGGATAGTATGCCTAGCTATTTTTTCGATGGATAAAAAACAAGATCAAATTAAGACAATTGATAGAAGCAGCACCGTAAGGATCAATTAGCAAAGTTTTTGGATGATACAATAATAACTGCGTACTTATGTCATGATCGGAGATATCCTTCTTGATATCAAAATGAGGAAATCAATTTTTTTAACTTATCCACATTGCCCTTTAATTCCTCTATTCGTCATAGATTATTTATACTCTACTTAAAAATTTTAACATTTCTTATGCCAGAGTATGTACTGAAAATCACCAGGACGGTGAACCGCACCTACATTGCCTCGTTCAACTTGGCAAGAAGTTTGACACGAAGGACCCTAGGTTCTTCGACATCAAAGAACCCAATGGGTTACAATCATATCATCCCAATACTCAGGTCCCCAGACATGATGCGGTTGTTGCCGATTACATCGCCAAGGGGGGGAGTATTTGAGGAACGATGAGTTCTTAAGGCTTCAATAAGAAGCCCTAAGAAGAATCGAGATGACATCTGGTCAACAATAATCAACGAGGCTACATCCAAATCCGATTTCCTCTCCAGAGTGCAGACTGAGCAACCATACACTTGGGCAACACAACTAAGAAATCTGGAATATGCGGCCAATTCCAGATGGCCTGAAGCCCCCTAAGTGTATCAACCCAGATGGACAAATTTTGTAAATGTATCCCCAGAACTTCTTAACTGGGTAGAACAAAATTTGTTCTTGGTAAGTCTCCAAAACCTACAAACTTCTGTGAGCCGTATATTCGATATAAGAGATGTCATATGGGCCATGAAAAAACTATTATGGACCTTAATGAACGTTATTACGATAACAGGGATGTATTGCATGTTAACCGTTCAACTCCCCCCATTGCAGGACCAGGAAAACAAACCAGACCGCCCCATATCGATGATCATTGAGGGCCCAACGAGAACTGGAAAAACAGCTTGGGCTAGAAGTTTGGGCCGGCATAATTATTTCTGTGGGGGGGTTGATTTTTCTATATATGATTTTCATGCATTGTACAATGTAATAGATGATATCCCTTTCCAATTCCTCCAATGTAAGAAGGAATTATTAGGTAGTTTCACTGTTAATGAAAAATATAGAAAAAAACAAAAAATCACTGGAAGGATTCCTTGTATTGTCCTGTGTAACCCAGATCAGAGTTACAAATCAGCTATCTCTAAGGATAGAAGGTTCTCTGACTGGGCTTTAGGAAATGTAATAATGTATGAAATAAATCAACCCCTTTATTAATCAAGTGTAAAAGTACATTCTGACTGATATAGTCATTACAGATATTGTTCCCGAAACGAACTAACAGCACATAAATAAATAAATAAATTGCATTCTCATGAATATTATCAATGGTAAGGAATAATATATATATATATATATATATATATATATATATATATATATATATATATATATATATATATATATATATATTCCACAAAAACTTAACACCAATAAAAGGTAAGGAATAATAATATTTCGTTTTCGCAAAATAACACGTCTGCCTTTTCCCGAAAATCGGAATATGACAGTGCTATTCTCCTTTGAAAGGTGGATGTCACACTTCCGGGCTCTTCGTTTCTTATGGTGGTAGCGGTCAGTGGCGGTTGCTTCCGGTTGTGTTTTCCGTTTGCCTAGTTTCTCTCTTTCATAAATCGTTTGGCTAGTTTCTTGCTCTGTTTGTTTTTAACTAGTTTGCTGTTCGCGGACGGAGTCTATAATATATGTCTGTTGTACTAGTTTGTCTTTTAGTTTTTATGTATTTTGTGTGTCGGGTAATAGATTGCTTTTAGAGGATCCATGTGTCTGGACGTCCTTTTCCTTTGAAGATTTTTTTCTCTTTTAATTCAGCACCCTTTGTCAATCTATTACTTGGCTTCGTTGTGTTACTGTAGTGCGGCTTAAGGCCGCGTTGTAGTGCGTATTTTGGCCGCGTTATAGTGCAGCGTTAGGCTGCGCTTTAGTCTAGCTTTTGTTGTAAATCTGCTTTCGTTATTAAAAGCTTTCGTTTCTTGGGAAGAAAAAAAAAAAAACACCAAACCTTTTTCGTGGTAGCAAAATATGTGAACTATCCCTTATAGTATTTTTGTAATAATTCATCACATTTTCATCAAGAAAATATTACATGTTTCGCGTTTTATGATATAAATGAAGTTGTTGCTAAAAGCATCTCTATAAACTTTTTCTCCATACGAATAAATCTCTTAAAAAGTTCTATAGCGTAAACCCGTTATACATCAATAGTTTTTTCAGTACACATAAATATTTTTCTATTACACATAAAACTTAAAAAACATTGAAATTTGCGGTTTTTTTATTTATTACAAAAAAATACATGAAGAAAGTACTAAAGACGATCCAACTCGCCGCAAAAAGGATCTGATACCTCAACAACTAACTCTGCCTCTTAACAGCAAAACACACATGGAAAAATCTAGCTGCTAAGAGGAGAAATAACACAATTGTTTTGTGTTGAGTCAATTTAAAGAATAAAAACCTCCAACTAAGTGACTATAGACAAAGCTCCCAAAATGTGTTATTTTTGTTCCCCCCCCCCCCCCCCCCCCCCCCCCCCCCCCCCAAAAAAATCCTTTTCTTTTTTGATCTCTTCACGCATTGTTTGAATCGTAGGGCTTGTCGCATCATTTATTGTATTTATTTGTAGTGTACTATGGAACATGGGTTGCTCAAATGATTTCTGGGCGACAGATTGCACTAATGAACGCATTATTAAATCCCGACAACCGTAGTGTAAAAGTCAGTTCTGAATACATGATGACTGCTGATCCTCCTACCTAACAGGTCATTGAGTCATCATAATTAACCAACTCACTATCTTATCAGGACGGGAGAGAGACATGTGGGCGAGAGAAATCGCCTTTTACATCAAGGAAAAGTGATACATAAAAAATATTGTACATCTTCTCAAAAAAATAAAATAAAATAAAAAATATTGTACATATTTAACTTTGTGGCTATAATCAATGATAAGTTGACATACAAAAAATTTCGACAGGTTAGTTTTGTCCTTTATGCAAAAGTTTCAAAAGATCGTCCTTCTACTCAATCGAAAAATAACGATCACCTTCACATCTTCTCAAAAAAATAAAATAAAATAAAAAATGATATTTAACTTTGTGGCTATAATCAATGATAAGTTGATATACAAAAAATTTCACCAAAAATAACGATCACCTTCACCATTGATCATGATAGGTGATTCATATTATCGTTGTGTTATTAGTTGTGACATAAAGATTGTTTAATTATCATCTTTTAAAAAAAAATTAAATTGATAAATAGATAGATAATTATCATCTTAAACACGGTAGATATCATTGCTCCTCTAATGTATGACGTTAACTTTGACAATTGTATGAGCTTAAGTCTTCCAATAGAGCACTCAAATCAGAAAAAGAAGAACCGCTTTCTTCAACTGCCATGTGAGCCATCATCTTCAACGCCTTTGCTTGACCTCTCATTTTAATCGCTTCACCACTGATCATGATAGGTGATTCATATTATCGTATGTATTAATCGTGTAAATATTGTTTAATTATTAAATTGATAAGTAGATAGATAATTATTATCTTAAACACGGTCATTGCAATATATGATATTAACTTTGACAATTGTATGAGCTCAAGTCTTCCAATAGAACACTCAAATCAGAAAAAGAAGAACCACTTTCTTCAACTGCCGTGTGAGCCATCATCTTCAACGCCTTTGCTTGACCTCTCATTTTAATCGCTTCACCGTTGATCAGATAGATAATATCGTCTTTAACAACGGACGTAAATATTGCAATTATATATGATATTAATTATCACTTAAACACACGGTCATGACAATTGTATTGTATGAGCTCAAGTCTTCCAATAGAACACTCAAATCAGAAAAAGAAGAACCACTTTCTTCAACTGCCATGTGAGCCATCATCTTCAACGCCTTTGCTCGACCTCTCATTTTAATCGCTTCATCACCAACCATGGCGTCACGAATTGCACTACTTATAGCTTCTCTTTTCACAATCACCTCTGTCGTCGTCGGCGCCGCCGCCACCACACCGCTGCTCCATTGCTGACAACCTACAGAAATCCCTGTTCGCAAAACATCCGTCACAAGTTTCTCGTTGTAAAATTGCTCAGCAAACAATGGCCAAGTCACAAATGGCACCCCAGCTGCACATACACCTTCAAGTGTTGAGTTCCATCCGCAATGTGTGACAAAAGCACCTACTGATTTGTGTTCAAGAATCAGCATCTGGGGTGCCCATCCTTTTATAATCAACCCCTTTTTTACTACCCTGTTCTCGAAATCTTCTGGCAGCCATTTTTCTTGATCATCAATGCATTTACTGAGGACCCAGATGAATTCTTGATTCGATTCTTCAAGACCGATTGCGATTTCATGTAATTGAGATGCTTTGAAACTTGCCATGCTCCCGAAACAAACGTAGACAACTGAATTCGGGTCCTTGGAATCAAGCCATTTCAAGCACTCCTCTGCTTCAATGGCCGATTTTCCACCTCTTTGAGACATTTCAAGATCATGATCTTCGGTTTTGGACAGGAAAAACGGTCCAATATGCCATGCCCGTCTTCCCAATACATTCTTGTAGTAATCCACATATTCTGGTTCCAATTCGTAAAAACTGTTTACAACAACTCCATACACTGAATCCTCTGAATCTAACACCGCCTTAAACTGCTTATTCATCTCTGTTTCCTCCTCCTCTTGCCAATCATGCCTAGAAATTTGCCCTTTAGTTAACATGATCTTATGAGGAAGATCAGGCACAACAAATGCATCTGAATCCGATTTCAGATTCTTGTAAGGCTTGTTGCGTCTCACGCTTTCTGCAGCACTCATTGCAAAAGTACTTGATCCATGAAACAACAATCTCGGAATACCGAATTTCGCTGCAGAATCATTCGCCCATGGATAGAACATATCAGCAATCAGAGCATTTGGGCTAAACTCTTCTAAAAGCAGCTCAAGAGATTCTTGCATAAAGCTACAAGCTTTACCGAATTTGTGTAGCGTTTCAAGATTGCCAACAGCTTGATCAAGACTATGAATTCCTTCCGGTAATCCGGCTTCATTAGAAGGGAAATCGATTGAGCGAACAGAGATATCGAATCCCAGATTTTGGGTCGGTTCAATTGATTTCAAGAACATGGAAGCATGGTAATGGGTGGTGATTAAGGTTACTTTAACACCACGGAAGCTGAATAGTTTAGCCATGTCTATGGTAGGAAGCATGTGTCCATGAGCTAATAGTGGGAAGAAGAAAACATGGAGCTGACCCATTTTTTTGCTTTAAGTCCAGAGAAAAAATGATCAAATTCTTCTTGAAAAAAAAGGAAAGATGATATGATATGAAGAAGAAGGTAGTATTTTGAAGGAATTATAGGGAGTATATAAGGTAGTATTTTAGATTACATTATATGAATTAAGACTCGTTATGATCAACGATGTAGATAATCGTTGTGTTATTCGTTGTTGTACATATCGTTGTATTCGTATCATTATCATATATATATATATATATATATATATATATATATATATATATATATATATATATATATATATATATATTATCGTTGTGTCACTCACATAATATATTTGTCCAAAATAAAATTTATTTTATATTATTTCCTATTTAATTTGTTAAGGAATAATGTAAAAAATAATAAATAAATAAAATCTCTTAAAAAGAAACTTAGGGATTTAATTATTTATAATTAAATGGATGTGGAGAGATACAAAATAGATATGTGACATATTAAAATTTTCACGTACTACACAATGCCATTAAATCTAAGTATTTTTATATATTATTTTCTACATTAAATATTGGGGATAATATAAAAGTCAATATATCATAAAAATCTCTTAAAATCAATTAATTATGAGATTTTATTAATTTATAATAAATGCGGAGATTGTGTACAAATTGCTAGAGTCAATCAGGAGAGTCTGGACGCATTAAATACGGATATTATGGGAATCAATCAGAGTGTGAACACATTAAATGAGTGTGAAAGCATTAAATGCGAATTACTTCCAAGGCACTCATCCAGCACTATAAATAAGAGAGGCCTTGGTCATTTGCAAACACGCAGAAACACAGAGCATTAACACAGAAGACGGAAGCACACAAAGATTCAAGATTGGAGAGGAAGCATCAAGCACTCCATTCAAGTATTCAAGCACCAAGAAGGTGGGGATCTAGGGAGCACAAGGAGCATTCAAGTGTTCTTCAATCTTTGAGGATTCTCCATCAAATCCGGCGTTCTTCAACATCACTTGAAGATCATCCACCAAGAAATCCGGAGTTCTTCAACCAACGTCGAGGATCTTCCAACCTAATCAGAAGGGCGAAGGTGAGTCAAAGCACTGCCTCAAATCTCTACCCAAATCAAACATTCTTCCGCCATATTCGGGAGAAATCAACCACAAAGTCAAGATCTTCCGCCATATCCGGGAGGAATCAACCAAGGTCCATTTCTTCCGCCACATTCGGGGGTAGTCAATCACAAAGTCAAAATCTTCCGCCATATCCGGAGGAAATCAACCAAATTCAAGATCTTCCGCTAAATCCGGAAGTCCAATAATTATCAACAATTAAAGAGGAGAATCAAATGATTCAAGAGATTGTAACCGCTTTTTATTTTATAAATTAATAAAAATTCGATTTGTTACAATTTTGTGTTTTCTTTCTTTGCATTCCAGGGATTAACACGAAATTTGCGTTACAGTTATTGCACAATCGTTGTACTCGTATCATTACTATATATACATATTATTGTTGTGTCATTCGTTGTTGCGCACAATTATATATATATATATATTCGTTTGACATGATCTTGTTTTTGCAACAGTATCTAATGCAGTCACATACGACTTTATTAGCTGACTAAATCCGTTCAAAATCATCATGTTTAAAATTAAATAATGTTTTTGTTTTTTTTTCTTAAACAAAATGAATTAATCAAATGACATTTTTATAATTATCAGTCCCGAGGCGGCAGCAAGCAGGTGAATATGGGTCACCTTAAAAATAAAAGTAAAAATTGTATGTACTTTTTAAAGGGAAAGCAATGTGCCTGAAAATGTACCGGTAAAACTTGACACCTTAAAAAAAACTACAGGTAAATGTACGTGCCTTGATGTAAATCAATTAGATTATATATTTAATGTTGTTTTATCCTCGTTTTTATGTGTTTATTGATGTTTTCGTATTAATTCAAGTCTTTGTTTGCTTAGTTTCATCCAAAGGTGCAAATAGCAATTATTATATAAAATATTTTATTTTGATAGGTTTGTACCGGTTATAGTAATATGAGCGTTGTTTCTTGGTATTTTGATGATTTATTGCATGATTATAAGTTGACTAATAGGTCAAGTAACGACACTTGTTGAGCATAAACATGTCTTTTTAGGGCTATAAGAGTGTGCCGAAAACTTACAAATTCAAACAGATTATTTGACTTTAGTGCTTCTACCGTAGTACATTTTCAAAGGACATTTGACTTTCCTTAGAGGTATTTTCTGGAAAAGACTTCTTAATGAGAGTTGTAGATCACAAAACGAGATTACCAACGCATCTTGATGTTAGAAAATCTACGCATGAACGCAGCGGAATTTAAAATTTATTTCCTATTAACCAAATATCGACTTCGTTTAAGCAACAAGCATAAAATAAGTAGCAAGAGAATACCTTGGTTGATCCAATTGGATCGACGTTTTGTCTACGGTTGTAGTTTCTGCACGAAGCCGCCCAAGCGTTCGGCCTCTACCGGTGATCCACACGAACAGCTCGCCGGAATCTCAACACGGATTGCTATTAGAAAAACTCGTTTGGTAGACCGACATTTTCTCTCTTTCAAAATCTCTCTCTAGGAAGCTCTCAATCTTCTAGTAAATTAGAACTCTTTTAATTGTGATGTATAAAAGAGCTAGCCAACCCCTTTCTTTTATAGAAGAAAGTGGCGCCCCTTGATAATCTCAATCTGATTTGGAAAAGCTTCCTAGTAGATTGGAGAGAAAGAAAAAAATTTCCTAATAAAATATGGAAAGTATCTTTGATTGAATTTTCTCATTTAATTTAATATCTAATATTAAATATTTTCAAGATATTGTCAATATCTAATATTGACTATCTTTATCTTATTAGCATAAATCTATTTTTCATAAATCAATTAATATCTAATATTAATATATGGTAATCTCATTAATTAAATTGCATAATCTAAGTGTATCTTATACACTATTATATGCGCCCCATATTAGCCATGAATTGGCATCCGGAATATTCGTAATTAATATAATACTATGATTAATTAATTTGTAAAATACATGTGTATCAATACACACACACATTCGCCACATACATATACATTATATGTATTTTTAATTAATCAACATAATTAATATCTTGCATTTAATTTCTTCATAATAAATAAAAACCACCATATTAATTTATCACTATAACACTTTATAGTCGAGATAAAACTTTCCTTATTTGGTTATCATTATAACCGCATTTTAATCCGGCTATACGTTCTTATGTGTGTGACCCGATAGGCTTCCGAATATGTCGGCCGTAGGCACGAAGTGCAATTACGAAAATGCCCTTGATACCTAACGATTACGGAATACCATCTAGCAACACACCGTGACCCCCGATCATCGGAAGAGTCAAATGCAATGACTACTACCCTTCATGTGAAACGGTTACCGTGTAAATATAATCCTATCGCTGTTACAATATCCATACGGTCGTACGTCGAGTGTCAAACATCAACGACCGTATTTTATAATCTGGATATCATGCTCTCTCGAAGTAACTCATTTACTTCCACTTTGTAAAGATTCACGAGAGTGAGACATCCTTATAAGAATGCCCTTTCGGATATTTACTCCTAATCATAGGATACGCGATTTTCGGACGAGCAACATGAATTCTATGCATGCTTCAGTATCACACCCAATCACTACTGCATGATCGCCGCATGGCTAGGGGAAACCTTAATAGTGTCAAAGTATGACAATCCACACCGTGCTGTCATGAAAACTCCGATCTCAGGATAATTACACAACCGCCACATAGTGCGACACTTAATAAAGTAAGTGGGTCAGTCTAACGTACGCATTCTCTAATACACGTCCACATACGGTCCAAGTGTCTCAACACTTTGATAGACGAGATCTATCCCTTTCTTCAATAAGATGGAAGACATCTAATACGTGCTAGTCTAATCTTAGTATTAATGTCCTGTTTAATAGCACATACGACTAGAGACATTTAAGTATCAAACCTTTTAAAGTGAGTCGAGATCTCATCAACCATAATCAATATTATGTTTCTCTCTCATGGTTTGACACTAGGACGTTATCATCAACACAATCACAAATTGGTTCATGTGGATAAACGGAATATATAATAACATTAAAGCCATTTATCATATGTATAAACATAAAGAAATAGTAGAAATGATCCGACCCGGTCGGATCCGATCCAACCCGATTGGGTTTAGGACACTATTTCAACAATCTCCCATTTGGCCTAAAGCCAATCACCCGTACACACAAGACCAAGTTAAAACACAAGAATGTCATGCAATACTCGCGACTTACCCTAAGAGTGAACGGATCATTATCCGTGGGGACTCAGAATATCTTCATATCATGCTCCAAATGACCAAGTCAAAAGGAACCGCCTCAACACACACATGAATCTCTGACGAGACCCTGGTCCTTCCTTCAAGCCATGAATCCACTACTATATCAGCTATATAGAAAAGGTGGAAGAACCGTACAAGGTTAGAATGAACCTTCTAGATCCATGTACTGATCTCGCTGCTCCTCTAAGGCACTACTGTGTTTTGGCCCAGTTGTAGAATCTCCAATGATTTCTAGCAAAGAACATTTCCAACTCACTATATCACTTAATCAAAGTGACTGCAAACCCAGACCGTAGCTCTCACTATCTTCATAATATTCATGGTGTATATCTGTATATCTACGTTTATTCAATTCTAAATTTCAGTAAACCAATAACCCATCCTTAACACCTCTAAGGACATTCTCGACATATACTAGAATCACTTTCATACTTGGTCATGACTCTTCATGAAGTATGAACATCTGGTTTAACTCACAACACTTATGATTGATCCTATTGCAGCAACAAAAGAAACCTTCCATAAGTATCATCTTTCACCTTATCCTCAGGACTGACGTCCTGTCATAGATAGATCCCAAAAATACCGGCTAGCAGTATCTCCTGCTATGATCTATGCTAAACTCTTTTAGCATCTCATCTATAAGGGTGAACCGTGATAATCGTACAGTGTCTAAATCTATCACTACAGATTCTTATTTCCAAAATAAAAACTGCAACCTCCAAGAGCTTTCGAAATTTTTTTGAATTACCAAACATTAATTGACTGTGACATAGGGTAACACTCTCGAGAAGGATATGCAACACCTTCCTCAAAAACTGTAACACTCCCACTAACCCTTTTACACATTAGGCATATCATTTCCTCTTGATGACATCAAACACCTTTTGATTTATCAAAGCAAAGAACTTATACAGAGGAACTTGTTTGAGTCCATAAATGGATCTCATAAGCTTACACATCACGTTATCGTCTACAAACATCAAGCTATTGGCCCAACGTTTTCAACACTATCATATAGCCATGATACGAAACTACAACAAGCATTATCTAAATAGACCTAAGCATAGCTGGTAGCATAAAGGTAACTACAAGGCCTACTGTTCACGGATTTATCTAATGCAAAATAAACAAGTAATAATATTTATAAATCCGATATACCTCAAGTGCAAGGATCGTAGTAAAGAGGTTGATACCGGGTCGATCTTACGGGGAACTAACGATTGGTAATCCTAGTCTTTGTTTAACTAACTATGTCACGAAAAACTAACCTAAACAGCGAATAAAACTAAACGAGACCGAAAGTAAAGATAACACGAATGTAAAACTGACGAAGAATGAATCTAAAGCCGGGGAAAATACGGGTTGCGAACAATTTAAACTACAACTAAACCTAATATGCAATAAGAAGATTTAATTAAACTAAACAATTCAAGTTTTATGGGATTAATCAAATTATAACAAACAAACGAGCGATTGATCCACCTATCCTATCAACATTCAATTCCTAATCAGATTAATTCGTGACTTCTAACCAAGTTGTGATTCACCTCATCTAAAGTATGAACCCTAATTTCTTAGATAGTCCGTCTATTAATCTCTATCTTTCGATCTAAGATTAACGCTTTTTCTAACCAAAGATGTGAACTTTAACGTTTCTAATCTAGAAATCTAACCTATTAACTCTCGTTATATAGATCAAATAACTATTCTTTTATCATGGGGATCTAGGGTTTACATGACTTTCATCAAAGTAAAACAATCAAGCATGCACATCTTTCAATATAATTGCAATAAACATTCAAACATGATAAAGAAACAACTTGTATTAAAAACTCACAAATTAATCAAGATTCGAATCTGAATAGTTGACGGATAGGCTTCACAATGCTCGTTCAAGGGCTTTTAGCCTCTAAGCATCCTCTTGAAAGCTTGGAATTGTTGAAGAAAAGAACATAAAAACTAACTAATTTAATCTAGGATTTAAGTGCATAAAACTGAAGGAAAAGTATGTAAAAACGCAGCCTGAGCCGCCCCTAGGATTAGGGTTTTGAGTAATGTGTAATTGGTATCCTTAATGTGGAAAAACGCAGCTGTATTTATAGATATCAAAGTCGGCTGTGCTGAGGCGGTGGACGGACGCCCGTCCACTCCTTCTGGACGCTCGTTTGGTCCTCAATATCAACTTCGAATCGGGCCGAGTCATGATCAGACGCCCGTCCTTCACAAAATTGGACGCTCGTCCACTGAAAATCAGAACATCCTGAACCAAATTTCTCCTCCTGGACGCTCGTTCAATTGACCAAACGCCCGTCCAACTGGACGCCAGTTCAAGCTGCTGGACGCCAGTCCAGGATCGACCTAATCTTGATTTTCCCTTGCTTATCTCTTCTTCTCCAATTCAAATCATCATTATCTCTTCTATCATCAATGTAATCCGACTCTTATCTCTTTTTGATCATCATTTGAGCATCAAACATGTACCTATAACACATTAAAACATCGCAAAACGTAATATCATCCAAATAATCATAAAATCAAAATTAAAACACCAAAATTAACCTATTTTGCGAATAACTCATTAAAAACCTCATTTACTCAATAATTCGATTAAACACTCGTTTCTTATGCAAATTATACAAATATGAGGGAAATTATCATAAAATGTCTCAATATAAATCGTATAAATTCACCCTTAACAACTCCCCCACACTTAGCTTTTGCTCGTCCCGAGCAAAACAAAACGAAAACCAAGGCTCGGAAAAAGATAGACATCTCAGACAATATAGCATAGATCCAATAAATCAGAAGTTCACCACTGTGTGTGTGCAGAGCCATAGAAAACTTCCACTAAATCCAAACTTGAGAAACTCAAAGCAACACTAGCTAATACCCCCTCGTAGACTAGCAATAAATGACACTCGTAAGATGTACCCTACAAACGTGAAATATCCCGAAAAGAATGATCGAATATATCTAGGGCCTTTCTGAAATACTCAGAGGATAATCCCTACGGCATATCTATCAGTTTATACTGGGGATAAGATAGACGATAACTTAGTCTTTCATTCATTTCATAACACTACTTATTGCAAGTTGATTTAACTATTTCACTTTTAAACGCACATCAGAATGAGCTATTGCCCTGTCATAGCAGAATAGGACATTCGAGATATACCCTACCTTACTCCAATCATAAGGCAGCTTTTTCTGACTGTCGTGAGCTTTTAGTCATCATAGTGGTATAGGACATTTCGAGATAATGCCCTACCGCACTCAAATCATTGACTAGCTTTCGACACACCCAACTTATTCATTATAAACTCAACTTTTCATTTGACAATAAGTTACGTGTTACTTATCACATTCAAACCTTAGATATTCACAGTATATCATACTCCGGATCTAAATAAAAACTATCATAAATCTCAAGATATATACGTAGCACTAAGCACATGACTTATAAGAAAATCAGAAACCACTAATCAAAAAGGGGTATAACTTTATAAATTAGCTCATCGTTCACTAAGGCTCGTGAAAAATAGATCTCAGGTGAAACAACTAACTTATCAAACATATGATATATAGCATCGATGACTATAAAAATAACGAACATAGATTATGCCTTGCTTACTCGGGACAAAACAAAAAACAAAAAAATGTCGAAATTTTTTGAAAATTCTAGCTCATTTTGCATAGACTCATAACGAATTAAGCAAATGTATAGGTACATATCAAATCATTCCCCTCCCCCACACTTACAGATCAACATGTCCTCATGTTGTGCAGAATTAAAGAAAAGATAAAGGACTTAGCTGATCGCACTAGAGACTCGAATCGATGGTCAGGCCGGAGCCTACGTAGTGACAATTAGAACTCGTAACCATACGATGTAGCTCGACAAAACCGCTAAAAATATACATGCACTACTTGACAAACACGGAAAAACCTCGAGGAAAAATGGGGAAAGAGCATCGCAATAATGAAAAAGATAATAATAAAGTGAAATGGAATAGACGAAAAGAGTAATCAGTAAAACAATGGCAACCATCAAGGTACAAAACAAAGTAGGAGATCGCCTTATGGCCTACATAATTCACATAAAAGAAATACGCCTACGGAAACCGACAGTAGCGTATAAAAAGAAAAGTGCAGTGAATCAGTAACAGAAAGTACAACCATATCGAATAAGTACCAAATCAGAAAATACAAAAGCAAAATATCAATAAATCTCAAGGCTGCCTCGGTGTAGACTCATCAGTGGGAGGTACATCAGCCGTAGAAGTAGTCGATGAAGGTCCTGGCTGTGGAGTGGGAACGGTAGTAGCAGCAGTGGCAGTCGGTGCCTCCTCCTCCTCATCCTCATCCTCAGAATCTTCCTTCTCAACTCGAAGCATATCTTCAATCGCTCGCTCGATCTCATCGTGGAAAACATAATCCTTCGGCTAGGCGTGAAGATGCTCTCGTCCCTCGGCGGCCGGTCTTCGCCGATACACTTCGAATCGTCAAAATGTTGTTCTCGTGTATCCCGAATATCACCCATCCATTCCCGTAAACTGTTTGCCATGCTCAACCGCATCCTGACTGCGGGAGATAAAGTAGGAACGAATGAAACCGCGGGTGGTGCAGAAGTAGACCCCGGCTCTTGCGTAGCCTCAACACGTCCCGAAGTCCTAACCTTTTCTCGTTGAATTGCCCTCGGGTTCTTTGGTTTAAGATCCGGCCTATACTCAGGAACACCGGCATCCATACATAGGCTATGTATCAAGTGGGGAACAATCAAACACCGGGCATAGACTTGCTGATTGGTCGCAATCTCATCAAATAAGGCTTGGCCGACATCGACATTCAACCCGAAATTCAACGCGTATAACATCCCTAAGTCACCAATGTGGAAATGTATGAGGTTGTTCTTTGGCAACAACCGACTCTGTATAAAGCGACACTGGACCTTCCAGTCCTCGGGCCAACTAGTCGTCACCAACTCCTTACGATCTCCACCCGGCCTTAGTGTCCATGCAACATCCGGGCACACTTTTAAACGCAACTCCTCCAAGGGATCCTGGCCGGCATCCCGCCTTCTCTTAATCTCCTCCTTGTAGTCCAAACCCTCGAAAGGCGCCAACCCGTACTTGGCATTTATCACCTGTGGCGTAAAAGGTACCTTGACATTCCTAACCATTACAACTCCGGTTTCCAAGTCCGTCTCTGAACAGTTGCTATAAAACTCGCGAACTAGTGTATCATTCACCGGAGTAAGTGGGATTCTCATCAATGCATCCCATTTCCTATCCTTCAAAAGCTTCACGAACGCCGTATCAACCTTTGTTTCCATAACCGCCCTCTCTATCAACATCGTCCTCGACTGATAATGTTTGGTAAAAACCTCGTAAGCCTTAGCGTTGATAAATCTACGAGCCAAAGGAATAGGAGGAGCAGGAGGTCTAACAGTTGTCCTAACCGGTTCAGCTCGGGTACTCGCTTCCTCCTGTCTAGGTGCATCCTCAGTCTGTTCAA
This sequence comes from Gentiana straminea, assembly GCA_036785695.1. Taxonomy (NCBI): domain Eukaryota; kingdom Viridiplantae; phylum Streptophyta; class Magnoliopsida; order Gentianales; family Gentianaceae; genus Gentiana; species Gentiana straminea. The sequence continues at coordinate 4,208,069 of JAVUPR010000483.1, read as the reverse complement.
CCCTAGACGATGCTCCACCTCTCTGAACCTTAGGCAGCCTTACTAGAGGCACATCTTCCTCAGTATCCGACCCGGACGTAGACTCATCTCGTAGTTGTGCCCTAGCTTGACTTTGTACAGCCCTAGGAGGTTGGTCTCGTATACTAACACCTCGGTTTGGATCAACTACGGGAGGATCTACCGCCTTCCTCTTCTTACCAGATTCCCTGGCCACCCCCTTACCATAGCGCTTTTGCACTTCCTTCTTATGGACCATGATTCAAGCCTAAACTAAACCAAAACAATCCCAAATCAAAGCAAGTTACCCGTTTAACATCCAAATCGGGATTTCAGATCATCAAACCAACACCAACACAATCACAAACCACCCATCATCACCAAACAACCCATTCATCATCCATCACATCACCACAGCACAGGAAAACAGAAAAAGAAACATGAATAAATTAATTAAGGCATTATTCATGTGAACGAGCCGACCCGAAGATCGAACTCACAAAACGTGAATAAATTTAAGAAAAATTGTTGCTAACTTACCAAGTAAGATGAGTAGATGATGATCGAGACGTTCTTCAATCCTAACAACCCCAATTCGGCTCCCAAAATCGGATTTTTCTTGGAAAAAGTCGGACCGAAGAGGACTCTGATTCGTCAAAATGGTTGTTGATTGAGGAATAAGGTTAGAAAAGTGAAAAGAGGGGATCAAAAGCGGTCTATAGCAACTGAAATCGCTCAATTTGGTGTAATATTGAAGGATTTAGGTTGAGAGGAGGGCAAAAGTCGGTTTTTTCGTTTTGAAATTCTAAAAAATGAGGGTTCATGGGCTGAGGGGGTATTTATAGGCAAGGTATGGACGCTCGTCCAACTCTGTGGACGGGCGTTCGGTATAGAACCATATGAACTGTACGGGCGTCCAGTGTATCAGACGCTCGTCCAAACTTTCAAATTAGATACAGGATTGGAGGGAATTTTTCAGACGGGCGTCCAGGCATAGTGGACGCTCGTCCAAGAAATGCATAGGGTAGACGGGCGTCCAGATCTCTGGACGGGCGTCCAATGCAGAGATTATGCAAAAATTATAAAGTTTCATACAATTCAAATTCAAATTTGCATTTTCTCATTAAATTTAAATAAAACCTCAAAAATACATTGGAAAAAAGACGCATTACATAAAATCACTAGAAAATAAGTAAAAACAATAGAAAATAGTGGGTTGCCTCCCACCAAGCGCTTTTGTTTTACGTCGTTTGCTCGACGAAACAACCTAACAACGCTAGTCATCGTAAATTTCCGCCCAATCCACCACCCGGATAAGACGGCGGAGCATATCAATCGCCGGAGGGAAGTCATACTCATCCTGCAAACCCCAGTCCTCACCAGCTACATCAACACCCCGAAAATGCTCAGCTTGCAGCATTAACGCTAAATCAGTCAGCATTGGATCATTCAGGATTGTGTATGGACGTCCTAGAGCTTCCTGCAACTCCTCAGTAGTGAAATCTCCACCTCCCGAACAACGGGGAACAATAATGACATAGGTGACAGTCCTGATGCGGGTACTAATATCAAAGTCTACGTGCAAAACGATAGTCCCTCCCGGTCCGTCATCTACAGTAATAAGTGGGATCCTCCTAAGGAAAGGTAACTCCTCTGGTAGAACTCCGAAATCCATATCTAAAACACTGCTAAACTGACAGATACAGACAAAAGCTTAATAAGGCTAAAAACTTAAACAACTAGAGCAACAAAAAGCATAAAACAAAAGTAACTAATGTAAAAAGGGATATCTAGGATGCCTCCTAGTGGCGCTTTTGGTTAATGTCGTTAGCTCGACACTATTTAAGCTCAGCCTGGATCAGGCCATTTAACTTTTCTGCCAGCCACTACCTCGTGTAAACTTTGATCGCAGTGTGGTCTGCGTAAACAAAGACTTAACACACGGGGGTGAAATCTTTGATAGCTTTCCAAATACGTTTAAACTGCCCCATGGTCGACTTTTTCTTCTTCTGATTATTCTGATGACGTTTCAGCTTACGCTCCCTCTCAAACTCTTCCATATCCCAACTACCTGCTAGAACTTCTTCAGATCGACCACTACCGTCATCCTCTGAAAACAGGTCGGGTGAAAACTCGTCAAATTCTTCGACTTCTTTAGTACCACACCCGAGGATATCGAGGAAACGAACAATCAAAGGCTTTCCCTTGGGTTGACCAATGTAGTGCTTACACCTTTGACCATTTACTCGAAACGGTTGGTCACCATAACCGCGTAGTTCTAGAACGCCTCCAGGAATAACTTGGAGAATCTCAAAGGGACCGGACCATCGTGTCCTCAGCTTACCAGGGAACAAGATGTAACCTGGAATTATACAAAAGAACTTGTTCCCCGACTTGAAATTCTCTCTTCTTAATCTTGGCGTCATGGAGGAGTTTCGTCTTTTCCTTACTGATCCTGGCGCTTTCGTAAGCTTGGAGTCTGAATTCGTCTAATTCATGCAACTGTTGCAGTCGATGCTTACCACAAGATTGGGAATCAAAGTTCAGAAACTTTGTAGCCCAATAAGCTCTAAGCTCTAACTCGACTGGCAGATGACATGGCTTACCATAAACCATTTGATATGGAGACGTACCCATAGGAGTCTTATAGGCGGTTCGTATGCCCATAGTACATCATCCAATTTCAAACTCCAGTCTTTTCTATGACTGTTGACCGTTTTTTCCAGGATTTTCTTAATGCTTTGGTTGCTCCTTTCAACCTGACCACTAGTCATCGGGTGATATGGTGTGCCTATCTTATGGCGAACACCATACTTTTCAAGCACTTTTTCCAGGGGTCGGTTGCAAAAATGTGTCCCTTCATCACTAATCAAGGCGCGTGGACACCCGAATCTCACGAAGATGTTTTTCTTTAAAAACTTCATGACCGTCTTATGATCATTGTGAGTCGTGGCTTGAGCCTCCACCCATTTGGACACGTAATCTACGCAGACTAAGATGTATTTGTTACCACAAGATGATGGGAATGGTCCCATAAAGTCGATGCCCCATACATCAAAGACTTCGCATTCTAAGATGGGTGTCAAAGGCATGTCAAAACGCCTTGTCAGAGTACCGGTTCTTTGGCATCTATCACACGCTTTACAGAAAGCTTCTGTGTCCTTAAAGATCGTGGGCCAATAGAAACCGGATTGGAAGATCTTAGCAACGGTTTTCCAAGGACCAAAGTGACCTCCAGTGGGTCCACTGTGGCACTGCTCAATAATATCGCGCTGCTCGGATTCTGGAACACATCTTCTAAGCAGACCATCTTTACGGATCTTAAACGGATAAGGTTCATCCCAAACGAAAGATTTCAAATCGAGAAGAACTTTTTTCTCCCCGATAAGACAATTCGGATCAAGATATCGGGAATGAAGGTAATTGACAATGGAGGAATACCATGGAACATCGGAGCGCGCCATCGATAAGCATAATGTTTTCTAGAGGAAAGTAAAGATCTATATCATCCGGATCATCCTTTTCCTCACTTAACATTCTCGAAACATGATCCGCCACGACGTTTTCACCGCCCTTTTTGTCTTTAATTTGAACGTCAAACTCTTGTAGGGTCGGTATCCAACGCAAGAGGGCGTGGTTTGGCCTCTTTCTTCGTCATCGATATCGCAAAGCGCGTGATCGGTCCACACAATCACTTGAGCGCCTAACAAGTAACTACGAAACTTGTCCATAGCAAAGACTACGGCCAATAATTCCTTTTCGTAGTAGTATAGTTAACTTGAGAAGGATTCAATGTGTGACCGGCGTAATAGATTGGCTTGGAATTTCCTTTGATTCTTTGTCCTAAAACAAGACCAACGCATAGTTTGATGCGTCGCACATAAGCTCGAAAGGTAGATTCCAAATGGCGATATAAGAATTGGAGCGAGAGATTAAACGGTTCTTAAGCTCCTCAAACGCTTGCTTGCGCTTTTCATCGAAATCGAACTCAACGTCTTCCTTAAGTAAAGTAGACAGGGCTTGGCTATCTTGGAAAAGTCTTGAATGAATCTCCTATAGAAACCGACATGTCCAAGAAAACCTCTCGATTTCACGCACATTCTTGGGATAACTCATCTTCTCGATAGCTTCTACTTTGGCCCCGTCTACCTCAATTCCTTTGGCGGAGATCTTGTGGCCAAGAACTATTCCCTCATCAACCATGAAATGGCATTTTTCCCAATTGAGTACTAAGTTCTTTTCCACACATCTGGATAACACTTGATCTAGATTGTCAAGACAAGCGTCGAAGGATCGACCAAAGACCGAAAAATCGTCCATAAAGATTTCCATACACTTTTCTACTAGCCCGTCAAAGATAGCCGCATACATCTTTGAAATGTAGCTTCGGGCATTGCGAGACCAAATGGCATTCGCCCGTAAGCGAATGTACCATAAGGGTGGTGAAAGTGGTCTTTTCTTGGTCGACCGGATCAATGGGTATTTGAAAATATCCTGAATAACCATCCAGATAGCAGTAGAATGCGTGCCCTGCCAGACGCTCAAGCATCTGGTCAATGAATGGAAGGGGAAAATGATCTTTCATGGTTACCTCATTGAGCTTTCGATAATCGATGCGACTCGTAACCAAGTGACAAGTCTCAATGCTATTTCCTTCTCCCTTCTCATTCTTCTCAATTGTAATTCCACCTTTCTTGGGAACTACCCGAGTCGGGGAAACCCATTCACTATCGCCGATGGCATAAATGATTCCCATGTCCGTAAGTTTGATGATTTCTTTCTTAACCACCTCTTGCATATGAGGGTTGAGCCTCCTCTGGGGTCGTCTAACACATTTCGCACCCTCATTTGTCTTGATCTTGTGCATACAGATGTCGGGAGATATCCCTCTGATATCTCCTACTTGCCATCCAAAGGCTTTTTCATTTTTCTTCAAGACGTTGATTAATTTCATTTCCTCTAAACGAGACAAACTTGCGTATATAATCAATGGAAGCTTGTCACCTTCTCTTAAAACACATACTTCGATGTTTAGGCAACGGCTTCAACACCAAATCTGTAGGGGGGTCCTCTAAACTTGACTTAAGATCTCCACTTTTCAACTCAACATCAATGAGCTTACTTAGTGGTCCCACTGCCAAAGCTTCTCCTTTCAACAACTTTTCCTCAAAATCAGCTTCTAATTGATCTAGATTGACCACACCATGATTATTCAAATTATCAACCAATCGCTCATATTCAGTTGCAACAGCCATGACTTGCTTTTCCATGAAATCATTGAAGTCATCGACATATCCTCAATGGAAAAACCGGTTGGAGGAGGACAGAGGGTACTTGAATGGATTTGGAGACATTATACCTTACCTCTTGATCACCAACCCGTATCGTCACTCGCCCACCATCGCAATCAATGAGGGCTCTAGCCGTAGACAAAAAAGGTCTTCCAAGTATCAGGGGGACATTTTCATCCTTTTCAATGTCTAGGACGTACCAGTCAACGGGAAAGGTAAATCTATCAATTTGAACTAGTACGTCTTTTAGGATTCCCGCTGCTTTCTTAGAAGATCTATCAGTGAATTGCAAATTCATGGTAGTGGGTTCTAGAAGATCAATTAAACCCAGCTGTTTGCACACAGACAATGGCATGAGGCTTATAGATGCACCCAGGTCACACAAAGAGTTAGGGAAGACCAGGCCTCCCATCAACACTGTAAGCACGAACTTTCCAGGGTCACCTCTCTTGGTTGGCAAGTCTCCATAATTAATCATTGAACAATCCTCACCAATCAGCCTCTCCATGTCTGACAACTTCCTTTTTGAAGAAACAACATCCTTGATAAATTTTGTATACTTAGGCATTTCAACCAAGACCTCTGATAATGGAAGATTCACCTGAGTATTTTTCAAGAGATTCAGCACCTTTTCATACTTCTTATCTTCACTTAAAGGGATGTTGCTCTTTCTTGGTGGAAATGGAAGCTTTTCGTATCGCTCTCGTAAAAGACTTTCTTCGAAGATGCACCGACAACTTTGTCTTCCGCATCCTTCCACCGAACAGCTTTTTCAATCTTTTTATTAGTCGTGGATCGGCCTCCCGACTTCCACTTGATTCTTCATTCCTCGGGGGATCGGCCACCCGAGGACTTTCGGCTTTTTCACCTCTCGGGGGATCGGCCACACCGAGTATTCTTTTTCGGCCAAGGGGAGTGTAGGTGCTCGGCTTCCCCCTCGCCTTATCACCGGCGGAGGGGGGCTAGTGGTTTCCCCGGTGGGAAGGACCACTAACTTGAGTACCGCTTCTTAAATTCATTGCACTGGCCTCTTCTCTACCGTATGGAATTGATGGTACGAGGTCAGTACATTGGCCATTGTTTAAATCGGTTTGAGCAACTTGACCGCCCTTTGGATTTTTCTCAGTGAAACTGGGCAGCTGCCCTGGGGGTCTTGAGGCTAACTGCTCAGCCAGTTGCCCAATTTGTCTCTCAAGGTTCTTATTTGTACTCATCAGGAGTTGGATACTTTTATTTTGCTCCTCCAATTTAGCTTCAAGATTGTTAGGTTGGGAGGGGCCTTGAGAGTTTTGGAAATTTTGAGAATAGGGCTGGCTGGGCCGACTTTGGACAGCAGGATTAGAATTTGCGGGCCAATTCTGATTGAACCTTTGATTGGAATTGGAAAAATTGGAATTCTGGTTCTGAGGAAAACCAGGGTTTCTATTGAAGTTTTGATTCTGATTGAAATTAGAATTTGGATTGAAACTTGAAGATTGATTGAACCCTTGGTTTTGGAGATTATTCTGGCCAGAAAATTGATTAAACCTTTGATTGTTCTGGCCATAGAATGCATTTACTTCAAAGATTCGTCGTCCGTTCATAGGACGTAATCTAGATGTGTGCCCCACCTCGTCACAATTCTGACATGTACTTGATTATACCGTCCATAATCATGAACAACATTCACTTGATAAGGTGCAGGGGGATTGAATTGACACTAGCCAGTCATGTGGCCATTCTGACAACAGCTCTCACAATACAGAACCTTGGAGTTCTGTGGAAAGGAGGAAGTTTGATTCATTTGATTCGAAACTTGAGAAGTTGCCATCTGCTTCTGCAACATGGCGATCAAACTTTGCATGTTTACTTCCTCAATCTTAGGAGGAGGAGGTGCTTGAATGGCTTGATAAGAGGGGGCGTAGTTATATTTGGCAATGTCCTCGAACAGTGCCCACCCCTCATCAGGCGTTTTCTTCAAAAACGCCCCACCGTATGAACTATTGACCATGCCTTTTGTAAGCTCGGTCAATCCACTAAAGAAAGTGTTGACTTGCCTTTCCAAAGGTGGCAAGCCATGGTGGGGACACTTTCTAAGCAGAGACTTGAATCTTTTCCAACACTCGAAAAAGGATTCATTCTCTTTCTGGTAGAAAGTGAATATCTCATTTAAACACTGGGCTGTCTTTGAAGGTGGAAAATATTGACTCAAGAACTCTTTTTCGAGTTCGGCCCAGGTGGTAATAGATTCAGCGGGGAGAGAGGTATACCACTCTTTAGCCTCTCCCTTTAAAGAAAATGGAAACAGTTTCAGTTTTATAGCATCCTCACTTACTCCTTGGATGCGTGTAGTACCGCATATCTCTAAGAATGTATGTAAGTGAGTATGAGGATTCTCTGACTGATAACCGTGGAAAATAGATGCATGCTGCATCATTTGAATAAGTCCCGGCTTTAGCTCGAAGGTCTGTGCGGTTATGGCTGGGATAACAATAGCCGGGTTGACCTTGACTTCGCCTGGCATGGCGTAGTCTGCCAACGTACGTCTATCTTCAGCAGCCATAATTATGAAGTTTTCGAATTCTTCGGCTAAACGATCCTCTAGATCTTGATCGGCTTCTTCAGAAGGAGCCGCAAACGGATTTTCCGCCTGTTTGGCCGGACTATGGTCCGCTCTAAGTCGTGGGTATACGGAATGGCCCCTTTTGACTTCGAGTTTGCATAAACCGAACCAAAATCGGTGGTTGAAGCCTAAAAACTAAGAATTAAAGCCTAATAAAAGAAAAAGAAATAAAATTAATTAAGACAGGGGAACAGACGGACGTCCAAAAAACTGGACGGGCGTCTGCCTAGAAATTGAGCTAGACGGGCGTCTGGAGGTCCAAACGCTCGTCTGATCAGTTGAAGAACTGGACGGACGTCCAAATTGGATGGACGCTCGTCCGACAAGTTAAAAACGATTCAGAGTCGAGAAATTTAGAACAGACGGGCGTCCAATGGTCTAGACGCCCGTTTGGAAGCAGAAAAACGAAGCAGGAACAGAGAAAAACAACAGGAAAAAGATGGGGAGAAAAAATAGAAAGACAGAAAAACAGATAGAAAGAAAGTCTAATCCTAAGGGGATTGGAGAACTATAAAAGAAAAAACTACGAAAACCCTAATAACCTAATTAAAAATCTACCTAGCGTAAGAACAAAAACGATTAAACACACAATAAAAACAAACACTAGGCAACCGTTTGGTTCCCCGGCAACGGCGCCAAAAACTTGTTCACGGATTTATCTAATGCAAAATAAACAAGTAATAATATTTATAAATCCGATATACCTCAAGTGCAAGGATCGTAGTAAAGAGGTTGATACCGGGTCGATCTTACGGGGAACTAACGATTGGTAATCCTAGTCTTTGTTTAACTAACTATGTCACGAAAAACTAACCTAAACAGAGAATAAAACTAAACGAGACTGAAAGTAAAGATAACACGAATGTAAAACTGGACAGAAGAATGAATCTAAAGCCAGGGAAAATACGGGTTGCGAACAATTTAAACTACAACTAAACCTAATATGCAATAAGAAGATTTAATTAAACTAAACAATTCAAGTTTTAAGGGATTAATCAAATTATAACAAACAAACGAGCGATTGATCCACCTATCCTATCAACATTCAATTCCTAATCAGATTAATTCGTGACTTCTAACCAAGTTGTGATTCACCTCATCTAAAGTATGAACCCTAATTTCTTAGATAGTCCGTCTATTAATCTCTATCTTTCGATCTAAGATTAACGCTTTTTCTAACCAAAGATGTGAACTTTAACGTTTCTAATCTAGAAATCTAACCTATTAACTCTCGTTATATAGATCAAATAACTATTCTTTTATCATGGGGATCTAGGGTTTACATGACTTTCATCAAAGTAAAACAATCAAGCATGCACATCTTTCGATATAATTGCAATAAACATTCAAACATGATAAAGAAACAACTTGTATTAAAAACTCACAAATTAATCAAGATTCGAATCAATAGTTGACGGATAGGCTTCACAATGCTCGTTCAAGGGCTTTTAGCCTCTAAGCATCCTCTTGAAAGCTTGGAATTGTTGAAGAAAAGAACATAAAAACTAACTAATTTAATCTAGGATTTAAGTGCATAAAACTCGAAGGAAAAGTATGTAAAAATGCAGCTTTGAGCCGCCCCTAGGATTAGGGTTTTGAGTAATGTGTAATTGGTATCCTTAATGTGGAAAAACGCAGCTATATTTATAGATATCAAAGTCGGTTGCCGAGGCGGTGGACGGACGCCCGTCCACTCCTTCTGGACGCTCGTTTGGTCCTCAATATCAACTTCGAATCGGGCCGAGTCATGATCAGACGCCCGTCCTTCACAAAATTGGACGCTCGTCCACTGAAAATCAGAACATCTTGAACCAAATTTCTCCTCCTGGACGCTCGTTCAATTGACCAAACGCCCGTCCAACCGGACGCCGCTCAGCCGCTTTGGACGCCACCAGGATCGACTTAATCTTGATTTTCCTTGCTTATCTCTTTTTCTCCAATTCAAATCATCATTATCTCTTCTATCATCAATGTAATCCGACTCTTATCTCTTTTTGATCATCATTTGAGCATCAAACATGTACCTATAACACATTAAAACATCGCAAAACGTAATATCATCCAAATAATCATAAAATCAAAATTAAAACACCAAAATTAACCTATTTTGCGAATAACTCATTAAAAACCTCATTTACTCAATAATTCGATTAAACACTCGTTTCTTATGCAAATTATACAAATATGAGGGAAATTATCATAAAATGTCTCAATATAAATCGTATAAATTCACCCTTAACACCTACACCTCGTAGCCTCGAGCCGTCAACTTAGCTTAACTAGTAATCGTATTACTATCCATGTTAGTCTTTCATAAAGACATGTTACACCTTTCGGAGACATTCCCTTCAGGTTAGATAGACTAGGTTCATTACCCGTTCATCACTCATTGAATCTAATTCAAATACTACGGCTCCTAGCCATATTTCTTAATCTTGCCTTTCAAGCATTCTTGCATAAGTCGTAAGATCTTCATTCTTCAAGATGAACGTACCAACAGCCTTTTCAGGCGTGTGGTCATCTGTAGACTCATAGAATACTTATGTGCACTGAGCAGTGTCCCACACCTCATCAATATGTGGCGCATTCTCATGTTTCAATGGTTGAATATCTCTTTGTGGTTCTCAAACTACTTTTGAGATCTAAACTTACTCTCACTATTTCTTTTGGAAGAAAAAACTTCCTCTAGAAGACAACATGTTTGGAGACAAGCATTTTTGAACCGCAGGTAAGTAAATGATATCTAGCGTACTTGCAAAGATATCCGATAAAGTTGCACATGTCATACTAGGCTCCAAGCCTTTCAGACACTGCATGCTTGCTAGAAAAACGACAACCCTAAATCATCGGTTAAGATGGATTTGATGTTATCGTCTTCCATATCTGATATGGAATTTATTCAACCTTTATTCTTTGGAACTCGGTTAAGTATATATTGAATAAGGGCACTATACCGAAACATGTAAGGGATACTTCGCATGGCTTACGTCACGCCTTTATCATATAAAGTGTTGTTTCCATTTCAGGAACACAATCTAATTGCGTATCCCAAAGATGGTATCCTTTAAGGGATAATCTGATTCTATTTCAGACAGCTTCTGAAACACCCTTCAGGGATTAATTGTTTGGTGTAGTGCCCGAAAGACAATTTGTGACAGAATTTATCTCACCTTATTACTTGCTTTGTGCTTGTAAAGTAATACACTGCTGCAAACCCTAAGTATTTCAGTATGTAACCGCTTAACTCAGTGTATGGATTACACGTGAGGATTGATTTAGTGGTGATATACTTAAACTGTTAGTCCGTGGTGAACTTAATCAGAGTTTAGGGTCTCTTGATTACAACACCAATAATGCGCCCGTAACACATTAGGGTGTGATAGTCTTATCCGGACCGTCGGTAGAGGGTACCTACGTGGGGCATTTATATATGATGGCATTCATATAGATCGGACCGATTTAATCGAATTTCTCCATATAATTCCGTAATCGAGGAATCTTATTAAATCATTAGATGATCATATATGGATCAACCTTAATCCTGAGGTGATCACAGGGTGCTGCTTGTCTCGGGGTAGTGTTTGATGTGTTAGTTACGGTTCACTTAGATATGTGTTCTAAGTCACTTCTCATTGGCACTATCTCCTGATGAGTGAGTAGTTCTGATTTTCAAAGACATGGAATCCATTCCTTCCTGCGGGAAGTAGAGAGACAGTCCCCTTATTTGTTAGCCTTAAGAAAGTGATCGATCCCGGGAGTTTCGCATTTGACTAATTAGCTACTAGTCAGATATTCATACTAATTGATCATCAGGGGGTTAATGGTAAATAAGGATAAGATATTCTGAGTCGGGTTCACGGAGACTTCCCACTCAGAATGGACAGTCTATGGAGGGTTAATCCGTATGTAGTGATTATATCAATGGATGCTTATTCACTCTATGGGTTGAGTATAAGTATACATCTATAATCGGTAGAGTTCAGTTTCGGGTTTATGGTGGCGTAATCCCGGAATTAATAATTATATTCTGTTTGATGAATAATTAATTATTGGAGCTACTGGTTTATAGGTCCATGGTCCCCGATGTGGCTTCTGTAATTCGGACAAATAATCTTGTTATTTGGGCCTCAGTGATAATTAATTGGCTGAGCTAATTAATTGATATGTATAGATATTATTTAGTTGGGCTAAATAATATAAAACACATAAAAGACATTTTATGTGGGCTTAATAACCCTATAAGTGGCGCCAATTGCAATGTTATTTAATTAGAGAGAAATTAGTTTTCTTGGATAATTATTTAACATATGATTTATCTTTGATTTATTAAAAGATAATTCATGGAATATTAGATAATAATATGATTTATCCTAATTTGTTTGGGATAATCATTTTATTTATCTTTTATTTGGAATAAATGATTTATGTAATAATTATCTCTTAATTATTAAATCCTCGGAGGACAATGATTACTCTCCTATATAAGGAGAGTTCTCCCAAGCCTTATTGGTTGGTGAAAATTTCGACCACTATAGTAAAAAAGGAGAGAAAAATTAGTTTTTTCTTGTCTAGGGTTTTAGAGGAAGAAAAACTCTAAGTTTTTCTTGGTGTTGCATATCAAGGAGGTTCGTGTATCAAGAAGGGTGTCCACCAACCGCCGTTGGAGAACACATCGGAAGATCAAGGCTTCTCTTCCCGATATTGGTAACATGATCTTAACCCCTTGTAGTAGTTTAAGTCCTTTAATTATGTATTGTGATGTATGAGTCGTGATCCATCCGCTGCGCGTAGATCTAACCCGTTTAGATCTAAGATCCTACATCCTTCATGTGGTATCAGAGAGCAAGGTTCCGCGATTTATATAGTCATAATCAAAATTAAACGATTTAAAGGAGTGGAATTGCATTTAGGTAAATTTTATTTATTGTTTTATGCTTTGATAATGATTAATTTTGATATCCGTTCGTTGCTGCAAGGAAGCTGCTATAACAGAAAAATGTAGGATTCACAGAAACCCTACCTGTGACTTCCTCGAATTTCTGGGAGATTTTGGACCGTTGAAATGCAAATCCAACCGGTCAGATCGATAAATTTGGAGTTTTTGACGTGGCATAAAAATTTCAGGTCGATCGGGATTCATCTCGATTCCCGATCGGCCTCGGGAATTCTCGATGTGCTTCTATAAAGTCGATTCAGCAAGCAAGTTGGGCGGCTCACCGGAGAAAATTGACAAGTCAAAGCTCCGATCCAACCGTCCATATTGAAGCCCGAGGAATGAAGAACAGATCTAGAAAGTTTCGTCGCGATCCGAGTTCGTTCGGTTTGCCGAACGTCGATGTTTTGAACAGCTACAGATTAGGGTTTTATTTTATTTTCTAAATAGATTAGCTACGGTGGTGCCAACGGTCCATCTCGGTGTTTATTTTCCGCACTAGAATACATGTTTAGATTGTATGTGTAGAACCGGAATATTGCCATGACATGCATCATATCATGAATTCCACTCCATATGCATACATGTAGAAATTAATTCGAGGAATTAGTTAGGCATGTATAAAACACGCAATTAGTTTTAATTAATTGTTTGATATTAATTAGAAACTAATTAGGGTAAAAACCGAGGAACACGGGTTTTTTCAATCGTCAAGGTTGGGTGATGGATTCTCGGTGAATCCCACTCTGCGAAAGCATAAGGAGTAAAATCCCGAAACCTCGTGGTTAAGGTGTTGGATTCTCGGTGAATTCCACATTACCTAGACGAGGTTACGTTTTTGTTCCGTAGTGTCTACGTGAAAGATTGATGTTTTAAGGATTGGATAATCACGGGCAAACATGGTTCGAAAATGGTTTAACCACGGTTGGGTGGTCAACAGTAGCTATGGCTCGATCGACTTCACCCTCCACGTGTGGCGTTTGCACGGGGGTCCGGCAAGGCTGAGCCATCCGAAGAGCCACTACGGCTCAACGGAGCTCCCCTGGTCTTGACCCGTCCGACGGCCACATATGTTCCAACGAATAGGTCGGGTGGGCTAGCCCACGTAACCGACAACATTCGGGCCTATGATTTATTGTTCCTTAATGTAACATCAAGTCAAAAACGTGATCAATAAACCCACCATTTTTTTTCAAAATATTGAGTGGGAGTGGGAGAGGCGACAGCCGACCCCACGGCCTCTACTGTTGACGCAAGCAACGTGAGAGAATGGTGACGCCTCATGCCGGCTTTGATTTCGGCCCCCTAAGGAAGGCCTTCACCGCTATCAAAATTCAAGGCTTGGTCTCCGAAAGGATAGGATTTTGGGTACTCGTCGGGTCACTGACCGACCCTAAGGCGGCACACTCGGGGTCTACCTAAAAATCTGAGACAGTATGTCACACTCATAAAGGGTATTTTTGGTAGTACCTTGGTTGAAAAAGGAAAGGTGATTGACGATCACAAATGAGATGTTCGATTCTCAATCTGATCTTCACTATTAATCGAAACCTCTTTGACCTACCCTAAGGCGGCACTGAGGTAAGAGATTAAGTCATTGGAACGGTAGGATAGACTATAAGTACTTAGTTTATAGTTCCTAAAATTAATTAGTAGTGTATAATTTGGATTTTTTCTGTCAATTTTATTTACAACTATTTGTATATCTCTCTAGGGTGCTAGACTGCTAGTGTAAAATTGATTAGTAATGACTTCGTTAAAAAGTGGTAAGTAACTAGAACGTTGTACTTATTGATCTTACATGCGATTAATTTTTCGGAAGAGATATTTCTCTTGAGCCTTCAAAACTTAACTGACGTAAATAAGTATGTCACTGTTGTCACTCGTGCAGAACGAGAGACAACAATAGTTAGTTTGAAAGATGATTGGGACGATAAAATTCTTCTAGTGAATTGATATGCAATGTTATTTATTTGATATGCATAGATATTATTTAGTTGGGCTAAATAATATAATACACATAAAAGACATTTTATGTGGGCTTAATAACCCTATAAGTGGCGCCAATTGCAATGTTATTTAATTAGAGAGAAATTAGTTTTCTTGGATAATTATTTAACATTTGATTTATCTTTTATTTGTTAAAAGATAATTCATGGAATATTAGATAATAATATGATTTATCCTAATTTGTTTGGGATAATCATTTTATTTATCTTTTATTTGGAATAAAGGATTTATGTAATAATTATCTCTTAATTATTAAATCATTGGAGGACAAGGATTACTCTCCTATATAAGGAGAGTTCTCCCAAGCCTTATTGGTTGGTGAAAATTTCGACCACTATAGTAAAAAGGGAGAGAAAAATTAGTTTTTTCTTGTCTAGGGTTTTAGAGGAAGAAAAACTCTAAGTTTTTCTTGGTGTTGCATATCAAGGAGGTTCGTGTATCAAGAAGGGTGTCCACCAACCGCCGTTTGGAGAACATATCGGAAGATCAAGGCTTCTCTTCCCGATATTAGTAACATGATCTTAACCCCCTTGTAGTAGTTTAAGTTCTTTATTATGTATTGTGATGTATGAGTCGTGATCCATCCGTTGCGCGTAGATCTAACCCGTTTAGATCTAAGATCCTACATCCTTCATTAATTACTTCAATCCAAAATTCAAAATTCAAAATGCAAAATAAAACCCCAGATCAAAGAATATCTAATGAAATGTGTGATGCAACTAAAAATTGCATTTTCTTAGAAATTTTTACAACCTCAGAAATTAGGCTAAGAAAATACATCCAAACTGGAGTAGAAAAATGACGGTACATGCAATAGAAGGAATGCCCTACATACCAATCTAGTCGCTCGAGTCGCCGGCGTGGTGGTTAGTAGCCGCGATTGGAGTGAAAATGTAGTCTTCGATTCCTCCATCAGAAATTACGGGTCTTTGAGCTGAATTGTGGTACCGTATGGAGCTAGTAGATGTCGAAGAAGGATTTCTAGATCTAAAAGGTTTCATTTTTACATAATAATATATAATAAATAAATATAACAACTAAAAGGGATGAAAGAAAAGAGAAGGAAAACGGAAGCTGAGAGGCTGCAACTCAGCAAGGAGATGTTTTCTTATTAGTAATAGAAAGATATATATAACATAAAGGTAAGTTGAATTTCAAAACATTGTACTTGGTACATCGTCCTAGCGGTTAGCTGGCAAGGAGATATGGGTTCGAGCCAGGGGCGGATGCATGTGTATTAATGTGGGGTCACGTGACCCCACTGAGATCTGGAGAATTTTTTAATATTAAAACGATTTGTTTTGATGTTAAAAAAGTGTCGTTTTGTTGGTAAAAATATAGTTTTAGGCTCCGGTGACCCCACTGTAACAAATTTTTGAATAAAAAATCTAGTTATACGGTCCGGTGACCAACAGAAAAAACTTTCTAGATCAGCCACTAATTCAAACCCGCCTGGGACATGATTAGGTATTCCGCCGGAGTTCAGAATTCTTGAAATATTTTGAACTGTTTTGACAATGAGGAAGGTTCATAAATGATGCAGCATATCCGAACGAGCACTGATGACACTTCCGGTCGATCCACCCGGATATCACATTTAAAAAAAAAAATCTGACTTTTTTGAAATTTGCTTTTCAACCTCTTAAGAATCAAGTGTAATGTATAAATTCGATTTTTATCAAATTTTACTATTGTTGTGATGCCAATAATACCATCCCGTCAAAATTTGTTTGTAATGAGATATTTAATAGTCAATGTTTTAAAGAAAAGAAATTTGGACTAAAAAAATTATCAGCCATATAAATACGTTTTAATTGTCGTGCACGTCTTCCGTCTTCTCTGCTTTAATCAGTTGTAGAAAACAGAGGGAAAAAGCTCGGATTTTTGTGAGATAAGGGGAATCAACCAAAACGGAGAGCCTTTTTCTTTTTTTTTTTTGTTTGTTTGTTTGTTTGTGATATAGTCTTTATTTTATCTTTATGTATTTTATATGTAGAAATTGGAAAATGAAGTTGTGTCAGTCCTGACACTTGAAAATTAGATCGTGATTTTTCTGACATGGAAATTCAGGTAAACGTAAGATTCCTTACGTTTAAACGTAAGGAATTCACATATTCGTCTGCCACAAACCATAGCTATAAACGTAAGGATCATTACGTTTAAACGTAAGGAACCTACGTTTAAACGTAGGTAATTCAATATTAGGCAATGTTCATTTCTCTACGTTTAAACGTAAGGATCCTTATGTTTAAATGTAAAGAATCTATAAAGTTTTGAATTACTTCTGTCTCTTTCTTCTTCTTTTTTCAAACGTTCATTATCAGGCAGTTCCCTACGTTTAAACGGCGATTTTGCAAGAAAAGTTTACATTTGCCACAATCTCTCAAGTTCAATGGATCAACTCAATACAAAAACTGTATGTATTTCCCATAATCTTCTATTTACAACGTTTTAGGCTGTAATTTTTATTTCCCTTTATCTGATATGTATTTCCTAATTTTTAGTGGTTTGTAGTGGTTTAGTTATGTTGGCCTGATATTGTTTAGCATGATTTTGTTGGTTTAGCCTGATTTTTCGTTTTTTGGGTTTAAGAAGGGTTTTTTTTTAAGAACGTTTTTTCTACGTTTGGACGTAGAGACCTGCATTTCTCTACGTCTGAACCTAAGGTTTCTATGTTTGGACATAGAGAACCTACGTTTAGACGTAGAGAACTGTAGATTTCCAGTTTATATGGTTTAGGTTGATTGTAATTTGATAAAAACATGCAATTTGTGGCTAGGTAAGTTTACATTGGGAAATGGAAGTTGATAGTGTATGAGTATGGTGTTACTATGCATTTTTTTCATGTATATGTTCATGTTGAGATTGATTGAGGCTTGATGGTGAGATTGATGGTTTGATCGTGCATAAGGGTGTTGTTCCTACCCAAAATGGTACTGAAAATGGCTCTGTTTTTCAGAGACCATTGTCATTGGAAATATTGATCACACTTACTATGCATTTTTTCATGTATATGTTCATGTTGAGATTGATTGAGGCTTGATGGTGAGATTGATGGTTTGATCGTGCATAAGGGTGCTGTTCATACCCAAAATGGTACTGAAAATGGCTCTGTTTTTCAAAGACCATTGTTATTGGAAATATTGATCACACTTACACTTACATTAATCATTTAGGTATTGGTAGCTCAGTTATTTCTTCTTTGGTAGTAGATGTACTATATAGGTGATTTACTTCACAATGTTGGTGTATAAAGCGTGTGATTGACTAGTATATGTGTGTGATTGACTTGAAACAATGTTATTTGTTAACAGTTGATTGGCCCTCATGGTTCTGATGTCTACAAAGTAAAGGAAAATTTGACATGGACTTTTAGAGAGGAAAAGACCAAGCTCCGGGATCTTCTTGAAATTCACATGAGAAGGATCGGATTTGAGGAAACATTGGGAGGTGGGGTTTTTCGACAATTCATTGAAATGTACGAGGAGTGGCAGTTTTCCTCCAAAGTTTTGAAATATGTATGTTTCAGTGCCGTTTATCCGAATTTGCCCAGTGAGCTTCATTTTAGATTTGGTGAGACGACCGCGAAGTTCGGTAGGCGGGAGTTTTGCATGATTACCGGTTTTAGGTTTGGTGATCTCCCGGAAGCTCCCGAACGTTATTCCAGGTGTTTTGCTGAGGGGACATACGGCCATATCTATCATCCTGACCAAAGACCGATCACCATACCAGATATTGAGAGATGGTTATTGGATCAGGGTGAGCATCATGAAGTTCTCTACCGTGTAGGTTTAGTCTACCTTATTCACGGGATTATGATAGGTCATGATGAGACTACTAAGGTACCTCGTGAGACTTTCTATTTGGTTGAGAATGTAGAAGGCCTAAATGACTTTCCATGGGGTACTTGGTTGGGGGATCAGACTTATAAAAAGATCTGTCACATGATGAATACCTACAAAGAAAGTCCAGAAGGCAGGGTGACGATACAAGGGGTTATACATGCCTTACAGTTTTGGGCTTACGAGACCCTCCAGG
Source organism: Gentiana straminea (assembly GCA_036785695.1). NCBI lineage: Eukaryota > Viridiplantae > Streptophyta > Magnoliopsida > Gentianales > Gentianaceae > Gentiana > Gentiana straminea. The sequence continues at coordinate 4,189,198 of JAVUPR010000483.1, read as the reverse complement.
ACATTGTTGTTCCGACTATTGCTGCCACCCTCAGAGCTCTAGATGCGGCTCCTCGGATGATGAGATAGAGTTGCAAGAGTACCTCTCCGCAGTGGAAGGAGTTGTTGGCGAAGGCAATGAAGGTAATAAGCTTAATAAACATTTTCTTTTAATTATATCCGGTATGTTTAAACATTTTGTTATTGTTAATTCTAATGAAATATACTTTGTTTGCAGAGCCGTGTTATAGGATATCTGGCTGCAAGGGAAGTTGATAGAGAGTTGATGCTAGATAGGGGCATCCCTGATGCGGAGATTAATGAGCTGCCACGTGTGATCACTCGGCCTGTACCAATTGTAGGGCCACCTCCTAGACGTCCATCTACTACACAACAGTCACGCTCTACTACACAACAGTCAGCCTCTACTTCACATCCCTCTACTTCACAATAGTCAACCCCTTTACCTCCTCATTCACGACGTGTGCCGCACAGTTCCTACACTGAGATGCTACAGGCGGAAGAAGATGAAGTTGATGGGCTTTATAAGGCTGTGAAGAGAAGGATAGATAATGGGCTGAATGACATTCGGGAGGAAATTCACCGGCAGAATGACGAGAACCGGCAAGTACTTCGAGAGGTTATACAACGGCAGAATGTCCATGGGACGATACTTCTTGAACTTAAGGGGTTGATGCAAACGCTGTCATCCAAAAATCAGGTAAAAAATTATTTCATTGTCAAATTTCTTTATGCGATAATTTAGTTCTATTATTATGATACTAAGCGGCCAACATCTTTTCATTCGACCCTCATCGGCCTCCACCTCCTCCACCTCCTCCACATGATACTGACCGGGCCACATCTTCTCAGTTTGCCTCTGATCGGTCTACACAGGGTCATCATACTGATCAGCATACTGACCAGTCTACACCTGGTCAACATACTCATCAGCCTCTACCTGATTAGCATACGCATCTGCATACTCATCCATCGCCTACCCCGTCCGATGACCCGATGATGATGTTCGGGTATGATAAGATTCTTGAAGGAGTTTCCCAACCCGGGCAAGAGGGAGTACAGCTGGAGGGAGCTCAGAAGGAGGGAGTCGAGAAGGATTTCATCGACGATTTATTCATGGAGGATCCTTATATGGAGACTACGTTTGATTCGGGTAAGCATTATGTTATTTATATCTAATTATTGTTTAGTAGGTTTATTTATATTGAATTTTGTATTATTAACATAGATATTGTTTGTTATCGTGAATTGATGAGAGTGCCTATTTTGATGCAGATACTGGCGATGCTACTACCGAGGCTACGACCCCTCCCCCTCCCGAGGCTACGCCCCTCCCCCTCCCGAGGCTACGACCAGCCAGGCATCGGTTGTGGAGTCTGAGATGGATTATAGTAAGTTATTTGATTTTTAATTTTGAAACTATAAATTATATTGTGAAAAACTATCTAACTTGATCATGTATTGAATTTTGTTTAGCTGGTGGTCCAAGTGTTGTACAATTGGGTAAATGAAAGGCGGATGATGCAATTGACAAAAGATTGACGACCCGTCAGACTACTTGGCCGACCACGGTATTTAAATGATGGGTCGCACCTAGTCAGTCTGCCCGGTGATAACGCTGTGAGATGGACACCGTTGAAAAAGTTTTCGGATGAGCTGGAAAACAATTTCAAAACGTGGTACCAACAAGAACATCCGCCCCCAAATGAGATTCCCACGGGGTACGCAGCTGGTTTCCGCCTTACAGAACCGATGGGCAAGGCGTGGTTCACACGTCTCCATGACCCTCTTAAAGAGTTAGACCGAGAAGTATATTCTTGTGGCTTCATTTTCATATTTCTGAAATTTCCATATTTCTGATTTCATTATCTCTAACTTATTTTTGCATGCGTACAGCATGTCGATGCGTATCTGGACCTGATACAGCGGCAAATGGAAGCACATCTAGAATGCTTTCAACCGCATACGGCCATTGCATACTCTGATTTAGCCACCTTTTACGGCCAAGGTCATGTAGATCAGGGAAAGCCGATAGACACAACGGACATTCCAGAATTTGTGTATCGGTACGTCAAGCAATGGGATGAAAACACCATGATATACATTCCTTGGTCCATTAGTCATGCTCACTGGGCAGCTGTCCAAGTGTCTATTCGCGACTGGAAGATTAGGGTGTGGGATTGTCTGTCGGGGAATAAGTATAAGGCTGATGTGAAGAGCAACATCAAAGCGTGGGGTGTTTCGTTTAGGAGAGTGTTGGAGACGGATGCTCGTCTACGTCAATTCCCACAAATGGTTGATCCAGAGAAGCCTCCTTTTGATGTCAGAGTAGTAAAACCTGAATTCGTACCACAAATTCCAATTCCGTAAGTGTTATAAACTTCAAACTATTTATCATATTATACAGTTTACACTATTCTTACACTATTCATATTATACAGGGTGACTGTGGGGTATACACGGTCAACTTCATTGAGCATTTGATGCACAATGAAAGGTTTACTCTGATCCAACATGACAATATGCCGTTGCCAAGAAAGAAACTTTGTGTGCAGCTATTTAATCAAATAGTAGATATATAGGTATATTCGTGTATGTTGTTTTGACAAACTTTGTGTAGGATTTTTGGTGTATGTTATTTTTGGTATTTTGTTGTGTGTTGTTAGCCATTTATATTTTGGGTGTATGTTGTTTTGGTGTTTTGATGATTATTCAAATTCAAGTCATTATTTACACCATCTCTGTATCGAATTATATAACAACTTAAAATGCAACATTCTATGTGAATTTCTCTACGTCCAAACGTAGAGAGTCTACGTCCAAACGTAGGGAATTTAACATACTCTATGTCGGAACGTAGAGAACCTACGTCCAAACGTAGAGAACCCTGTCCAAATGTTGTATGCAACATTCTCTACATTTGAACGTATAGAACCTACGTCCAAACGTCGAGAACCTACGTCCAAACGTAGATAACCTACGTCCAAACGTAGAGAACCTAGTCCAAATGTAGGAATCAACATTCTCTACGTTGGAACGTATAGAATCTACGTCCAATCGTAGTTTTTCTACGTTAAAGTGCATTTCTCTACGTTTGGCAGTGGTAGATTGCAATTATTGTTGTTGTACAAGTACTTGTTCAATATACACCACATGAACGAGCCATTTCTCTTATTTCTTCAAACTCTTTTAAGTTCATCTGAATTTTCTAACCACTTCTTCATCTTTCAAGTCCTTTTCTTCATCATTCAAGTAGTCAATTTAAACTAACCACTTCTTCACCTTTCAATTTATAATCTACACCGAAGCAAATGGATAATGATCGTTTCTTTAAAGTTCTTGATGGTAGTTTTGCAACAAGTTTGGTATGTCATTATTAATTAATTTACATTTATATCACTTGTATTATGATTGAACAAACGTGATATGTTTCTTTTTTCATTGACACTACCTCCAGCATACGTTAATAGGTTGAACGACACGCTGAGGAACCTAGGTAGGGCCGTTCTCAAAAGCTGATTAAGGACATGAGAAGTGAGGGTTGGAGCCACAGACAATGGAATTCTTCGTTTCTTTGGGGAAGGTTGGGAGGAGTATGTGGCGGCTCATTACTTGAATGAGAGGGAGTTTATAGTGTTTGAACACATGGGGGTTTCACTTTCGACACTATTGTGATGGATCACACTTCTTGTGAGAAGACTTTTTCTGAGTTCGAGAGTGAAGAAGATGATGCAGATGATGATGCAGGTGCAGGTAACCAAAATCCCCATTTTTAGACGACACTGCCAAACTGGGTATTTTCACATGGTTGTTATTATGTGGTGAGATATTTAAAATATTTTTAGTTGTTTTCTTGTTTGATCTTTTTTTCCCCATTTTGAAACAGTATTTAAATTTGTTTGTGATTTTTAGAATATTGCAAAGGCATTTGCTAGAACAAACGACATGTTGCGAAACAATACCGTGGAACTGCGAATTGCCACAGGGGAATCATGACCTGCTAGAATTGTCTATATGGTAAATCAAAAAGTTCGTTTAAGCGGGTTGAATGATTTCATTACGGACAATGACCTAAATGCGGGAGATGAATGCATCTTTGAAGTCATTGATCAACCTATAGAAAATCACGTCGTGTTTAATGTGGAGATTACTAAATATTGAAGATCATTTATTTAGGCGTCATCCTATCGTATTTAATGATCACCCTTAGTTTATTTAAGCGTCATCTTATTGTTATCTCAATGTATCATTACTCTTTGTTTTTATGTTTGTAAGCCCTGTATGTAAGCCAACGTATCATTACTCTCTTTTTTGTGTTATTCCGATTAATAACTGAAAACAATCATTACTGCAATCCATTAATAAAATACTACAATCCATTAATACGTTAAACAATAACGATCCATTCTAATATTACCATAACAAAAACAATGACTTCCTACCAGTATTGCGTGCAACTGGCTCTGTTATGTCCTGGATGTTTGCAGTTACTACATACATTCTGATGGTCTGGACGTTCCCATTCAGAAGAGATTCTAGTGGTATTAATTCTACCTTTTCTTGGAGCTCCACTGGCATCAGGCGCATATCTCATATTAGGCACTCCGACTTTCATGTTTCTTACCGCCTCCGGAACATCCCAATCCTCCCCGTTAGGAACCGGATATATGCTACCCATATAAATCTCCTTGAAACATTCAAATTTCGTAATACCGTGAACGAGTTCGGGTGGACTATTTCGCGTGTTGCTGCGGTCGTTATAGCATGCGTACATGGTATTTCCATTTTCTCAAAATAACCACAATAACACTTCCTCTCTCGTAGATTTACCACCCCATGAAGCAAGTTATTTCCATGAACCTCAAACTCATCGGGGTTAATAGGATTAACCCTGAACATCCTTCTAGCAGTAATATTCGAAGCCACTATTGTATCGATCTCCGGTGCTAACACAGTCGCACAATCAAGCGCCTTCTATCGTCTATCATTATACCATCTCTGTAGTGTAGCTCTAATGAATTCCAAGAGGCTAGGAACGGGCCAACGACGAGCTCCTCTAATCGCACAATTGAAACTTTCAGCGTAATTGCTTGTCATTAAGGCGTATCTTTTCCCAGGAGATTTGGCACGCGCCCACCGTTCAACACCTATTTCTTCTAGTTTTAGATATGCGCCAAGACATTATGCCTTGATCAGGGCGTACTTTCGGAGAAATTCGGCCTCCAAGAATGCATAGGCTGTTTGATAGAATGTGTCTTCACAAAAACCGTAATCCTTCCATTTTTTTTTGTTAGATTGCCCTTTAAATGATGATAGAAAACACCGTGATATGAATTGGGAAATACCTGACCAACCGCATTTCTAATAGCCTTGTGTCTGTCAGATATAAAGCTCAAATTTTCAGCATGGATACCTCAAATGGCCACCCTCAATTGTCTCATGAAATACCCCCATAAATTGTTGCATTCTTTTCACTCGGTGTAAGCAATACCGAAGGCTACGGAATGAATTGGTGGTCACCGGAATCTACAAAGAATATTTCCAGCAACAGCATGTAACGTCAATAAATAGTTGCCCCGAGAAACGGGTTTTTAAATGAGTGGCGTCCACACACAAAATAGGTCGACAATACTTGAACCCATGACGACTTGCTCCCAAAGCCATGAAACAACTACCGAACCTTCCCGCATTATCAAGCCGAAAGTCAACATAGGTCCCTTCATTGGCCTCACACACCATCCACAGTACGAGGGTATCGCATTGTAACACTCCGTCGGTGAACCTCTAACCAAAGCATTCTCATCATCTCGTGAGCTCGGTATGCTTGTTCATAAGTCAACTGTACACTGTAAGTTGTGAGCATGTCCTCCATAATATGTCTGGGTTTATACTCATTGTCGAGTTCTTCCATTTTCTGACTTTGCAGACTCGCAATAACAATAGGTGTTGCTTGTCGATTGTCATTATCCGCATTCTGAGAGGCACAAGTATGCACATCATTCAACGTTGTGATCTCAAATGTATGTGAGACATTTGTATTCGTCTTCACCCTTTTCGCCCTTACATGCCATTTGCATGTATCGTTTAGACGTGTGTAATACAAGCAACGTGTGTCCGACCTACCCAAGCTTATCTGAAAATTATTGGCAACCGCATACGATTTTATTTTCAAATTAAAATCTTCTTTCGAATCATATTTCTTCCCAATGAACAATTCGTTCACGTCATTCATATGTAACGTACCGGTAGATAGACACTGCGGTAAATCATCATCTTCAAATGTGGGAATCCTCCATGAATAATGTTCTCGTACACTTGCCCTAGCATTGGCACCCTGATTATTGTTGTCATCCCTACCCGTTTGATCGGTCTGAATATGAGGTACAAACGGAGAAGCCAAAAAACTAGTGACTGATCCACCAAACAAATTATATGGCTGTTGGATAGGTTGAGCACGACTACTTGAAGGTTGGTTAGGAGGATACTGAAACGGATTATGTGATTGGCTATTTATAACATTATAACTTGGAGGACCGAATTCAAACGGAGCAGTGTATTCACCAACCATTTTAACACGAACATGACTACTTGAAGGTTGATTTGAAAGATTATGACTTGGTCTGACTGGTTGATACTGAAACTGTTGGTCTGTAGCTTCACCAAGCCTTTGTGTAGAAACATGGTTTTCAAACCCACCACATCCATATTGTAGCTCGAATGGATTAAAATTTGGATCAGTAGCAAGTTCTTATACCGGAGAAGGGAAATTACCAAGACTATAATCTGAATTATTGTTATCATCCGGGGCATTGCAATCTTGATTTAAATCAATGCCATCATCCTCAAATATCGGTTCATTGTTTTCATCCACTGGTGTAGCATTCACGCAAAAATTACATTTTTACTGTCAGAGGCCGCTTCGATGTAACCATTTAGTGTCTCGTCATCTAAGATATCATCAGGTGGTATATTCCCCACACTACCATAAGTAAACAAAGCTTTTACGCCGAGCTTTGAATTAGACCGATCAATACCAAGCCTCACATGCAATTTATCCAACAACGTAAATCTTATGTTCTTTCGGACAAATAATGAGAACATCGATCCATTTACATTATTCCACCGGTTATAGAGAGGATCGTACGTAAATTCTCCGTTGAACGAGACAACAATCATAGTGTTGCGATTATCTATTTTAAAAAAAACAATTCAAGTCATTATTAACTCATTCAATATAAACTTAGATAACAACTTAAACTGCATTATAGACATTCAATATAGTAATTCAAAACCCTACCTAAGCAAATTTATCACAAATAGAAAACAAAACATACTTACACTAAACCCTACTAATTAAACCCCAACAAGGAAACAAAGACTATTTTCCCCTTTTAAGATGTTTCAAACAAGGAAACAAAGACTTTTAACACTTAAAACTCTTTCACTCTATGTGTAAGTGTGATCAATATTTCCAATAACAATGGTCTCTGAAACAGAGCCATTTTCAGTGCCATTTTGTAGAACAACACAAAATGGACAAACCATCAATATGGACAATTCAATTACTACCAACCACACCCTTATGCACGATCAAACCATCAATATGGACAATTCCATTACTACCAACCACACCCTTATGCACGATCAAACCATCAATATGGACAATTCCATTACTACCAACAACAAATTTCCCAACTTCTCAAAACTACAATACCAAATCAACAATACCAAAGTTTACTACAATCGAACAATACCAAAGACTTAAACAACCTACTTAAAACACACATTTCGGTTAAATACATATCATTACTACAATATAAATAACATAATCACTACTTAAAACACACATTTCGATAAATACATATCATTACTACAATATAAATAACATAATCACTAATTAAAACACACATTTCGATAAATACATATCATTACTACAATATAAATAACATAATCACTACTTAAAACACACATTTCGGTTAAATGCATATCATTACTTACACTAAACCCTAGTAATTAAACCCTAAACAATAACACTAAGAAAAGACTTAAACACACTACTTAAATGTATAAACATTACATAAACAACCTACTAAAAACACACATTTCATTTAAGTACATTTCATTACTAGCATAAATAACATAATCACATTGAGCACTTGAATTAAGACAAATTACATAGCCAAAATTTACCCATTTGAGCACTTGAATGATGAAGAAATGAACTTGAAAGATGAAGAAGTGGTTAGAAAATTTATATTAACTTGAAAGACTCTGAAGGAATGAGAAAAATAGCCCGTTAATGTGGTGTATATTGAACAAGTACCTTACAACAACATTAATTGCCATCTACCACTTCCAAACGTAGATAATAGCTATTTAAACGTAGAAACAGTACGTTTAAATGTAGAAAAATGCGTTTTAACCTACGTTTAAACGTAGAGAATTACACATTTATTGTAACATCCACATTATTGAATTACCTTACGTTTAAACGTAAGGAATCTTACGTTAACCTGAATTTCCATGTCAGAAAAGGCACGACCTGATTTTCAAATGTCAGGACTGACACAACCTCATTTTCCAATTTTTGATTTTTTATGGCTTTGGGGCCCACTATAGGTAGAGCATTGAAATTTGTGGTGAAAGGATTGCTAGCCAATTGCAATGGCTTCTTAAATCACGGTGGGAATGTCAGTTTTTAGACACATGGCACTGTGAAGTTAAAAAAATATTTACAATGGCTTGAAATTCACGTTGAACATAAAATGAATGGGAATGGGGATGTGAGTAGGGCTGTTAAACGAATTGAGCGTTCGTGAACAAAGTTTGAACTCGACTCGTTTAAGCTCGTTCGTGAATGGTATCGAGTCGAGCTCGATCAGTTACTTCTACTCGTTTACTAAACGAGCGAACACGAGCCTTGCTCGTGAACGCTCGTTAGTGTTTGCGAACTTAGGTGGTATATATAATATATATATAAATAATAGATACATATTACAATTTTACACATTGAGTTTGTAGTTGAACGAGCCGAGCTCGAAAAAAAAACTATTGAATGAGCCGAGATCGAAAAAAAACTATTGAACGAGCCGAGCTCAAGTTCGAGCTTGTTCGCGAGCTTGATATCGAGCACAAGCTTGAACATTTTTCATACTTATCGAGCTGAGCTCAAACGGCTTTTTAGGCTGGTTTATGTTAACGAGCGAGTTCGAACGAGCTCGATTACAAACGAGCTCGAGCTTGAACTTCAGCTACTCGACTCGACTCGGTTCGTTAACGGCACTAGATGTGAGTCTGTCACCGTCCATGTTCACTCTCTATTTATTCTCTCTCATTTACTTAATAAAAATCCCTCCTCTTTTCTTATTTTTTCTCATCTACTTTCCAAATATTTTCATATAATTCATTTTCCCCTTTTCAAATCACTTTCTTCAATCAAACAAAGGATGTACCTAGGATTCATATTCATTCATTTAAATAAAATTACGGCATGAGTAAACGTGCTATAAAAATATCTTAACAAAATAAATTAACAATAAGGCACCTAAAGATAACATCATCCTCTGGTTCTTCATCTCTAGCATCAACCGCAAAAACACGAACCGGTCGGCTTGGGCCGCTTCTCCCGCTTCCTTGACTCAAACTGCCTTTGTTTCCCCTGTTTGGACACGCTCTAGAAAAGTGTCCTGGCTCTCCGCAGACGTAGCATCCATTAGTATTCTGCTTGCATTCCCCTGAATGATTCCTGTTGCACTTGGAACACAATGGTGCACTGTTTGGGCCCTTCCTGCCGGAGCTGTCGTCTTCTTGGCATTTTGTTGCGGTGCTCCTCGGTAATTGCCCCGACTCTTTCCAAAGTTTCTCTTGTTTCCAATCACAAATGTGGCCTTCTTCTTGAAGGTCTCAACCTCCAAAGCCTTATTCAATAGCTCTACCATATTCTTAGCTGTAAATCCCAACATGCCAGACTGTATCTCATGAGCTAAACCTTCTTTATAGGGGCCATCTTCCTCTCTTCCACTTTCATTAATTCAGGGTAGAACCTTCCCAGCTCATTAAATTTGTTGGTATACTGAGATACCGTCAAATGAATACCTTGCTTTAGTTTCAGGAACTGACTTGCCTTATCTGCTTGTACCGTTGCCGGGAAGTACTCGTTGTAAAACATAGCTTTGAAAGCTTCCCGGTCTGTGACCTTACCATTGCTACTCTGTATGGCATCTATCCATGCTTCAGCTGCACCCAAAAGAAAACTAACCGCCAGCTATGCCATCTCTATTTCCGGAACATGTATATTCATGCAAGCCTTCTCAAAACCTCTCATCCATTCCTCAGCCTTTGAATGTTCTACATTCCCATATAAGTTTTCAACCCGATTCCTTCTCAATCTTGTATACCAATCCATAGACGGTGCTTGCTCAAAAACTGGTCTAACCGGTGGAACTAGTGGGTAAACCGGAGGGTAACCAAAAGGTACTTGTTGCTGGTGATGCGGTTGCTGGGGGTAATTTGGATTCACTTGTGGTTCAGGCTGAAAAGGGTAGTATCCCTGATGGTAATTCTGGTGATGCTGTGGGGTTGGCTGAGGTTGTTGGAAACCAAAGGGTGGGTAACCGAAACCTTACTGATGGTCGAAACGCGGTGAGAGTGGTACGGTAGGTCGAGGGGTATGACCTACAGGAGGTGAGTGGAAAGTCTGCTGTTGTTGGTGAAACATTAGTTGTGAGGGGTGGCTCGCTGGTGGAGGGTAAACACTGACTGGTGGAGGGTAAACACTGATTGGTGGTGGGTAGAAGGTTTGTTGGTGTGGAGGGTAGCTTACCGGTGGCGGTACAAAACCCGCTGGAACGTCGCTTACCAAAGAGAACTGAACCGAACTCCCCATGTGCCATCGTGGAGGTTGCTCCTGATGAGGTCGCGGTGACAAACTCTGTTGAGATCTTGGTGTAGGTGTCACAGTATGAGGTGGTGGTGACAAACTCTGATGGGGTGGAGGATTCTGCCTCATAACACCGCCTCCTACGACCGGCGTTGGACTTTCCCGACGAACTCCAGAAGTCTCTGCACCCACTCCAGTTCTCATGAACACCATTGTTAAGGGTGAATTTATACGATTTATGACGCTATATTCTATGATATTTTCTCCTCATATTCGTATAATTTGCATAAGAAACGAGTGTTTAATGGAAGTATTGAGTAAATGATGTTTTTAACGAGTTAATCGCAAAATTGGTTAATTTTGGTGTTTTAATCTTGATTTTATGATTATTTGGATGATATTACGTTTTGCGATGTTTTGATGTGTTGTAGGTACATGTTTGATGCTCAAATGCTGATCAAAAAGAGATAATGATGATTGGCTTTGATGATAAAAGAGATAAAGATGGAGAAATCAAGATGAAGTCGATCCCGGATCGGCGTCCGTAAGCTTGAACTAGCGTCCAGAGTGAACGGGCGTCTACCATTTCAAACGAGCGTCCAGGATGATATTTTTGATTCAGAGTTTGGATGAAATTGCTGGACGAGCGTCCAATTTAAAGAAGGACGGGCGTCTGATCATGACTCGGCCCGATTCGAAGTTTGTATGGAAGAGTGGACGGGCGTTCAAGGATCCAGACGGGCGTCCAGTAGCCGACTTAGCTGAACCGACTTGAAAATCTATATATAGGCAGCATTTTCTCAACCCTAAAAAAGAATCACACACAATACTCAAAACCCTAATCCTAGGGGCGGCTTAGGCTGCGGTTTTTACTTGTTTTTCATCAACTTTTATGTCCTTAAATTCTTAGATTAGATTAGCTACTTTTTATGTCTTTCTATACAATTTCAAGTTTCAAGAGGATGCTAAGAGGCTAGACCTCCATTGAACAAGCGTTGTGAAGCCATCCGATCAACAATTCAGTTTCTTTTCATGATTATTTTGTGAGTATCTATTACGAGTTGTTTCTTTTATCATGCTTTATGTTGATTATTGCAAATTTATATCGAAAGATGTTTGCTTTGTTGATTGTTTATTTGATGAAAATCATGTTAGACTTTAGATCACCATGATAAAGAATAGATATTTGATCTAAGTAACGAAAGTTATTAGGTTATATTTCTAGGTTAGAAACGTTCAAAGTTTACACCTTTGGATTAGAAAATCGTTAATCTTTAGATCGGAAGATAGAGATTAATAGACGAACTACCTAAGAAATTAGGGTTCATACTTTTGATTAGGTGAATCACAACTTGATTAGTAATCACGAAATAATCTGAATTGAAATTGAATGTCGATAGGATAGGTGGGTCAATTGCTTGTTCGTTCGTAACTTACTGATTTAAAACCCCTTGAAATTGAATTGTTTAGCTTAGTTAGTCTTTTATTGCATATTAGGTTTAGTTTAGTTTAAATTGGTTCGAAACATATCTTTCCTGGCTTTAGATCATTGATCTTCTGTCCAGTTTACGTTATTGTTATCTTTCTTGTGAATTATTTACTGTTTTAGTATCTGTTCAATTTAGTAATCGTGACATAGGTTAGTTAGTTAAACAAAGACTAGGATTACCAATCGTTAGTTCCCTGTAAGATCGACCCGGTATCAACCTCTTACTATGATCCTTGCACTTGAGGTATATCGGATTTATAAATATTTATTACTTGTTTGTTTTTCATTAGATAAATCCGTGAACAAGTTTTTGGCGCCGTTGCCGGGGAACCAAACGGTTGCCTAGTGTTTGTTTTTTTTTTTTGTGTGTTTAATTGTTTTTGTTCTTGTTTTAGGTAGATTTTAATTAGGTAATTAGGGTTTTAGTTAGGGTTTAAGGTCTTCTCTTTATAGTTCCCTTGTGATTAGTTCTTTCTTTCTATCTGTCTTTCTGTTTTTCTTTCTCTCCCCATCTCTTTTTCCTGCTGTTTTCTCCATTCCTGCTTCGTTTTTCTGCTTCCAAACGGGCGTCTAGACCAGTGGACGCCCGTCTATTCTAAAATTTTCAACTCTGAATCGTTTTTAACCTGTTGGACGAGCGTCCATCCAATTTGGACGTCCGTCCAGTTCTTCAGTTGATCAGACGAGCGTTTGGACTTCCAGACGCCCGTCTAGTTCAAATCCCAGGCAGACGCCCGTCCAGGTTTCTGGACGTCCGATCTGTTCCCCTATCTTAACAAATTTTATTTCTTTTTCTTTTCTTAGGCTTTAATTTTTAGTTTCGGTTTTTAAATTCTTAGTTTTTAGGTTTCAACCACCTGATTTTGGTTCGGTTTATGCAAACTCGAAGTTAAAATGGACCATTACTGTATACCCCTGACTTAGAGCGGACCATAGTCCGACCAAACAGGCGGAAACTTCGTTCTGCGGCTCCTTCTGAAGAAGCCGATCAAGATCTAGAGGATCGTTTAGCCGAAGAATTCGAAAACTTCATAGTTATGGCCGCTGAGGATAGACGTACGTTGGCAGACTACGCCATGCTAGGCGAAGTCAAAGTCAACCCGTCTATTGTTATCCCAACCATAACTGCACAGACCTTCGAGCTAAAGCCGGGACTTATTCAGATGATGCAGCATGCATCTATTTTCCACGGTTATCAGTCAGAAAATCCCCACACTCACTTGCATACATTCTTGGAAATATGTGGTACTACACGCATCCAAGGAGTAAGTGAGGATGCTATTAAACCGAAACTCGTTTCCATTTTCTCTAAAGGGAGAAGCTAAAGAGTGGTATACCTCTCTCCCCGCCGAATCTATTACCACCTGGGCTGAACTTGAAAAAGAGTTCTTGAGTCAATACTTCCCACCTTCAAAGACAAATTTCAGTGTTTAAACGACATATTCACTTTCTACCAGAAAGAGAATGAATCCTTTTTCGATTGTTGGAAAAGATTCAAGTCTCTGCTTAGAAAGTGTCCCCACCATGGCTTGCCACTGCAAAGGAAAGTCAACACTTTCTTTAGTGGATTGACCGAGCTTACAAAAGGCATGGTCAACAGTTCATCTGGTGGGGCGTTTTTGAAGAAAACACCAGATGAGGGGTGGGCACTGTTCAAGGACATTTCCAAATACAACTATGCCCCCTCTTATCAAGCCATTCAAGCACCTCCTCCTAAGGTTGAGGAAGTCAATATGCAAAGTTTGATCGCCATGCTGCAAAAGCAGATGGCAACTTCTCAAATTTCAAATCAAATGAATCAAGCTTCTTCTTTTCCGCAGAACCCTCAGGTTCTATATTGTGAAAGCTGTTGTCAGACTGGCCACATGACTGGCCAGTGTCAATTCAATCCCCCTGCACCTTATCAAGTGAATGTTGTTCATGATTACGGACAGTGTAATCAAGTCACATGTCAGAATTGTGACGAGTTGGGGCACACATCTAAATTCTCGTCCTATGAACGGCGTAAATCGAAGTAAATACGTTCTATGGCCAGAACAATCAAAGGTTCAATCAGTTTTCTGGCCAGAATAATCTTCAAAACCAAGGGTTCAATCAATCTTCAAGTTTTAATCCAAATTCTAATTTCAATCAGAATCAAAACTTCAATAGAAACCCTGGTTTTCCTCAGAACCAGAATTCCAATTTCTCCAATTCTAATCAAAGGTTCAATCAGAATTGGCCCGCCAATTCTAATCCTGCTGTTCAAAGCCGGCCCAAAATGTACCTATTCTCAAAATTTCCAAAACTCTCAAGGCCCCTCCCAATCTAACAATCTTGAAGCTAAATTGGAGGAGCAAAATAAAAGTATCCAACTCCCGATGACTACAAATAAGAACCTTGAGAGGCAAATTGGGCAACCGGGCCGAGCAAGCTTAGCTTCAAGACCCCCGTGGCAACCGCCCGCCACCGAGAAAAATCCAAAGGGCGGTCAAGTTGCTCAAACCGACTTGAACAATGGCAAATGTACTGACCTCGTACCATCAATTCCATACGGTAGAGAGGAGGCCAGTGCAATGAATCTAAGAAGCGGTACTCAAGTTAGTGGTCCTTCCCACCAAGGAAACCACTAGCCCCTCCTGCCATTGATAAGGCAGGAGGGGAAGCTGAGCACCTACACCCCCCTTTGCCGAAAGAGAATTCTCAGGTGGCTGATCCCCTGAGAGGTGAAAAAGATGGAAGTCCGCAGGTGGCTGATCCCCTGAGGAACGAAGAATCAAGTGTGAGTCAGGAGGCTTATCCCCTGACTAATAAAAAGATTGAAAAAGCTGTTCGGTGGAAGGATCTGGAAGACAAAGCTGTCAGTGCATCTTCAAAGAAAGTCTTTTCGAGAATGATCCGAAAAAGCTTCCATTTCCACCAAGAAAGAGCAACATCCCTTTGAGTGAAGATAAGAAGTATGAAAAGGTGCTGGAATCTCTTGAAAAATACTCGGGTCAATCTTCCATTATCAGAGGTCTTGGTTGAAATGCCTAAGTATACAAAATTTATCAAGGATGTTGTCTCTTCAAAAAGGAAGTTGTCAGACATGGAAAGGCTGATTGGTGAGGATTGTTCAATGATCAATTATGAAGACTTGCCAACCAAGAGAGGTGACCCTGGAAAGTTCGTGCTTACGTGTTAATGGGAGGCCTGGTCTTCCCTAACTCTTTGTGTGACACGGGTGCATCTATAAGCCTCATGCCATTGTCCGTGTGCAAACAAATGGGTTTAATTGATCTTCTAGAACCCACTACCATGAATTTGCAATTCGCCGATAGATCTTCTAAGAAAGCAAATGGGAATCTTAAAGACATCCTAGTTCAAATCGATAGATTTACCTTTCCCGTCGACTGGTACGTCCTGGACATTGAAAAGGATGAAAATGTTCCCCTGATTCTTGGAAGACCTTTTCTGTCTACAGCCTCGAGCCCTCATTGATCGCGATGGCGGGTGAGTGACGATCCGTGCTGGTGATCAAGAGGTAAGCTATAATGTTTCCAAATCCATTCAAATACTCTCTGGTCCTCCAACCGGTTTTTCCATTGAGGAGACGTCTGACGACTTTGATGATTTGATGGAAAAGCAAGTCATGGCTGTTGCAACGGAGTATGAGCGACTGGTTGATAATTTGAATTATCATGGTGTGGTAAGTCTAGAGCAGTTAGAAGCTGAATTTAAGGATGAGTTGTTGGAAGGTGAAGCTTTGGCAGTGGGACCGCTCAGTAAACTCAGCGATGTTGAGTTGAAAGGTGGAGAGCTCAAATCTAGTTTAGAAGACCCCCCCTGCCGATTTGGTGTTGAAGACGTTACCTAAACATCTTAAGTATGTGTTTCTAAGAGAAGGTGACAAGCTTCCTTTGATCATATCTGCCAAGCTGTCTCGTTTAGAGGAAATGAAATTAATCAATGTCTTGAAGAAAAATGAAAAAGCCTTTGGATGGCAAGTAGAGATATCGAGGGATATCTCCCGACATCCGTATGCATAAGATCAAGACAAATGAGGGTGCGAAATGTGTTAGACAACCCGTAGAGGCTCAACCCTCATATGCAAGAGGTGGTTAAGAAAGAAATCATCAAACTTCTGGACATGGGAATCATCTATGCCATCGCCGATAGTGAATGGGTTTCCCCGACTCGGTAGTTCCCAAGAAAGGTGGAATTACGATTGAGAAGAATGAGAAGGGAGAGGAAATAGCATTGAGACTTGTCACTGGTTACAAAGTCTGCATCGATTATCGAAAGCTCAATGAGGTAACCATGAAAGATCACTTTCCCCTTCCATTCATTGACCAGATGCTTGAGCGTCTGGCGGGACACGCATTCTACTGCTTCCTGGATGGATTTTCAGGATACTTTCAAATACCCATTGATCCAACTGACCAAGAAAAGACCACTTTTACCTGCCCTTATGGTACATTCGCCTACAAGCGAATGCCGTTTGGTCTCTGCAATGCCCTAGCTACTTTTCAAAGATGTATGCTGGCTATCTTTGACGGGCTAGTAGAAAAGTGTATGGAAATCTTTATGGACGATTTTTCGGTCTTTGGTCAGTCTTTTGATGATTGTCTTGACAACCTTGACCAGGTCTTATCCAGATGCATGGAAAAGAACTTAGTGCTCAATTGGGAAAAATGCCATTTCATGGTTGATGAGGGAATAGTTCTTGGCCACAAAATCTCCGCCAAAGGTATAGAAGTTGACAGGGCAAAAGTAGAAGCTATCGAGAAGATGAGTTATCCTAAGAATGTGCGTGAAGTGAGAGGCTTTCTTGGACATGTCGGTTTCTACAGAAGATTCATTCAAGACTTCTCCAAAATAGCCAAGCCCCTGTCTACTTTACTAAAGGAAGACGTTGAGTTCAATTTTGATGAGAGCCGCAAGCAAGCGTTTGAGGAGCTTAAGGACCGTTTAATCTCTCGCTCCAATTCTTATATCGCCCGACCGGAACCTACCTTTTGAGCTTATGTGCGACGCATCAAACTATGCAAGCTTGGTGCCGTTCTAGGACAAAAAATCAAAGGGAAATTCCAGCCAATCTATTACGCCAGTCACACGTTGAATCCCTCTCAAGTTAACTATACTACTACTGAAAATGAATTATTGGCCGTAGTTTTTGCTATGGACAAGTTTCGTAGTTACTTGTTAGGAGCTCAAGTGATTGTGTGGACTGATCACGCTGCTTTGCGGTATCTGATGACTAAGAAAGAGGCCAAACCGCGCCTACTGCGTTGGATATTGACCCTACAAGAGTTTGACGTTCAAATTAAAGACAAAAAGTAAGGGTGAAAACGTAGTGGCCGATCACGTTTCAAGAATGCTAAGTGAGGAAAAGGATGATCCAGATGATATAGATCTTTACTTTCCTCTACAAAATATCATGCTTATCGACGGTTGTCCTCCTGATGTTCCATGGTATTCTTCCATTGTCAATTTCCTTCATTCCCGATATCTCGATCCAGAATTGTCCTATCAGGAGAAGAAAAAGTTCTTCTCTGATTTGAAATCTTTCGTTTGGGATGAACCTTATCTTTTTAAGATCCGTAAAGATGGTTTGCTTAGAAGATGTGTTCCGGAATCCGAGCAACATGCGATATTATTGAGCAACGGTGGCCACAAAGGACTCACTTTGGTCCGTGGAAAACCGTTGCTAAGATCTTCCAATCCGGTTTCTATTGGCCTACGATCTTTAAGGACACAGAAGCTTTCTGTAAAGCTTGTGATAGGTGCCAAAGAACCGGTACTCTGACAAGGTGTTTTGACATGCCTTTGAAACCCATCCTAGAATGCGAAGTCTTTGATGTATGGGGTATCGATTTTATGGGACCTTTCCCATCATCTTGTGGTAACAAATACATCTTAGTCTGTGTGGATTACGTGTCGAAATGGGTGGAGGCTCAAGCCACTCCTCACAATGATCATAAGACGGTCATGAAATTCTTAAAGAAGAATATCTTTGTGAGATTTGGATGTCCACGTGCCTTGATCAGTGATGAAGAGACACATTTCTGCAACCGACCCCTAGAGAAAGTGCTTGAAAAGTATGGTGTTCGTCATAAGACCGGTACACCATACCATCCTATGACGAGTGGTCGTTAAAAAGAAGCAACCAAAGCATTAAGAAAATCCCGGGAAAAAACGGTCAACAACATAGGAAAGACCGGAGTTTGAAATTGGATGATGTACTATGGGCATATAGAACCGCCTATAAGACTCCTATGGGTACATCTCCATATCAAATGGTTTATGGTAAGCCATGTCATCTTCCAGTCGAGTTAGAGCACAAAGCTTATTGGGCTACAAAGTTTCTGAACTTTGATTCCCAATCTTGTGGTAAGCATCGATTGCAACAGTTGCATGAGTTGGACGAATTCAGACTCTAGGCTTACGAAAGCGCCAGGATCAGCAAAGATAAGATGAAACTCCTCCATGACGCCAAGATTAAGAAGAGAGAATTTCAAGTCGGGGAACAAGTTCTTCTGTATAATTCCAGACTACATCTGTTCCCTGGAAAGTTAAGGACACGATGGTCCGGTCCCTTTGAGATTCTCCAAATTATTCCTGGAGGCGTTCTAGAACTACGAGGTTATGGTGACCAACCGTTTCGAGTAAATGGTCAAAGGTGCAAGCACTACATTGGTGAGCCCAAGAAAAAGCCTTTGATTGTTCGGTTCCTCGATATCCTCGGGTGTGGTACTAAAGAAGTCGAAGAATTTAACGAGTTTTCACCCGACCTGTTTTCAGAGGATGACGGTAGTGGTCGATCTGAAGAAGTTCTAGCAGGTAGTTAGGATATGGAAGAGTTTGAGAGGGAGCGTCAGCTGAAACGTCATCAGAAGACTCAGAAGGAGAAGAAGTCAACCATGGGGAAGTTTAAACGTGTTTGGAAAGCTGTCAAAGATTTCACCCCATGTGTTAAGTGTTGTTTCTGCAGCCGAACTACTGACCCAAGTCTAGACGAGGTAGTTGCTGGCAGAAAAGTCAAATGGCCTGATCCAGGCTGAGCTTTAAACAGTGTCGAGCAAACGACATTAACCAAAAGCGCCACTAGGGGGCAACCTAGATATCGTTCTTTTAGTTGTTTTTGTTTTATGCTTTTGTAGTTTTAGTATTTAAGTTAGTTTACTAAGTTTTTAGCCTTATTAAGTTTTTGTTTTATCTGTCAGTTAGTTGTGTGTGGTGGATTTTTGTAAATGAAACAAAAAGACAAGAAATAAAAATCCGGGTAGTCGCTCCAAGTGCAAAGCTTGTAGTAAAGCGGTTATTCCGGGTCGATCCCACGAGGAACGTAGGGTTTAATGCGTTTTTAAGTTTAAGCTAAACGTGTCACGAATTAACAATTTAAGGTTTACCAAATAATGGGGAGAAAGGCAGACGAACAAGGATTCACAATTCAAGAAAGCGCTAAAGGCATCTAATTTCCTACGCATGCAAATCAACTAAAGGCTAAGATTAACCTATACCCAATGCAAATTACTAATTTCTTAGAAAATTTGTCTATCAACTTTTATCAAAGACTGATTCTTCAAGCTCGATAGGCATAAATTCTTTCGAATCTATTATCTAGGTTAACAATTCGATAACTTTCGTTTTCAGACAAATTGATTAAACTGATTACTATTGCGGTGATCTAGAATTCATTCAACTATCGTCAAACAAATATCACAGGCTTTATCTATCGATATGAAGCACAAAATAAACGCAATAAAAATCTGACCTTTTATTGATTGCAAAACGCAGAAAATAAGAAAACCAAACACCTCTTGATTTGCTTCACCCGTTCGTCCAACCCAAGAGTTTAGCTACTCATGATAATCTTGAAATCAACAAGTTGTTTTGATTTCATAAAAAAAACAAAAAGAAAGCACAAACTGCTGCGGGTTTTTTAAGATCAAATTCGACTCTATCAATCTCTATATGTGTATCTCTATGTGTTGTTTGCTAGGTTTTACAATCAGACTATTTATAGAAAACAGGAAAAATTAGGGTTGGGGCGCGGCCGATACAGCTAGGGTTTTAAGTCGGTTTTGCTGAACACGGCCTTGGACGCTCGTCTGCCCTTCCGGACGCTCGTCCGGTCTGCTTTGAACTTCGAGTCGGGCCGAGTCTTCTTCAGACGCCCGTTCATCCCAGCGTCCACCCTGCGTCCAAACTTCCTGAATGTAACCTATCCTCCTGGACGCCCGTCCATTTGATCAAACGCCCGTCCATCTGAACGGGCCATGGACGCTCATTCAGCTGTTCACAGTGCGATTTTCTCATCTTTATCTCTTTTTCTTCACTCCACTTGATCATTATCTCCTTCTTAAATCTTTATAGCTCGAGTTCTATCCCTTTTGATCATCATTTGAGCACAATAAACATACCTATAACACATGGAACACACCGCAAACTGTAGTAATATTCAAATACTTATATTTCAACCATAGAATCACATAATTATACCAACTTTGCGATTAAGTCTATGAAAGTATCGTTTGCTCGATATTCTAATAAAAGGACCAATTATTATGCAAATTATACAATATAGAGGGAAAACATCGTGGAATATCGCCTTATAATTCATAGATTTTCGCCCTTAACAACTCCCCCACACTTATCTTTTGCTCGTCCCGAGCAAAACAAAACGAAAGAAAGGCTCGGAAAAGTATAGACATCTTAACACATATACCACAGATTCAAATAAATTAGATGTTCACCCACGTGAGTGTGCATAGCCATAGAAAACTTCCACTAAATCCAAACTTGAATAACTCAAAGCAAAACTAG
This sequence comes from Gentiana straminea, assembly GCA_036785695.1. Lineage (NCBI taxonomy): Eukaryota > Viridiplantae > Streptophyta > Magnoliopsida > Gentianales > Gentianaceae > Gentiana > Gentiana straminea. Next base: position 4,168,044 of record JAVUPR010000483.1, on the reverse strand, counting down.
CTAATACCCCTCGCGTAAATAGTAATAAATGACACTCATAAGATGTACCCTACCAACGTGACATATCCCGAAAAGGATGATCGAATATATCTAGGGCCCTTCGAAATACTCGAGAGGATACTCCCTACAAGATATCTAGACAGTTTATACTGGGGATAAGATAGACGACAACTAAGCCTTATATTCATTCCATACCAATTCTTAAGTTGATTTAACTTATTCACTTTAAACACACATTAGAAGAAGCTATTGCCCTCATAGTAGAATAGGACATTTCGAGATAATACCCTACCTTACTCCAATCATAAGGAAGCTTTTCCTAACTGTCGTGAGCTCTTAGTCATCATAGTGGTATAGGACATACGTGGTACACCCTACCGCACTCAAATCATTGACTAGCTTTCGACACACACGATAGATTCATTTAATTATTCAACTTCTCATTTGACATTAGTTCCGTGTTACTTATCACATTCAAACTTCTAGGTATTCACAGTATGTCATACTTTAATCCTAGAATACAAACTATCATGAATCTCACGATATGCACGTAGCACTAAGCACATGACTTATAAGAGAATCAAAAACTACTAATCCAAAACGGGGTATAACTTTAAGAATATAGCTCATCATTCACTATGGCTCGTGAAAAATAATGTCCGGTGAAACAACTAACTTATCAATCATATGAAATATCGCATGGATGATTGTAAAAACAACAACCTTGAAATCGAATTGCCTACTCGGGACAAAACAAACAAAACAAAAAAAAACAAAAGTAAGTGTAGAAAAATTTGAAAATTTAGCCCATTTTTGCATAATAAACAAACTAACGTAGTAAGCAAACTCATATGCGTAGGTACAACTCGAACTATTTCCTCCCCCACACTTAAAAATTCAACATGTCCTCATGTTGTGCAGAAAATAAAAAGGAATAAGGAACTTAGCTGATTTCAACCGGTACACGAATCGTTGGTCAGGCCGGAGCCTATCTAGTGACACTGGAAAGTCGTAATCATACAATGTAGCCCGGATAAACCGCTAAAAATAGACCTGCCCAACTTGACAAACACGGAAATATCTCGGGGAAAACGGGGGAATACAACAGAATGAAAAAGAGAGATCAAAATCAAGATAAAACAAAAGCGTAAGCATTCAATCCATCCAAGAAGTGCACGAATGACAGAAATGAAAGTATGGGTGCCTTATGGCTTACACAATCCATCGAAAATAAATAGTAGCAATATCAAACCCAACGAACTAGATAAGTAAAAACGTCAATACAACCATAAAATAGACAAATAAGATCAAGGTTGGCTAGGCGGCACAGAATCAACAGCTGGGGGATCAGAGGAGGGTCCAGAAGGTGGTGCCATAGTCCCGTCTGCTGAGGCAGGCTGCTCCTCATCGGACGACTCAGACTCGTGAATGACATCCGCAATAGCCTGCTCAATCTCATCCGAGAAGACGAACTCCGTATCACTCTCCTTGAAGATTTGCATATCCCTCGGCTTTTTGTCCTCCACAAGGCACTTCAGTACGTACATCATGTTCTTCTGCGTTTCGTGGATATCGATCATCCAATCCCGGAGACTGTTGGCCATACTCAATCTCATACGGACCGAGGGAGATAAAGCCGGAAGTGAGGATGCTCGAGTCTGAACTGAAGATGAACCAGGCTCCTGTGGTGCCCCTGACTCAGACTGTCCCGAAGGCTTACCCTTCTCTCTCTGTATAGGCCTCGGGTTCTTTGGCTTGTGATCGGCCCCATACTCAGGCACACCGGCATCAATGCGGGCCGTGGATCGGGTGAGGGATAATCAAGCTACGAGTATAGATCTTCTGACTGGTAGCCACCTCATCATACAATGCCTGTCCCACATTTACATTCAGGCCAAACGTCAATGCATACAGCATGCCTAGATCACCAATATGAAAATGTGTCAGGTTGTTCTTCGGCAACAACCGGTTCTGAATAAAGCGACACTGGACCTTCCAGTCCTCTGTCCAGGTCGTGGTAACCAATTCTTTCCGGTCTCCCCCGGTCTCAACGTCCAAGCCACATCCGGGCAAACTCGCAATCGCAACTCCTCCAAAGGATCCCGTCCCAAACTCGTCTATGCACAATTTCTTCCTTATAATCCCTTCCCTCAAAGGCCGCTAAGTTGTACTTCGATTAATCACCTCCACCGTAAAGGGAACTTCTACCCTCGAACCATGACCACCTTAGTCCCCAAGTCGGTCTCCGAACGGTTGCAAAAAATTCCCTAACTAGGGAGCTATTGACCGGGGTAGTCAGGATCGTCATTAAGGCTTCCCATTTCCGGACCTTGAGCAACTTAACGAACCCTGGATCGACATCCGCTTCCAAAACAGCCCTCTCAACCAACATGTTCCGTGAGAAGTAATGTTTATTAAAAACCTCATGAGCTCTGGGGTTAATGAATCGACGAGGCAATGGCATGGGAGCGACGGTTTTAGATTTCTTCCTAGGTGGGGCAGTCCTAGGGACAACTGGTTCCTCCTCAAGAGTAACTTCTATGGTGTCCTCCGCCCTAGACGATCCTCCACCTCGGGAAACCCTAGGCATTCGTGCTAATGGCACATCCTCATCTGTTTCAGAATCTGAACTTGGCTCATCTCGCAAGGTTGCCCTAGTTTGGGTAGCTCTAGGGGGTTGCTCCCGAATACTCACACCTCGGTTAGGATCAACCGCGGTAGGGTCAAACTCTTTCCGCTTCTTCCCCGCCTCCCGGGCCACTTCCTTACCATGCCGTTTCACGACTGCTTTCTTATGAACCATATTCAAGCCTAGACTAAGCCAAAACAACCCATTCACAGCAAGTTACCCGTGTAACATCCACAGCGGGATTTCAAACCAACCGAACCACAACCACAATCATCACCAAACAACCCATTCACCATCCATCACACACCATACCACCATAACAGATCAAAAGGAAACACAAAACCAAAAAAAGAAACGAATTAAGAAGGTATTCAAGTGAGCGAGCCGACCCAAAGATCGAACTTGCCAAAACGTGAATTTAAAACCAGAAAAGTTGTTACGAACTTACCAAGTAGGATGAGTAGATGTTGATTGAGGTGAAAATCGGTCCAGACAACCCAAAAATATCACCCAAGATCAAATTTTTCTTCTAAAGAGTCGGACTGCAATGGGGTCTGATTCTCCAAAAATACTGTGTGTTGGAGGATTTGGTTGTGAGAATCAAAGAGAGGGGATGAAAAGCGGCCTGTAGCACTTTGAATCGCTCAAAAAGGTTTAGAATCGACGATTTTAGGGCAAAAGGAGGTAAAGCGACCGTTTTTTTGTGTTTGAAAAAATCTGAAAAGTGAGGGTTCACTCGAAGAAGGAGTATATATAGACAGAGGTTGGACGCTCGTCCAACTCATCAGACGGGCGTCCACTGGGAAATCAGATGAACTGGACGGGCGTCCAGTTTAGTAGACGCTCGTCCGAGATTTTAAATCACATACAGGATTGGAGGGAAATTATCAGACGAGCGTCCAAGCCTAGTGAACGTTCGTCTAAAGTTTGGTCATGCCGGACGGGCGTCCATGCTGATGGACGGACGTCCATGAAGGCTTAAATGCAAAAATCATAAAATTCCATATAACTCAAATTCAAAAGTGCATTTTCTTATCAATATCAAATAAAATTCAAAAGTACACTGATGAAAGATTAAAAACACAAAAAAAAACTTTTTTTAAAAAAAAAAAATGAAAACATAACTAAAACAATGGGTTGCCTCCCACCAAGCGCTTCCGTTTTACGTCGGGGCTCGACGAAAGCAAAACTAACTAAGAAGCCACTAATCTGCGTAGATTTCATCCCAATCCACTAAGCGAATGAGACGTCGAAGCATGTCGATAGCCGGAGGAAAGTCGTACTCATCCTGCAAACACCAATCCTCACCAGCTACCTCAACACCTCTGAAATGCTCGGCCCGCGCGGTAGTGCCAAATCGTCGGATAGGATCATTAAGGATCGTGTAAGGACGTCCTATGGCTTCCCGCAACTCCTCGCCGTGAAATCGCTGCCTCCCGAACAAGGTGGAACAATGATAACGTACGTGATGGTCTTAACCTGAGCGCTAATATCAAAATCCACATGAAGAATTATAGTGCCTCCTGGTCCATCATCTACTGTGATCAGCGGGATCCGACTAATGAGTGGAAACTCCTCAGGGCGAACTCCGTAAAGATCCATAACTAGAAAGCAACTACTGACAGATAGAAACATTAAAGCTTAGTAAAAAACTAACTAAAATAACATACGAAAGCAAAAAGAACCAAGGAAAACTAAAACAAGATTGGATATCTAGGATGCCCCTTAGTGGCGCTTTTTGGTTTATGTCGTTAGCTCGACATTCAATTTAGGTTTAACCCGGGTCGGGCCACTTTGGCTTTTTGCCGGTCCTCCTATCAATAGAATTCTTAACAAAATTATGACTACAGAAACAGCAGTGCGGACTCGGGATTCGACCCACCCATTTTTCCCAGGCCTGCTTGATCTTCTGTCTGACCGGGGCTCTCTTCCGTGCTTTATGCTTCTTCAAATCCACTTCCTTCCAATATTGTTCCATGTCCCAGCTTCCGCCAAAAACTTCAGCTGGTGATTCAGCAGTAGCATCAGAAAATAAGTCTGGGGGGACTTGTCGCAATCATCGACTCCTGACGTGATACAACCAAGCAAATCGAGGAATTTAACTATCTCGGGTGATTCCTTCGGTTGGCCAATGTAGTGTTTGCATCGTTGACCATTGACCTTGAAAGGCTGATCACCAATCCCCCTCAGTTCCAAAACGCCGCTAGGAAAAACAGACAGGACCTCAAATGGACCGGACCAACGCGTCCTTAGCTTTCCCGGGAAAAGATGCACTGGTATTGTATAACAAGCCGGCTCGCCCGCATGAAACTCCCTTTTCTTGATCTTTTTATCATGAAGGAATTTCATCCTTTCCTTGCTTATCCGTGAACTCTCATAAGCTTGGAGTCTGAACTCGTCTAATTCATGTATCTGATGGAGCCTACGTTCTCCACAAGCTTGGGAGTCGAAGTTTAGGAACTTAGTTGCCCAATAAGCTCTATGCTCTAACTCCACTGGCAAATGACAAGGCTTTCCATAAACCATTTGGTATGGTGATGTACCCATAGGATTTTTGTATGCGGTCCGGTAAGCCCACGGACATCATCCAAACCGTACTCCAATCCTTTCGATGGGAGTTGACTCGTTTTCTCGAGGATTTTCTTTATACTCGATTACTACGCTCAACTTGCCCACCGGTCATAGGGTGATATGGTGTGCCACTCTTATGCTTAACACCATACTTAGCTAACAGAGCTATCCAGGGGTTTATTAATGAAGTGCGAACCTTCATCGCCGATCGAGCTCTAGGGCGGCCAAACCTCGTGAAAATGTTCCTCTTCGTAAATTTCATCACCGTTTTATGATCATTCGGTGGAGTTGCGACGCTTCTACCCATTTAGATACGTAGTCTACACGGACTGAATGTATTTATTTCCGCATGAAGATGGAAATGGTCCCATAAAGTCAATGCCCCATACGTCAAACACTTCACACTCCAAAATGGGTTTAAGCGGCATATCATACCGCCTGGTCAAAGTGCCGTTCTTCCGGCACCTATCACAACCTTTGCGTAAAGCTTCGGTATCTTTAAAGATTCCGGGCCGCAAAAACCACATTGAAATATTTTGGCAACGGTTTTCCATGGATTGAAATGGCCACCAGTGGGACCACTATGACATTGCTCAATAATATTCCGTTGCTCGGATTCAGGGACACACCGGCGAAGCAACCCATCCTTGCAGATCTTGAACAGATATGGTTCTTCCCAGACATAGTACTTTAGATCCGAGAAGAACTTCTTCTTCTCCTGGTAAGAGAATTCAGGGTTCAGATAGCCAGAGTGAAGATAATTGACAATCGAAGCATACCAGGGAGGGTCGGGAGTGTGGACTTCCATGTTCATAACGCTCTCGAAGGGGTAATAAAGATCAATGTCCTGGGAGTCTTCCTCAGCTACTGGCAAAACTCTCGAAATATGGTCCGCTACGGTGTTCTCACTACCCCGTATGTCCTTGATGTGAACATCGAATTCTTGTAGTGTAAGAATCCATCTCAGCGGTCTCGGTTTAGCATCCTTCTTGTTCATCAAGTAACGCAAAGCCGCATGATCAGTCCATACAATCACCTTGGCACCAAGCAAATAGCTGCGGAACTTATCCATGGAAAACACAACTGCTAACAGTTCCTTTTCCGTAGTGGTATAGTTTGCTTGGGCTGGATTCAAGGTATGACTTGCGTAGGAAATAGGTTGGAACTTACCATTAATCCTTTGCCCCAATACAGCACCAACAGCGTAATTGGAGGCATCACACATTAGTTCAAATGGCATGTTCCAATCCGGAGAAATCAGGATAGGGGCAGAGGTCAAACGCTGTTTAAGCTCTTTGAAGGCATTTTGACAGTCATTATCGAAATTGAAAGTGATGTCATCTTTCAGTAAAGTTGATAAAGGTTTAGATATTTTTGAAAAATCTTTTATAAATCTCCTATAGAACCCCACATGACCAAGGAAACTTCTTACTTCTTTCGTGTTTCTGGGGTAATAGCTTCTATCTTAGCTCTATCAACCTCTATGCCTTTAGCGGAAATCTTGTGACCTAGAACAATCCCTTCGGTTACCATAAGATGGCACTTCTCCCAGTTGAGAATCAAGTTCTTCTCCACACACCTTTGCAGTACTTTGTCTAGATTTTCAAGACAGTCCGTAAACGATGTGCCAAACACCGAGAAGTCGTCCATGAATACCTCCATGCATTTCTCTATAAGTCCATCAAAGATAGCCAACATACATCTTTGAAATGTAGCTGGTGCATTACAAAGTCCAAAGGGCATTCGCCTATAAGCGAAAGTACCATAGGGGCAGTGAAGGTTGTTTTCTCTTGATCTACTGGGTCAATAGGGATTTGGAAATAACCTGAATAACCGTCCAGAAAACAGTAGAAAGCATGCCCCGCCAAACGTTCCAACATTTGGTCTATGAAGGGGAGAGGGAAATGGTCTTTTAAGGTCACCTCGTTTAGCTTCCTATAGTCTATACAGACTCTGTACCCGGTGACTAATCTGACCGCTACCTCCTCACCTTTGTCATTCTTTTCAATGGTAGTACCTCCCTTTTTAGGTACCACCTGAGTGGGGGACACCCAATCGTTATCAGCTATCGCATAAATGATCCCCATATCCAACAGCTTAATAATCTCCTTCTTCACCACTTCCTGCATGTGTGGGTTTAAACGTCTCTGCGGTTGTCTTATACTCTTTGCACCTTCTTCGGTTCTAATCTTATGCATACAGACGTCTGGAGATATTCCTCTTATATCACCTACCTGCCAACCGAAAGCTTTCTCATTTTTCTTCAGAACGTCAACCAACTCATCTTCTTCTTCTGCTGACAGTGTAGAGGAGATAATCAGAGGTAAGTGCTTACCTTCTCTCAAGAAGATATACTTCAGATGCTGAGGTAGAGGTTTTAGAACAAGGTCCTCAGGAGGTTCCTCTAAACTGGTTTTGGCTTCTCCTCGTTTTAGATCTTCCTCACTGATAGGGTCAAAAACTCTTGCCTCAAGCAAATCGACTTCTTCTGAGGGGGAAAGAGTTCTTTCACAGAGCACTGTGTCCTCTTCAACAAGCTCTTCTCCATAGGCAGCCTCTAGCTCGTCCAGAGTGTAGTCTGTGAAATCGTCTGACGTCTCAATCACAAAACCTGAGGGGTTTTCAGAAGGTGCTCTGAGAGCTTTAACTACACTGTAGCGTACTTCCTCATCCCCAACACGTAAAGTGACAAATCCTGCATCGCAATCTATAGAGGCTCTGGCGGTAGATAGGAAAGGTCGTCCCGGGAGGAGGGGGTATCTTCTTCTTTAGTGTCCAAGACGTACCAATCCACAGAAATGTAAATTTGTCTACTTGGACCGGAAGGTCTCTAAGCACTCCTTCGGCTCTCTTGAAAGATCCGTCTCAAAAAGCCGGATACTTATGGGGGTAGGCTCCAATAGATGGTCAAGGTGTAGTCTCTTGCGGACGATAGAGACATCGGACTAATGGATGCTCCTAAATCACGAGAGAGAGTTTGGGAAACTTAAATCCTTGATCCGCGAGTTAAGACAAACTTTCCCGGATCGCCGCGCTTCTTAGGAATTTCTCCGTCATTGATAGCGGAACATTCCTCTCCCAATTTTTTCTCCATTTCACCCAACTTCTTCTTTGAAGAAACAACATCCTTCACAAACTTGGCGTACTTAGGCATCTCAACCAACACTTCAGATAAAGGCAAATTTACTTGGGTGTTTCTTAGTAGGTTGAGTACCTTCTCGTACTTTTTGTCTTCAGATAATGAAATGTTTTGCTTTCTTGGCGGAAATGGGAGCTTATTCAGTTCTTCTTCGGAAAAGACTCTCCCGGGCGAGGAAGCTCTTATAGCTTTGTCCTCAAGATCCTTCCACCTCACCATCTTTTCTGTCTTTTTACTCGTCAGAGGATCATTCGCCTGAGTGATTTTCTCCGGTTCATCATTTTGGTTTTTAATCACCCGAGATCTCTTTCCTGCTTCAATCTCATTTTCATCTTTCTCTTCATCCAGGTCAGGGGACTGCGATTCTTCCCCTCCTACCGAATCAGGGGTAGGAGGGTTTACTCGTTTCCCTGGTTCTGTCTGTACCCAGGGTGTTGTTGCAATTGTGTACCGGATCTCAGGTTCATAGCATTTGACTCCTCTTGTCCATAGGGAGTAATGGGTGCGAGCTCGGCACAGTGGTTTGTTCCTGCTTCCGCCTGGGCTGCATGCCCACTTTTAGGGTTTTTTTCTGTAAAACTAGGTAGCTGACCATGAGGTCTGGCAGCTAATTTTTCAGCCAGTTGTCCTAACTGTCTCTCTAAGTTCTTCATCGTCCTCTGTTGCTCTTCATACTCTGCCCTTGTAGGGGTAGTACCATAAGTTGAGGAGTCCTGAGTAGGGCGGTTCTGCTGTGAGTTTTGATTAGCGGGCCGGTTGGATTTGTTTTTGGTTGAGAATTTGAACTTTGACTCGAGTTGGGGTTCTGGTAGTAGGCATTGCGAGTGGTATTCTGTCCCGAATTTTGATTGTAGCCCGAATTCTGAGTGCGGTTTTGGTCATAACCTTGATTTTGAACATAGTTTCTATTCTGGTTGTAGTTCTAACCTTGAGAGTTATTCTGGTTTGAAAATCTCTGGTTCTGCGGGCCAGAAGAATTGTTTCTCTCATTTCCACCATTCAAGGGGCATGTTGCAGAAATGTGACCTCTAAGCCCACAGGTATAGCAGTTCACCGAATCATACTGCCTTGTTTGTTGGGCAGCATTGGCTTGAAAGGTGGGGATGGGAGTGTACTGACAATGGTCACTGATGTGACCAGTCTGATAACAGTTATCACAAGAGAATACTTGTGCATTCTTTTGGAGAGAGGGCTGATTTTGATTTTTATTCATGGTCAAAGCAGAAAGTTGAGCCTGCAGGGCTGCAATCATTTGACCATGATTCTGGTGGTTGACTTCCTCGATTTTTGGTGCAGCATGGACCGATGGTGATTGATATGTAGGTGCATAGTTGTACCTAGATATATCTTCAAATAACTCCCACCCTTGCTGTGGGGTTTTCTTCAAGAAGACTCCTCCAGATGAGGAGTTGACCATTCCTTTAGTGGACTCATTCAGACCACTGAAGAAAATATGGACCTTTCTCTGCAAATCCATTCCATGATGGGGGCACTTGTTCAACAAAATTTTGAAACGCTTCCATGCTTCGAAGAAAGATTCATCACTCAGTTGATGAAAATTTGAGATCTCGTTAAGACATTGAGCTGTCTTAGATGGAAGAAAATATTGGGCCAAAAATTGACTTTCGAGCTGGGCCCAAGTTTGGATAGATTCAGAAGGGAGGGATTTAAACCATTCCATTGCTTCTCCACGGAGTGAAAATGGAAATAGTTTCAGCTTAATGATGTCTTGACTGACATCCTTGATGCGAGTAGTATCGCATATACCCAGAAATACATAAAGATGCGTATAGGGGTTCTCGATTGATACCCATAGAAAGTTGATGCATGCGCACCATCCGGATGAGGGCTGGTCTTATCTCAAACGGGGCTGTATCGGTAGGGATAACCACAGCCGAGCGAATGTTCACATCACCGGGAGTGGCATAGTCTGCCAGGGTGCGGTTGGCTTGAGCCATCGAAACAGTAGTTTCTTCCTCAAAGAAAAGGTTGGAGAAGAAATTATCCTCAGAAGAGTTTTCACCCGAACTCTCTTCGACTTCCTCTTCGGGAATCGAAATGGGCTCGGGAACTTTTCGTTTACGGTTTACTCGAACTACGTCTCGTTCAAGCTCAGGTTCAAAAATTAACTGTCCTTGTTTACTTCGTGTTTGCATACGACGAACTAAAACTAAGGAGAAAAAAAAGAAGAAAGGAGTCAGGAAAACAGACGGGCGTCCAAGGTCCTGGACGGGCGTCTGCCTAGAAATTGAGCTAAACGGGCGTCTACAAGTCCAAACGCTCGTCCGGTTAGTCGAAGAACTGGACGGACGTCCAGAGTGGATGGACGCTCGTTCGATTCAGTGACGAATGATCTAAGCTTATGCTAAAAACACATAAAACCGTGCCAGTTCCCCGGCAACGGCGCCAAAAACTTGTGGTGGATTTTTGTAAATGAAACAAAAAGACAAGAAATAAAAATCCGGGTAGTCGCTCCAAGTGCAAAGCTTGTAGTAAAGCGGTTATTCCGGGTCGATCCCACGAGGAACGTAGGGTTTAATGCGTTTTTAAGTTTAAGCTAAACGTGTCACGAATTAACAATTTCGGTTTACCAAATAATGGGGAGAAAGGCAGACGAACAAGGATTCACAATTCAAGAAAGCGCTAAAGGCATCTAATTTCCTACGCATGCAAATCAACTAAAGGCTAAGATTAACCTATACCCAATGCAAATTACTAATTTCTTAGAAAATTTGTCTATCAACTTTTATCAAAGATTGATTCTTCAAGCACGATAGGCATAAATTCTTTCGAATCTATTATCTAGGTTAACAATTCGATAACTTTCGTTTTCAGACAAATTGATTAAACTGATTACTATTGCGGTGATCTAGAATTCATTCAACTATCGTCAAACAAATATCACAGGCTTTATCTATCGATATGAAGCACAAAATAAACGCAATAAAAATCTGACCTTTTATTGATTGCAAAACGCAGAAAATAAGAAAACCAAACACCTCTTGATTTGCTTCACCCGTTCGTCCAACCCAAGAGTTTAGCTACTCATGATAATCTTGAAATCAACAAGTTGTTTTGATTTCATAAAAAAAAACAAAAAGAAAGCACAAACTGCTGCGGGTTTTTTAAGATCAAATTCGACTCTATCAATCTCTATATGTGTATCTCTATGTGTTGTTTGCTAGGTTTTACAATCAGACTATTTATAGAAAACATGAAAAATTAGGGTTGGGGCGCGGCCGATACAGCTAGGGTTTTAAGTCGGTTTTGCTGAACACGGCCTTGGACGCTCGTCTGCCCTTCCGGACGCTCGTCCGGTCTGCTTTGAACTTCGAGTCGGGCCGAGTCTTCTTCGGACGCCCGTTCATCCCGTCCACCCCGCGTCCAAACTTCCCGAATGTAACCTATCCTCCCGGACGCCCGTCCATTTGATCAAACGCCCGTCCATCCGAACGGGCCATGGACGCTCATTCACCGTTTCGTAGTGCGATTTTCTCATCTTTATCTCTTTTTCTTCACTCCACTTGATCATTATCTCTTTCTTAAATCTTTATAGCTCGAGTTCTATCCCTTTTGATCATCATTTGAGCACAATAAACATACCTATAACACATGGAACACACCGCAAACTGTAGTAATATTCAAATACTTATATTTCAACCATAGAATCACATAATTATACCAACTTTGCGATTAAGTCTATGAAAGTATCGTTTGCTCGATATTCTAATAAAAGGACCAATTATTATGCAAATTATACAATATAGAGGGGAAAACATCGTGGAATATCGCCTTATAATTCATAGATTTTCGCCCTTAACATTGTGCTTTCTAGAGATGGATTTCGGAGTTCTACCAGAGGAGTTACCTTTCCTTAGGAGGATCCCACTAATCACTGTAGATGATGGACCGGGAGGGACTATCGTTTTGCACGTAGACTTTGATATTAGTACCCGCGTCAGGACTGTCACCTATGTTCTTATTGTTCCCCGCTGTTCAGGAGGTGGAGATTTCACTACGAGGAGTTGCGAGCGCTCTATGACGTCCATACACAATCCCGAATGATCCGATGCCGACGACATTTAGCGCTAGTGCTTTGCAAGCCGAACATTTTCGAGGTGTTGATGTAGCTGGTGAGGACTGGGTTTGCAGGATGAGTATGACTTCCCTCCGGCGATTGACATGCTCCGCCGTCTTATCTGGGTGATAGATTGGTCGGACATTTACGATGACTAGCGTTGTTAGGTTATTTCGTCGAGCAAACAACGTAAAACAAAAGCGCTTGGTGGGAGGCAACCCACTGTTTTCTGTTGTTTTTACTTATTTTCTAGTAGTTTTATGTACTTCGTTGATTTCCATTTGTATTTTTGAAGTGTTATTTAAGTTTAATGAGAAAGTGCAAGTTTGAATTTAAATTGTATGAAATTTCATAATTTTTGCATTTTTCTGCTTGGACGCCCGTCCGTGTCCGGACGCCCGTCCACCTTGATCAAATATTGAACGAGCGTCCACTATGTCTGGACGCCCGTCTGAAATTCTCCCTCCAATCCTGTATTTAATTTGAGCGTGTGGACGAGCGTCTGATAAACTGGACGCCCGTCCAGTTCATATGTTCTTTGCTCCGGACGCCCGTCCGGTTACTTGGACGCCCGTCCAGCCCCCGCCTATATATACCCCCTCAACCCATAAACACTCACTTTTTTTCAGAATTTCAAACTCGCAAACCCGACTTTTTGCCTCCTCTCAACCTAAATCCTTCGATATTACACCAAATTGGGCGCTCTAAGTTGCTATAGGCCGCTTTAGATCCCCTCTTTTCACTTTTCTAAGCCTTATTCCTCAATCGACAACCGTTTGGACGAATCAGAGACATCTTTGTTCCGACTTTTCCTAAGAAAAATTCGATTTTTGGACTCGAATTTGCACGATTAGGGATCCTTTCTAGCATCCTCCTCGTTCTCTCATCATCATTGGTAAGTTTCTAGTGACTTTTCTGGGATTAATTCACGTTTTTTTGAGTTCGATTTTCGGCTCGACTCTTTTATGTGAATTGCACCTTATTTGTTTTTTTTCTCATTTTGTTTCTTGATTCTTGCTTTGGTTTGTGCTGTGGTGATGTTATGGATGATGAATGGGTTGGTTGTTGATAATGGATGGTTGCGGTTTGTGGTTTGGTTCTTTTGAAATCCCGATTTGGATGTTAAACGGGTACCTTGTTTTGTTTTGGGATTGTTTTGGTTTAGTCTAGGATTGAATCATGGTTCATAAGAAGGCGGTAGTGAAGCGACATGGTAAGGATGTGGCCAGGGAGGCCGGGAAGAAGCGTAAAGAGTTTGATCCCACCTTAGTTGATCCAAACCGAGGTGTTAGCATTCGAGAGCAACCCCATAGGGCCACACAAACTAGGGCAACTTTGAGGGATAAGCCTACTTCGGGATCTGAGATGGACGATGATATACCTTTGATGCGGATGCCTAGGGGTCAGAGAGGTGGAGCATCATCTAGGGTTGAGGAAGCTTTGGATGCTCCTCGGGAAGAGGAACTGGCTGAGCCTAGGGCTGCCCAACCTAGGAAGAAAGCGAAGACCGTAGCCCCATATGCCTATGCCTCGTAGATTCGTGAATCCTAGAGCCCACGACGCTTATACCAAACATTATTTTTCTAGGACTATGTTGATTGAGAGGGCTACATTGGAGGTGAAGGTAGATCCGGGGTTCGTCAAGTTGCTAAAGGACCGGAAATGGGATGCCTTGATGACTATCCCGACTACCCCAGTCAATGGCTCCCTAGTTCGGGAATTTTACGCTAATTGCTCGGAGACCGACTTGGAGACGGGGGTAGTTGTGGTTCGAGGGGTGGAAGTTTCGTTTATGCCGGAGGTGATTAATCAGAAGTACAAGTTGGCGTCTTTTGGGGGTCGGGACTACAAGGAGGAAATTGTTCATAGACAGAGTACGGGGCAGGATCCTTTGGAGGAGTTGAGGTTGAGAGTTTGCCCGGATGTGGCTTGGACGTTGAGACCGGGTGGAGACCGGAAAAAGTTAGTCACCACTACCTGGACGGAGGACTGGAAAGTCCAGTGTAGGTTCATTCAGAGTCGGTTGTTGCCAAAGAACAATCTGACGCATTTTCACATCGGTGACCTCGGCATGCTTTATGCGTTGACATTTGGCCTAAATGTAAATGTGGGACAAGCGTTATACGATGAGGTGGCTATCAATCAGAAGATTTATACACGTAGCTTGATTATCCCGCACCTGCTTCACAGTTTGTGTATTGATGCCGGTGTGCCTGAGTATGGAGCGGATCATAAACCGAAGAACCCGAGGCCTATACAGAGAGAAAGGGGTAAGTCTTCGGGTCATTCTGAGTCGGGGGCACCACAGAGCCTCGGTTCTTCATCGCACCGTCTCGAGCATCCTCACTTCCTACTTTATCTCCCTCAGTCCGGATGAGGTTGAGTATGGCCAACAGTGTACGAAACTGGATGGAGGATATTCGAACTTCTCAGAACAACATCTTGACCATACTCCGGTGCATCAGTGAGGACCGGAAGCCGAGGGACGACAGAGTCTTCGATCCGAGCACCATTGATTATATCTATTCTGATGAGATTGAGCAGGCCATTGCGGATGTTCTGCACGAGTCTGAGTCGTCTTCTGATGAGGAGCAGCCTGACTCTCCCGCGGGTGGAGCACCTCCGGCTGATGATTCTGTGGCACCGGGGCAGCCCTGATTTTATTTGTCCATTTTCGATTTTGATTTGTCCTAGATACAATGACTGTATATTCTTGCCACTTTTGATTACGTGATTCGTTGTCCTTTTCATTTAGCTACTATTTATTCTTTCCGACGGATCATGTAAGCCATAAGGCATCAGTACTTTCATTTCTACTTTGTTTAAACTTGTGGATGTGTTTAATGTTTCATCTTTTGATATTACTCGATTTTGCTATCTCTTTTCATTCTGGTGTGATTCCCCGTTTTCCCCGAGATTTTTCCGTGTTTGTCGAGTAGTGCAAGTATATTTTTAGCAGTTGTGTCGAGCTATATTGTATGGTTCCGAGTTCTAAGTGTCACTACGTAGGCTCCGGCCTGACCGACGATTCGAGTATCTGTTACAATCAGCTAAGTTCTTTATCTTTTCTTTCGTTCTGCACAACATGAGGACATGTTGATCTTTCAGTGTGGGGGAGGGGAATGATTTGATATGTATCTACACATTTGCTTAACTCGTTATGTTTCTATGAAAAATGAGCTAAAAATGAGCTAGAATTTTTGAAAATTCTTCGACATCTTTGTTTTTGTTTTGTCCCGAGTAGGCAATTCAATTCAATGTTCGTTATTTTTATAGTCATCCAAGCTATATATCATATGTTTGATAAGTTAGTTGTTTCACCTGAGATCTATTTTTCACGAGCCATAGTAAGCGATGAGCTAATTTATAAAGTTATACCCCTTTTTGACGAGTGATTTTTGATTTTCTTATAAGTCATGTGCTTAGTGCTACGTACATATCTTGAGATTTATGATAGTTTGTATTTAGATCCGAAGTATGATATACTGTGAATATCTAAGGTTTGAATGTGATGAGTAACACGTAACTTATTGTCAAATGAAAAAGTTGAAAAATATGAAGAATTATTGGGTGTGTCGAAAGCTAGTCGATGATTTGAGTGCGATAGGGTATACCACGTATGTCCTATACCACTATGATGACCAAAAGCTCACGACAGTCAGAAGAAGCTGCCTTATGATTGGAGTAAGGTAGGGTATATCTCGAATATCCTATTCTGCTATGACAGGGCAATAGCTCACTCTGATGTGTGTTTAAAGTGAAGTAATTAAATCAACTTATAAAAGAAGTGGTATGAAATGAATGAAAGACTAAGTTATCGTCTATCTTATCCCCAGTAGAAACTGATAGATATGTCGTAGGATTATCCCCTGAGTATCTCAGAAAGGCCCTAGATATAATCGATCATCCTTTTCGGGATATGTCACGTTTGTAGGGTACATCTTATGAGTGTCATTTATTGCTAGTCTACGAGGGGGTATTAGCTAGTTTTGCTTCGAGTTTCTCAAGTTTGGATTTAGTGGAAGTTTTCTATGGCTTTGCACACACACAATGGTGAACCTCTGATTTATTAGATCTATGCTATATTGTCTTAGATGCTTGTTTTTGTCTCGAGCCCTAATGTTATGAATGCTAGCTTGTGATCTATTTTTGAATGAAAGTTTCTATTTTCAAGTTCATAGCTTGTGATTGGTAAATTCTTAGCCTTTACCTTCATTTAATTGCTCTTGTTGTTATGAATGCTAGCTTTGACATGTTGGTATCCATATCTATGAGTTGCTAATTCCTTACTAGACAAGGTGATGTATTTGTGTCAGTTAATCTCTTATGGTTTCTTGGGAATGATTGTTTATGTTTTCTAGTTTCTCTTGTGTTGAAATTCTTCTTACTTGTATTGTTTGCCTTCTGTATGTTTGCGTAATTAACTTACATATGCATCTATACATCTAGTAGATACCGAATGGAGACACTAGGTGTGAGAAGAGGGTAAGAAGACCGGAAGGTAGAATCGACCATAGCAGAATTCGGTTCCTTATCCGGGGAGTTTTGCATTCAAGTGTTTATCTTGTCAATTCATTAGGTTTAAGGTACTTAGACCAAGGAGGAGACAAAGAGTGGTTTCATTCACTCGTAAGAGGGGAAACCACTTGTTTAGGAATGCACCATTCACACATTAGGACACCATTGGAAGGTGGTAGGTAGATCATTTCCAAGGAATCGAGGGGAGATAAATTGAACAAAGAATCATCTTGGCTAGGTTCATTTATCATTAGAACAATCTTTGTAGTTAAGTATTATTTCTTAATCAAACTTGCAACTCGGATCAAGATAATAATAACTAATTGGTGTTTGACCTCACATCCTTGTGGGATACGACCTTGACCACCGTACTAGACTACAATTGACTAGGTACACTGCCGGTGAGATTGAAACCCTAGGAAAGTTGCATCAATAGACCTCTTCATCCAAATCACCATGTAAAAAAGTTGTGTTGACATCAAGTTGATGTAAATGCCATCGCTTCATTGCTGCTAAACTCATGAATAGCCTAATAGTGGACATTTTTGCTACAGGTGAGAAGGTTTCCATGAAATCAATGCCTTCAGTATGTGTATAACATTTTGCAACAAGTCTTGCTTTATATTTCTCAATTGAACCATCTGATTTCCTTTTTATCTTAAAAACCCATTTGCAACCTATAGGTATCTTCCCTTTAGGCAAGGGGACTAATGACCAAGTATTAGTAGCATGTAAGGCATTTAACTCACAATTAATTGCCTGTGCCATTCTACAGATGTAGCAGCTTCTTTGTATGTATCTGGTTCCTTGTCCTTGTCCATTTGTGTAGTATAGGACTTGTATGTGTCTGAAATGTGGTTGTAAGAAACCATATTTTGGATCAAGTGAGTAGTAGATTGATTATCGGCCAAATTATGTTGATAATCTTTCAGGTAAGCAGGAGCACTTCTGCTTCTTGATGATCTTCTAACTCCTTCACCAGGATGGTTGTTATGTTGATGAGGTTTTTATGGAGGATCCTGGATATCATCATGACTGCCTTGTTGTGCATGTTGAAATGTGTGTCCTTCTTCATTAATATCTACATATAAGTCTGGACATGATGCAGTGGGAACAACCATACTTGGATCTGTGGATGAGGATTGAGCAAAGGAGAATTCAAACTCATGAAATTTCACATCTCTAGAGATGAGTATCTGTTTGGTATCCACATCAAGTACTATATATCCTTTGGTATGTGCAGAATTTCCCAAATAGACACATTTCCTACTCCTTGCTTCAAACTTGCCCCTGCCTTGCACATTAGTACTATCAATGACTAAACAACCAAAAACTCTCAAAGCATTATAAGAAGGTGAAGTGTCATAAAAAAACAAAATATGGAGATGTATTATGCAATAAGAGTGTAGTAGTGATGTTTATCAAATATGATGAATGTTGAAGGCAAAAACCCCAATATATCATTGGAATATTGGCAAGGAATCTAAGAGCCCTAGAAGAGCAATGAGGTGTTGATGATTTCTTTCAACAACCCTATTTTGCTGAGGGGTGTGTACACATGAGGTCTTATGATAGATGCCCTTTTCAGCATACTATTGTGTAAGTTGGAATTCAAGACCATTGTCAGTCTTGATAGTCCTGCCGTGTCTATGACACTATTTATGAATCCATTCACAAAAGATTCTGAGTATAGACCGAGTTTCTGCTTTTGTTTTCATCAAAAATACCCATAAGAATCTTCTATAATCATCCATAATAGACAAAAAAATAAAATTCATCATTATGTGTGCAGTGTCTATTAGGACCCCAGATATTAACATGAATTAAGTCAAAAACAGCATGACTAACAGAAACACTAGTAGGAAAACTGATTTTTCTTTGTTTGGCTAAAGGACAGATATGACATTCATTGTCTAAAGGTAAAACAACATCAGGAACATCTAATTGTTTTACAGTTTTTAGTCTTTGAATAGATAAATGGCCTAACCTATAAATCCATAACAAGGAATCAAACATGGCATGACAGATAAAAAAAAGTATCAGTACCAACATTTGGTTTTGCTTGCAGAATGTATAAACCATTGATTAAACTAGCTGAACCAATCATCTACTGTGTGAGTGTATCCTGCACCACATAGCCATTATCATTAAACAACAAAGAATAAGGAGTACCTCAATCAACTTCCTGACAGATAACAATTATATGAAAAGGCAGGAACACAAAGTACATTTTTCAAAGCTATGTCATTATTAATAATGACTTCACCAACATGAGAAACAATGGCCTTAGCTCCATTAGGTAGATTAACATGCAAATTAAGAACAGACACATGTTTACTCATTAAATCGATCTTTGGAAACCGCATGGTCGTAGTACACCGAATCAACAATCCAAGTGGAAGGGTTGCCTTATGAGTTATCATTCAAAACCTGAACATTAGCTGTCATGACAATGCTAAATTGAGACTGTGGCACAACAGGATCTGCATCTTGTATCTTTACATGCCTCAGCATATTCATGATATGATCATATTGGAATATAGTCATAGTGTCTGACCTTGAAGGCTCATGTACAGGCACTTGAATTGATCTTCACCCAGAAATTGTCCTGCATATTGAAAAAACTCTGGATCAAATCCATATTCCATCCCCACATTATTAGCCATGATAGATCATCTACCCCTGCCTCTAGAACCATTTGGTACCCATATTTCTTGTAGCATCTTTCCACAGTATGACCTTCTTTTCCACAATAACTACACTGTAACTTTTTGCCATTTGCCTAGTAATTTCTCTTATTTCCCCTTCCCATGCCTCTGTCAACTGCATTATTAGATTGTGCTATGTACTGACCAGTTCTTGAATAATCTTGGCTAGACCTTGGCATATTGGCAATCACATTCAATGCCCTATTCTCTCCTGTTCCAACAGAGTAGGTAATCTGTGTTTCATGTTGAATGGCCATTGAAAAAGCAGTTGCAACATCAGAAAGAGGTTTGGACATAAGGATTTGTGACTTCACATTACTATAGCTATCATTCAGGCATTTGACATAATTATTTTCATTATAGCCCCTATAAATATCCAACGCATGACAAGTACATGGAGGGATAGGTCTAATCACCAAGAAATGATCTCATAGTGCCTTCAGTTTTGTAAAATACTCTGTAACGGTTAAGGCACCTTGTTTGGTGTTGTAAATCTCTTCTTTGAGATTTGAAAGTCTGTAAACACTATCTGGTCCAAATCTTTTGTTCAAATCATCCCAAACCTCTTTAGCGGTTTGTAACCAAAACACACTTTGATAAATTGCAGAATCAACCGAATTCAGAATCCAAGTAATTACTATATCATTACATTGGCACCATGCCTCAAAATTCTCATCATTTTCAAGTGGTTTAGTTAACGTACCATAAACAAATTTGACTTTCTCCTTTGTAGAAAGAACCATTCCAATAGAACGCTTCCATTAATGATAATTTTGAGATCCTTTCAAGACTGGTTGTACTAACATCATAGAAGTGTTCTCTACTGGATGGATGTATTAAAGATCTTTAACACCTTGTGTTTCCATGATGAAGCCAAGAACCAATCGGGGAGTAACAAATAAAAAACCAAGAAGGGAAGCAAAACAGAGTAAAAACACAGGAAAACTAGAAATCAGAAGCGTATGTAAGGCTCCGATACCATGTTGAAAACAATGATAACACTGTAAAATTAAATCAATAAACCAATACATCGAACTAGAAATAAGAAGAAATAAATTTCTTCATATCAAACACAAACCAGAATATTGGCGGGGAAATTAAATTTGAAAACAGAAAGAAGAAACTTTATGATTCATAAATGTAAACGAAGATCTAGGAAATTTTGAAGTGCTGGTGAACTTATATAGAGTGTACACTAGCTTAATTGCTCAATAACAAACTTCTTAACAGATTCCTAACTAATTAACCATCACTCTAGCTAAGGTATTCGATGTAATGTCCACTTATGCAATCAATCTTCACTTCTGCTTCTTCTTATATCTTTAACAGATTCAGCTCCAAGTGTTGCTCTCGTTGCTACCATGGATTCTTCTACTCAAGCTCTGGAGGTGATCATAGTCACAGGTGATGTTTTACAGTCAACACATGTGACGAAAATTGCCGAAAAATCGAATTCACAGGTTATAATGCCGAAAAAGTCATCAATAAGATTGAGTGGATGTAACAGTTCTGGCTATGAAGAATGTATGGAAGTGGTGGTGCTCGAAGGTGAAATTGGTGGTTCTCAAGAGAAAGATGAAGATCTTCAAGAGCAACATGGGGGGTGTTTGGTGTTTTTTTGTTTATGAGCTGAGCCTGAAGAGACTGCTTGCGTAGCCTTTGTAAGGGATCAAGCCATGCGTAGTTCTGGGAATGAAGTCCCACATTTTGTGATGAAGGTGATGTGGGTATTTATAGAGGTCATTCGCAAGCCAACTGACGTGAGAGGACTGCTGGCAAGTCGGTGGGCTGAGAGCCTAGCGGCCTGCTGAGAGCCTTGGCGGACTCGCTGAGGGACTTGCGGCCTCGATATGGGTCTTGCGGTTTGAGAGACTTGGCTTGTCTTATCTTTAGGTTGGCGGCTCTGGTCTCCAGTGGATCTAATGTCCTCAGGTTCATGGGCCGGCCCTCTGGCCTGATAGCATCGCATAGGACCTAAGGCTTGGAGCGGGTCTGACGCCTTGTGAGTTCACTGATTGTGGTGGCTGATGGGTGTCAAATTGTAGTGTATTTCTTATATGAGATTACCTCCTTTTACGAGTTATTCATGGTTATTTTGGGCTATTATGGGTAGGATATGAACGATATTCAATTATATGCATGTTTCGAGATTAAAGACGTTTTCGTCCTAAAAACTCATGTTTTATGTGGATTTCGTTACGTTCTGTCAATGTATATTATGCCTTGGTGTTCGGGTCTTTGTTTACAGGATTAGATTGATGTATAAGATTGAGAATAAGGAACAGAGTCTCAGAAAGAACGAGATTTGGGGCCAAGGAGGAGAAAAGAGTGAAGAATCATTGATGAAATCAACCGGTCACTTCGGGGGCATTTTGGTCACACTTGGAGACACTTTCAGGAAGGGTTGTCTTGATGAAAGTTGTAGAGGATTGAATCAGCTTTCCAATTCATTTTGAATCATCTCATTTGGAGCCCATAAGTGAAGTTATGATGAAAATACTGAAGCTTGGTGAAAACTGGCGTTTGGACAGGTCAAACTGGCGTTCACATGATACTGAAAGTTGGGTTTTCAGGAAAACTAGCGTCCAAATCACCTCAAACGCACGTTTGGATGGGTTCGGCCCGACTCGTATAAGGCAAACTGGCGTTTGGCCCCGACAGCATCAGATTCCCCGTCCCTGTCCATTAATCTTTATTTTAACCCATCTTGGAGGCATTTCTGGTCAAGTCGTCTTCATGAAAGTTGTAAGTAATTGAACGAGCTTTCCAACGCATCTTGAATCGTTCAAATCGGAGCTCTACACAGGAAGTTATCGCTGATTTACTGAAGACGGGTCAAGTTAGGCCAAACTAGCGTTTGCCAAGATCCAAACGGGCGTTTGTGACCGACAGGAGCAGATTTTCGACCTACATTATAAATACGCAGCTCATTCAGCCCCTATTTGATCCTGGACGACTTTGGGCATCTTAGGGGCGATTTTAGGGCGGTTTTTGAGTAGTTTAAACACCCTTTGATCCCCATATTCCATAGATTAATTCCATTGATTCTACATACTTTTTATTAGATTAAATTTGTGTTTCAACACCAAAGATTCGACTTTTAGCGCAGTACCTTTACTCAATATTCAAGGATTGATTTTTATGATGATTATGCTTTCGTTTATTATTGTTCTTAGTATAATTTCCTTTAATTACTTCGTTGTTAGTATGATTATGAGTAGCTAAAGTAGTTGTGTAGCCGAATTATGTGAAAACGGGTGAAAATCCCAAAGGGGGATGAGATGGGAGTTGTGTAGCGCTTAATTAAACGTTTGTATGATGAATTCATGTTCTAAAACTTGTTTTGATTGTTTTAATAGCTTTGAATGAGATTGACAACCTTGTTCACTGTTACACACATATCGAGCTTATATATGTATTTTGCGGCGAGGTGTGGGATACGGGTATTAGAATCACTAGACATAGCCTCGATTGTTAGATTGACAACCTAGCTAGATGTTAGGACTGTGCCTATGTGAGGTTCTTATCAGGTTCCCGAGCGGCTCATTATTCTGGTCAACCATGTTAGGCGAGTTAGCTTTCTAAAGGGAGGGTTAATAAGCCTAGTATAGGGGGTTAAGCGAGAGTTGTTCAGACCTTAACGCAGGAATAAGGAGTTGACACCCGTGGATGTCATATAAACTGAATTGGATAGGTAGGTCGGTTAAGACACACTCCTCGTCAAGTCTTTCCTGTGGGGTAAAAGTAACATGTTGGATCGTAGTTCGGCTATGCCTTTTAATCACCTAGATAAATCCGTTAGAATAATCTTTATTTTCTGCATTAGCTATAATACTTTTCACCTAATATTGACCTGAACCAAGTTTAGACGTCAACTTTGGTACTTCACTATTATTCCCTGTGGATTCGACCTTGAAACCACTATACTACCGTTGACCCGATACTCTGTCGGTTAAGGTTAGCGGTTAAGTATTTTGCTATCAGTGGCAGGTCGCTTAATCCACTATTTTGGGGGTTGGATGGACCTGAGTAAGGATCCATGGGCTAAATTATGATTTAGGCATATCAATTGGTAAATCTTTATGTTTTGAACCTATTGGGTTAACATATAGGGGAAGCGACGACCTTAGCAGCTAATTCCTCCCTTACAATGGTAGAAAAGATGAATATGATTGTTGTTTCAACATATTACAGAGTTTTGGAAGCTTAAAAAAAAGCGACAAGATGATTTCTTTAGAAGTTTCAAAGGAAGATATGCAAAATAATGACGCTGGGGTATTGCAGACCAAGTCAAATTTTCTATGTGTAAATGATTTGGAAAAGAAAGGCCCAACTACTTCTACTGATGTTGCAATTTATAAAGGTAAACATTCTTGAGATGGCTCTAATACTACCACCTCTGTTGTTGATGCTTATACTTCTGTTATTGCCTCATTAAATGCTGCTCCTACTGGAACTATCTAGACTGATTAATTTTCTCAGGTTCAATATCAGGAACCTCCAAGTGATTCAGCAGGGTCTGAACCATTAATCCTAAGGGCAAGACCTTGGATTTCCTTTTCCCTTCTTTATCTTCCTTGGCTACCTTCTTCATGTAATGAATGAAGTAACCAGCCCAGTCAAATCTCATGCTCCTGCAAATAATCATCATCAACTCTATCTTAGGTCCAGATAGAGTGTCCATACTTCCAACCAGTCCAAGTATGTTCTTTGCAATGAGTTTGCTCAGCAGGTTGTACTCAAATCCAATGTGTTTCACATTGATGCCTGGAATGGATTTGGTGGCTGCATTTGTTTTGATTTGATCAACAAAAGCCATCTTGGATAGTCCCATTGCTTCAGGATTTACTGGACCATCCACTACTTCCTCAAATCCAAACACTTCCCTCAGTAGACTAGGGGAAACTTCAATCTCCTCGCATTCACGCTTGTCTTGAATGCTTCGCTTCCTTCTTCCACAACCATGTTCTTCCGTAAATCAATAACATTTGTGTATGATATTGTTTCCAATCTGATATTGAGTATGTTTTCCAAGCCTGCAAACCTCCTTATTTTTCGACCAATATTGATGGCCAATTCTGTTTTGTTTGCATCAACAACAAAGCCTCTAACACTTTGGCTTGATTCAATCTGGACATCAATCTTTTCGGCCATTGTTATGAGAAAAATGAGATGAAGAAGATGGATTGTAAATCTGTGTTCACACAGTGTAAATACAGAGATATAGCAGATTTTGTAAGTAGTGAAAATCTGCTGAGAGTAGGTCTGTATATATGGACAAACGGTAGTTGTAACTGTCAGTGCACGTACATTGATGTTAACCACGATCAATCTGAGTAAATGCTGTCTTGACACGTGGCCCATAACTCCTCCATAACGTTTGTAACCGTTGGATCGTGTTAACTATGATAGTAAAGGGTAGGATAAATATCCCGCCAACATGCTTTTTGACTTTAGTAAAGTTTGACTGAATAACGTTCCATTCAGCAGGGTTGTCCTCAGCAGGGTTGGTTCAGCAGTCTGCTGATAAAGGTGCTTCAGCAGCCTGCTGACAAAGTGACTCTGCTGATTCTTGATTTCTTCTAGTTTTGTTCAATTGATAATACAAGATGAAGTTTAATACCAATGACTAATCTGTCAAGTGAGCTCACCCAACATGACAAAGACCAATCCCCTTGGCAACCTCATTTGATCAATTGTCCAAACATAAGTACATGGAATTGTTGATACCAATGACTAGTCTGCTAAGTGAGCTCACCCAACATAGCAAAGACTAATCCCCTTGGTGAATTCCAGTACATTGCTGAATATCAGTCAACTTTTATAAGTCCAAGTTCAGTCATTAATTTGGCAAATCTCTCAATGTCAAGTGGTTTAGTGAAAATATCAGCAAGTTGATTTTCAGTAGGGATATATAGAACCACCACATCTTTCTTTTCAACATGATCTCTTATAAAATGATGTCTCACATCAATGTGCTTGGTTCTTGAGTGCAAAACAGATTTTCTTGTGATTGCAATTGCACTTGTGTTGTCACACATGATTGGAATTTCCTTTTCTTCAATTCCATAATCCCTTAACTGTTGTCTTAGCCATAGTACTTGTGCACAACAACTTCCAGCAGCTATATATTCAGCTTCAGCAGTCGAAGTTGATATTGAATTATGTTTCTTGCTGAACCAGGAGACCAGTCTACTTCCCATTAACTGACAAGTTCCTGTAGTGCTTTTCCTATCAATTTTGCATCCAGCATAATCAGAATCTGAGTAGGATATAACTTTGAAGCTTCCATCCTTGGAATACCATATCCCTACTCCCAAAGTCTCCTTTAAATACTTAAGAACTCTCTTGATCGCACCTAAATGACTTTCTTTAGGTTTAGATTGAAATCTTGCACAAACACCTACAAAGAAAGGATATATCGAGTCTGTTGGCGATGGGTAAAGTACAACGGATCGCCTATCATCCTTCTGTATAAAGTCTGATCAACATCTTTGCCTTCTTTATCTTCATCTAATCTGATGTTTGTACTCATTGGAGTTGATATCTTAGTGCTGTTTTCCATACCAAAATTCTTTAGCAACTCCTTGGTATACTTGGTTTGATGAATGAAGATTCCAACTTTCATCTGTTTAACTTGCATCCCAAAAAGTAGTTCATCTCTCCCATCATACTCATTTGGAATTTACTCTTCATTAGATTTGCAAACTTTTCACAAAGTAAATCATTTTCAGAACCAAATATTATGTCATCCACATAAATCTGTACCAGCAGGGTGCTGTTCCCTTCACTGATTCTCGAAAAGTGTCTTGTCAATGGTGCCTTTTGTAAAACCATTGTCCACCAAGAATTGAGATAGAGTCTCATACCATGCTCTTGGTGCTTGTTTCAATCCATAAAGTGCTTTGTTGAGTCTATACACTTTATCTTCTTGATCTTTAACTTCAAATCCAGGAGGTTGCTGTACATACACTTCCTCTTCTAGAATGCCATTCAGAAATGCACTTTTGACATCCATTTGATATACTTTAAAGTTCTTATATGCAGCATGTGCTAAGAATAATCTGATAGCTTCCAATCTTGCAACAGGTGCATAAGTTTCATCAAAATCTATTCCTTCTGCTTGAGAGTAGCCTTTTGCAACTAGTCTGGCCTTATTTCTCACGATGGTACCAAATTCATCAAGTTTATTTCTGTATACCCACTTAGTACCAATGATATTTGCATGACATGGCCTTTCAACTAGTGTCCAAACTTGATTTCTTTCAAATTCATTCAATTCTTCTTGCATAGCAATTATCCAATCTGGATTTGAAATTGCTTCTTCAACAACTTTAGGTTCCACTTGAGATAGAAAACAAGTAAACATAGCTTTCAGTTGTATTCTAGTCCTTACACCTTGCTGTACATTGCCAATAACTTGTTCAGCAGGGTGATTCCTTAACCATTGAGGATTCTGGTTAGTTTGATTATCAGGAACCTCATCTTTAGTGGGGTCTGCTGTGGCTTCTTCAACAACAGGGGGTTCAGCAGATCCTTGAATAGCTTCAGTTGTTGCATCAGTAATGTCACCAGCAGGGTGTTCAACAGGGGCAGAATCAGAAACTTTCAAGTCATTGAATCTTTCCAAAACTTCAACACAATCTGGATCAGTGACTTGTTGATTCTCAGCAGGTTCACAATCTTCATCTTCCATACCAGTGAACTTAGGTTCATCAAACACAACATGGATTGTTTCTTCATGTTTCAGTGACCTCTTGTTCAGTACCCGAATGCCTTGGCTGACTGAAGAATATCCCAAGAAAATCCCTTCATCTGACTTTGGTTGGAATGTTTTCAGATGAACCTTGTGATTTAGGATAAAACACTTGCTTCCAAATGGGTGGAAATAGGATATGTTTGGTTTCCTTCCATTCCAAATCTCATAAGGTGTCTTCGAGCCTTCTTGTTCACCGATGTTGTTTTGTGTATAGCATGCCGTATTGATTGCTTCACCCAATATCTTTCGGTAGCAATGCTTCACATATCATTGTCCTTCCCGCTTCCTTTAAAGTCATGTTTCTCCTTTCAAAGAACCCCATTTTGCCGAGGTGTACCAAGCAGCGAGCAAGTTGATGCGGACACCATTCTGTTCACAGTATTCTCTTATAACTTTGTTGAGAAATTCAGTACCCTGATCTGATCTTATTTTTATTACTGTTAAAATTTTCTCATTTTGTAATCTCTTTAAGAGATTAGGCATGCTTTTGAGTGTTTCACTTTTCTTGTTCATAAATATCACCCAAGTGTACCTAGAATAATCATCCACAACCACTAAAGTGTATTTCTTTCCAGTTACACTTGTTGGAGTTATTGGTCCAAAAATATCCATATGCATAAGCTCCAACACTCTATTAGTTGATTGTTTTGTTTTTGACTTGAAGCTTGACTTTATCTGTTTACCCTGCTGACATGCATCACATATAGCATCCTTCTTGAATGTGATCTCGGGTAAACCAATCACCGCCTTCTTCTTCACCAACCGATTGATATCATCAAAGTTTAAATGATTCAACTTCTTGTGCCATAACCAATTGAGTTCGGACTTGGTATGTACAATCGAGCGAGGTTTCGGAACTGCAAGAGACCAATCCACAACATACATGTTTTGTTGTCTTCTACCAAAGCAAGTACAACTTGATCACCTCTTTCACTAATGACAATACGAGTTGTTTTTGTCAAAAGTGACCTTGTATCCCATGTCACAGAATTGTCCAGTGCTCAGCAAGTTGTAGTCCAGTCCTTCCACATATGCAACATTCTTGATTGTAAGTCCATTTCTTACAAGTGTGCCATATCCTCTTGTGTATCCAGGTGTATTCTTGTTGCCAAAATTCACCCTTGGACCATCTTTTGCCACAAAGTTTGATAAAAAGTGCTTATTCTTTGTCATATGTCTGTAACACCCACTGTCAAAGTACCAGACACCCTACAAAACAAAGTTAATACATTTTAGGTACCCAAACTTGTTTGGGTCCATAGTGGTCAGTAGTAAGCATGACTTTTGGTAAGTTTCCATAAGGTCTTCTCCTAAAAGTGTCATACTTTGGTTCATACACGTATTCCACACATCCATAAGTTCTAACAGTTGGTTGTGTAGGATTCACATATGTTTTCTGGCCTTTTGGTTTATAATGCTGTTTGAAGTGACTTTTGATGTTAGAAGCATTAGTATAACCATTTGTTTGCTGTCTGTTAGGAACAGCCATGTAGTATGAAGTCTGCTGAGGTCCCTGTTGAGGCCTTTTATAAGTCCTCTGCTGAGTCATTTGCTGATTCCATTGCTTAGGTTTTACCCTAGCAGCATGGTTATACTGGCTGTTTCTATCAGCAGGTGCTGGAATATTCCAATCATCATCAGCAGGGAATAGTCTACCTTTCCCCTGAGATAAGTATCTCTTGAATGATTAACATTCTTAGATTTAGAATTCTTATCCTTGGAATATTTCGACCTTTACCTTTTTGTGGTCCAAATAGACTTGGTAGCGGTCCGCTATCGCAGGTCTAAGGTCCGGCGGTCCTATTTTTAGATTTGTTCTTTCCGTTAGGAGATGTTGACTTCTTTGACTTCGATTTTGCTTCCTTGAAGTATTCTCGGCGAGTTTCTTGCTTCAAAGACCTTACTTGGAGTTGGATCTTGTCTTTGGTACAAACTTAGGACCAATTCGGTGCTAGGTTCGGTAACCTTCTTTGGATCCACTCTTTTTGGATTGTTGAGTTCCAAATCCAAGCCCTGTTTTATCACCATAAGGCTTTCCATATTTGTATGCAGTAGTGGAGCAAGATGTTTCAGCAGATTCAGGGGCTGCTGGATGATCAGCAGGCTTACATTGATTCTGTCCAATATCTTTTTCCTTACCTTTGAGAACTCTTAATTCAGCTTTCAATCTTCCAACTTCTAATTCAAGAGCTTCTTTTTCAGCCTTCACAATCTCATAACCAAATTGTATTATCCTCAGTTGATTAAGGATGGCATCCAAAGTCTCATTATTGTCAGAATTTCTAGGATTTGAACCACAAGTTGATTCACAATCACTTCTAGCAGGAGTATTGATGGATACGATATTGTATACCTCCTCGGTTTCATCCATATTGGCCATCAAAGCATAATCTTCCATATCGGCAACCGGTCTTTGTGTCATCGATTCATTTCCTTTTTCGTATTCCACTTCATACCCCGATTCATCTTCGGCAACCATAGCCTTCTTGCCATGTCTTCTTTGTTGACTCTTGGTCTTCGCAGGTCGGACAATCGTGTCTAAAGTGTCCGGGCTTCTTGCAATTGAAGCAAAGATAATCAGGTTCCTTACTTTGTTTTAACTCAGGACAGTCAGGTTTGAAGTGTCCTGGTTTCTTGCAATGAAAGCACAGATAGTCATTGTCTTTCTTTGATTCTTCTTTCTTTCTTTTAGTAGGCCTTTTTGTGAAGTTCCTTGCAGGGGCCTTTCCTGTCTTCATCATCCTGATTTTCTTGCTCAGGAGGGCAATCTGCTCCTGCATCTCATCCAGCAGATCATCTTGTCCTCCAGATGTTTCTTCTTGATGTGAAGCAGCCAATGCAGTGGTCTTTGGCTCTTCTTTTTCAGTTTCAGGTACAAGCTTTTTGCTAAATTCATAAGCCTTGAGATCTGAAAACAACTTGAAGGTATCTTCTTCATGCAACTTTCTCATTTCTTCTATTGCAGTCACCTTCATTTTCTAAACATCTTTTGCAGGTAGAGCCTCCAAGATTTTGGTGTTTATTTCTTCTTTTGAATAACTTACACTCAAAGGGGTAAGTTCATCCAGGATTGCATTAAATCTTGATTCCATTTGCTCAATGGTTTCATTTGGCGATCTTGAACTTTTGAAACCTCTTTTTGACCACACTGATTTTATTCTTCTTTATTGCATCAGTGTCTTCACAGATCAGTTGCATCTTGTCCCAAAGTTCCTTTGCAGATTTGCAATCTTTAACCTTCATGTACATATTGCTATCCAAGGTTCTATAAATGATGTCAATAGCAATATTGTTGAGGTTTGCTCTTTTTCTGTCTTCTGCATTCCATTCTCATTTTGGTTTAGGAATGTACTCAGTTGTGTCACCCACTGTTATTGCCTTGGTAGTCTCCAGCGGTCCATCAGTTAGTACATCCATCATCTCATCATGAGTTGCAGCAAGGTAAGCCTGCATTCGACGTTTATACTCATCAAATCTATCCAGAGAACACATCAGCATAGTTCTAGCATACTGAGTGTTATCCATGATGCAAGTCTTTGAAAATCAGTAACTTGAAAGAAAGTTTCAAAGAATTTTCACAAGCACAACAAGTAGGATTTCTTCGAACAGAAGCACTGCTCTGATACCAATTGTTGGTCCCTTGAAAAGGCTTTGGTTAAGTTTAGAGGGGGTGAATAAACTTAACACTTAAAACTTTTGGAGTTAACAAATTCGCAACTTCGCCAGTCACGATACTTCGAGTCTCGTCGATACCTCGCAGCTCGCCGATATACGAGTCTCACTCGATAGTTGAGTTTGCTGAATTTGTGCGGTGGAATTATATCAAAATTAAGCCTTAATACTTGTTGTTGAATATGATACTAAGTATTGGATACTCAGTAGTGCAAGTGTGTGATTTCAGTTGCTAGATTCAGTAGGTTGATGTGTAAAGTAAACTAAGTGCAGAAAGTAAATGCTGAAAGTAAGTAGGCAGATTTTATAGTGGTTCCAGGTGGTGTAATCCTGTCAGTCCACTCTTCTCATGTGATGTTGGAGGAAATTCACTAGAGATCTTTGATGTAGCTTTTACAAAGATTCCTAAGGTTGCTTGTCCTTCACCAATAACTATGGCTTCACAAACTGAAAACTGGGAACAGGTAGGATTGCTGCTCCCGAGTCTTCCACCGGTCCTTGAAGGGTAGATTGCCTCTTCACCACTCCACCACAAACAACGAGTCTTTCACACAACCGTGCTTCAGCTGTCTTCGGCGGGTTCTTTATAAAATAAAGATTGAATCAAATAAATGATTCAGTTGCAGCAGCTTGATTAGGATGATATAATCAGCAGCTTGCAGTCTTCAAGTGTGTATACTTGATGTGGCTTGAATGCAGAATACACTTGAAGAATCTTTCTGGATCAGTAGCTTTAAGTTCAGTAAGTTCAGTAGGGTGTTTTTCAGCTCAGAATTGTCTCTTAAATTTTTCTCTTAAAGTTCATCAATCATCATCTTTTTCTGAGTTGAAGGTCCTCTATATATAGGTAAGAATGCATGTGACTTGTATTTGAAATTCAAATGTAACCGTTCCTTGTTTTTGTCCCATCTGATTTGCTTTCTGTCACTATTCATAGGATCGACACTCGTCGAATTCCTTTTGACGGTGCGGTCCGTCCATCCTTTGACTTATAACCATTGGATAAAAATCAATCATCCCAACGTTCTTTCAATCTCGGCCTTTGATTTGTTTGATAAGTCGAGGTAGTTGGCTGTCCTTATCCATGTAATCTTCCAATATAATCTTGAATTACTCGAGGTATATTATCGGCGGGTTCATCGATCTGTGTAATACCTATCGATCCGTCGAACCGCAATTTGCCGTGTATAAAATACAATGCAAATTGACTTCTTTTATCTAACTTTTAGCCGTGAAGTTAGATTACACCTTTTTAAGTATAACCAAGTTCCAAACATCATCCAACTTATGGAACTTAGACCTTCTACACAAGGTATATGTAATCGCTTTAGGTCATCATAGACTTGCCTAAATTCGATTCCATATCCTTGACTTAAATTACTAAGTTTGATCCCTTAGCCTTCAGAATCGAGTTTGAGCCCTCGGCCTTTCGGTCTTCGGCGGGTTCCGGACTAGTCTACCGACCTATCTACCCTATCGATATGGATCGGTCTGGCGATATGAATCGGCGGCCCTTTCTGATGCATGTTTGATCAAACCTATTCATAAATCAAACTCTAATAAACCTATACATTTGATCTAGACATCTTTTTGCCTTTGCACTATAACAGCTAGGTCCAACAATTACTTTATTTTAAAACTCGAGATAGACTTGGTTAATTATTCGAGTAGCTTGACTCGAGTTCAAACTCAAAAAAATCCAAATCGAGTCAAACTCTCTTGTGAGTCGAGTACGAGTAGCTCACGAGTGGCCTGGCTCACTTACAACCCTAATTCATATGTCACTTCATCATCAAATATCATAACATCGTCAAATGTCACTGCACCGTCACATGTCACATCATCTTCACATTTCATTGCATCGTGATGGTCACTGCATCCCGATGGTCACTGCATTATGATGGTCAATGCATCGGGGTGGTTAGTGCATCACGGTGGTCACTGCATCCCGATGGTCACTGGATCGTGGGGGTCACTACATCACGGTGGTCACTGATGTCGGTCAAGTTATAAAAATAACTCGATACCTAAATAACACACTAGCAAGAGAACTAGGTTCAATCGTAGTATAGTTAGATAGAGTCGAGGTCGATCCCACGAGAGACTCGGCTTAAACGAAATATGACTTATTTAAACTAAAAAGCAAATAAAAGGCGGTCTACGACCAACAAATAACGCGAAATAAAATTGACACAATAGAAACACAAAACCAACAAAGGACACAACGACACTAAGACACTTGTTTTTATAAGTTTTATAAATAATTGACAAACGGTATTGATAACGCTAGTAGTAATTACTCCCCCATGCTATGTAGATTGACGACGAGACAAAACAAGACATTTAAGATTAATTATTCTGACTACGGGAGTCATCCCCTAAAATAGATCTAGCTCCGGTTAGGCCATCTAGATCATCGTGTCTCCATTACGTGACTTCACATTTTTAGTCTCCATCTCATATAACTTCTGACACAATTACGAAACTAGGGATGCCGGTATAAACCGTAACCTCATCTAAGCAACATTCCTATGATTAGGCGTACTTCTTAGACACCGATTCAATCTCTGTCCTAAATAACAATCACTTTTTAGGTCTCATGTTAAATTACGATGACAAATAATTAAGTTGATCAAGTTTAATTACTCGTTTGAATTACAAAGCAGAGAACCGACGTAGTCGAAGCCGTTCACGGACAAATCAAGAACATCACGGATCTTGCTACCAACGAGACATAAGCTCGCGCCAACAAGCTCGGATCGAACCGTTTGCTCGTGAAACGTCTTTTACGTCTCAGATCTACATAAACATGGGTTCGATAATTAACTACATCACGAAATCAATACACAAAAAGACTACTCCATAATGAAATAAATTAGATCTACGAATAAAGATTGCATAATTGAGTAGACATTACCCTCGAAGACGAGCGTGATTCCCACTCCTCGATACGATCTCTAACCGGAGATTCTAACGACTCCGTAATGAAAGAACATAAAATAAAATAAAGAAAACAACGAACTATATTGAAAATATTGTATTTCTATGGTGTACATATGGCGTGTAGTATGCCTCTTTATTTATAGGTGTTCAAGCTAAATAAGAGATATACTTCAAAATGTCAAACAAATAAGAGATAACTCCCGGCCGATCGCAAAATAATAAGGTGCGCCCCCAAAATGGCGTGTGGAAGTTGGCGCCACCTTTTGATTGGTTGCCGGCTTTTGTCATGCTTATCCGATCTTTATCTTCAATGCATCTTGATTTTCTTGGATTTATCTTGTGATTAAATTCTCCTTTTTGTATTTATCCTCCATAATTATCCAAATTACGCAAAATAATATTTATCCCAAAATAAATCATATTTAAATAATAACGGATAAATATAATAAAAACGGATAAATACCAAATTATATCTTATTAATAGATAAATACCGAGTTATATGGATAAATACCAATTTATATTTTATTAATCACATAACATTAAATAATAACTATAAACGTGTGATTTATCATAAAATATATATTATTCGTCCCGATTTAAGGTCTACGTTGATGACTTTTACGGGTATAATTTGACCGTCATCAACTACCCCCCTTAGACTTTGATCGTCCCGAACAAAGCATCAATAAGTCATTCCCCAAGACACATTTTCCATGGTCAAATCATACCTATACAAGAAACTCGAGTCAACTCATACCACTTATGCTCATAAGGTACCCATTATTCACTACTCGTCATGAATCGAAGTGATGTGTGCATGTGCATTTGGTTTTATATATTCGTGGCAAGATTAAAGTTTATGCTAACTTCGAAGTCTTAACCTACCAACATCAGCATTCCCACTTCTTAAGCCTCGCAATGGTTAAAGACATGGTGCAATAAGCAAGAGCGTCATCCATAAGGTTTTTGGACTTGGAGACCGAGAAAATTACTCAAGCCTCTTAAAAATTTGAATATTCTTTTCATATCTTCATATTTTTCAAATACTATCAATCTCAAGGAAGAAAACTTTTTAGAGCATCCCCCTATCTTAGATCATGCATAGCATCGAATATTACCACAAGCGCGGGGCTACTTTGGTAATGTTACTACAAGCCCGAGTGTTTGACTCATTGTCAAAACACGGATAATTCTCAAGCTTATTACTCCGCTTAGATGGCTAGAAGATAAGAATACATCGAGCGGATAAATACCGACTCTAGGTACGCATAACCAATCATCTACGCAATGTACACATAACTCTTGATTTATTATGATTTGTGCGGTATTCGTCGATTCAAATTGAGTAAGCAAATAATAAATAACTACTTGCAATAGTTGGCATGAATATCCTTAAATTTACATTCATATAAGTATAAAATGATCATGTAATCATGCAACTTGGTTCCTTCCCTATTAATTCTATGTATAAGAACTCACAATTCTAAGGGTACGAGATAATTAATTTGGCATTTGTTCAAAAATTTACAATTTTCACCGTTTCATGTAATTTTTCAATTATAGTATCATGGCTAAGTCTCCTACCCCCACTTAAACTTGGCATTGTCCCCAATGACAAAGAAAAATGAGAATTTAAGAAAAAGACTTAGCTCGGAAACGGCTCTCAAGCGGATGCGAGAATGTAGTTGTAGAACAAGCATGTCGTGGAGAAGCAATCGAAAACTGTTTAAGCAAACCAAACGAAACTCCACGAAACCGTTAATAGCATGTCAATGGAAGTTATAAAATAATGTGGCGATAATCGGATATAGAATATCCAAAAACAATTTAAGCCTCTTTATTTCATACAACCAACGACATGGAAAACCAAAGAGTTAAAACTATAAAACTCACATGTCGGCTATCAAGGAAAAAACCTCGTTTATTCCGAACTTAGAATCGGAACTTGGCGAGATGAAAAAAACCTTAGCGATCGCATGCTACTTTATTCAAACAAAACAAAAACAAAAGATAGTTTTTCGAAATAGTTACGAGTTTATAGTCGCCGGCTCGACTTAACTCAACGATGGTTTAAGTATAGGTGGGATCTTCAAGAGTGAAGACTTCCTCCTCCTTTCCTTGACCAAGACCAACATAATGTTTCACACGGTGTCCATTAACCACAAAGGTGGATTGGTCTTTAAGGTTCAATAATTCGACGGCTCCGAAGGGAAAACCTTACTCACTCTATAAGGGCCATACCATCGTGATTTTAACTTGCCGGAAAGAGTCTCAAACGCGAATTGTAAAGAAGAACCGGATCGCCTTCCTTAAAGGTGCGGTCCAATATCTTTTTATCATGAAATTTCTTCGTGCGCTCCTTAAAGATTTTTGCATTCTCATAAGCTTCCGGACGAAACTCCTCTAGGCGAGTCAACTCTAACGACCTTCTTTCTCCAAATTAAACTCTCATCAAAATTCGGCATACGCGTAGCCCACATGGCACGGTGTTCAAGTTCAACCGGTAGATGACATGCTTTTCCAAAAACAATCTTATAAGGAGACATACCAATGGCCGTCTTATAAGCGATCCTGTAAGCCCATAAAGCATCATCTAATCGCAATGACCAATCCTTTACGGTCGTATTCACTTTTTTTCTCCAAAATGCGCTTTATTTCTCGATTTGTAACCTCAACTTGTCCACTTGTTTGAGGGTGATAAGTATAGCTAACTTGTGTCTAACCCCGTACTTAATCATCAACTTTTCAAACGGCCTATTACGAAATGGCTTCCATTATCACTTATAATGGCACGAGGGGTTCCAAACCGCGTAAAATATTTTTCTTTAAGAACTTTAGTACAACCTTGGCATCGTTGGTAGGCGAAGCAATGGCCTCAACCCATTTGGACACGTAGTCGGCGCAACTAAGATATAGCGGTTGGACAAAGACGAAGTAAAGGGTCCCACAAAATCAATACCCCAAACATCAAAGAGTTCCACCTCTAGGATATTCTTCGGTGGCATTTCATTTCTTCTCGAGATATTTCCCGTCATCGGCAAGAATGACAAGATCTAGCATATTGATGCGCATCTTTGAACAAGGTCGGCCGGTAAAAACCACATTGGAGAACTTTCGCGGCGAGTCTTGTCTCCTCCATAATGTCCTCCGGCCTCGTAAGCGTGGCAATGTCTAAGGATATCATATATTTCTTCTTCCGGCACGCACCTCCTAAAGACATTGTCGGATCCTAGTTTAAACAAATAGGGCTCTTCCCAATAATAGTGCCTAAGATCCTTGAAGAATTTCTTTCTTTCTTGGGGGTTGAGATTTGGTGGTAAGTATTTCGCGGACGGATAATTCACAAAGTCTTTAAACCATGGTTGTTTCTTCTCCCTAACAACCTCGATACGCGAAGATCTTCGGCGCAATCATCCTTTCCATGTATGGCCGTGATGGAGAATAGTTGTTCATCGGGAAATGTTTCTCCAATCTCGGTTATTGGCTCATTATCCTCTTTTGTAAACGGGAAAGATGATGCGCAACCAAATTTTCGGATCCTTTCTTATCACGGATTTCTACATCAAATTCTTGCAATAGTAGAATCCATCTTAATAACCTTGGCTTGGAATCTTGTTTGGCTAAAAGATACTTCAAAGCCGCATGGTCGATCCAAACAATGACTTTAGATCCTACTAGATAGGATCTAAATTTGTCAAAAGCAAAGATAACGACCGAAGCTCTTTCTCGGTAGTTGCATAGTTCCTTTGAGCGGCGTTTAAAGTTCGGCGGCATAGTAGATGGGCCTAAAGATCTTGTCTTTCCTTTGTCCTAAGGCGGCACCTACGGTTTGTATCGCTTGCATCGCACATTAACTCAAAAGGTAGATTCCAATCAGGCGCAATCAAAACGGGTGCAGTAATAAGCATGTTCTTTAACTTATTGAAAGCTCTCATGCACTCGTTAGTAAACACAAATGGCACATCCTTGGCCAATAACTCAGTAAGAGGTCGAGAGATTAAGGAAAAATCCTTCACAAACCGACGATAGAATCCTGCGTGGCCAAGAAAACCTCGCAATGTCTTAAGATTGGTTGGTGGAGGTAGTTTTTCAATCACCTCTACTTTTGCTCTATCCACCTCTATACCGTTCTTTGAAATACGGTGGCCAAGTACTATACCTTCAGTAACCATTGGATGACATTTCTCCCGGTTAAGCACCAGATTCGTCTCCTCGCATCTCTTCAACACTCTTGCTAGATGCGTGAGACATGAATCGAAATCAT
Source organism: Gentiana straminea (assembly GCA_036785695.1). Taxonomy (NCBI): domain Eukaryota; kingdom Viridiplantae; phylum Streptophyta; class Magnoliopsida; order Gentianales; family Gentianaceae; genus Gentiana; species Gentiana straminea. The sequence continues at coordinate 4,129,762 of JAVUPR010000483.1, read as the reverse complement.
CTCCAAATACGGAGAAATCGTCCATAAAGATCTCAAGGAAATCTTCAACCATATCAGCAAATAGAGAAATCATGCATCTTTGAAACGTTGCTGGTGCGTTGCACAAACCAAAGGGCATTCTATTGTAAGCGAAGGTTCCATATGGACATGTAAAGGTGGTCTTCTCACGATCCTCGGGTGAGATATGAATTTGATAGTATCTGAGTAACCGTCAAGAAAGCAATAAAACGCATGTCCACTCGGTCTCTCAGCATTTGATCAATGAAGGGAAGAGGGAAGTGATCCTTACGAGTTGCATCATTCAGTTTCCTAAAGTCAATGCATACTCTATGACCAGTAATGAGTCTAACAGGAATTAACTCGTTTAACTCATTGGCTTGCCTTTGTAAAACCTCCCTTCTTTGGAACTACGTGGATCGGGCTAACCCATTCACTATCAGAGATAGGGAAGATGATCCCCATTTCTAACATCTTAATAATTTCATCCCTAACCACGTCCTTCAATTGTGGAGTCAACCTTCTTTGGGGTTGTACAACCGCTTTCTTTGAAGGATCGACGGAGATTTTATGCATGCAAACACTCGGACTAATGCCTTTGATGTCAGCTATAGTCCATCCAAATGCTCCGCGATATTCTCTCAACACTCTCATCGACTTTTCTTCTTGTATTTCACTCAAGGCGAGAAGAAATTATAAGCGGCAAGGTCTCGTCTTGAAGGAATACATACTTCAAATGTGCGGGCGAGAGGCTTCAATGTCGGATTGGTAGGTGGTTCTTCTAACGAGGTCTTTAACTTTTGACTGTCGACTTAAGTTCAAAGTACTTATGCCATGTTGGTCTGTGATAGTACTTCTCAACCTCGGTAGATTTCATCTCTTCAACATGTATAGGTGTACCTCTACTACATCCCGGCCATACCACTTTCTCTTCCTCACTCCTTTCATATGGCACTTCATCCTCTAACTCTAGGGTAGCCTCGAGGAAATCCTTAATATCCTCATCTTGTTGGAAGTCATTGACAAGTTTGTCAACGAATCCAACATGAAACATGCATCCTCTTCATCATCGGGTGTCTTCGTAGTGTCAAGCACGTTGAATGCTATTTGATCTCCATTTACTCTTAACACCGGCTCTCCTTTGTAAACATCGATAAGCGTCCTACTAGTGGCCATAAAAGGTCTTCCTAAGATTAAGGGCACTTCGTAGTTAGCTTCCATATCCGACACAACAAAGTCGACGGGGAACACAAATTTCTCAACTCTTACGAGCACATCTTCAACCACTCCACAAGGTTCCTTAAGCGAACGATCGGCTAATTGCAAAGTAATTGAAGTCTTTTTAAGGTCCTTCATGCCCGGCTTTTGGAAAATGGATAGAGGCATCGATTCACGCTCGCTCTAGATCACACAAGGCTTTATTCAAACATACGTTACCTATGGTGCAGGGGATGAGAAAACTTCCCGGATCCTTGCACTTAGCGGGTAACTTATGTTGAAGAATGGCTGAGCACTCCTCATTTAGGCAAATGGTCTCTAAATCTAAGAGTTTCCTCTTAGTAGAGACAGCTTCTTTCAAGAACTTTGTGTACTCAGGCATCTCGGCCAGTGCTTCAACTAGAGGTATATTGATGTGTAGCTTTCTAAAAATATCAATGAACTTCTTATACCTCTTGTTATCAACCTTAGGCTTAGGTTTGGGTGGAGGATAAGGTAGGGTTGAAGGATCGACATCAGTGAAAATAGGGTACTTATTATTATAAAGCTCAACTCTAGGGCCAGCAGGTTCCTTATAGGTTTCTTGCTCAGGCAAGGTTCCAGAAGTGTTTGCTTCCTTGCTTGGCTCACCACCCTTACTTTCTACGGATTTCTCTTTCTCTTTCAAAGATGGTGGAGTTACTTCTTTCCCACTTCTAGTCATGATCGCATTCAAATCCTTAGGGTTCTTGTCGGTATTGCTTGGCAATCCTCCGGGAGGTCTAGTTGAGACTTGCTCGGCTAATTGTCCTATTTGGTGAGTGAGATTTTGGACTATGGCTTCTTGGTTGGTTACCTTAGCATCGGTCTTCGACAATATTGGCTAAAGTTAGTGGCTAAATCAGCCATTGATTTTGAAAGTTGTCCCGTATTGTCGATAACGACATTACTCGGTTTTTCTATCGCGACTTCCCAACCAAAAGTTTTAGTTTGCTGTGGTACATAAGTGGTAGGCGGTTTAGGCCTTTCTCCTGCATTAATGTCGCTATATCGGAATCCAGGATGGTTATGATTAGGCTTGTACCCTCCCCCGATATAATTGGCTTCTTCCGTACCAGCATTCTCACTTTGAGGTGTCACCTCAATTCCAGTCCCTTTCTCACTCTTGCCATCCTCTCTTGCATTCCATCTACCTTCTTGTTGATTACAGACAGTTGTTCTAAGATTTTGGTAGATGCACTATCATCAAATATGTCAGCGGCCATCTTCACAGTAGCTATGTCATTGCCTCCCCATTGACTATTCATTGCTATTTGCTCCATCTTTCCTTGTGCCTCCTCAGGAGATAAAAGAACAAACGCTCCATTGCTAGAGGCGTCTACTCTAATTTTCTCAGTCTCTCTCAATCCATGGTAAAAGGTTTGCATTAAAAGCCAAAGAGAGATATCATGATGAGGACACTTTCTCATAGCTTCCTTAAAACGCTCCCAAGCTTGATCAAAACTCTCCCCGGGTTGTTGCTTAAATCCTAAGATGTCTTGGCGTAACTTAAAAGTTTTCCTAAAGGAAAATACTTATTCATGAATTTTTGCAACAATTGTTCCCAAGTAGTTATAGATCCGGCCTCTGAGAGAGAAGCCATTGCTTAGCTTTATCTTTCGAGTGAAAGGGAAAAGCTTAAGACGAATGTTACCCTCCGGGATTAATTACGGTTTCACAGTGCTAACGATTTCCAAGAAATTTGTCACGTGAACACCAGGATCCTCGTTTTGGATTCCATGAAAAGTGGAATAGTTGGTCACCATTTGGATTACATTAGGCCTAGGGTGATAGACTTCCGCAGCATCTTGCGGTGCTACGATAGCGGGGATGAATTGCTCGATAGTGGTGGTGTTGCATAACTTTGCAAAGTGCGCCTCGCTCCTTGAACTAGGGCTTGGTTTCCATTATTAGCATTAAGATTGTTCGCATTATTAGCATTATTGATAACGGGATTAAGAACGATTAGGTACCTGGTTTGGATTGACGGGGATGTCTTCCATTTCTTTTCGATTCGAAATGCTCGGAATGATCGGTTGTATGTCCTTCTTCCGATTCGTGCTCGCTTTCCTCAAGATTTGGATCCTCTTCTCCTTGCTTAGCCGGTTCTCTAGCTAACTTCTGTTTCGCCTTGCAAATTTCTCTATTTCGGGATTATAAGGCTCAAGTGGTTCCTTCGATTTCCGAGTAGCGTACTATAAAATAAAAAAAACAATAAAACAATTAAAAACTCTAAAGGCTAGGCCTTTAATTAGACTAAATAATAAAAACGAAATTAATACGGACTCTATTCACAATATTTACGAATTTACTTTTAATAAAATAAGCTATATTTGATTTAATGACACGAGTCCCCGGCAACGGCGCCAAAAACTTGATGTCGGTCAAGTTATAAAAATAACTCGATACCTAAATAACACACTAGCAAGAGAACTAGGTTCAATCGTAGTATAGTTAGATAGAGTCGAGGTCGATCCCACGAGAGACTCGGCTTAAACGAAATATGACTTATTTAAACTAAAAAGCAAATAAAAGGCGGTCTACGACCAACAAATAACGCGAAAATAAAATTGACACAATAGAAACACAAAACCAACAAAGGACACAACGACACTAAGACACTTGTTTTTATAAGTTTTATAAATAATTGACAAACGGTATTGATAACGCTAGTAGTAATTACTCCCCCATGCTATGTAGATTGACGACGAGACAAAACAAGACATTTAAGATTAATTATTCTGACTACGGGAGTCATCCCCTAAAATAGATCTAGCTCCGGTTAGGCCATCTAGATCATCGTGTCTCCATTACGTGACTTCACATTTTTAGTCTCCATCTCATATAACTTCTGACACAATTACGAAACTAGGGATGCCGGTATAAACCGTAACCTCATCTAAGCAACATTCCTATGATTAGGCGTACTTCTTAGACACCGATTCAATCTCTGTCCTAAATAACAATCACTTTTTAGGTCTCGTATGTTAAATTACGATGACAAATAATTAAGTTGATCAAGTTTAATTACTCGTTTGAATTACAAAGCGAGAGAACCGACGTAGTCGAAGCCGTTCACGGACAAATCAAGAACATCACGAGATCTTGCTACCAACGAGACATAAGCTCGCGCAACAAGCTCGGATCTCCGAACAGTTTGCTCGTGAAACGTCTTTTACGTCTCAGATCTACATAAACATGGGTTCGATAATTAACTACATCACGAAATCAATACACAAAAAGACTACTCCATAATGAAATAAATTAGATCTACGAATAAAGATTGCATAATTGAGTAGACATTACCCTCGAAGACGAGCGTGATTCCCACTCCTCGATACGATCTCTAACCGGAGATTCTAACGACTCCGTAATGAAAGAACATAAAATAAAATAAAGAAAACAACGAACTATATTGAAAATATTGTATTTCTATGGTGTACATATGGCGTGTAGTATGCCTCTTTATTTATAGGTGTTCAAGCTAAATAAGAGATATACTTCAAAATGTCAAACAAATAAGAGATAACTCCCGGCCGATCGCAAAATAATAAGGTGCGCCCCCTAAATGGCGTGTGGAAGTTGGCGCCACCTTTTGATTGGTTGCCGGCTTTTGTCATGCTTATCCGATCTTTATCTTCAATGCATCTTGATTTTCTTGGATTTATCTTGTGATTAAATTCTCCTTTTTGTATTTATCCTCCATAATTATCCAAATTACGCAAAATAATATTTATCCCAAAATAAATCATATTTAAATAATAACGGATAAATATAATAAAAACGGATAAATACCAAATTATATCTTATTAATAGATAAATACCGAGTTATATGGATAAATACCAATTTATATTTTATTAATCACATAACATTAAATAATAACTATAAACGTGTGATTTATCATAAAATATATATTATTCGTCCCGATTTAAGGTCTACGTTGATGACTTTTACGGGTATAATTTGACCGTCATCATCATAAAGCCCCTATAAGAACTACGACCGGCTTGATTCCAATTACATTAGATTGGATACGTAGGTAGCTTGGGAATAATCCAAGTTCAGTCATAATATATCAAACACAACCCCCGTTTCTGGTGTTGATCGGTGATTGGAGGAACTACCCCTAGATCCGTTAATCCAAATACATTTGTTGGTGAAATCCGACATCATCATTGGCGTTAGAATGAGGGTCTTCTACTGGTAGTTTCGACAGAAATCGTCACCGTAGTCATCATGCCGCCAAAAAATACGGGCAAAAAGACACAAGATGCAACCACCCAAGGTGGTGTGTCAAACCTGGTAAAAAAAAGGCCGGAGGACAAAACGATGGGGGAGAAAGGAAAGCCACGGTGGCACAACTCACGCGGGTGGAGCCTCTCCTAGATCCGGCACAGCAGGCTCTAGTAGAAGCCCTATTAGGTCTTAATACAATGGCTTTCAAAGCCATCATCGGGAACGCATTCAAAGTGCTAGGGGAAGAGACTATAGACGAAGCAATAAGGAAAACCCTTTGAGGGAGGACCACAATAAAAATTTTGATCCCTCCAAAGAGGATCACGCTGAAACTTTGTCCTCCAATTCCAATCTGGGGAGAAAAGAGGTCAGAGACCAAGCCCGAGAGGCGGCTCGGGCAGAGTTGGACGCCACACTAGGTAAAACTATTTTTTCCTTTGAATCCCCCTTTACCGAGCATGTGGAGAACTTTCTCCGGCCCCAGGGTTTAAAATGCCCAAAATGGACTCATATGATGGATCGAAGGACCTTAATGATCATATGCACAAATATTTGACGCATATGACTTTGTACAATGCTGCCAACCCGATGAAGTGTAAAGCATTCCCAGCTCTGCTCACCGGTCACGCTCGGGAGTGGTTTAGGAAACTACCTCCCAAGTCCATAAATGACTTCGCCACTCTGCCGAGAAAATTTATGCACGCATTCATCACAGCTCGACCGTTCCAGAGGAACGCCACACACTTGCTCATACTAAAGCAAAAACAAGATGAAAGTGTGCTACAATATTTGAAAAGATTCAGCGAGGAATCACAACAGGTCCAGGGGGCCGATGAACACTTAATAGTCACCTCTTTCATAGAAGGATTGCGTGACGGTCGGCAATATGCCAAGCTAAACAGCAAACCCCCACTCACTATGGAAGATTGTGTGGACACAGTCTTCAAGCACTGCCAAGGAGAGGAAGCCAATAGGCTAAAGAGAGAGCAGGACATGGGGGAAACCAAGAAGGCGGTCGGAACGACAGCCCGACAGAGAGCGTAAACAGGTCTGGGACAGAATGACCACCCCGAATACGGACAGGCTTTGTAAAAAGGGTGCTCTACAAGACAGAGACTTGATACCGTTAAACAGATCACGTGAACAGGTGCTCGCCCTAATGGAAGGAAAGGGGATAGCGTGAACACCACCCCCTCTGAAAAGGCCCAATAGAGAAAAGGGACCAAACAAAGTTTTGCAAATATCATAAAGATATAGGGCATAACTTAGAGAGTGTTAGGCACTGACCAGAGACATAGATGTTGGGGCTCTGGAAGGAAAGATAGATGAGGCGATAGACTGCTCATGGAACCCTAACCCGAGAGGTCGAAGGGAGTATAAGAGGCGCACTTACTATCAGGGAAATGATGGCCGAGCGGACCACAAAAAAAGGCGAGATCCTTCTCCTGATCCCGAGGGACAGATGGACAACAAACCCATTAACACCATCCATACAATCTCAGGTGGTCCGGCAGGCTCCTGACCGTCCGGAGAAAGCAGTAATAGCAAGACGCAGAAGCCCGAGACAGGCAAAAAGCAAAAGTTATCTGGAGAGGTAGTGTACGGACCAATGGACTCCCTCCCCTTGTCCCTAACAATGAGGGACTAGTAATTGACCTGGTGATTAATAGACATATGGTAAAACGGGTCTGTGAGGACACGGGGAGCACGGTAAACGTTTTGTACCTATCTGTCTGTCAGGCCATTAAAATTCAAGATTCCGAGCTAGCCCCAGTTTCATCTCTATTGTTCGGGTTCGCATGCCCCCCGGTCCACCCGTGTAGGGATGATCAAATTACCTACAACTTTCAGGCAGGGACCGAGGAGCAGGACTCTTATAGCCGACTATGTAGTTGTTCGATCGGCCTCAGCATACAACGTTATACTAGAAAGGCCCGCCCTCATAGATCTTGGAGCGGTTATGTCTCCTGCTCATTTGAGCCTGAAGTTCCCTACCGTAGAGGGAGCAGCAGAAATCAAAGGAGACATGGAAACGGCAAGGAGTTGTTATACAACAACCATTAACCAAAAAATGATGGTACAGCAAGTCCTCATTGAAGAGTTGGTCCCAGAAGAAGATGACAGATGGTTGACAGAAGATGAAGTGAAACAAGAAAAACTATAGGAGAAGCATGACAGTCAGACGGTCGGAGTCGGCTCATGGATTCCGGAGCCTCATAGACAGAGTCTACTCAGCTTATTGAAGGAGTTCAGGGATGTCTTCGCGTGGAGTACCGCCGACATGCCTGGTCTATCTCCCGACCTAGCGTTGCACAGGTTGAACACCGGTCCTGAAAGAAGGCTTATTCGGCAGAAAGACACTTTGCCCAAGAAAGGATGGAAGCAATATAGAAAAAGGTAACCAAACTGCTGCAAGAAAATATAGTAAGGGAGGTAGTATACCCCGAGTGGCGGTACCCCCATGTAGGTTAAGAAACCAGACGGATCATGGAACATGTGCATAGATTTTACCGATCTTAACAAGGCGTGCCCGAAGGACTGTTACCCGCTCCTAAAGATCGACAGATTAGTGGATTCGACGGTCGGGTTCGAGGTCTTTGTGTTCCTGGATGCGTACAAAGGATACCATCAGATTGCTATGGCCTTAGAGGACATGGAGAAGACAACATTTGTCATTGAGAGAGGAACTTACTGCTATATCACCATGCCATTCGGACTGAAGAATGCAAGGGCTACCTATCAGAGAACGGTCAACTGAATATTTGAGAGACAGATAGGACGGTGCATGGAAGTGTATGTTGATGATTTACTGATCAAGAGCAGGTCTCTCAACCAATATATTAAGGATGTTCGAGAGGTATTAGAAGTGCTCAGAGAGACATAAATGAGGCTTAACCCCAATAAGTGCATGTTTGGGGTCAGAATTAGGGAAGTTTTTAGGATATATGATATCCAAAGAAGGCATACGGGCAAATCCAGACAAGGTTCAAGCCATACAAAGCATGGCACCGCCCAAAAGTATCAAAGACGTACAAAGGTTGACGGGGCGTATGGCTACCCTAAACCGGTTCCTCTCACGGTTGGCACAGCGTGCTCTACCGTTCTTTAAAATCCTGAGGCAAGCAAACCCCTTTGACTGGAATGAAAAATGTCAGAAGGCATTTGAGGAGTTGAAGATCTATCTGACCACCTTGCCTGTCCTTACCGCTCCAAAGACTTGGGAAACGTTGTATTTGTACCTGTCGGCATGCCAGGAAGCACTGAGCGCTGTCTTGGCAAGTGATCAAGACAAGGTCCAGATGCCAATCTTCTATGTTAGCAAGGCCCACCGAGGTCCGGAAGTGAGATACACAAATGCGGAAAAATTAGCACTAATATTGATTCATGCGTCAAGAAAACTGAAGCCATACTTCCATGCACACCCTATAATGGTCATGACCGACCAACCGCTCCGGTAGATTTTGGACAGACCCGAAACAGCAGGAAGATTAACTAAGTGGGTGGTCGAGTTGGCTGCCTATGACTTGGAATTTCGACCAAGGATCTCCATTAAGGCCCAACCCCAGGCCGGCTTCATAGCTGAAGGAATGGCCATTACTCTCGACCTGGATCAGTCTCCTGAATGGTCGAAACAGTAGAAGTTGTTTGTGGACGGAGCGTCCAACAAAGAATGAGCAGGGGCAGGTCTTCTGCTCTGTAGCCCAAAAGGAGAGGAATTCCCTTATGTGCAACGCTTTATGTTCAAAGCAACAAATAATGAAGCAAAATATGAGGCACTAATTACGGGGCTCAGGCCAAAATTAGGGGTAAGGACATTACAAGTGTTCAGTTATTCGCTGTTAATAGTGAACCATGTGAAAGGAGAATATGAAGCCAAAGAAGAAACTATGAAGAAATATCTCTCCATAGCACGAGCTTTGATTATAGAATTTGAAGATGTCCAGCTGGGTCAGATCCCCAGGTCTAAGAATGCACGAGCTGATGTGCTTTCTAAGTTGGCTTCAAATTTTCTCTCTGACAGAAAGGTCTTGATCGAGCAGATTGCAGAAAAAATCTATGAGTAGAAAGAGGCCTAACTGATTACTCATCAGGCCACCTGGATGGACCTAATAGTGGACTTCCTGAGGAGTGGCGTAGTCCCGGCCGACAGAACCCACGCTCGGAAAATAAGGCTCCAAGCGAGCAGGACTCATTGTTTAATGATATATTTTACCGGAAGTCTTTTATCGCACCTTGGTTGCGTTGTGCTACTAAGGAAGAAAGGAATTATCATCTTCGTGAAATCCATTTAGGGATTTGCGGAAGCCATCTGGGAGCTAGAGCATTGGCTCGGAAGTGCAGACTCTTTGGATATTATTGGCCGAGCATGCAGGTAGATGCAAAGGAGTTGGTATTGACTTGCAAGACATGCCAGGTCCATGACAACCTCACCCATCAACCTCACAACAATTGGTCCCCATAATATCCCCTTGGCCCTTCGACCAGTGGGGAGTTGACATGGTCGGCCCACTACCCAGAGCACCGGGTAGCTTACAGTTTCGGTGGTAGCCATAGACTATTTCACCATGTGGGTAGGGGCAGAGCCACTGACCACAATAACAGGGAAATCCATCAAAAAATTCTTGTGGAAGACCATAGTATGTTGGTATGGAATACCGAAAAGCGTCATATCTAACAATGGTACACAATTTGAAGATAGAGTGGTCCGAGAGTGGTGCGTTGAACTCGGAATTACTCAGAATTTTACTTCTATAGGCTACCCACAGGCCAATGGCCAAGTAGAGTAGGCAAACAGACAGATCAAAACTGGCCTGAAGAAACGACTTGAAGAAGAGGACGGAAATTGGGTAGAACAGCTGCCCAACGTACTGTGGGCATATAGAACCACGCCCATCTCCACCACTTGAGAGACCCCATTTTCATTGGCTTACGGATGCGAAGCAGTCATCCCGGCGGAGATAGGCTTGCCTTTGCCCCGAGCAGAGCTTTATAACCAGAGAGAACAGAAGACAGAGCTAAGGCATCTGAAAGTTGATCTGGAGGAGAATCGTGACATAGCATTCACTAGGATGGCAAAGTACAAGCAAAAGATGTCACAGTACTATAATGCCAGGGTTGGAGACTCATACTTCAAATTGGGAGACTTGGTCCTCCGAAAGAATGAGGTTAGAAGGCAGGAACCTCAGGGTAAATTGAAACCAAATTGGGAGGGTCCCTATAGAATCATTAAGGTGCACGGCAAGTGAGCATATCAGCTGGCCAACGCTCAAGGAAAGAGCATTCCACGAAGCTGGAATGCGGTCAACCTACGGCGATTCTATGCCTGAGACAGGTTCTAGGATATTTGTTATTTTTAATTATTACTTACTTTATGAAGTTCTGCGTAATAAGTTGCCTTTGCAACCGTTTATTTTCTCAATAAAATTTGCATTTTCCAATGCTGCTTGCATGCATATACAATTTTTTCTAAGGGTTGCAGAGCCGGCCATGAACCTATAAGCTCAGTAAATACAAACAAATAATAAACAATTGCAGGATAGACTACCCGTATGAGCACACAGGAATTGAGCGCCAAATAATTCAAACTGCAGAGCAGAATTAGCTCAGAGACTGAACGCCAAATAATTCAAACTACAGAGCAAAATAAGCTCAGAGACTGAGCGAAAAATAATTCACAACTACAAAGCAAACTAATGAGCTGGCAGACCGAGCACTAATCAAAATGCAGAGCAGTCAAAATTAATTAAAGTTTGTGAAAAACGAACTAAAAAATCTTTCAGTAGTTAGCATAAATGATAACCGTGCTGACTATCTCCAGAAAGTAGGTAACATGTACACTAGGATCTTCGTTCATTATTCCGTGAAAAGTAGTGTAGTTAGTCATCGTTTGTATCATATTTGGTTTAGGGTGAAATACCTCGAGCCGCATCCTCCGGCTAAACAATTGCTGGCATGAATTGCTCAATCGTAGGCATTGCATAACTCTCTAGAGTTCTCCTATCTGCTTGTACCACAACTCCTGCTCCATTGTGTCCGTTCTGTGCCATGTTGTTTCCAATATCTTCATCTTCTCTCTCATTGTGATCTCCTTCGTGTGAAACCATGTCGTCCGCCAGCCTAACAGATCTCTCTCGAGTTTCCTTTCTCTTTTGTCTAGCAAACTTTCCAATCTCAGGTATGAATCTCTCGAGTTTGGCTGCTGAACTACGTGTAACGTACTACAAGACGCAAAAAGAAAATAAAAAGGTTAGTGACTTGCCTCGGTGGCATTACACACGCACAGCGGCGCAGAAAAATACGGACTCGACTACGACGACTATGAACAAACAGAAACGATTCTGGAAGAATTTAGACCCTCGGTTTATCGGGGTGGACCCTCGGTAAACCGGTGGTAATTTTCCTCCAGAATTCACAGAACTGACTATGTACGACTCTAGTATAAATAGACTATAAAAAAGAGTCAATTAAACAGACTCAAATATATACAGCAAACTCAATCTTAAATAACAAGTATTCTTGACACAAGTCCCCGGCAACGGCGCCAAAAAATCTTGATCGCGTGCAAAGCACTTACTAGCAATAGGACTAGGCCTATCATAGTAGAGTACTGGCGAGTGAAGGTCGAATCCCACAGAGACTCGTAAGAATGTCTAATTGTCAAGATTGAGTTGTCACGATAACGGTCTACGACCAACTATAATATATAGACAGTAGTATTGGTTCCTCAAACTAACAAGATTATGCAAGTTCCACGAAGCAAACTAGAGTTTCTAAGGTATTAGTTCAACTATGAGTAATTAGTTATTCCCCCCACATATGCAAAATTCCTCCCCATTGGTGAATTTATTCATTGTTCAGCTACGGGTACAACTCCTAACCCTATCTACTCCGACAATGGCAGTAGACAATCTATACGCAAGCTACCCTCCTTAATTGGTCCGTAATAGCCCATACGCATAAAGAACTAGAGCTGCCGATATTGAGTGTTACCTCATACCGCAAACCCGTCTAGACAACTGTCGACAATGACCAGCACGTTCCTAGGGTCCATTCTAGATAATGTCCTAATTAACACTTCACTTTTGGTCCTTCATGTTAATTTACGATAACATGCAAATAGTTGATCGGGCTAAAAACATGTAAATTAAATCTATCGATCAACGTAGCTGGCGCCGATTATCATGAATTAGTAATTTACTAGGTATTCAGATCTAGCGATATAGACCGTCGCAGATCTGAAGAACGCAACTACTATTTCAAGATTTCTTCACCAACGAATCAGATCTATAATACATGGGGTAAAACAAACTAACTACTACATAATTAAACTAAATAAGCGATTAAAACATACTAGTCGAATATAACAATGACAGATCTACATCTTGGAAAAGATAGAAAATCATACCCTCGAAGACTAGCTTAGATCTCCTTCGGATCTCTCCCTAGGCGGCGAATCCGTCGTCTCTCCGACCAGAACTCATAAAATAAATAAAATAAAGAACAAGAACTTTTATTTCATAATTTCCTTGAATAATTTGAGTACATTTTGTTCTGAGGTGTAGCCTCTTATTTATAGCTATCTAAACCGACTTAGGAACAACTAGTTCGACCCCTCATCCAAGAAAACACGTTTCGGAAGATTCTGGGACCTCGATAAGTCGGCACCGCCACTCAGGTTGTAATTTTGTCTTTTTTCTTCCACCGACTTAACTTGGATGCTTCTAGAATACCCTAGGCCCATTCTTTTCGTCCAGTCCACTCCAGATTCGTCCGTCATGCTCCGTCCAATATTCCATGTCCTGAAAATCATCAAATAATATCGAAACAGGGAAAATAAACGCTAAGTGCAGATTTCTCGACTCACGAACCCGACAAATGATATTCAACGTAAATGGTTCATATTTATAGGGCGAAACAACTATTTTTAGCTCATAATGGATAGAATATTGAGGCCGTAGGATAGACTATTTTAACCGTCACCAACTACCCCCCACTAGCCTTCTTCTCGTCCGTGAGTAGAGTATCAGGGCGGAATGTACCTCCAAGAACACTCTCCATCAACTACCACATATTCAATAAAGATTTCCGGCAGAAACATACATCAAGCCACAATCCATAAACTCCCCATTAATCACTACTTATCACGCATCAATGTGTCGTGTTATGAATCAGTCGTGATAGTGCGTTCGTGAGAAGAATCAAGTTGTATTAACCACACAATCTTAACTTGCTTGCACATACACTCGCTCAGCTTGCTTTCAGACTTGGTTACACAACATGGTACCGATATTGGGTCGGGCGGACTCGGGGACTGAGCATCGCTCTTAAGTCCTTGTTTGTTTCTTTTGATGCGAGGCTCGTGCCCATTTTACTCGAGTTCGCTTCCCTCACTGCCTTTATTGCATTTTTTTTTATTTTTTTCCTTTTTTTTTAGGAGATTTCCTCACTTTTTTCTCTTTCTCTCACAAGTCCATTGTCCCGGTCACCTTTCGTCCTCCAAGTTGCTTCCCTTGTCTTACAACAATTTGTTAAAGTATATAGACAGACAAATAATGATTCCCGGTTAAAATAATTCATCATCTAATCTTAAACGCTTCTCACTCAGATTTTGTGCTCAAATATTGATTGCAAAGGTAGAATAATAATTAATAAGTTACTACTTCAAGCAACATAACATATGCTCATTCTTCCATAATAAATTGAATATGCTATAGCTCACTTCAAATTGATCTTGGGCTCCTTTTCTACCGATTCCTTACTCGGAAGTGCAAATAGCAAGCTAAAAAAAATGTTAAATTTTCAAAAATATTCCCTTTTTCGACTACCCAGCCCAGCTAAGACGCCTTACCCCCCACTTATTATAGACATTGTCCCCAATGACTAATAATTAAGAGAAGAAAAAGTACTTAGCTCTAGAAATGTCGGCTGAGTCAAAACGAATCCTGGAACAGAATCATTAGCTCCTAGGTCATTCCTTTTCCAAGTTATTACCTGCTTTCCAAAACTCTTCCAAAAACTATGAGTAACATGCGTAGGGAAATAAGAAAAAAAGGTGGCGGTAATTGTGCATACCGGAGGAATGCGCAAAAACAGTTTAAGCCACTTTATTGATATATGTGATGAAAAAAACCATGCGATTGTCATGCTACTTTATTGACTCAAAATATAATAAACAAAAGAAATAAATAAGGGTTTAGAAATAGTTCTGAGTTTATAGTCGTCAGCTCGACTGTACTAATAGGGCTCCTTCATTCATATTCCGGCTCCTCTAACGTAAAGACTTCCAATTCAGGGTTATAATTGTTCTCTAGGTAATGTTTCAGCCTGTGGCCGTTAACTGTGAAAGTTTTCCCAGAGTGTTCATGTCTAACTTCGCATGCACCTGAATTGTAGACTTTTGTGACTACATGTGGTCCATACCATCTAGACTTCAACTTTCCAGGAAAAAGACAAAGACACGAATTGTACACCAGAACTTTATCTCCAACTTGGAATGTGCGGTTCAAAATCTTCTTATCATGCAAGCGTTTCGTTCTTTCCTTGTAAATCCTTGCATTCTCATACGCTTGAAGTCTAAACTCCTCCAATCTATTCAATTCTAGCATCCTCTTTTCACCAGCTAAATCCTTATCCATGTTTAGAAATCTCGTAGCCCACAGTGCTCGGTGCTCGAGTTCTACCGGTAAATGACAGGCTTTTCCAAACACTATCATATATGGTGACATCCCAATCGTGGTCCTATAAACTGTTCTATATGCCCAAAGAGCGTCATCTAATTTCAAAGACCAATCTTTCCTCGTGGGATTCACAGTTTTCTCTAAGATCCTCTTAATCTCTCTGTTCGTGGATTCTACTTGTCCACTCATCTGGGGGTGATATGCTGCCGCAATCTTATGTCTAACCCCATATCTCATCATCAACTTCTCAAACAACCTATTACAGAAATGACTCCCTCCATCACTAATTATGGCTTTGGGCACTCCAAACCTCGTCAAAATGTTCTTCTTAAGAAATCTCAGGACAACCCTGGCATCATTAGTAGGTGAAGCTACTGCTTCCACCCATTTGGAAACATAATCGACTGCTACCAGGATGTAATGATTTGATTCTGATGATGTGAATGGCCCAACGAAATCAATTCCCCAAACATCAAATACCTCCACTTCTAAGATACTCTACAGTGGCATCTCATTCCGCTTAGAAATATTACCAGTCATTTGACAGGAATGCAGGATCTTGTAAACTCATAAGCAGATTTATGAATTGTTAGCCAATAGAATCCCCACTGCAGTAATGTTGGTTCCTTGGAAAGGCTAACACAAGTTTAGAGGGGGGGGTGAATAAACTTGTCATCAAAAACTTTCCCAAAACTGAAAGTACCCCTGGAACTGAGTTTTTATCAAACTCAAACTGAACTATCAAACTGATACACAATATGACTCAGTTCAGTTTCGTTCCAGCCCCTTTAATCTGTGTAGGAGTTAGCTAATTCAGTTTTTCCGATGCTATAACTGAACTAACTTGCAGCGGTTAATAACAAGCCTTTTATACAATAAATGTGACATTAAAGATCTAAACCTCCTATGTATCAGTTTTGTGCTGACTCAGTGTCTAATGTTTGTTGAGTAAGTGATAGCATGATAATGTAATAATTAAAGCAATCATAGCACAAGTATAAATGCGTAAAGTAAATCAAAACAGAGTTTGTTTATGGAAGTTCCGGGTGGTGTAATCCCGTACGTCTCCCCTTCTCCTGTGGTGTAGGAGGTATCACTAGAATCTTGAGATAACTATTACAAAATCCTAGCCCAATGATAGTCCTTCACGACACCCTAGTTTCACTGTCTACATGTAATGAAGAAAGGTAAGATTGCTCCCTTCACTCTGCACACTGATCCTTCGGAGGTGGAATGACTCCTTCACCAGCTCACCACTAACAAAAACACAGTCCGCAAACTACACCAACAGCTGTGGCAACCAAGTTGCAACCGTATGAGGAAAGGTGAAGTTGCTCTCCTCCAACTATGCACAACCAACCCTTTTTCACAAAGGTTAGGTTTAGAATTAATCAAGAGATTAATTCAGTGAGCTGTTTGCTTCTTCTGGATATGGCGTTGCAGCTCCAAGATGCCTTCTTCCCCCTTAATGAGTTACTGGATCTTTCTTTGTAATCTTCAAGGCAATTCTGTTGGCTTCCCGTTTTTCTAGATATGAAATCTGATTTTCTGAATCTGGATCTTTAGATATATGCTTTTTAAAACTTCTTCCAAATCTCTTCTCTCAAGTGCTTGCCTCTGTGTATTTATAGGGGTAATGTAACGGTCGAATAAATCTTATAGCCGTTACATTTGTTGTTTAGCCAACGTTCATATGTACGACCCTTTGTCGTTTTGTTATTTCAAATTCAACAAGGCCTTAACTCAGTTTTCTACTCTTCTTCAAAACTGAGTACCTCATATACTTGACATCTGACTTCAATTGACTAAGTCAGGGTACACCATTCAGTTTCTTCTTTTCCTGGTAACTGATAATCTTTGTCCTTAGGATTATTCAGTTTTACATGATCTATAGCTCAGTTTCAGCTCACCACAGACTTGCCTGAATCCTGACTTATATTCACGACTTAATCAGCTTCTAACTGAGTTTGCCACCTCAGTTCTTCAGTCTTCAACAACTGAGTCTGTGTCCTCAGTTCTTCAGTCTTCTTAGACAAGCCAACTGAGTCTGTGTCCCTCAGCGAACTTATCTTCTTCTGTTTTCTCATAACTGAGTTTGATTCCTCAGTTCTTCATATGTATACTCAGTTTGCTTGCTGTGACTCGAGCTATTCGCCTAGTTCATATCTATTACAATGCTTGTCTGAAATAACCTATACAAAGTTCAGACTCTAGATAGAACTTATACATTTTTCTCTAGACTATTTCTTGCTTCTTCTTTCATTATGCACTATAACAGTTAGTTATGACTTCATAATCAAGGGTTGTAAGTGATCTCACTAAGTACGTGATAAATCATCATCAAAACACAAATATTATTTCCAACAAGTACCTTTGGTACTGTCTTGTCTGGTCCATAGTGACCTCCAGCTTCTCTAGAATGACACATGTGCAAAATACTTGGAATCTCATCATCGTGGACACATCTTCTAAGAATGGCATCAGGGCACAATTTGTATAGGTAGGGATCGTCCCAATGATAATACTTTAGATATGTGAAGAACTTCTTCTTATCTGCATTATTGAATTCTGGTGGAAGGTACTTTCCAGCTAAGTAATTCACAATGTTAGCAAACCAAGGGTATACCTTGCCCACTCTTGATGTACGATGTCGGGTCTAAGATTCTACTCGAGCCACCACTGAGATGGCAAACAACTATTCATCATGAAAGCTTTCCTTGATCTCAGTCGGTTGCTCTTCTTCCGGCAAAGTTAATCTCGACAGGTGATCAGCCACATGGTTTTCAAGATCCCTTCTTATCTTTGATTTCCACATCAAACTCTTGTAAGAGTAGAATCCATCTTAATAATCTTGGCTTGGAGTCTATCTTGGTCAGAAGGTATTTCAAAGTTGCATGGTCAGTGAATACAGTGACTTTCGATCCTATTAGATAAGGTTGAAACTTGTCAAATGCAAATATGACAGCTAAGAGTTCCTTCTCTGTAGTTGCGTAATTCCTCTAGGCACTGTTAAGGGTATGACTGGCGAATAGATAGGCTTAAATATTTTATCCTCCCTTTGTCCCAGGGCTGCTCCAACTGCCGTGTCGCTTGCATCACACATTACCTCAAAAGGTTTATTCCAATCTGGTGTTACCAGAATTGGGGCGGTTATAAGCATTTGCTTAATGTGTTGAATGCTTTCTTGCACTCCTCTCCAAACACGAAAGGTACATTTTTTGCAAGCAATTCAGTCAAAGGTCTAGAAACTTTAGAGAAGTCCTTAATAAACCTCCTATAAAATCCTGCGTGGCCAAGAAGGGCTTGCAAAGTCTTCAAGTTCGTTGGAGGGGTAACTTCTCTATCACCTCTATCTTTTCTCTATCAACTTCCATTCCTTTCTTTGAAATCCTATGACCCAACACTATTCCTTCTGTAACCATGAAATGGCATTTTTTCCAGTTAAGTACAAGGTTGGTCTCTTCACATCTTTTCAACACTTTACTCAAATTGTCTAAGCATTTATCAAAGCTATCTCCAAATACAGAGAAATCATCCATGAAAATCTCTAGAAAATCTTCCACCATGTCCGCAAATAATGTCAGCATGCACCTTTGGAATGTTGATGGTGCATTGCATAACCCAAAAGGCATGCGATTGTACGCAAATGTTCCATAGGGACATTTGAAAGTTGTTTTCTCGCGGTCCTCGGGGGCAATATGGATCTGATAGTAACCAGAATATCCATCTAAAAAACAATAAAACGCATGACCGCTTAATCTCTCCAACATCTGATCAATGAATGGTAAGGGAAAATGATCTTTACGAGTTGCATCATTCAGTTTCCTGAAATCTATGCAAACTCGATGGCTAGTAATTAGTCTCACAGAGATTAACTCATCAAACTCATTAGGTTGGACAGTGAATCCTCCTTTCTTGGGCACCACATGAATCGGGCTTACCCACTCACTGTCTGCAATTGGGAAAATGATTCTCATTTCCAACATCTTTATGATCTCTTCCTTACAACATCCTTCAGTTGTGGTGTCAACCTCCTTTGAGGTTGTGCTACCGCTCTCTTCCCAGGGTCTACAGAGATCTTATGCATGCATACCGATGGGATTATTCCTCTAATATCTACAATCGTCCACCAAAACGCTCACTTATGCTCTCTCAGTACTCTTAGAAGTTTCTCCTCCTCTAAAGATGATAATGACGCTGAAATTATAAGGGGGAGAGTATCCTTTTGTAAGTACATGTACTTCAAATGAGAAGGCAAAGGTTTCAATGTTAAGTTCCTTGGTGGCTCCTCTAATGATGATCTTAACAGCTTACCAGTCAACTGTAGGTCAAAGAACATATGCCAGGAAGGTCTATGAATGGTTCCTCCTAAATCCACAGAAGATATAGGCTCTATTTCTCACACTTGACCTTCACTACACCCATGCCAGGTTTCCTCATAACTTTCTTCATCCTTTAGGAGTAAGGTCTCTGCTACTTCAGGGTCTAGTGCCACTTGCTGATATAATTCTAAAACAAGGTCGTCTATTGCATCTAGCATGTAGCATGCTTCTCCTTCATCTTGAGCAAATCTCATTGAATTCATCACATTGAATACTACTTTGTCCTCATTCACTCTCAGAATCAGCTCACCCTTATGAACATCTATCAATGTTTTGCTCGTAGCTAAGAAGGGTCTTTCTAAGATCAATGGAACATCATGGTTAGCTTCCATATCTAGCACCACAAAGTCTACGTGGAATACAAACTTATCAACTTTCACCAAAACATCCTCCACGACTCCACAAGGTTGCTTCATAGACATATCTGCTAATTGAAGGGTTATAGATGTCTCATTCAACTCCTTCATGCCTAATTTATGAAAGATGGAGAGTGGCATCAGATTGACACTAGCTCCAAGATCACACAATGCTTTGTTCAGGCATACTCCTTCAATTGTGCATGGTATGAGGAAGCTCCCATGATCTTTACACTTAGGAGGCAGTTTGCGTTGCAAAACTGCCGAGCATTCCTCGTTCATGCAAATGGTTTCAAGGTCTAACAATTTCCACTTGGTAGAAATTGCTTCTTTCAAGAATTTCGCATACTCTGGCATTCCGGCCAGAGCTTCTACCAAAGGTATATTCACTTGCAACTTTTTAAACATCTCTATAAACTTTTTATAACACGCATCGTCATTATTTGGCTTATATTTCCTAGGAGGATAGGGTAAAGTAGCAGGATTAATAGTTACAGTTCGTGAAGACTTACCTGCTGTCTGCTGCTGCTCTGCCTGCTTGTCTGCTGCATTTTTAGACTCCCGGTTTGATACGATCCGGTTTACCGGAGCAGTGTCCCGGGTTACCGGCCGCTCTTTTTCTTCAGATTCTGCTGCGTTCTACTGCTGACTGCTTTCTGATTCTACCTGGATAGTTGGTATAACAAGTCCTGGCAGTTCCTTTCCACTTCTAGTCATGATTGCATTCACGTCCTTCAGATTCTTCTCAGGGTTACTTGGCAAACCTCCTAGAGGACGGGCTGACACTTGTTCTGCAATCTGTCCCACTTGGTGCGACAGATTCTGCACTAAGTCTTCCTGATTGGTCAGTCTTGTATCATTCTTCTGACAATATGTGGTGAAGTTTGTATTCAACTCAGTCATGGATTTCGTAAGATTGACCGTGTCGGTCACAGTTGAGCTCATTTTATCCATTGTTGCTTCCCAGCCACCGGACTTATTGAATTGAGGCATGAATCCACCAGTTTGTCTCGGTCTCTCTCCACCGTTTGAATCACATTGTCAAAAACCCCCAGCAGGGTCACTCAGTCTAAAACCAGGGTGGTCATGAGAACCTGGCTGATATCCGCCCCCATAAGGATTTCCTTGCCTCCCTATATAGTTCACATCCTCAGTGTTGGTTGCTTCAATCTTTTGAACTTTCTAAACCTTGGCTATACGATCTTGCATGCCATCTATCTTTTCATTCATTGCCATTAGCTAGTATAAGATCTTTTGAGAAGTATCTTCTCCAAATACGCCTTCAGCTACTTTTCCCGTTCAACTTTGTGTGTTCCCCATTGACTTGTAAGCGTAATTTGCTCCAATTTCTCTTCAGCTTCTTCCGGTGATAGCAACGCAAAACATCTGTTGCTTGATGCATCAACTCTCATTTGTTCAGTTGGCCGCAATCCATGATAAAAACTTTGCATTCGTACGGGTAAAGTGATGTCATGATGAGGGCATCTCCTCTGTGCTTCCTTGAATATTTCCCATGCCTCTTCAAAGGTTTCAATGGGTTTCTGCTTAAAATTCTTGATTTCTTGTCTCATCTGCATTGACTTCCCAGGTGGGCAGTACTTATTCATGATTTTCTACAACAGATCGGTCCAAGTTTGGATCGATCTTGGTGCTAGAGACAATAACCATATCTTCGCTTTGTCTTTCAGAGTGAATGGAAACAATTTCAGCTTGATATTGTCTCCTGGTACTCCTGTTGGCTTAATTGTGCTGACTATCTCCAGAAAGTTGGTGACATGTACACTAGGATCTTCGTTCATTACGCCGTGAAAAGTAATGTAGTTAGTCACCATTTGTATCACATTTGGTTTAAGGTGAAATACCTCAGCTGCATTCTCCGGCTGAACAATTGCTGGCACGAATTGCTCAATCATAGGCATTTCATAACTCTGTAGAGTTCTCCTATCTGCTTGTACCACAACTCCTGCTCTATTATGTACATTCTGTCCATTATGTGCCATGTTGGTTCCAATATCTTCCTCTTCTCTCTCACTGTGATCTCCTTCGTGCGAAACCACGTCATCTGCCAGCCTAACAGATCTCTCTCAAGTTTCCTTTCTCTTTTTTTCTAGCAAAATTTTCAATGTAAGGTATGAATCTCTCGAGTTTGGCTGCTGAACTATGTGTAACGTACTACAAGACGCAAAAAGAAAATAAAAAGGTTAGTGACTTGCCTCGCCGGCTGTTACACACGCCTGGCAGACTAAAAAATACAGACTCTGACTACTGACCGGACTCCGAACAAACAGAAATGATTCTGGCAGAATTTTGACTCTCGGTTTATCAGGGTGGACCCTCAGTAAACCAGTGGTAATTTTCCTCCAGAATTCACAGAACTGACTCTGAACGACTCCAGTATAAACAGACTATAAAAAAGACTCAATTAAACATACTGAAATATATACAGCAAACTCAATCTTAAATAACAAGTATTCTTGACACGAGTCCCCGTCAACGGTGCCAAAAAATCTTGATCGTGTGCAAAGCACTTACGAGCAATAGGGACTAGGTCTATCGTAATAGAGTACTGGCGAGTCAAGGTCGAATCCCATAAAGACTCGTAAGAACGTCTAATTATCAAGATTGAGTTGTCACGATAAAGATATATAGACAGTAGTATTGGTGCCTCAAACTAACAAGATTATGCAAGTTCCACGAAGCAAACTAGAGTTTCTAAGAATTATAGTTATATTTATATATAGTTATATTTATATGAACGACGTACCACTAAATGCGTGCCACCACATCCTGCTGCTCACTTGCCTTATGCCACGTGGTGGCAAAAGTGTTGAAGCCGATTATGGCGGTCTTGGCCATTTTCTTGACATAGTTGTCGGTAAACCCAATAAGTTGTTAATATATTTGGTTAATCAAAATATAAATAAAAATACAAACAAATTAAAGCAAGATATGTATTAACTTACCATCTCCCCTCGGGATCCAAAACCGGCAATCCAAGGTCACCATTGACAATGACACCCAAATCCTCCTCGGTCATCCGGGTGTATCTCATCATCCAAACCGTGAGTTGTGTGGAGGAAGAGGCTCCGGGGGAGGGGGAACTACCCTACCGCGTCTACCTCTACCTCTACCTCTACCCGACATCTATTTGACCGCGTTTATACTAATCTAAATGCAATTATAATAAAAAGGCGTTTATACTAATTAATAATAAATTACAATGTTTAATACATTATTATTCACTATAATGACAAAATAAAATATTTAATACATTATTATTCACTATCACTACTAGAATGGAAGAGTTCTTCCTCCTCTTCATCGAGCATCTAGATCATCAACCGATTCTTCTTCCTCTCCATCTTCATTGTCGGATTCAACATCCACTTCTTGTCGAATGAAATCCGCCATCTCATCATCATCCAAGTCATTATCCCCAACATTGGAGTCAACGTGGACAATGTTAAGAGGATCAGATAATCGGGAAACATCATTGATCACTTGTTCTTGGAAAACGGTTTCCTCGACGGGAGCATCGATAGTCGATCTTGCCTTTGTTTTGAAAACAACCGACCATTGATCTTTGTCTTTTTTCAAACTTGGATATGGAGCATAGTAGACTTGCTCGACTTGATAAGCTAGAACAAATGGATCATAAGCGCCATATTTCCTACCACGATGAACTTCAACTATCTTATAATCTTTATGCACATTCATGCCGTTCGAAATTATCAAACCAATCACATTTGAACAATACGGCTTTGTAGACGATCGAATGTCCATAATACACCAACTCAATGATTTCATTTAAAGTTCCATAATAGTCGGCACCTTCCGTGGAACCGACACAAACTCCGTTGTTGGTGAAGATTTACCAATATCGAGTTGCCGGTTGAATGTCCGAAAGTTGTAGCCGTTAATCGAATAACGTTTCCAAGTTTTGACTTGACGAGAAGGACCACTTGCCAAAGCTTTTAGCAAATCATCATTCAACAATGATGCTTGTTGTGCAAACCATTTGCTAAATTCATTTTCATGTTTATTCCAAATATCTGTCGAGGTCAATTGAAATTTGTTGAACACGAATAAATTTAACAAGACAATCTAAGAATGAATCATTTTGTCGATTAATGTATATTTGTCGGTTAATGTATATTTATTCGGAAAAAGCTGTTAAGCATTGTATATATGTAGTAATGAGGTACTTACAGTTCATACGGTTTCATGATTTCGCGGTATTAGTTCAACTATGAGTAATTAGTTATCCCCCCCCACATATGCAACAGTTCTCCCCATTGGTGAATTTATTCATTGTTCGGCTACGGGTACAACTCCTAACCATATCTACTCCGACAAGGGCAGTAGACAATCTATACGCAAGCTACCCTCCTTAATTGGTCCGTAATAGCCCATACACATAAAGAACTAGAGCTATCAATATTGAGTGTTACCTCATACCGCAAACCCGCCTAGACAGCTGTCGACATTGACTAGCACGTTCCTAGGGTCCATTCTAGATAATGCCCTAATTAACACTTCGCTTGTGGTCCTTCATGTTAATTTACGATAACATGCAAATAGTTGATCAGGCTAAAAACATGTAATCTATCGATCAACGTAGCTGGTTCCGATTATAATGAATTAGTAATTTACTAGGTATTCAGATCTAGCGATATAGACCGTCGCAGATCTAAAGAACGCAACTACTATTTCATGATTTTTTCACCAACGAATCAGATCTATAACACATGGGGTAAAATAAACTAACTACTACATAATTAAACTAAATAAGCGATTAAAACATACTAGTCGAATATAACAACGATAGATTTACATCTTGGAAAAGATAGAAAATCCTACCCTCGAAGATGAGTGTAGATCTCCTTCGGATCTCTCCCTAGGCGGCGACTCCGTCGTCTTTCCGACCAGAACTCATAAAATAAATAAAATAAAGAACAAGAACTTTTATTGCTTTCCTTGAATAATTAGAGTACATTTTGTACTGAGGTGAAGCCTCTTATTTATAGCTATCTAAACCGACTTAGGAACAACTAGTTCGACCCTTCGTCCAATAAAACGCGTTTCGGAAGATTCTGCGACCTTGGTAAGTCGGCACCACCCCTCGGGTTACCGAGGGTAATTTTGTCTTTTTTCTTCCACCGACTTAACTTGGATGCTTCTAGAATACCCTAGGCCCACTCAGCCCAATATTCCGTGTCCTGGAAATCATCAAATAATGCACGAAATAATATCAAAACAGGGAAAATAAACGCTAAGTGCATATTTCTCGACTCACGAAACCGACATATGATATTCAACGTAAATGGTTCATATTTATAGGTAGAAACAACTATTTTTATCTCATAATGGATAGAATATTGATGCCGTAGGATAGACTATTTTAACCGTCATCAAGAAGCAGACAAAGTAAATAAGCTCAAAATTGGGCATCAAATCATTCATAACTGCAGAGCAGAACAAATGAACTCGGATACCGAGAAATGATAAAACTGTAGAGCAGTCAAAATAAATTAAAGTTTGTAAAATCAAACGAACATATCGCTCGGGGACTGCAAGTCAGACCACCCCATCAAGACTACCATGACAGGCTCAATGAGTTTGAAAAAACAAACTCTTTAAGCCTACGGGGCATACCATTTCACGTCAACATTATATCCTTACTCTCAAGTATACCTCGTCAACAATTAGACACGTCATACTTGGGGGAAAATAGGGGATAATAGAAGATGAAAATAAAGGCAAAGGTAAATGCCTCTTTCCTTACAAATTACTTCAAAAATAACTTCAGAACTTGCGTCAAAAGTTTTCAAGATTACAAAACGACCGCAGAGCAGGTCACAGTCAAAACAAAATAAAATAAACACCAAGGCAGTCTAAGAGGACTTGGGCTGAGAAGCATTGGGCTGAGCATCCTTTGCTGAAGAGCTGGCAGACGGTCGGGATGCTGGAATAGTATCATACTTAAGAGCAATGTCGACACCAGACTTAAGCTCTTGGAGGCGCTCATTATAAACCCTGCCTATGCCAGGTTTGTACATGCCCACGTTCTTCAGCTTGGTCGGGTCAAGGCCTTCAAGCTGAGCTCTGGCATCATCGATCCCCATCGAATACCCATGATTAATCAGGGGAATGAGCAGAGCATAGAGGACCCCATCAAAATGGGCGGTACTATAGTACTCTCGGATGCCCTTTGCAATGAGTGCAGGGATATATCCCTCCAGAGCACTCCGGGCGGATTGCGCTTCGGCCAGATTTTTCTCCGCCTCGGCTTTCTTAGCATCTCTTTGATTCTGCAGAGCATGCATTTCCTCAGCATGCTTAGTCTGCAGAGCCTGCACCCCAAGCGTATGCTATTTTTTGAGGGTGACCACCTCCTTCTTTTTGGACTCATACAAGTCTTTGTACTTTTTCTTGCTGGCCTTCAGCTCGGCCACAGTCTTCTCGTGCTCTTCGGCCACAGCTTTCGATTTGGCCAGGTGGCCGAACACTTCTTGCCCCTATGCGGGCATCCTGAAAGAGAAAGGTTAGGAATCGCAAATTAAGAAGAGCAAAAAGAGTAAACAGTAATTGGTAAATTATTACGAAGCATAAATAGCTCATACCATTTCTGCCAAGTCCACAGTGGACATGGCCGACAGCTGATCGTGTACAGAGGATGCATCGCTCGATCCACCTCCTCCGGACCCGAGAGTGAGCAGGGTGGTGCCCCCCTCTTCCGAGGTGGCCCCTCTTCCGAGGTGGCCCCTCTGGAGAAATAGAGACCATCGGTGCTGATTGGGTCCGTGGGATGAGGTCAGAGGCCTCTCCCCGGCCAAGAGACTGGCCAGACACTTTCACGTCTTCGTCCTCCTGACCAGGTGGAGTGACATCCGCATCGTCAGGATGTTCGGTCAGAGACCTGACCGCCTCAGCATCTAAGACAGTACCGGACACTCGGGCAGGTAGGGGCACTTGGCTTGATTGGCCCTCAGAAACCAAGGGCACCTCCTCTTGATCTTCTTGCTGGGTATCCTCAGTTCCAGCTCCAGCTCCGGACAATAGGAATGCCAGGTCAGCCACTGCACAAAGAAGGAAGTCAGATATACAGTAGTAACATTGACAAAGATGCAAAAATATGAAATGATAGCTCAAGGAATACATCCCTACGGGATTTCTCTTCGTCCTCTGTAAGTGGCGGTAGGTCTCGGGTCCGGCATCGTGCAGACGAGCCCGATCGATTAACTCCGAGGTGTAATTCAGGCAATCCATAGAGATGTTAAGCTCCCTAATAACCCGGATCCAGTCCGCCAGGTCAGTATCGCCGGGAGCCACGTCCTGTTCAAGAGTCTTAGAGTTCCACCGACCCAACCGGGCCGCTCTCTCATGACGGACAAAGAAGAACCTTTCTTTCCATCTCTTAAAGGACATCTTTCCCTTGTGCTGAATAGGAATATCTATAGGGGACCTGGTCAGCGAAGAAAGTAGTACCAACTAGGGTAATTGGGGACTTTGGAACGCCGGAGAACGTCCTAAAAAGATCTACAGAAAACATAGTCCTCAACAACCGGAACCAGATGGTGAAACCTACAATGGATCTAACCCCGATAGGGGCAATTTGGCAGCCTCATACCGCAGTCAGAGAGGCAGCCTCATACCGCAGTCAGAGAGGTAGCTACAATGGCCGGACAGAGAGGAAGCCTCATACCGCAATCAAACTGCTCATTGTATACCACACAATAACCGGTGGGAGGCTCAAAGGTGTACCGGCCGACAACCCGAGCATCTGTTTTAGATTTTGGGCTAATCGGAATCTAGGGAGCAAATCTAGTGACGTCTATTATGTACTGAGTGCATAAATAGTCTATGGTATGCTGAGAAATGATAGATTCAGTGCCGAAACAACCCATAATGGATCGAGTAGCAGATCCTGCTTTAAGATGCCTAACAAAGGAGGAATCCGTAGACATTAGAGGCACAGTGTGCCTGGGAACAAGCCCTGCTAAAATATAAGGTGAAGGAAGAGTGCCGGAGGAACCACCGGAGAAGACGAAGTACCGATGGATGGATGGGAAATTACCTCCCCAGTCGTAGAATCAAAGAACTCTAAGCCTAGCTCTTTATCTACAGATTCATCTGAAGGAGTGGAGTATCTCACCCTCATAAATGGAATAGTCAAAAGAAAATAAAACGAATGACAAAAAATGACTTACTTGCAGATGAGAAGGAGGAGGAGGACAATATCTCGCTTCCAACTTGGATATAAAATGACAATAGTAATGAAGGAATGACGTTTGAAGAGATGGGTTATAACCCCAATCGACGCCGGTTGACAACTTTCTTTATGTCAGAAGATATGAACGCCTCATTCTCATGCTAATTATGACTAGTACATCAACGTCTTTGACACGTGTCATATCGCGCTCCGATCAGCTCCATCAGACTGACCTGCTCATCCCAGATCGAGCGTGATTAGTAACAGATCGTCCAGGTCTAGAGATCCAGATCGACCTAGGGGGCTTATGACGATGGTCGCCTCTGCCAAGGCCACTTGTCATGAGTACCGAAATTGTACTTAGGCTCGAGTAGGGCATGAAGGACCTCCAAGACCAAAGGCCGGGAGTCCGACCAGTGACCATCATAAACTATAGAGGTGAGCCGCCTCACCCCTCCTGACCACCGCAGGACGGTTTGGTTTGTGGGATATGCACGGAGCGCGACCATAAGGACTCGGCAAATAAGTTACACACGTTTCCATAAATTAAGGTAAACGTGGGAAAAGAACATAGCCTCATTAAGGCCCTGATTCAACATTAAAGATAAAGGAGAGATTATCTCCTAATAATCAGGGATTCAAATCAATCCCATTTAATGATAAAATAACCGAATCCTTGAAAGATATGGCAGGATTAAGGTTATACCCCCTACATAAAGCCCTTATAAGAAATATGGCCGGCTTGATTCCAATTACATTAGATTGGATACGTAGGCAGCTTGGGAATAATCCAAGTTTAGTCATAATATATCAAACACAACCCCCATTTCTGGTGTTGATCGGTGATCGGAGGAACTACCCCTAGATCCGTTAACCCAAATACATTTGTTGGTGAAATCTGACATCATCATGTTCTTATTAACAATGAAATTTTTGGCATGTCCTATTTGCCTAATTAATTCTATTTTGTATCCTTTTAGACAATTCCTTAAATTTATCACCTTATGATTCAATAGCAAAGATATTGTGCTTTTTGTTATGTGTTTTTTTATAATAAACATAACATTACTCTTATGTGAGAAAACTCATTTAATGATAGAGTAGTATTATTTGTCATTTGAGATTGGATACGTATGCGGCTTTTGGGAATAATCCAAGTTAAACGGGTGATCTGGTGGAACCAATCACGAAGACTTCAATATGGTCGAAGAAGTGTATTCACCCCGTACATTGCGGCCATTCGATGGGGTGGAGTCTCTGAGCTTCGGCGAGGTCGCTTCGTCCGCTTTGAATACTTGAATCGAGTACTTGAATACAAGCAGGTCCCACATCTCGTTAATTTCCGTTATGTGACGCCTATACGGTGTCATTAAAGCGAGGACACGTGTAGGGGTGTTTATGGTGCATCGTACAAAGATTCCCGGCGGCTGTGTTTGTGATTTGTGCCTATAAATACGCTTGTTGTCTCATTATCCGAGTGTGTTGAAATCGTAAAATTCAAGCATAATAAAATATCTCTTTTCTCGCCCGTGGTTTTTTACCTCTCCCACCGAGAGGTTTTCCACGTTAAATCATGTGTTCTTCTTGTTTCGTTATCTCCTTTGATTGTTTATGTTTGATTGCTTCTCGTTTCGTTTCTTGCATCCGAAGTTATCTCCATCGCTTTATAACAAGTGGTATCGGAGCGAGGTTCCGGAGAAAACAAATACCGTACGATCAACTTCATCTTCACCAAGACCTTCAAGACAAGGTGCTAGGATGTGATAAAGTTGTAATCTTTAGCAAGGAAAGATGTCGCATAATATATCAAACACAACCCCCATTTTTCTCAAGTCAAGGTTTATCAAGGAGATTTTGGGCGTAAGCTCGTTAAGACAAACTTTGCTACTTAATCAACAAGTGAGTCCTCACACAGGGATCAATCTCAAGACACCTTTTGAGATGTGGTCGTGCAAGCCCGTCGACTACGGTGTTGATCGGTGATCAGAGGAACTACCCCTAGATCCGTTAACCCAAATACATTTGTTGGTGAAATCTAACATCATCATGTTCTTATTAACAATGAAATTTTTAGCATGTCCTATATATTTGCCTAATTAAGTCTATTTTGTATCCTTTTAGACATTTCCTTAAATTTATCACCTTATGCTATACAATAATCAATAGTGTAAGATATTGTGCTTTTTGTTATGTGTTTTTTTATTATAAACATAACATTACTCTTATGTGAGAAAAGTAATTTAATGATAGAGTATTATTTGTCATGATATCACCTTGAATGTCAGTCTTTTGATTATCGAGTTTATCGAGTTTAGGTAAGAAGAGAAGTTGTAGATAAAACAGTGATCTATCTTGCTGAAAAGTTTCAGAATTTTTGGAGCAGGGGAAATGGGTTTACTTGAAATGCAAACACCAAAACAAAAGGCATTCACTCGTGTTGGATAAAACCAACCACGATAATGATGAAAACTATGTGCCAAAGCAGAAGACCTTTAACACTAATAGTTGAAACGAGTGAAAAGCACTTGGAAAGGATAGAATTGTATATGGAGTTCGTGTAGAACCCATTTCAAAGCAGGGTCAAAGAAGTTCAGAAAACACAAACAAAGCGATAGTAAAAATAGGGAGTGGAGGATTTGTAGAGTTGAGTCGGACATCATTCTCTACAAGAATAGGTCGAGCCAAAGTGTAGGCTTTGACATCGAGGTGTAAGAGAAATTGGAGAGGTCGCAATAGGGAATATAAAGAGAATTCAACCAAGAGGACCTCAACTTAAAGGTGTAGGCATAAGACTCCGATCCCAAAGCTTTACTTAGAGGGGTTTCACTTAATCTTAGATGACGTAGTTTGGTTTAGAGGCATCATCCCTAAGGATTGATTGCTTAGCGGACTAACTTACTAGTGCTCCTAGTAGTTTTCTTAGCCATATGTCAAGAATAAAGGTTCAGCTAAGCCCCTAAAGAGACTAATAAAATTCAACTTAAGCTAGAACTTAGACGTAAGATAGGAACTTTCGCTCTGATACCAACTGTGACGCCCCGTCCCGGATACTGAGTCCTTATCCGGAAAGAACGCCCGGCATGCATATATTAACTTTTTAAATCATCAAAAGTAATATATTAATAAGCTTCATCACAACCAGTCAGAGTAAAAGCGGATTAAATTAAAACTAAAAGATAACTCGGAAAAGAATGTCAAACGACAAATAACGGATCACCAAGTCCCAAAATCTACGTCTAAGAAAAATGACCGACAAAACAACGAAATAAATATTGTTGTGACTTATTACATCCCAAATGAAACTAAAAATATACTAAATTCTATCTCTCAAAACTGATTAATAAATTGCATAAAATAAATGTCCAAGTCTTCATAACTTTAGAGCTCAAACGTCAACTCCGTCGTCATAACCAAAATCATCATCACCCTATCAACCACCTTCTCGGGATGGGAACAAAAGAAAGAGAAGAGGGGTAAGTACTTTCATACTTAGTAAAGGGTAGAAGAAACGGCTACGATAAATAGCAATAATGGCATATAGATATAACATGACATCATCTACAATCACTACCACATAGGTTGTAATAGTAGAGCTCTCTCACCCTCTACTAGCTCCGTAGTATATCCTCACACAAATAAGGTTTGTTACATCAATATCAAAGGACACTACGCACGGTGAACAACTGCACCGCAACACGGGAAGCACCTCAAGGGCACGGGCTTAGGTCCCCGTGTGGGAGTCACACGCGTCCCTTGGCATCAGACCAAGTAGAGGGGTGTAAAAATCCCATGCTAAGAAGAATAAACGTGCCTCACAAATGATATTGATGTTTTAGCATTTAGACATACACATATGTAATTTACGAGTTAAGAATTAACCACCTGATTCATTCATATAAAGGCTCCCTGGGGACTTATAGTCCTAGACAACTAGTTACGCTACCTAACACGTTGTAAAATGATCAATGACTACTAAGTCAATGTCCCACAAGGCCAAAACAAAGCTTTCAGGTGCTCACACATTCTCCCCGCAGAGGGTCTCAGTTGTGGTGCGATTTGATACCAAGGCTACCAGAAGTCGATGTTAGACATTGCAAAAAATAACATATAATGCCCTCAAAGGCATGCATACCAGTCAATATCGTGTTGTACACAACAAAATCATAGAAATAAGGTGAACAAGCACTTTAGCGCTTGCCAAACACCTTTATACCTATTATATCATTAATTCATTCAAAAAGCTTACATATTATATCCTTAAATTGTAACAATTTTAGACACATAATTATTACATTTGCTTCTTATTCTATTTTTATTTATTCTTTCGAAAACAATACGCAGTTTTTTTTTGAAAGGAAAAGAAATAAAATGAAGAATAATTAAACTATTTTTTTTCTTTTCCAATCCGTCTTCAAGTTCCTGTATTCTTTTTTTCTATTTTCTTTTTCTACAGCAATACACAACTACAGCAACATGTTTGAGCCATGTCCTATTTTCCTTCTTCCGAAGTAGATTCACGGCAACTAAAATAAAATAGAAATAAAGAAACAACCTATAGCAACAATAATGAATAAATAAAAACGTAGTTAGATACGATTGAACACCCAAAATCCGTTTTAAAACACCCTCTTACCTTTTAGCAATTTGAAAGCGAATCCAACAGCAAAAGCTTGAATCTTTCGATTCCACAACTCCTACGATCAGCCTACGATAATTAAACAGTACACTACGATCAGGCAACACCCTATTCTATTAATACTCAGATTTTTCTCAAGAACGTAAACGAATCTAGATTTAGGGCTAAAACTGAAAACTTACGGAATCGGGAGATGTTGTTTTCAAAAGATTCGTCGCGTCGCGGTGATCACTTTTCTCTACTGCAACGTCTTGAAACGGTGAACGGATTGGCCGAATGGTTGAAGATTACGTTTTTTGCCTCCTCCCTGTTCTTCTGCGTCGCCCATTCCTCAGATTTTCAGAAAATTTGCCGTGGAAGACTTATGAGAAATTATGGGATTATTCACTTTTATAGCTATTTATTAAATCTATTAATTTAATAGCTAAACTCTTTTTTTTAATTATTTAATTCTTTTTAATTAAATAATTGGGATAAATAGTAATTAGGTTAAATTAACTAAAACCAATTACCCTTTTATCCTTATTAAAAATCCCGGGTGTTACATCTCTCCCCCCTTAAGAGAAGTTTCATCCTCAAAACTGAACATAAGTAGAAGGTGCTTGAACTCTGGGACTTCACAAAAAGCCTCGTCTTCTCTCACTCATGTTTCCTCTGTCGGTGTGACTGCTTCAATGACCCAATGTTAGCTGTACGTCTTCCTTCTTAGCTTTCTTCGTCTTCGGCTCTGAAGTGTAATTGCCTCTTCCGTGTAAGTCGAAGTCTCTTCAACCGTTTCAAGGTCAAAGCTTGACTCACATCAACATCGGCTAACCATTTCCTATCATTGACACATCAGGGATGTCTTCCACTCGTGAAAGTGATTCTGGTAACTCCAAACGGATAAGATAAATGTCCAAATTTAGCTAGGATCACGTAAGGGTCTTCATACCTAGGGCTTAAGTCGCATGTCTTCCCAAACCATCTTACTCTTCTAGTTGTGGATGACTTTAGATGCGTTTCATCTTCAACTTCAGCTCCAACGGTCCTCTTCTTACATTTGCCCAGCTTTTCTACTTGTCTTGAGCCATCACGAGGTTACGAAATTCCACTTCAATCTCCTCTCCGGCTCACTGTATAAACTCTGGTCTTGCAATCTGTCTTTGTTCCATTTCGTCCCAGAAAACTGGTGTTCTATGCTTTATTCCATACAGAACTTCAAAAATGGCATATAGATATTGGTGTAGTAGCTATTGTTGTAAGCACACTCTGCGATGTCTCTACCTTCATAGAAAGGCCATGAGTAGTACTATTTTCAACTCTCTGTATATCTTGGTCACTCCGGGATGAACTGCAATTTCTATCTTATAGGCTTCATTCATCGCTTTCTTCTCAGATCTTCCACATTCGGAACCCCGAACTGATTCTGCTGCTAAAGGTTGCCATCTTCATCTAACTCGTGACCACTGGCTGGTTTGGTTATAGCCACTCGCTTGTAATCGAAAACAACTTGATCTTCATCTTGTTTCTTCACGACCTCATCAACTATCTCGGATCTAACAATCGATGGTATGACATAATTTTCTTCATCTTGCTTAAACCTTCCAACTGATCCAAAACTCGTGGCGCAATTGACTCCTTTTGATCTCAAGTACCATCTGTTGGAAGTAGCACCCGAAAGACAATTTATGTAATTCTTTTTAGAATTAATAAATGACAGATTAATTCTCATCTTATTACTTGCTCCGTGCTTGTAAGTAATACACTACTGAAAACCCCAAGTCGTATCATATGTAGCCATATAACAGAGTATGTGTCACACATGAGGATTGAGTTTATGGTGATACGCTTGAAATGTTAGTCCATGGTGAAGTTAATCAAAGTATGGGGTCTATTGATTAAACCACCAATAATGCGCCCAGAACACTTTATGCTGTGACCGTCTTATCCGGACTGTCGACTTTGGTTGTCTAAGTGGGGCATTTATATATGATGAGAGTCATATAGGACTGGACCGATTTAATCTAGTTTCTCATATAATTCTGTGATTGAGAAATCTTATTAAATCACAAGATGATCATATATGGATTAACCTTAATCCTGAAGTGATTACAGACTCCTACTTGTTTCAGGATAGGGTTTGATGTGTTCGTTAAGGATCTCTAAGAGGCGTGGTCTGAATCACTTTCACGTTGGCATTATTCTTGGAATGAGTGAGAAGTGTGTGTCTCACAGATATGGAATCCATTCCTTCCTGCGGGAAGTAGAAAGACAATCCCCATATTTGTTGATCCTAGAAAAGGAATTTTAACTTAATCCCAAAAGGAACGTTATAGATAAAAGTGTTTTCGGCAACATATCAAACATTCAGGTCATTTGAATGTGGTTAAATTGTTCAAAACAGAAGAAGAAAGTGATGCTTCAGATTTTCTGGACAGAGTGTCCGGCATTAACATAAATTTTCCGAACAATTCATAATGATTATCGAGTTGATGCAAGAAGAGAAGTTGTAGATAAAACAGTGATCTATCTTGCTGAAAATTTTCAGAATTTTGGAGTAGGGGTAATGGGTTTACTTGAAAGGCAAACACCAAAACAAAAGGCATTCACTCGTGTTGGATAAAGCCAACCACGAGGATGATGAAAACTATGTGCCAAAGCAGAAGACCTTTAACACTAATAGTTGAAACGAGTGAGAAGCACTTGGAAAGGATAGAATTGTATATGGAGTTCGTGTAGAACCCATTTCGATCAAAGCAAGGTCAAAGAATTTTGGAAAACACAAACCAAGAGATAGTAAAAAGAGGGAGTGGAGGATTTTTAGAGTTGAGTCGGACATTGTTCTCTACAAGAATAGGTCGAGCCAAAGTGTAGGCTTCGACATCGAGGTGTAAGAGAAAGTGGAGAGGTCGCAATAGGGAATGTAAAGTGAATTCAACCAAGAGGACCTCAACTTAAAGGTGTAGGATAAAACTCCGATCCCAAATCTTTACTTAGAGGGGTTGCACTTAATCCTAGATGACGTAGTTTGGTTTAGAGGCATCATCCGTAAGGATTGATTGCTAAGCGGACTATCTTACTAGTGCTCCTAGTAGTTTTCTTAGCCATATGTCAATAATAAAGGGTCAGCTAAGCCCCTAAAGCGACTAATAAAATTCAACTTAAGCTACGAACTTATACGGAAGATAGGAACTTTTGCTCTGATACCAATTATGACACCCCGTCCCGGATACTAAGTCCTTATCCGGAAAGAACGCCCGGCATGCATATATTATCTTTTTAAATCATCAAAAGTAATATATACATAAGCCTCGTAACAATCAGTCAGAGTAAAAGCGGATTAAATTTAAACTAAAAGATAACTGGCAAAAGAATGTCAAACGACAAACAACGGATCACCAAGTCCCAAAATCTACGTCTAAAAAACTGATCGATAAAAAATGAAATAAATGTTGTTGTGACTTATTACATCCCAAATGTAACTAAAAAGATACTAAAATTCTATCTCTCTAAACTGATTAATAAATTGCATAAACTAAATGTCCAAGTCTTCGTAACTTTAGAGCTCAAACGTCAACTCCGTCGTTATTACCAAAATCATCATCACCCTATCAACCACCTTCTCGGGATGGGAACAAAAGAAAGAGATGAGGGGTAAGTACTTTCGTACTTAGTAAAGGGTAGAAGAAACGGTGACGATAAATAGCAATAATGGCATATAAATATAACATGACATCATCTACAATCATTACCACATAGGTTGTAATAGTAGAGCTCTCTCACCCTCTACTAGCCGTAGTATATCCTCACATAAATAAGGTTTGTTACATCAATATCATAGGACACTAAGGACGGTGAACAACTTCACCGCAACACGGGAAGCACCTCAAGGGCACGGGCTTATGTCCCCGTGTGGGAGTCACACGCGTCCCTTGGCATCAGACCAAGTAGAGGGGTGTAAAAATCCCATGCTAAGAAGAATAGACGTGTCTCACCAATAATATTGATGTTTTAGCTTTTAGACATACACATATGTAATTTACGAGTTAAGAATTAACCACCTGATTCATTCACATAAATGCTCCCTGGGAACTTATAGTCCTAGACAACTAGTTACGCTACCTAACACGTTGTAAAAGGATCAATGACTACTAAGTCAATGTCCCACAAGGCCTAAACAAAGCCTTCTAGTGTTCCCACCTTCTCCCCGCAGAGGGTTTCAGTTGTGGTGCGATTTGATACCAAGGCTACCTGAAGTCGATGTTAGACATTGCAAAATAACATATAATGCCCTCAAAGGCATGCATACCAGTCAATATCGTGTTGTACACAACAAAATCATAGAAATAAGGTGAACAAGCACCTTAGCGCTTGCCAAACACCT
The DNA here is from genome assembly GCA_036785695.1 of Gentiana straminea. Lineage (NCBI taxonomy): Eukaryota > Viridiplantae > Streptophyta > Magnoliopsida > Gentianales > Gentianaceae > Gentiana > Gentiana straminea. The sequence goes on along the minus strand of JAVUPR010000483.1, from coordinate 4,092,666 downwards.
TTATACCAATTATATCATTAATTCATTCAAAAAGCTTACATATTATATCATTAAATTGTAACAATTTTAGACACATAATTATTACATTTGCATCTTATTATATTTTTATTTATTCTTTCGAAAACAATACGCAGTTTTTTTTTTGAAAGGAAAAGAAATAAAATGAAGAATAATTAAACTATTTTTTTTCTTTTCCAATCCGTCTTCAAGTTCCTGTATTCTTTTTTTCTATTTTCTTTTTCTACAGCAATACATAACTACAGCAACATGTTTGAGCCATGTCCTATTTTCCTTCTTCCGAAGTAGATTCACGGCAACATAAATAAAATAGAAATAAAGAAACAACTTATAGCAACAATAATGAATAAATAAAAATGTAGTTAAATACGATTGAACACCCAAAATCCGTTTAAAAACACTCTTACCTTTTAGCAATTTGAAAGCGAATCCAACAGCAAAAGCTTGAATCTTTCGAGTCCACAACTCCTACGATCAGCCTACGATAATTAAACAGTACACTACGATCAGGCAACACCCTATTCTATTAAAACTCAGATTTTTCTCAAGAACGTAAACGAATCAAGATTTAGGGCTAAAACTGAAAACTTACGGAATAGGGAGATGTTGTTTTCAAAGATTCATCGCATCGCGGTGATCAATTTTATCTACTGCAACATCTTGAAACAGTGAACGGATTGGCCGAATGGTTGAAGATTATGTTTTCCCTCCTCCTTGTTCTTCTGCGTCACCCGTTCCTCTGATTTTCAGAAAATTTACCGTGGAAAGACTTATGGGGAATTATGGGATTATTTCCATTTTATAGCTATTAATTAAATCTATTAATTTAATAGCTAAACTCTTCTTTTTTTAATTATTCTATTCATTTTAATTAAATAATTGGGATAAATAGTAATTAGGTTAAATTAACTAAAACCAACTACCCTTTAATCCTTATTAAAAATCCGGGGTGTTACATCTCTCCCTCTTTAAGAGAAGTTTCATCCTCGAGACTGAACATAAGTAGAAGATGCTTGAACTCTGGGACTTCACAAAAAGCCTCGTCTTCTCTAACTCATGTTGCCTCTGTCGGTGTGACGGCTTCAATGACCTAAGGTTAGCTGTACGTCTTCCTTCTTAGCTTTTTTCGTCTTTCGCTCTGAAGTGTACTTGCCTCTTCCACGTAAGTCAAAGTCTCTTTAACCGTTTCAAGGTCAAAGCTTGACTCACATCAACATCGGCTAACCATTTCCTTATCATTGACACATAAGGGATGTCTTGCACTCGTGAAAGTGATTCTGGTAACTCCAAACGGATAAGATAAATGTCCAAATTTAGCTAGGATCACGTAAGGGTCTTCATACCTAGGGCTTAACTCGCATGTCTTCCCAAACCGTCTTACTCCTCTAGTTTTGGACGACTTTATATGCGATTCATCTTCAACTTCAGCTCTAACGGTCCTCTTCTTACATTTGCCCAGCTTTTCTACTTGTCTTGAGCCATCACGAGGTTACGAAAGTCCACTTCTATCTCCTCTCCGGCTTACTGTATAAACTCTGGTCTTGTAATCGGTCTTTGTTCCACTTCGTCCTAGAAAACTGGCATTCTACACTTTATTCCATACAGAACTTCAAAAGTGGCATATAGATACTGGTGTAGTAGCTATTGTTGTAAGCACACTTTGTTGTCTCTATCTTCATAGAAAGTCCATGAGTAGTACTGTTTCAACTCTCAGTATATCTTGGTAGCTCCGGGATGAACTGTAATTTCTATCTTGAAGGCTTCATCCATCGCTTTCTTTCTCAGATCTTCCATATTTGGAACCCCGAACTGATTCTGCTGCAAAGGTTGCCATCTTCATCTAACTCATAACCACTGGCTGGTTTGGTTCTGGCCACTCGCTTGTAATAAAAAACAACTTGATCTTCATCTTGTTTCTTCACGACCTCATCAACTATCTCGGATCTAGCAATCGATGGTACGACATAATTTTCTTCATCTTGCTGACTGAATCATGAATGCTTAAACCTTCCAACTGATCCGAAACTCATGGCGCAATTGACTCATTTTGATCTCAAGTTCCATCATTGCGGCACAAGCTTGCTGTAGGACTGCAAGGATCCCAGATGAAGGATTTCTGAAACTTATCCGGAAGAAGAAACACGTACTTGCCACACCTCATCTCTGGCGGTTTGATCCAACCCTTGTAGTAATGCTAAAGGCATCACAACACTCTTGTAAAAAGCGTTGCGGAAGAGTCTCCAATAGGTCGATCCCTTAAACAATAAGGCGGTACATAAAAGATGCTTGAAAAAGTATGAAGTATGGGCCAATGTTAGGAAACATCAAAGGCTGAAACATGGTACAACAACACAAAGAGAAAGGAATGTTTGAATTTAAGACCAATTGGATTAGACTCAACCGTTACCGGTTAGATTTTTTTTATAAGGGGTTATTTGGATAGCCGAGAAAATTGAGAAGTGAAGAGTTGAGCACCAGAGTGGTATGTCGACTTGGTAAACCAAAGAAAATGCCATAATTCACTCGAAACAAGAGAGGTTTCTTGGGCTACAAACAAGGCAAGGTGATTCTGGGCTGGGGGAAGCTTGAAGTTGGTTCAAAACTGAGGGGTTGGCGTTGTAACATAATGTAAAAGGATAGTCGCTAACAGGAAGAATACAAATGAACATCTTGCAGATGAAATTCTTTTGAGAGAGTGGGATTCTACAAGATACGGTGGTCGGCAAAGAAACTCGGGCCACTTGAAAGAGAGATAATGAGCTCTTACATAAGCCTTTAGAAGGTGAAAACGTTAAGGGAAACATCACATAAAGGACTTGTGAACATATAATATAAGAGGGAAAAGAATATTGGACTTGAGAACGTCTGGAAAGTGACCTTAGTCGTTAACAATTTGATAAACAAATGGTTGTTGGCAAACTAGGAAGGTCCTCAGTTCGCATGAATGTCGCAGATGAGTCATTCCACAAAAGAAGAACAAGGCAAAAGTGCAAGGTCGAGCACCTGAAAGAATAAACAAACGAGAAATTAAGAAGAGAGCAAGAATCTTAACGTGAAGACGTTAAGGTGCCAAAAGGAGCATACCAAAAAGGTCTTAGAATGAAATAAAAACTTGTCAAAAAGTGTCCAAGTTTGCACAAGTCAAAGAGAGGTTATCTCAAGATTGAAATAAGATAGAAACTTTCTCAAGGTAATGTAAAGGAAAATCAAAAGTATTGAAAAGAAAAGTATGCGATAACCAAGTTTTTGTGTGAAGGATGAAAGACACTTAAGAAATATCGGATAAAGTTTGATTTTCGCACAATTAATTCAAACTTCCAAAAGAGGTTTAAAAGATCATTGAAGACCCAATTCAAGGGTTCAAGGTTGCACTACTCAAGAGTAATAGTACAATCCCAATGAATAAGCCCTCAAGGTTATTCCTTATGAGGTAATGAAAAGGTTAAAATAAAACAGACATTTCAACTGGTTTTAAAAATTGTTATAGAACCACAAAGACAGAAGAGGGAACGCCAAAAGATGTGTCCAGTGGTTCATGGCTCTAAATGGCCTGAAAGAGATTTAAAGTTGAAAAGGCGCAAGGTACATTAATCTAATTGAAATAAATAAGACTGTGGAGTCCATATGTTGGTTGGCAAGATAGGTTCGGAAGGCATCTTGGCAAAGACTACCTTCTACTTGAACTAGTTTAGCGTAGATTGCCAAAAGGTTGAGGGTAAGTAATTGAAAATGTATGTCATAGTAGGCTTTAAAGACCCGACTCGCAAGATGGTGAGATGCATACCTTGAAAGAGTAGGCAACATTAGATGAAAAGCTTACAATATCAATACTACCCTTAGGAGGGAAGCTGAGAATGAACACAAGTAAGAAGAATGTTCTGTCATTATGAGATTTAATCAATTTTGGATTTGAAAGAAAGAATGAAAGTACAACAATACAACATTAGAGAGGACTTGTTTCTTTGTTTTTGAATAGTAAGAAGGAGTGAACTTGTTCACAAAGGTAGGCTTAAGGAGATATGTTTCTAAAATAATTCGTGACAGAAGATGGCGAGAAGTTATTGAACTCAAATACCTCAAGTGAGGAATCGAATGGAAGCAATTTACTAGAAAAGGCATAAAAGGTTTTGAACTTCAACATGGCATACTGGAAGGTAACGTCTTTGTGCTTGTTTATGACTACAAAAGAAACCATAACGTTAGCCTTACAAACATCCTACTAAGAGACTTACTCTAGAAGAAGATTAAACTTAGAGGAAACTTCTAAAACATAACAATCATAACTTATTACTCTCTTAGCCCAAACCCTAAGTCAAGGAGGTGAGGATTCCTTTTAGGCTGTTGTCAATGATATTTTATTCCGGATCTGATATTATCGACTTGTGCAGCCCAAACCAAAAGGATCTTACGCACGATCAAAGGAGAAAAGATATAGATTCTGGAGTTTCCCAGGTGACAACAAAATACTAGAATTTTTGGATGAGAAGAAGTCGGTCAAAAACAATTATTTTTGCCGAAAGCACAAGATGTCAGAATTTCCAGATTAGTAAACACTGATTTGAATTGCACATTGCGATCAAACGAAAAAGAATTTGAACTTAATCCCAAAAGGAACGTTATAGATAAAAGTGTTTTCTGCAACATATCAAAATTTCAGGTCATTTGAATGTGGTTAACATGTTCAAAACAGAAGAAGAAGTGAAAGTAATGCTGCAGATTTTCTGGCCAGAGTGTCTAGCATTAACATAAATTTTCTGAACAATCCATAACGATTATCGAGTTGATGTAAGAAGAGAAATTGTAGATAAAACAGTGGTCTATCTTGCTGAAAGTTTTCAGAATTTTTGGAGCAGGGGAAATGGGTTTACTTGAAAGTCAAACACCAAAACAAAAGGCATTCACTCGTGTTGGATAAATCCAACCACGAGGATGATGAAAACTATGTGCCAAAGCAGAAGACCTTTAACACTAATAGTTGAAATGAGTGAGAAGCATTTGGAAAGGATAGAATTGTATATGGAGTTCGTGTAGAACCCATTTCGATCAAAGCAAGGTCAATGAATTTCAGAAAACACAAACCAAGCGATAGTAAAAAGAGGGAGTGGAGGATGTGTAGAGTTGAGTCGGACATCGTTCTCTACAAGAATAGGTCGAGCCAAAATGTAGGCTTGTAAGAGAAAGTGGAGAGGTTGCAATAGAGAATGTAAAGAGAATTCAACCAAGAGGACCTCAACTTAAAGGTGTAGCCATAAGACTTCGATCCCAAAGCTTTACTTAGAGGGGTTTTACTTAATCCTAGATGACGTAGTTTGGTGTAAAGGCATCATCCGTAAGGATCGATTGCGTAGCGGACTAACTTACTAGTGCTCCTAGTAGTTTTCTTAGCCATATGTCAAGAATAAAGGGTCAGCTAAGCCCCTAAAGCGACTAATAAAATTCAACTTAAGTTACGAACTTAGACGTAAGATAGGATCTTTCGCACTAATACCAACTATGACGCCCCGTCCCGGATACTGAGTCCTTATCCGGAAAGAACGCCCGCATGCATATATTAACTTTTTAAATCGTCAAAAGTAATATATACATAAGCCTCGTAACAATCAATCAGAGTAAAAGCGGATTAAATTAAAACTAAAAGATAACTCGGAAAAAAATGTCAAACGACAAACAACGGATCACCAAGTCCCAAAATCTACGTCTAAGAAAACTGACGACAAAAAACCGAAATAAATGTTGTTGTGACTTATTACATCCAAAATGAAACTAAAAAGATACTAAATTCTATCTCTCAAAACTGAATAATAAATTGCATAAAATAAATGTCCAAGTGTTCGTAACTTTAGAGCTCAAATTTCAGCTCCGTCGTCATAACCATAATCATCATCACCATGTCAACCACCTTCTCGGGATGGGAACAAAAGAAAGAGAAGAGGGGTAAGTACTTTCGTACTTAGTAAAGGGTAGAAGAAACTGTTACTATAAATAGCAATAATGGCATATAAATATAACCTGACATCTTCTACAATCACTACCACATAGGTTGTAATAGTAGAGCTCTCTCACCCTCTACTAGCTCCGTAGTATTTCCTCACACAAATAAGGTTTGTTACATCAATATCAAAGGACACTACGCACGGTGAACAACTGCACCGCAACACGGGAAGCAAGTCAAGGGCACGGGCTTAGGTCCCCGTGTGGGAGTCACACGCGTCCCTTGCCATCAGACCAAGTAGAGGGGTGTAAAAATCCCATGCTAAGAAGAATAGACGTGCCTCACCAATGATATTGATTTTTTAGCTTTTAGACATACACATATGTAATTTACAAGTTAAGTTCTAACCACCTGATTAATTCACATAAAGGTTCTCTAGGGACTTATAGTCCTAGACAACTAGTTAAGCTACCTAACACGTTGTAAAAGGATCAATGACTACTAAGTTAATGTCCCATAAGGCCTAAACAAAGCCTTCCGGAGCTCCCACCTTCTCCCCTACTAGAATTTCCCGGATTTGTGACGAATTTTTGTGACAAAAATTGTTCGTCACAAATTTCCTACAATATTGCTACGAATTAGCGACAAACCACATATTTCTTTTTTTTGCAATATATAGGGACACAATTGTGACAAAATATGTACATGGCAAAATTGTCACATATTTTCCACAAAATTGCTACGAATTAGCGACAAACCGCGTAATTCTTTTTTTTGCAATAATTTGAGACAACATTGTGATAAAATATGTACGTGGCAAAATGTATGTGGCTGTTTTGTCACAAATCTTCGCGCCAAATTCGGTTGCCATAATTTGTGAGAATTATATGACAAACTGGCTTGGTCATAAAAGTCTTCGTTGCTAATTTGCCGCTAACCGACATATCTGTCCACATCGCAAAATTGTCACATATTTTCCACAAAATTGCTACGAATTAGCGACAAACCGCATGATTCTTTTTTTCCAATAATTTGAGACAACATTGTGACAAAATATGTACGTGGCAAAATGTAATTTACTGTTTTGTCACAAATCTTCGCGCCGAATTCGGGCGCCATAATTTGTGAGAATTATGTGACAAACTGGCTTGGTCATAAAAGTCTTCGTTGCTAATCTGATGCTAACCGACATATCTGTCCACGTCGCAAAAGTGTCACATATTTCGACAATATAGCTACAAATTTCCCGGATTTGGGATGAAAATTTGTGATTAAAATGGTGCGTCACTAATTCGCGACATCATTGCTACAAATTGGTGAAAAAACATAAAAAAGATTATTTTTATTAAAAAAATTCGACGGTATTGTGACAAAATATATACATGACAAAAGACCAGTAACTATTTTGTCGCAAACCTTCGCGCCAAATTTATGCGCCATTATCTGTGACAAGTATGCGACAAACTAGCTTGGTTACAAAACATTCCTTGCTAATTCATCACTGACGCATAAATTTGCCCATATATGTTTACTTTTAATAAATCAAATTATAAAGGCCAGTAAGGCCTTGATTTAGTAGTCAAAATTAAGGCTGAGGACCACCTCTTAGTACTAGGTTCGAGCCCTACTAAGTGTAAATGTGTGTGAGTGTTATACTTCTTCGTATATTATATAAATATATTGTGAACTTATTTTTGTATTTCAAATACATATATTGTACAAAAATTGACATGGGTATAACCCAAAGATTATCAACATTGGATGTTTTGGGCCGAAATTCGGGTCAAAATGGTCAAGAGGGCCAAATCAGCACAAGCTCATAGACGTTTTGGGCCAAAAGAGGGTCAAAATGGTCATGCGGGCCAGATCAGTACTAGCCCATTGTGGGTCTTTAGCTAATTGAAGTTCAATCCCGAGGTTCACGTACTATTGAGTTGTGATTCAAACTTAAGGTTCGTTATTGAGTAGTAATTACAAACCCGGGGTTCGTTATTTAGTCGGTTGAAACCCGAGGTTCGTTAGTGAGTTCATGATATGAAACCCAATGTTCGTTAGTGAGTTAATGATTCGAAGCCTGAGGTTCGTTAGTTAGTCATGAGTTAATGATTTGAAACTTGAGGTGTGTTAATGAGTTAGTGATTTGAAATTCGAGATTCGTTGCTGAGTTCATGATATGAAACCCGAGGTTCGTTAGTTAGCTAGGCATAAGTTAATGATTTGAAACCCTATGTTCGTTAGTGAGTTAATGATTTGAAACCCGAAGTTCGTTAGTGAGTTAATGATTTGAAACCCGAGGTTCGTTAGTGAGTTCATGGTATGAAACCCGAGGTTCGTTAGTGAGTTCATGATATGAAACCCGATAGCGAGTTAATGATTCGATACTCAAGGTTCGGTAGTTAGTTATGAGTTAATGATTTGAAACATGAGTTTTGTTAGTGAGTTAATCATTCAAAACCTAAGGTTCTTTAGTTAATCGGTTGATAAATATTATTTAAAAAAACGCTTTAATAGGACAACAAAGTCGTCTCATACAACACTGTCGTCCCAAAAATGTATATGACCTAATCCCTAATTAAAAGTCGGCATCTTATTCCCCATTCCTCCTCTTCTTCTCTTGGTTTTCAGAATGTTTCCCCTCTGCCGCCGCCGCTCATCTCCTTTCCGCTGGTGCTACTCCTCCTTCCTCTGCCGTTTCTCTGCCCTTCAAACGCCGGCCTGCAGCAGCAATTTCGCTCCTTCAACGCCAATAAGCTAGCGGATGAGAAAAAGGTTGTTGCTTAACAACACTACTAGCCATATTCTATTCAGTATTCACCTTTGTTTCTGTGGATAGTGTTTGAGGAGATTTTGTGTTTAAAAATCACAAATTTATAACCTTAGTTTCTGTATAACCTTTCTTTGATTGTGCCTTTGAAGAATTGTGATAGTTTAAACAAGTAAATAGCCAAAAATCCCGATTGATTATTGAATTTAAGTGGGATTTTCTATTTCTTCAATGGTTATGACAATGTGTCTTTTATCATTTTGTACAAATGACACAATCCCAAAGCTGATTCTTCCTTGTTAACAAGTATCAATCAATTGGTTCAGCTTCTGAGGTTCTAGAGATATATCCCTAAGCTGAATGGCAGAGGGATTATGAAATCCTTGTGTCAGTAATTCGGAGATGGTTTCCTTTCCTAATAATTGATTGTAAGAAATGGACACCTTCAAATAATTTAACTTCTTTTTATTTATCATCAAATCCTCAATTTCAAAGTAATTTGTCTATTGTTTCTGTAAAATAGTTCATTCATGTATATTTTTCTCCGTGTAGTAAGTGTCAAACGATTGGCAGAATTTACGAGTTCCTATTTTTTTCCTTTTGAATTAAGAACCCTATTTTTCTGATCGATCGCCCCCATCACTTGAAGGTATGATTCTCATCTTTTAATTTTTGCAATTATCTTATCATTTTGCATTACCTCGTTGCAATTATCTTCTCTTTTTGTATCAAATTGTTGGAATTAACTTAGTAAACCATTTTTAGTGTTATTATGCAGCCTAGATGTTTGGAGAAATGTTTTGTCTGAAAACTCATGTTTTAGTGTGAGTAGTGAAACAAGTTCTGGCACTTTTTCTTTAGATATTTCTACATTAATTGGTTTTAGTGTGAGTAGTGAAACAATGATGCTAGAATGTAGTCATTGATAAGATCATTTTCCTACAAGTTGAGACATTTGTTGAATGTTTCTTGATGTTTATAGATGTCTTGACTGCTGTTGCAACTCCTGAGCTTCAAATTTGCAGATCATTGTTCTGAACCAACTGATGTCTGGATTTTAGCATTCTGTGATGTTTTTGCCAACTGAATAAACAATGAATGTTGGCTGCTTTTGGATTTGGTGCCAGACTTAGGGACACAATGTATTTCAATGTTGGCTTCTTATGGATGGCTTCTTTAACTTGCCTTTTTAACCAGCATGAAAAGTCCAGGGTAAGGAAGAACTAAAATAAATATATTTCTTTTTTATATTTATATTATTACAGGGCTCAAGAAAAAAGAAAGAACAGAAGCAAGTAGATCCCTTATGTTTGAGTTTTCAAGTGGCTAGATCGGGTTTTTAAGAAAGAGTTTCATTATGATGAACAAAGTAGTTCTGATTGGATTACAGTTCCTCCTCCTTTGGGCAACATAGGATCATCAGAAGATGATTTCGAAGCTTTAGGCGCAGGTATGATATAAAAGAGTCTATTTGGACATTGATTAATTCACCTTTGTTTTAATTCATTGAATGAATTTCCGATTTCGGGGGACAAACACACTTTTGGTCCATTTTTTAACAGTTTTTGCACTTTTCTCTTCAATGATTCAATTCCAAATTTTTACATATTGTTTACATCTCCGGTCCAAAGTTCCACATGTCACACAACCAGCATAGAAAGTAGAACCCATAAAAACTTGACACTTTGCGAAAATGGACTTAAAACGTAAAAATATACATAGATGATGGCGTTAAATGCCTCTCAGGTTGGTTCTATTTTTTCTTCTTTTGAAGTTGGGATTACCTAGTGTTTCCGATGTTTTTTGTGTTATAATAGTATGCTTTAGAATGATTTTCTCTGCTTTGTATGTTGTCTATGCCAATGCTCTGTTTTTACATGACTTGTTATTCTGTCTAGTTCTCACATTTTGATCTAATTTCTTTGGTATCATCAAATGTTATTGAGTTTTCGGAATGTTAATGCTTTAGTGATTGCTTTTTAATTCCTTAGCGCGCTGTACATGGAAGGCCTTGGACTAGTTTTCCAAACCCAGCCTCAACTCTCAGCTCCTAGCCAGAAAAATGAAGTATATGCCCAGGTGATATGTTACATCAAGACTTTTTTTAATGTTTTTTTTGGGTCCCTTTTCTAAGTTTTTAGTGTGTTTTGTTTTCCATTTCTTCTTGATCAACGCTGAGGCTTATGCCGAAATATGTTTGTTTCATTTAATCGAGATTTTGAAGAAACAGAGACGGTGTTTTTTGGATTTTGAAGAAACACAGACGGTGTTTTTTTTTTCCCTGATTTGTTTCCTTTGATAATCTTCTTATAGAACCCGAATTTGCCACAGTCTATGGCACAAAATGCAACTATGAATTCATGAGGTTTGAGGATACTTGTCATGAAATAGACTCGGTTCAGGATTGGTGGGATCTCAAATATCCGTGGGACTCATAGTTCCATGTGGAACCTCTGAATTATTATTCTCAGAAAGGCTTGGCATTTTTTTTCAGTTCCCTGAGAGGTACATATTCCTTTCTATAACTCTTTTATTAAATTGTTAGTGTTTTCTCTCCTTTATCCTAGTTTGTTGAGTTTCCCAATGATACCATTCATTTCCAAGCACCGTCCGTTTTCTTTTCTTTTAGCTTCCCTTTTTTGTTTTTGCTAAATTCCTGACATTTGAAGATTACCTACTTTGGTCAGGTACTTTGTTGCAGAGAAATTCTTGATGGAGTTACTTTTGGGTGGCCAAGGCAGAGAAGTTTAAAGAAGCAAGGACAGTTGTCCTACCATATCTTAGGAACAAAGGACCCGGATTCCGGATGATATGCTGATAGAGGCCACAGTGGACATGTACTAGCGGTGCAAGTGAGATCGTCATGATTTTAAACAAGTTCTTCACGATGTTTAACCACACTGTCAAGAATCTGAGTGGGATGCAAAACTCAAGACACTTTTAGAGACGATTGCTCGTTCACAAGATTGAGATGTTTTCGGTGATAAAACCATTAGTCTCTTGTATTTGTCCGTTGACCATTAATAATATTGATTTAATGTTTTGAAATGCTATTTGACTCAATTATGAATAAAATGATTTGCTTCATTTCATGATCATGGAAGTGTTTTGATTATTTATGGTATTGAAACGTTTTTTTTAAGAGAACATTCATATTATTGAATATAATTTTTGTAAATAATAAATATAGTAAAAATGTGAAATATAAATTTTGTTACAAAGTCATTGCAACTATTGATTTTGACACAACAATTCATTACAAATATAGGTAAAATTTGTCACAAATTTGTCGTAAAACACCGTCACAAAATTAATTCAAAAGTGTAGGGAATATTTGTCACATATTTATCACTAAATTTGGTACCAAAATTGTCACATGAATTCATCACATAATAATCACTAAAATTTTGTCACAATTTTATCGTAAACAATCGTCACAAATTCATATCAAATTTGTATGATATGGTTATCAGTATTTAATCAAAAAAATTGGTTACAAAATTGTCGTATTTTTTCGTTGTACATTTGTCTCTATTTTATGAAGCAACTTTGACACAACACTCCATCACAAACTTATCGGAAAATTTTGTCACACATCCGTTGCAAAATATAATTTTTGTCGCAGATTCATCACTAAATATTTTGTCATATCTATGTCACAAAGTATGACTTTCGGCACAATTTTGTCACAAAACTTAGTGACAAGTTTAATTTTGACTCAAAAAATTTGCAACAGGGTGTTCCGTGACGGAAATAGGATTCGTCACTGATTCGTCACAAACGAGCGTTAGTGACAAATTTGTGACGAAAACTGCCGTCACAAATCCGAGAAATTCTAGCAGTGCTCCCCGCAGAGCGTCTCAGTTGTGGTGCGATTTGATACCAAGGCTACCAGAAGTCGATGTTAGACATTGCAAAATAACATATAATGCCCTCAAAGGCATGCATGCCAGTCAATATCGTGTTGTACACAACAAATTCATAGAAATAAGGTGAACAAGCACCTTAGCGCTTGCCAAACACCTTTATACCTATCATATCATTAATTCATTCAAAAAACGTACATATTATATCATTAAATTGTAACAATTTTAGACACATAATTATTACATTTGCATCTTATTCTATTTTTATTTATTCTTTCAAAAACAATACGCAGTTTTATTTTGAAAGGAAAAGAAATAAAATGAAGAATAATTAAACTATTTTTTTTCTTTTCCAATCCGTCTTCAAGTTCCTGTATTCTTTTTTTCTATTTTCTTTTTCTACAGCAATACACAACTACGGCAACATGTTTGAGCCATGTCATATTTTCCTTCTTCCGACGTAGATTCACGGCAACAGAAAAAAAAAAAAGAAAAAAGAAACAACCTATAGCAACAATAATGAATAAATAAAAACGTAGTCCTTTTTCGATTATGATCTTATTTTGTCCTTATGACCTCTGACCCCGGAAAAAAATAGAAATAAAGAAACAACCTATAACAACAATAATGAATAAATAAAAACGTAGTAAAAAACGATTGAACACCTAAAATCCGTTTAAAAACACTCATTTACCTTTTAGCAATTTTAAAGCGAATCCAACAGCAAAAGCTTGAATCTTTTGATTTCACAACTCCTACGATCAGCCTACGATAATTAAACGGTACATACAATCAGGCAACACCCTATTCTATTAAAACTCATATTTTTCTCAAAAAATGTAAACGAATTTAGATTTAGGGATAAAACCGAAAACTTACGGGATAGGGAGATGTTGTTTTCAAAAGATTCGTCGCGTCGCGGTGATCACTTTTATCTACTGCAACGTCTTGAAACGGTGAACGGATTGGCCGAATGGTTGAAGATTACGTTTTCCCTCCTCCCTGTTCTTCTCCATCGCCCATTCCTCTGAAAAAATTTGCCGTGGAAGACTTATGGAAAATTATGGGATTATTTCCCTTTTATAGCTATTAATTAAATCTATTAATTTAATAGCTAAACTCTTTTTTTTTAATTATTTATTCTTTTTAATTAAATAATTGGGATAAATAGTAATTAGGTTAAATTAACTAAAACCAATTACCCTTTTATCCTTATCAAAAATCCGGGGTGTTACAACCATCATACAAGGCATGCCGACATATGGTATGAGATTTTCTTTACCATGACACTTGATAAATTTGTTGGAGTCTATTATTAGAAGGTTTATGTGGGGAGCACAAGAAGGAAGAAGAAAGACACATGGAAATTATGGACAAAGTGTGTCAACCGAAATCCCTGGGAGGTTTAGGTTTTAAAGATTTAGAGAGTTTCAATAAAATAATGCTAGCGAAACAAGTCTCGAAACTTATAAAGAACCAAGGCCTTCTCAAGTCGTGTATTAAAAGCAAAATACTTTCATGTTCCAATTTCCTCTCTTGCGGGTCATGTGCAAAAGGGTCGTATATTTGGTGAAGTATTATTTCGGGGAAAGAATGAATCTTGCGTGGGACTCGATGGAGGGTAGGAAGTGGGGCCACTATTTAGGTTTCACTACTACAAAAAAAGCATAAAGATCACGGGTTTTAAGTGTGATATATTCACATTAGTCGCCTATACGTAGTGTGGCGTATTGAGGTGTGACGTAAAAAGTATTTTAATCCAATCGATCGCGATTCTGAGCGCGAACTATTATAATAGTTATCACACTTAAACCGTGATCTATTATAGTTAGTATCACACTTAAAAACCGTAATCTATTATAACTTCATCACATTTAAAAGCGCGATCTATTATAGTTCTTATTATACTTAAAAACCGTGATCTATTATAGTTGTTATCACACTTAAAAACCGAGATCTATTACAATTGAAACACATTTAAAAGCGTGATCTATTTTAATTGTTATCACACTTAAAAACGATGATCTATTATAATTTAAATCACACTAATAAAAGTGTTTTTTTCTAAAACAATATATAAGCACACATATATTTTTGTCTTTGTCGGGACTCGAACCCGATACTCCTGATTAACGAGCCACACTATTTACCATTAGGCCGATGCTTTCTTTCTTCTAATTTTCGACCACACTTAACTAAGATCTCATTATAAAATACCATATTATTTTAATCACAATCAAAAACTGTGATTGATTGATGTTTTTGTCTCATTTTTTCTAGAAACCGTGATAATAAAAATTATGATATATTTTAGTTGTTATCACACTTAAAAACCGAGAATTACTATAATTTCAACACATTTAAAAACTGTAATGTATTTTAGTTGTTATCACACTTAAAAACCGTGATCTATTATAGTTGTTTTCACTCTTAAAAACCGAGATCTATTAAAATTTCAACACATTTAAAAATTGTGATCTATTTTAGTAGTTGTTATCACACTTAAAAACCGAGATATATTATAATTTCAATCACACCTAAAAAGTGTGATCTATTATAATTTCAACACATTTAAAAACTGTGATCTATTTTAGTAGTTGTTATCACACTTAAAAACCGAGATATATTATAATTTCAATCACACTTAAAAAAGTGTGATCATTCTTTTTTTTCGAAAAACCCGGATACTCTGGATTAAGGAACCACACTAATTACCGCTGGGTCGAAGCCTACTTTATTATCATTTTCGGCCACACTAATCTAAAATATCATATTATTTTAATCACAGTTAAAAACCGTGATTGATTGATGTTCTTGTCTCAGTTTTCTTAAAAACCGTGATAATAAAAACTGTGATCTATTTTAGTTGTTATCACACTTAAAAACTGAGATCTATTATAATTCAACACATTTAAAAACTGTGATTTATTTTACTTGTTATCACACTTAAAAATCGTGATCTATTATAGTTGTTATCACACTTAAAAACCGAGATCGATTATAATTTCAACACATTTAAAAATTGTGATCTATTTTAGTAGTTGTTATCACACTTAAAAGCGAGATCTATTATTATTTCAATCACACCTAAAAAAGTGTGATCATTTTTTTTTTTCACACCTAATAACTTGTGATAAAAAAAATTAAGTGTGATAAATATACATTTTACATGTCTCGGTTTTTTAAAAGTGTGATCCTTATCTTTAGATAAGTGTGATCTATGTCTCTTTTCTTATTAGTGGATATAATTTGTCTCACTTTTTCTATAGTTGGGACAAAAATATTATGAATTCAGTCACAGTTTAAAAATGAGATTAATTGATATAATTTATCTCACTTTTTCAATAACCGTGACAAAAATATCGACCAATTTAGTCACGATTAAAAGTGTGATTGATCGATATAATTTATCTCGTTTTTTGAATAATCGTGACAAAAATATCATATCAATTCTCACATCGCTGTTTGTGAGATTGATTGATATAATTTATCTCGCTTTTTAAAAGCGTGATGAAATATCATATCAATTCAATCACGGTTTAAAAATGAGATTGATTAAAATAATTTATCTCGGTTTTCCAATAATCGTGATGAAAAAATCATATCAATTAAGTCACACTTTAAAAATGAGATTGATTAATATAACTTATCTCAGTTTTTCAATAAGTGTGATAGAAAGTTGTAAGTGTGATATATATATTGTCATTGTCTCGGTTTTATTGAAACTGTGATTGTTATCTTATCTTAAGTGTGACCTATATCCTATTTTGTAGTAGTGTTTAAACAGATGCTTGGTTACCTTTGTCCTTCACTATTAAGGTTTAAATAGATCCTTTCTTCTTCTAAAGAAAATTGAAACTTTAAATTAAATTAATAAATGACATAAATATCCATATAATAATAAAACAATATATTTGTTAATTTTTTACTATGTGTAAAAATAAATAAATAAAATGACATTTTGCAAGGAACGGAACGAATAATCTTGTCATATGAAGCCTTCACATATTGCCGCCACAATTAAAGCATGTGTCACCGTCATTCTTTATTAAGTTCATGAACACCAAACCTTTTTGTGGTAGTAAAAAAATATGTGAACTATCCCTTATAGTATTTTTGTAATAATTCATCACATTTTCATTGAGAAAATACTACATGATGCATGTATGTGACTATTCATCTCATCTGTCCAGTGAAACGCAACAACAACATATCTTCTTGATGAACGTGTTTGATCAAGTCATCATTGTGCCTAAGAGTATCTTCAATAATAAACTCATTAAAAGGTTTATCATCACGTCGCGTTATCAATTTATAAACTTTTTATTTATAAACATATTTTTCATAATAGATAAACCTCTAAAAGGTTTATATTCGGGCCCACCAAAATACCTTTTTTCCTCTACTTTTTACTATCAACCGGTTTACCAAAATAAACATTTTGTACAAACATTTGTCACATCAACACTCTCCAATGATGGCAAACCTATTAAAAAGGTTTAAACCTTTTCACAAACTCACCATTGTAGGTACTCTAAGGCTTGCCTTAGGCCCTTAGACCTCATGCGTGAGGTCGAGATAACCCTACAAGCTTGTCAAAGGTCCATAACCTTAATAGACGACTTAAGACACTCATCGAGTGCGTGCCAAGTCTCCTGCCCTTGGATGGCTACTATGTGTGGTTTCCACGCCCTCCACGTGATGTTATGATACAAGTGTCGAAACCATGAGGTTATAAATGCAAATCGTTGTATGTCCCATTTAAATTTAACTCTTACTTTTTGTCTTTTAGTTTCCACCTCTTATTAAGTAAAGTAGCGTTTTAGTAAAAAAAGAAAAGAATAGGAAGAAATTCTAAAAATATATTATATGACATAAGTATAACTCGAATATTATTATTATTGGCCTCAAGTTGGTCAATGGGCCAAGTCAAGAAAGATCCATAGTAAGTCCATCGGTTCACAGAAAGTTAGTCTAAGATAAACAGTCCTTATTCAAGTCACCCTCAAGGCTCAACCAACCTCATCTTAAGTACTAATCAGTCGACCCGTCCTTACATCTCACTACTCATCAGAACAAGTCGCATTCGATCTGCAAAGACGGCTACCGAGCATTAGTGGGCAGGATCTCCACAATTGATCACCACAAATTGTTATAGCCCACGTTTGATCATATTCCATGATCTTAGCCTTATTGAGTAATGGCTGCCATTTGTCCGACATCACTCTAACCTCAATCACAGGCCTTAAGAATGCTATAACTCTCACGCCGAAGCTTTATATAAAGATCACATCCTCGCAAATCCACAACTACGTTACACTTGCTTGATTCGATACACATTCAATACGTATGTAGTCTAAAAGACACACCAATAATCCACCCCCAAAATCTTCAATTTTGTAGTTGGATTTCTCCCAAAATAATAAGTGGTGTATCATTGTCGTTACTTTGATGGTATTTATGATTCAAATACTCTTGAAAATAATAATACGTGTACAACCGTTATATTACGACCAATAACACAATAGTTATCTATTAATAATAATAAGTCTAAATTGATAATAATATTAAATCACTATTAAATAAATGTTATATCACTAATTATAACACAACGATCGTATATGTATCATTGCCACCCTCAACATGAGGGAATCATCAAATGAAATGTACACTTTCAAACCTTAGATTGCACCAAAGATATGCTCCTATTTTAGGCCTTGATATGTGTCGGTGAGTCTCTCCCATGTGCTATGTTTTTTTTTTTTTTTTTTTTTTCTTTTCTTTTTCCTTTTTTAATTTTACTTTAAATGCTTTTTTTCCCTCTATAAAATTCATTCCCCATCACGGAATCATTCGTGCCCATTTTCCACTGTCCTTCGCCACGGTCACCACCATTCTTTCGCCGGAAGTTGCAGAGAATTTCCGATGAAAATGAAGACACATGCTAGACTGATTCTCCTTCAACCTTTTATATCTAAGAAGCAAGCAGCAGCAGCAATAATATCTTCGTCGTACCGTCTCTGGTTTCTAGCTTTCATATCTTTCTTCACTACTGCTGCTTTTATACTCACTCTAATCACCGCCGCCGCAACCGGAAAAATCACTCACCACGATGTCAGTCCAGCCACCACGAATCCTCCATTACCGGAGCCCATTTTTAATTCCCTCATTCATTATGCGTCCCTTAATTCCACGGCCTCTTTCTCTCGAATGTCTCCCAAAGAGCTAACCTCCATCGCCGCCGTTCTCCGTAAATGCAACACTTTCTCCACTCCCTGTAACTTTCTTGTTTTCGGATTTACCCACGAAACCTTTCTCTGGAACTCGATTAACTACAACGGCCGGACCATTTTCATCAGTAATAACGCTTTCATTACATCAAAATTGGAAGAAAGACATCCCGAAATCGAAGCTTATGACGTTCAATACACAACCAAAGTAGCGGAATTGTACGAGCTTTTGGATTATTCAAAAGAGCAGGTGAAAAACGAGTGCAGACCCGTACAAAATCTTCTCTTTTCCGATTGCAAGCTGGCGATCAATGATCTTCCCAATCACGTTTACGACATTCCATGGGATGTGATTCTGATCGATGGGCCTTTAGGGAATTCACCGACGGCTCCGGGGAGGATATCGGCGATATACACCGCCGGAGTGTTGGCGAGGAGCAAGAAAGGGGGTGCAGACGTCGGAGCCGGCCGACCCATGTGTTTGTGCATCAGATTGGTAGAGAAATGGAGAAAGTAAGCAGTGAGGAGTTTTTGTGTAAGGGGAATTTGGTGGAATCCATTGATTCATTGGGGCATTTTGAGGTGGGAAAAATGGAAGACAATAGATTTGAGTTTTGCGCCATTTCTGCATTATCAGCTTTGCTTCCATTATCATCAAATGATAGTGTTGTTGGCAGAAGAACAACATAGAATGACAAACATTCATATATTAGTGGTCAATGTTTCTCCTTCATTATTTTAATCAGCCAACACGGTATCGGAGACATGTCGGTTGCGTGTCGTGTCGCATAACTAATCAGCACTCCATATGATATTCAAATTGAGGTGTCACTTTCTTTCTAGCACGTACCATTTTAAGATTGTTAAACAAACAATGTTATGATTGTGTAATAACCGACTTTCAACGAGTCTTTTGTTTGAGAAATTTTATGATACAACGGTTGTAGGAAACTTGTATCGAGTGACATACATTAGAGTCGTTTATTTTTATTGTCCCACATAATACACTTTTTATCGTATGTGAGTGATTATAAATGAATGGTTGTAATGTATGTCACTTGATAACTTTCATACAACGGTTATATTATAAAATTTGAGTAAATATAAATTTATAATGATCAACGGTACAGATAAACGTTGTGGCACAACAATTGTGCCCGTATCATTACTCATAAAATTATCCCTTTTGTACTCCCTCCGTTTTCTTACCTAACAATTTTCAGAATTTGTTTTTGTTTTTTTTATCCGTCATTTTACATATTATGCAACATTTTTTTCGCCTTTACCTCTCAATTTAATTATAATATATAAACAAAATATTTATATCTTCAATATAAAAAAAAATTTCTCAATGCTAAAAACTCTAAAAGTCAATTTGTCTCACTAATTGCTATTACTCATAAATATACACATTCTCAATATAAACAAGAGGATAATTAATATTTAATGAGTGTGTATATATTAAAAAAATTAAAAGACTACTTTGTTATTTTAAATTATATTTCAGATATTAATTATTATTTTAATTTATCTGATTTTGTTCTATGCGAACAAATGAATTGATTTTTTTCACAAAACTACGTCGTTTTATTAAAAATATCTAGAAAGAATCAGACTTAACATATCTCTTTCTTACCATTCTTTGATTTCGGTAAAAAGAATTCCTATAAAGAATGATATTCTAAAATAACAAAACAAACTAAAGGTAAAATAATATTATAGTTTTTTTAGGATAAGTTTTGAGGGATATTAGAATGTTAATTTGTAATTAATCCTTGTTATAAATTGAATTTTAATTATTCCAGATACACGCAAAAAAAAAAAAAAAAAAAAAAAAACCATGTTTTTTTTTGCAGGTTATCTGTACCTAGACAGCTACTGTACTAAATACAAAAAAAAATTAAATAAAATAAACCCATTAGTCATAGTAAAAGGTAAGCTTAATTGCTTAATTATCTTTTTTTTTTTAAGGAAATAATTGCTTATATATCCTTAACGTGTAATATCCTGATCGGTAAAAACTTTTCTCCTCCTATTTCAACGGGGACAGGACGTAAGTCTCTTCAGATTCTCGGATTCCACTATTTTTCAACCACCTTAAAATAGAGATTCAAAAGTAGCAGAACATTGTTCTTCTTTCTTCTTCATCTCCTCGTCGAAAATCAAAGCAAAAGCATTCAATAATGTCTTCCTCGAAATTATTTCTGTGTTTCTTCTTTTTGTTCATCGTTTTTTCATCCGCTTTAGACATGTCCATTATCGATTACGATAAACAACACGGCCATAAAGTGTTCGACGGTATTCCCCAGAGAAGGGAACGTGATTTAAGGGCCATATATGAATCATGGCTAATGAAACATGGCAAAGCGTACAATGGTATTGGGGAAAAAGAGAAAAGATTCGAAATTTTTAAGGATAATTTGAGATTCATTGACGAACATAATAACGTTGTGAACAACCGTCCGTATAAACTGGGGTTGAACCGGTTTGCGGATCTAACCAATAAGGAGTACCGGGTAATGTTTGTGGGTGGCCGGATGAATCGGACGGCGGCGCCGTCGACGTTGTTGAAGGGTAAGGTCGGAGATCATCGGTATGCTTTTAAAGAAGGTGATGATTTACCTAAGTCCGTCGATTGGAGGTCCAAAGGCGCCGTCGTTCCTGTCAAAGATCAAGGCCAGTGTGGTAAGAATTTTTTTTATTTAATTTAATTTTAATTTTCTATGGGTCCCTTTTATGAACGTGATTTAGATGTCTATTTGATTTTTTTATAGGGTATTTCGTCCGATTGTCACCGTATTGAATCTATTTTCAGGAATTTCTCGAAATCTGAAAAATCGCAAGTTTAATATTTAATTTTTGATATTTAAAATCTGAAAAATTTGTAAGCTCAATATTTGATTTTAACAATGTCTATTTGATGTCGTGATACATTAGCTAAGTATGATGTCAAGCTCAATATTTTATTTTCAAAACGTCTATTTGATGTTATAGATTAGCTAACATAATAGATTAGCTAAGTACGGTGTCAAGCCCAATATTTGATTTTCAGAACGTTTATTTGATGTCGTGATAGATTAGCTAAGAATGGTGTCAAGCTCAATATTTGATTTTCAGAACGTCTATGTGATGTCGTGATTTTCGGTTAGCCGTCGTGATAGTTTAGCCGTAATGGTGTCAATAACAGCTGCCCTCCGACAAATAGAATTTTTATATTAATATAAAATATACAATTTGATGTATAAGTCATGTCAATAACAGCGTCCCACCAGAAAATAGAAATTTGATATTTATATAATTTTGTTGTTGTTGTTGTTGTTGTTGTTGTTGTTGATATTTATATAAAATATACAATTTGATGTATAATGGCTCTGCTAATTTTCTTTTGATGTATAATGAATCATTGATTATACTAAGATTCACGATTAACATGAACACACTAAAGCTTATGGAGATCCAAAAACAATCACAAAGTACATTTATTTTAGGGGTATTTGTTTATTTTATGCATATTTACTTATGATATTTTACATTTTAGGTAGAGTAAATTTTACAATCGGCAAAAAGTATATCATAGCTAAGTAATACAATAATTTTCAACTTAATGATTATTATGTAGTAAAATCTATTAATTAATTCGGAATCAACAAAAGTCTTATGATTTGTCTTATGATTTGTTTTGTTTTTAATTTGGTTCTGATACTGGTATTTCCCTTCAAATATATATGAGAATCTTGATATTTTCTTAATATATATATTATTATAATCCAAACTTAACCTATATGATAATTTTGATATTTCCTTAAGTATATATTATTATAATCCAAACTTAACTTGTTTGTGGAATGAAGGGAGTTGCTGGGCATTCTCAACTGTGGGTGCCATTGAAGGAATAAACCAGATTGTTACAGGCGAATTAGTATCCCTATCCGAGCAAGAGTTGGTCGACTGTGACAAGACATATAACGCAGGATGTAATGGGGGCCTTATGGATTACGGATTTGAGTTTGTCATCAAGAATGGCGGTCTTGACACCGAGGCTGATTATCCGTATCATGCTCGTGATGGTATATGCGATCAATATCGGGTATCTTCAAAAAAAACTATTGTTTCAAGTCTGATGGTGATATATATGAATACAATAGGATGATTTTGAATTTAAACTTTTTTTTTATTTTTTTAAAATCAGAAAAACGCGAAGGTGGTTTCCATTGATGGTTATGAAGATGTTCCTACAAACGACGAGAACTCGTTGAAGAAGGCGGTTGCACATCAGCCTGTTAGCGTTGCAATCGAAGCTGGAGGCAGAGATTTTCAGCTTTACCAGTCGGTATATACGCTTTTTTATCTTCTTTGTTTATTCATCAAATCATACATATTCAATTTATAGTTCTGTTGTCATGTACCCATAAATGCCTGTGAATTTATGGTGTAATGAATTGATGCAGGGCGTCTTTACGGGAGAATGTGGGACCGAGTTAGACCACGGTGTTGTTGCAGTAGGATACGGTACAGAGGACGGCGTAGACTACTGGACAGTGAGGAACTCATGGGGACCTGATTGGGGTGAAAACGGTTACATTCGAATGGAACGAAACTTAGCCAACAAAACCAGTGGGGGAAAATGTGGTATAGCAATAGAACCATCTTATCCAGTTAAGAATGGTCCTAACCCTCCGAATCCGGGCCCATCTCCTCCGTCTCCTCCGGTGAACCCTCCGACGGTTTGTGATGATTATTATTCATGCCCAGAAGGAACCACATGTTGCTGTATCTATTCATATGGTAATGTCTGTTTCGGTTGGGGATGTTGCCCACTTGAAGCTGCTACTTGCTGTGCTGATCATTCTAGCTGCTGCCCACATGATTATCCTGTTTGTGATCTCCATGCCCGGACCTGCCGTAAGGTATATATATATATATATATATATATATGTATATGTATATATATATATATATGTATATATATGTATATGTATGTACACACTTGTAGTATTATCTGATCTAATTGTGTGTTTTTGGTGAATGATTGTTGCAGAGCAAGGATAGTCCATTTAACGTGGAGGCGTGGAGGCGGCAGCCGGCAAGTCCGATAAATCATTTCCAGCGGAGCTCGTCGTAATCGGTTATGGGAGCTGTGGAGATGAGAGGGGGGGGGGGGGGGGGGGGATGGGTGCTGAATTTCTGTTAGATAATGTCCTTCAGAAGCATATTCACTGTAAATAGTGTTTTTTTTATTTATTTATTACTTTTTAAGATTTACGTAATTGCATTACTGGCGTTAATTGGGGTTTAATTATTTTATGATCGAAATTGTACATATGTTTAGGTCCAAAAGGTTCCTTTCATATTTTTGTTTGCTATTCTTTTTACCATTTATTCTGTTAATTTTATGTTCATGATGCAAATGACATCATTAGAAATGACACTTAATACGAGATGATAATTGATACAATTGATACAAGTTGGTAAGGGTTTGACAATATCATACTCATAAAAAAAACACATACTCTACACTTTATGTAAAAAAAATTATACTCATATATACCATACCCTGAAGATATCTGTTGGAGAAATTCGTAGGATTCGTGAATATCAATGAATATTTGATTTCATTCAGAATTAAGCATATCAAATTAAAAAAATTTATACTCATACCATCCCCCTAAAGATATCCGTAGGATTTGTGAAAATATCAATGAATATTTGATTTCATTCAGAATCAAGCATATCAAATTAATATTAGAATGATTTGCTTATTATTATCATTGCGGGTGACGTTCATGTAATAATATAAAACGTTCATATGAGGGACTTGTTAGCTTGAAAAAAATCATATATAAAATATTATGTCATGTATTAATTTATAGGGTGCTTTTAGCATTTTTGTGGTGTAAGCAGAACACCCTAAAGTCAACCAAGCCGTATATTAGAACAATTTACATAGATAGACAACTCCAAAACTTACAATAATAGATGTAATAACAATTGTTTATCCAAATCGGTTACCACCATAATGAATATGCAAGCTGAGCACGATTATGTGAAACCCCGAATTTTTATTAAAGGTATTTTTGTATTTTTGGGAATTATGTTTTCTTTTCGTATTACTTCAAAGTTTAATTAAGTCTTTCTTAACAAATAACTTACGTAAGTTTGATCAGTAGGCTAAACATAGCAAGTAGATAATTAATGTAACGAACAATTACGTGCTAGATAAATTGATATAACATGTAAACATATTTTCCATGCATGTTTTAAAGTTGGTTTTCAAGTTGTTTCCTTATGTTTCAATTAGATATGCTTTTAAAAGTGTTTTACGTATTCTTCAAGTTATGCTTTTAAACGGTTGGCGAACTAGATTAAGTAGATTCGTGTCATGTCTCTCGTAATCCGACAAGCATGAATCTCTCTTTAGATATTCTTTCCTCCTTACTAATTAAGCAGGGAGAGAGCAAGCTTAGGAATGGAGCCATGAAGTTCGTTGTGTTCCGATGGTTTCCTTCTTTAGGACAAGTTGAGTTGTAATAAATGTTATTAACTATTTATGTTTTAGTTAATTTGACATAGTCTTTCTCCTCTCCTAATTATCATTTTCTTATGTGTAAATTTTATTAATATAAGGTTAAAGGTTGTGAATGAACGGTTTTAATCTAAAATGATTGAGAAGGATAAAATATAATAACACATGTAAAAACTTGTAATAACACATGTAATAACTGTCATTCTCAACCATTTTGTATCTTATTTTGTCCTTCTGGCCCGTAACCCCATAATCCATTAATATATTCTCTCCAAGCATGCATGAGTTGGATTTGAGTTCTAGCTGCCAAGAAAAGTTGCAAGTCAACCCCAAAAGCAAGCATTTTAATTTGATTCCTTATTTCACAGGAAACAGAAGGCTCAGGTAATTACTGGCAAAAAGAAGAGGGATATACTTGTGCACATGGAATGTAGGAGACTTGGGCTTGAAAAAGTCTCACAAAAAAGATGAAATTTTAAGGAAGGTCAGCGCACTCTATTCATACTACACTTTATTTTTAGTCAACACAACACATGCAGATGCAATATTAATTTCTGGGCACCCTATAAAATGGAAGTTGCAATGAGCTCAAAATACATTTTCTTCATCTTAAGTATTGAATTGAAAAAAGATGGCTCAACTACGAATTCGATATGTCGTGGTTTTCGCCTTGGTGCTAATGGTGATTACTGCTAATGCTCAAGACAGTAAAGGCAATGGTCAAGGCGAAAGCAACAATAGTCAAGGCAACAATAGCCAGGGCGAAAACAACAATAGCCAAGGCAACAACAACGATGACAATGGTAAAAGTAACGGTAACGATGGAAAAGGTAATGGTAACGATGGTAATGGTAAGGACGGAAACAATTCTCCTGGCTCAAATAATGGTAACAACGGTAACGATGGAAAAGGTAATGGCAATGGTAACGATAACGGCCAGGGAAACAACAATGACAATGGCAAAGGTAATGGTAACGATGGAAAAGATAAAGGTAATGGTAAGGATGAAAACAATTCTCCTGGCTCAGATAATGGTAATAATGGAAAAGGTAATGGTAACAACGGAAAGACCCCTCCACCTCCTTACATTCATCCTTCTTCTCCGCCACCACCAACCACTCCCTCATCTCCTCCCCCTCCCCCTTCTCCAAAAACACCGACTCCCTCACCTCCGCCTCCGCCTCCACCATTTACCATTCCCTCCTCTCTCATCCTCCTCCTCCTCCTCCAGCAACACCTACTCCGTCACCTCCGCCTCCACCATTTAACACTCTCTCATCACCTCCACCACCTCAGATACTTACACCTACATCTCCTCCTCCACCTTCTCCAACAACATCACCAACACCATTGCCTTCTCCACCATCCACGCCGACTCCTCCTCCAACCTTGCCAAAGAAAGCAAAATGTACAAACACCAGTTACCCACTATGTTATGCTGTAGAACACACGTGTCCAGGCTCTTGCCCTAGTGGATGTCACGTCGACTGTGTCACTTGCAAACCTATCTGCAGTAAGTATTTGACATGATATATTTGCGTGATTTATGTAATCATAATCTATGTTATACACTTGTACTACTTAATTGAATGATGACTTCAAATCTCTTACGGATTAATTTTGAATGCAGAATGTGATATTCCAGGAGCCGTTTGCCAAGATCCCCGTTTTATTGGGGGCGATGGCATCACGTTCTACTTCCATGGCAAGAAAGACAAGGACTTCTGCGTAGTTTCTGATAATAACCTTCATATCAACGCTCATTTCATAGGAATAACGAATCGACGTATGACAAGAGATTTCACCTGGGTACAATCAATTGGAATCCTCTACGAAAATCACAAACTGTCCTTTGGCGCATTGAAAACCCGTGCATGGGATGATTCCACTGACCGTATCTTCCTCACGTTCGACGACAACACCATCTTCCTCCCTTCCAAAAACGGCGAAAAGTGGGAATCAAAATCCACACCAAAGACATCAATAATCCGTATGTCTGATGCAAACAGCGTGCTTATTGAAGTTGAAGGACTCTTTCAGATTAGTGCCACTGTCGTGCCCATCACGGAAGAAGATTCTCGAGTGCACAACTACGGCATTACAAAACAGGATTGCTTCGCTCATCTCGAACTAGGCTTCAAATTCTTCTACTTAAGTGATGAAGTAAATGGAGTTTTAGGCCAGACATACAGAAGTGGCTACGTTAGCAGAGTGAAAATGGGAGTGCCAATGCCGGTGATGGGAGGTGCCAGAGAGTTTGCTTCGTCTGGACTTCTCCAGCCCGACTGTTCAGTTTCTCGTTTTCATGCCGGGAAATCATCTTATGCCGATGGCTCTACTATCACGACCGAGTTTCCTGGTTTGAACTGCTCTAGCGGGAAACGAGGAGGCGGGGTTGTCTGCAAGCGATGATTTTCCTTCTGCTATATATATATTATGAGCTTCAGTAATGATACGGGCACAACAACCGTGTCATAAATCAATAAAGAGAAGGAGACATTACCTTCTTGTGTATTCAAAACTTTTACCTTTCAGTTTTACTTCATGTAGATATATTGGCAGTATACAAATGCCTATCTATGTCTCTATGACAAATACAATAACGAATTATATATTGATGATACTAGCAAATACAACGAATAATTTCTCAAACATTTCAATTACAAGATACATACTGTGACCTTGTACATTAGACTGTAAAATGCATCAGAAGTGAGCAGCAGATACATGAACACATAAACATTAATACGTACATTTTAGTATCGTTTACCGATCAAGATCGTCATTCATAGCCAAAACCGTGTTTAATCATCATGAGAGGTTTTCGCTTTTAAAACAAACGCTTGAGTTCAGAATAATTACAATTAATTAATTTGAAACGAAAGATCAAGATGAGTGATCGTACGTCTTCAGATGAATAGATGAAGAAAGCTTTCCATAACATCGTCTTTTAATTAGCTGTCTACAGAGAATTGAATACACATCATCAAATCAAATGTAATATTGCTAAAACACTAAGACCATATATTCTCCTGCTGAACATTATGATCCACCTTAATTTTGAACCAAGGCGAACATACACACCAGATGAAAACTCGTTCTAAAAGTAGTGTGTTCAAAACCAGAACAATTTTCATCCTTGCTGTCAGTAAAGTGACTTAAACTCTACATCTGGTGGAACCAATCTGAAGACTCAGCTGTGTGATGGACAGTGAGAGGTGTATTCAATTCTATGCATCAGTAGGGTGGAGTCTACGAGGCTTCGTCGACGGGGTAACTATCGGCGGGGTGATAGTCGAGTATTGGAATACGCGGGGTCCCACATCTTTAATTACGTTATGTGACGGACTATACGGTGTCATTAAAAGGAGGACACGTGTAAGGGTATTTATGGCGGATCGGACAAAGATTCTGGCGGCTAGGGTTTAGGGATTTGTGCCTATAAATACGGTTGTTGTCTCATTGTCCGAGTGTGTTGAAATTTGTAAAATTCGGTGCATAATAAAATATCTCTTTTACGCCGTGGTTTTTTACCTCTCCCACGAGAGGGTTTTCCACGTTAAATACGTGTTCTTCTTGTTTCGTTATCTCCTTTGATTGTTTATGTTTGATTGCTTCGTTTCGTTTCTTGCATCGAAGTTATCTCCATCCGTTTTATAACAAGTGGTATCGAGCAAGGTTCGGAGAAAACAATACGTACGATCAACTTCATCTTCACCAAGACCTTCGACAAGGTGCTAGGATCGTGATAAAGTTGTGATCTTTAGCAAGAAAAGATGTCGGTAGTAAACGTAAAAATCGATAAATTTACGGGAAGGAACGCTTTGGTACGTGGCAAATTAAGATGCGTGCATTGTTGAAACGAGCGGGGTTTGTGGAATCCGTTATCGACAAACCAAATACGGGTGCGGCAGATTATGCCGGTCTGGAAGAGAAAGCACATTCAACCATCATGTTGTGCTTATCGATGATGTTATCACCGAGGTTCTTTGAGGAAGACACCGCGGCCAAGTTGTGGAAAAAGCTTGAAAGCTTTGTATATGACCAAGTCACCGACCAACAAGTTGTTGTTGAAACGAGAGGTTGTTCGGTTTGAAGATGCATGAAGGGAGTCCACCGAGGGAACATCTTGACCCGGTGAACACAATATTACTTGATTTAAGGAATATTGATGTTAAAATTGAAGATGAAGATGCGGCCACTTAATCTTGTTGGTGTCATTACCGGCATCATATGAAAACTTTGTGCGATCTTTCATAGTTGGAAAGGATACGGTAGTTTTGGAGGATGTGAGGTCGCCTTACATGCCGGGGAGCTTAGACACAAGGCTGCTTTGGGACGGACAGTCAAGGGCTTGGGCTAGTAGCTAGCGACAATAGTGGAAAAGGATATGGACGAAAGAAGAAAAAAGGAGTCGGGGTCCAAAGGTCCTAAGTCTACGATGTCCGTAATTACTTGTAAGGAGCGGGGACATTGGAAGTCCATTGTCCAATGAAGAAGAAACGACGGGAAGGCAATTCGGCACGGTAGCCTTGGCTGCGAGCAATCGATGAGGATCGGTTCTAGTTGCGGGGGATTCTACACACCACAATGATGTGTGGATACTTGATTCTGGAGCATCCTACCATATTTGTCCAAACAGAGAGTGGTTTTCTACTTATGAGTAGATAGATGGTGGTCAAATCTATATGGCCAACAGCAAGGTCTGTAAAGTTGTGGGAATTGGCTCAGTAAAGTTAAGGACAGAGGATGGTAAATTTTGTACACCGAAAGATGTAAGACATGTTCCACGAGATGACCAAGAATTTGGTATCTCTCGATCTCTTGGACGACAAGGGGTTCAATTTCAAGGGTGAAGGTGGACGGTGAATGTCTTTAAAGATTCGGTTGTAGTCCTCAAAGGCATCAAGAGGGGAACCTTGTATATATTACAAGGATCTACGTATCCGGCACCGCTTCTTCTTGCATCCTCGGCGGTTCACCGGTCTCGACGGACTCGAGTAAGCACGTGAGACTTGGTCACATGGGTGAAAGGGGTATGCGGGTTCTTTCTTCGGCGGGTTTTCTTGGAGGATATAAGGTTAAGAATCTGGACTTTTCGAACATTGTGTGTTTGGGAAGTTGCACGAAGTAAGTTCTCATCGGGGTTGCACAACACAAAGGCATCACTTGATTATATCCATTCGATTCTTTGGGGTCCATCAAAAGTTGAGTCATTGGGTGGTCACGGATATTTTGTGTCATTCATAGATGACTATTCAATGATGACTTGGGTGGTGATGATGAAGAACAAAAGTGATGCATTCAATAACTTCAAGCGATGGAAGGCCCTAGTGGAGAATCGGTTAGGCAAGAAAATCAAGAAGCTTCGTACGGATAATGGTCCGGAATTCTGCTGGACGGATTTTGATTCATTTTGTGCAGCTGAGAGTATTGCTAGACATCATACTGTAAGGAATACACCTCAGCAGAATGGTGTAGCTGAAAAGATGAATCAAACTCTACTGGAGAGGGCAAGATGTATGCTTTCTCAAGTTTGGTTTATCAAGGAGATTTTGGGCGAGAGGTCGTTAAGACGCTTGCTACTTAATCAACAGGAGCCCTCACACAGGAATCAATCTCAAGACACCATTTGAGATGTGGTCAGGCAAGCCTGCTGACTACTCAGTTCTAAGGGTTTTTGAAAGTACAGCTTACTATCATGTTAGTGAAGGGAAGTTGGAGCCAAGAGCCAAGAAGGGATTGTTTGTGGGGTATGGTGATGGAGTGAAAGGATATAGGATTTGGTCATCGGCGAGTCCGAGTAATCCTCGGCGGGGACGTTGTGTTTGATGAAAATTCTATGTTAAACTCATCGGTGGGGAGGTCTGCGAGTCGAAACCGATCTTGAATCGATAGTGTTGAGAAACGGGTGGAGCTTCGGGTGGAGTCTACCGATATGCAACAATCGGTGGACCAAAATCAACACTATACGATCCGGATAATGAACTAGAATCGATCCAAGCCGGCCCTGCGAGACCTCGGCGGGCGTCATACAAACATTGATCGGCGAGTCTAGGCGCCGGCGGACTCCCGGAAGATCTAATGTTGGGATACCTCCAAGGAGATATGGATATGATGATTTGGCTGGATATGCACTCCAAGTTGCAGAAGAAGTAGAGGTTGCTGAACCTACTACTTACAGGGAAGCAGTGACATGTACAAAAGCATCTCAGTGGCATGCTTTGCCATGGGAGATGAAATGGAGTCATTGCGAAGAATCGGACTTGGGAATTAGTCAAACGACCTACGACAAGGGAGTTGTGACTTGTAAATGGATTTTCAAGAAAAAGGAAGGAATAACAAAGGCGAAGGGGTCGGGTATAAGGCACGTTTGGTTGCAAGAGGATTCGGTCAAAAGGAAGGGGTTGACTTTGATGAAATATTTTCACCGGTGGTCGGACACACTTCAATCGGGGTGTTACTAGCAATGGTGGCACGGCGGGATCCGGAACTTGAGCAATTAGATGTGAAAACTACACTACATGGTGAGGTGGATAATGAGATATACATGACACGGCTGAGGGTTTTCAAGTTCCCGGAAAGGAAAATTATGTTTGCAAGTTGAAGAAATCATTGTATGGTTTGAAGCAAGCTCCAAGGCGGTGGTATAAAAGGTTTGACAGTTTTATGCTTCGACGGGGTTACAACGAAGTCCTTATGATTTGTTGTGTATACCACGGTCTATTTGAAAGATGGATCATATATCTATCTTGTTACGTATGTGGATGACGTGCGATAGGCAGCGAAAGGAAGTCGATGTTCAAAATCGAAGAACCTTCTTAGTGCGAGTTTGAAATGAAGGATTTTGGTGCGACCAAGAAAATCTTAGGGATGGAGATCTCGGAGAGATAGAAGTCGAAGAAATTGTTCTTGTCTCGGCGGGGTTATGTGCGTAAGATACGGCCAAGTTTGGGATGTCTGTTTTGCAAAACCAATAGATACTCCTATGGCATCAAATGTTCATTTGTCTGTTTATGCTTCACGGTCGAGTGAAGAGAGGAGTATATGTCAAAAGTTCCCTATGCTAGTGCGGTTGGCGATCGATGTATGCCATGGTGTGCACTAGGCTTGATCTCGGCTCGGGCGGTCGGTGTTGTCGACGGGTTTATGGCTCAACCTGGTAAGGAACAACGGAAAGGCGTTAAAAGGATATTCGGGTACACGAGAGGTACGGATGATGTTGGTCTCAATTATGGAGGTGATGCGGGTCCGGTCACGGAGTTCTTGTGATGCGATTATGTAGGTGATGTTGACAGTAGAAAATCAATGACTGGTTATGTGTTTACATTGAGAAATGCGGTGATCGGTGGAAAGCTACTCTTCAGGCTACGGTAGCCTTATCAACTACGAAGCGAGAATACATGGCTCTTACTTGAAGCGGCTAAGGAGAGGTATCCGGTTGAAGGGGCTAGTCGGTGATTTGGGGTTGCATCGGGATCGGTGATATATATTGTGACAGATCTTAGTGCAATATGTTTAGCCAAGGATCAGGTTCATCATGAGAGAACCAAGCATATTGATGTCAGGTATCATTTCTTGAGGAATGAGAAGAGGGTTGTGGTAAAGAAGATTGGCACAAAGAAGAATCCTGCTGATATGTTCACTAAACCAGTTCAGCAGAGTAAGTTCCGGCTTTGCCTGGACTTGCTTTGAATATTCAAAGCTTATAATGCGTTTCCGGAAACTTTGCGAGGGCGGATCGGTGGAGTGGATCTTTGTGGAGATAGTCCGGTACAAGTACATCGGCATTGACGAATGCATCCGGTACAAGTACATCCGGTTATGCAATCGTTTGACTCACAGTGAGAGTTGAAGTCAAGGTGGAGATTTGTCGGTAAAGTGACTTAAACTCTACATCTGGTGGAACCAATCTGAAGACTCAGCTGTGTGATGGACAGCTGAGAGGTGTATTCAATTCTGTGCATTAGTAGGGTGGAGTCTACCGAGGCTTCTGTCAGCAGGGTAACTATCAGTAGGGTGATAGTCTGCTGAGTACTGGAATACAGCAGGGTCCCACATCTGTTAATTCTGTTATGTGACAGCTATACAGTATCATTAAAAGGAGGACACGTGTAAGGGTATTTATGGCAGATCAGACAAAGATTCCTGGCGGCTAGGGTTTAGGGATTTGTGCCTATAAATACAGTTGTTGTCTCATTGTCCGAGTGTGTTGAAATTTGTAAAATTCAGTGCATAATAAATATCTCTTTTCTGCCCGTGGTTTTTTACCTCTCCCACTGAGGGGTTTTCCACGTTAAATCTGTGTTCTTCTTGTTTCTGTTATCTCATTTGATTGTTTATGTTTGATTGCTTCTGTTTCTGTTTCTTGCATCTGAAGTTATCTCCATCCGTTTTATAACACTTGTCACTCAAAGTTCTTCTTCAAGCTATGTACCCTGCTGAACTAACCCTGTATCCTTGACGCATTTTCAATTCTTGTCTTGTCAATTTAATTTCAAGGACAACCATTCTCCTCATTATAAGGCCATTTACTCCTCATTAAATTATGATTCAATGAAAATGCATCCTCTTTATAAAGGTCATTTTCCCCTAATTAAATCACGAATAAATGAGGATACATCCCTTCATTATAAGATCATTTGCCTCTTATTAAATAACGAATTAATGACGACACATCCCCGTATTATTGGGTCATTAGCCCCTCCTAAATTATAATTTAATGACGATATATTTCATCATTATAAGATCATTTTTTCCCCGTAATGGTCATTTTTTATCAAAAAAAATTCGTAGATCATTTACGTTCTTAACAACTTCTTTTACTGAAAATCTCGTGAAGGATATAGCAGAAGGAGATTTTCAGGTCTCACTTGGTTCCTAAAGTAAAGATTCCACAAAACCAAAATGGCTTGTAACCATGGTTCAAAGTCTCGGCCGACTCGGCCCTAACTCTGCCGACTCGTCTCCGACTTGGAGCATACCGGTACAAAGTTACATATTCATCTCGGTTTATACTTGAATCGGGTACGTAACGGCTAAACTCGGCCAAACTCGACCAATCTCGGCCAAACTCGGCCAAACTCGGTCAATCTCGGCCAATCTCGGCCAAGTCAATCCGATTTAAGTGAGAACTTTAGTGATTCGATTGGAAACATGAAAAATGATAAAGCAAAAGCAATCATACACAATATTCAGCCAATCTTGACAATAAACTTCACTCCAAAAGCATAGTAGCAGACAAAATCTTTACTATTTACTTCTTTACAAAAGAAATAGTACACATGTGACTTTGTCAATTGTCAAGAATCAAAACAACTCACATACCTTCAATAATTATCCAGTTTTCCAGCCTCTTTATAAGAAAAAAAATCATACACAATTATCATAGCAAAACTTCACAACCCACAACACAGCTTTTGATTTCACCACAACTCTTCCATTTTTTGGTTAAATTTCTTCAATTTTTAAAGCATACAAAGTCTAATTAAATCCCTGATGCTAATTACCCAGACAAAGAAACAAAACCAAACATCAAAACCACAAATACGCATGTTAAAACAAGAAACAACCACAAATACTCATGTTAAAACGTAACGCGACAGCGCATATTTTGTTGTATTTAATCAAAAGAAATGATCTTGATTATTGTTTTGGGACATTTTGATGTTGTGTTTAGTTATTCATTTTTTTTTTTGAATCTTTTTAGATTTTTCAAATTTTTTAAAGCATTTTATATGGGAGATAACCCGTCTCGCCCGAAACGATACCGATACGCGACGAGTTATGTGACGACTTTGAACCATGCTTGTAACCATGATTTTTGGGATCTTGAAGTAAAATATTACACTCTTACTATAAAAACGTTTAAAATACATGCATACATGGTTTCCTATTATCTCAGTCAAAAAATACTTATCCACCATAAATATGCCAGTCCAAAATATCACGCACCGTCAATACTTGAATCCAGGACAGGCTCTGAAGATTTCGGGGCCCTAAGCCTTTTTGTCGGAGGGGGCTTCTTTGAGTAATGTTCGGGGGCTACAATGACCATTGCATTAAAGAAACCATACATGGTTTTTTTTTTCTTTTTCTTCTTCTTTTCGTTTCATTGTTAGTTCATTAGCTAAACATAATTTAAATGAATTCATGTGTTCATAAAACAAGAAGCAAGTGACCGCTAAGGCAAAGGGCCACATCAAGCAAGCAAAAAAAAAAAGGCCGGAAAGGCCATCCCTCAAGCAAAACGCAAACAAAACAATCAAGGCCAGGCGTGCGCCACTTCGTCATTGAAGCCCTTTATCCTTCCCATGTTTGAAATAATTTTTCTAAGTACACAAAAAGAATATAATTGTTGACACACCTCATGTTTTATGTTAGGCTTAGATTCTAGCTGATATTGTATATACTTACTCTGCTTACTTCACCTGAATCAACAGAATGGCAGTAGCATTTTGATTCTTGAGCTGATTTCCTACTTTTATCCATTAATACATCATTACATATATAGCAAACTAAGAAATAAATATAAGATGCAAGAGTAAAAACTTGTCTGTGCAAGTATCAATAATTATTTATTGTATTTGTCATAGAGACAGAGATAGGCATTTGTATACTGCTAATGAAACTACAAGAAGTAAAACTAAATATATGGTAAAGTTTTAAAAACACAAGAAGGTAATTTCTCCTTCTCCTTATTGAATGAAATAGTTCTGCCAGTATCATTACTGAAACTTGTAATATATAGCAGAAGGAAAATCATCGCTTGCAGACAACCCCGCCTCCTCGTTTCCCGCTAGAGCAACTCAAACCAGGAAACTCGGTTGTGATGGAAGATCTATCGGCATAAGATGATTTCCCGGCATGAAAACGAGAAACTGAACAGTCAGGCTCGAGAAGTCCAGACGAAGCAAACTCTCTGGCACCGCCCATCACCGGCATTGGCACACCCATTTTCACTCTGCTAACGTAGTCACTTCTGTACGTCTGGCCTAAAACTCCATCTACTTCATCACTTAAATAGAAGAATTTGAATCCTAGTTCAAGATGAGCGAAGCAATCCTCTTTTGTAATGCCATAGTTGTGCACTCGAGAATCTTCTTCAGTGATTGGAACGACAGTGGCACTAATTTGAAAGAGTCCTTCCACTTCAATAAGCACATTGTTTGCATCAGACATACGAATTATCGATGTCTTTGGTGTAGATTTTGATTGCCACTTTGCGCCGTTTTTGGAAGGGAGGAAGATGGGTTTGTCGTCGAACTTGAGGAAGATACGATCAACGGCATCATCCCATGTGCGGGTTTTCAATGCTCCAAAGGATAGCTTGTGATTTTGGTAAAGGATACCAATTGATTGTACCCAAGTGAAGTCTCGGGTCATACGTCGATTAGTTATTCCGATGAAATGAGCGTTGATATGGAGGTTGTTATCAGAGACTATGCAGAAGTCCTTGTCTTTCTTGCCGTGGAAGTAGAACGTAATGCCATCGCCCCCAATAAAACGCGGATCTTGGCAAACGGCTCCTGGAATGTCGCACTCTGCATCCAAAATCCATGTGAGATTTGAAATCATCATAAAATTAATTAAGCAGTACAGATGTATAAAATAGATTATGATTACATAAATCACGCAAAGATATCATGTAATATACTTACTGCAGATAGGTTTGCAAGTTACACAGTCGACGTGACATCCACCAGGGCAAGAGCTAGGACAAGTGTGTTCTACAGCATAACATAGCGGGTAACTGATGTTTGTACATTTTGTTTTCTTTGGCAATGTTGGAGGAGGAGTTGGTGTGGACGGTGGAGGAGATGATTGTGGTGTCTGAGTAGGTGGAGGAGGTGATGAGGGAGTGGTTGTTGGTGGCGGAGAAGAAGGATGAATGTAAGGAGGTGGAGGGGACCTTTCCATTGTTATCATTACCATTACCTTTTCCGTTACCATTGTTTTTTCCATTGTTATCATTACCATTACCATTACCTTTTCCATTTTACCATTGTCTGAGCCGGGAGAATTGTTTCCATCGTTACCATTACCATTACCTTTTCCATTGTTACCATTGTTGTTTCCGTTGTTATCATTACCATTACCTTTTCCATTGTTACCATTGTCTGAGCCGGGAGAATTGTTTCCATCGTTACCATTACCATTACTTTTTCCATTGTTACCATTACCTTTACCGTTGTCATTGTTGTTTCCTTGGCCGTTATCGTTACCATTGCCATTACCTTTTCCATTGTTAACATTACCTTTACCACTGTCGTTGTTGTTTCCTTGTCCGTTGTTTCCGTTACCATTATCGTTGTTGTTGTTGCCTTGGCTATTGTTGTTTTCGCCTTGACCATTGCCTTTATTGTCTTGAGCATTAGCAGTAATCACCATTAGCACCAAGGCTAAAACCACGACATATCGAATCCGTAGTTGGGCCATCTTTGTTATTTCTTTCAATTCAGTACATGAGATGAAGAAGATGTATTTTGAGCTCTTTGCAAGTTCCATTTTATAGGGTGCCCAGAAATATTGCCTGAAAGCATCTGCATCTGCATGTGCACGTGTTAAGTGTTGACTAAAATAAAGTGTATTATGAATAGCGTGCGCTGATCTTCCTTAAAAATTTCATCTTTTTTTGTGGGACTTTTTCAAGTCCAAGTCTCCACCATGTGTTGTCAGTAGTACCCAGCCGGCCTTCTGTTTGCTTTGCAACTGAATAAGGAAAAAAAATGTTGCTTGCTTTTGGAATTGACTTGCAACTTTAATTTTCTTGGCAGCACAACCCAGGGTCTGACGGCACTACTTGAGCCATAATATATGAATCCGATAACTATTTATACCTATCATCATTGCTTGGCCTAAAACCCAAGTTAATTAACAATTTCATTATGTCTCACCCTTATATCAAGTTGATGTTTCTCCCACATTCACAGTGTGAGGTATTACAACAATATCAAGAGATGAATCGTAAGGAACTAATGTCCACATGTCATTACGAACTAGAGCATCGAATTCTACTGGAACATGGCTTGACACAAGTGAGAACTTTGTAAAGCTTGTCAAACAGTACTTGGTTCAGTATCAGAGAACTAAGAATCTAACTGAGGATTATAAGATTTGAGAAGCTTGCGAGGTTTGGTGATATTATTGAGAGAGCGAGTAACCATAGGATGAGAAGGCAATATCAGTTAGCCATAACCATAGGCGCCGGTAAAGATAGAGAAGGGTCGGGGATGGGATGAGACGCAAAAGTAGATATTGATGGAGACGTGGTTGAAGAGGTAGACGGAAAAACTGAGGAAGTAGACGAAGGTGGAAATGCAGGGACGAGGCGAGTTGGAACTTGAGGCATAGCAGAAGACAACCAATCATTCATTGATGGTTTGGGTGCTGAATCAGTTGGACGAGAAGCAAAAGGGAAAACATCTTCAACAAATCGCAACATAGCCTCAACACCAACCACAACCATACTTGGGTAATTAATGTCATGTTTGTGATTCAAGATTAGAGAATAATAATGGAAATTATTATTGTAAATTATCTACTAATATATTCGCTTTTATCTTTGGATAGCTATCCTTGTTTAGTTTGATTTGATTTGATTTGATTTGATTTGACTGGTTTCTAAAACCTACCGTTTTGTATATAATCGGAAGTGATTCTATCAAGTGAAATATCATTCATTTTAAGTATTTCTTTATCATAGTATCAGAGCTTTAGAATTTCCGAGTTTCTCTTTCTTTCCTTCTTCGATCCAAATTAGCTCTTCTTCTTCTCTTTTCTTTATTCATCTCCATTTATCTTCTCTTTACAATTTTTATTATTATTCTTTAATACACGTAATCCTCTTCTTGCAATTTTGATTGTTTGATAGTCAGGCCGGAACAAATTTAACATAAAATAAGAAAGTCGCGATTGGAGACATTTGATTCTGGATTATTATTAATCATCTTTTATAGTTTAGACAAGAGCTATTACGTGAATTGACTTGATTTCTATTGTGAAAACTCTTTAATAAAAATTTACATTTGTAACCAATCAAAACAAAACACATGGAATTAAACATACTATCAACAAACATATATACCAAGTAAGACCACACTAATTACACTAAAACCATATAACATGTTTTGATTTGATGGTTACAAGTGGAACTCATCGTTAAAAATCACTGCAGTAAAAAAATATCACATCTATTTGGTGGCTTCTACAAAAAAAAATTGACCCTTGTCCTTACCACCTTCCGCCCTAGTCAATCTAGATAATGCGCTACGGGATTGTAGGGCAAGTATTAACGTCTTTCAATGAAGTATGCAGGTTCTTAGATCTAAACGAGTTAGATCTATACGCAGCGGACGGATCACGATTTACATATCATAAAACATAATCAAAGGATTTAACAACTACAAGGGGGTTGAGATCATGTTACCAATATTAGGAAGAGAAGCCAAGATCTTCCGATGTGTTCTCCAAACAGCGGTTGGTGGACACCCTTCTTGTTACACAAACCTCCTTGATATGCAAAACCAAGAAAAACTTAGAGTTTTTCTTCTTCTAAAACCCTAGACAAGAGAAAACGTTACCTAGCTTGTATCTCTCTCTAGACCCCGAAGGTCATGGTGAACAAGCTATGTTACCTCTTCAAATCTATTACCCTTTCCCGATTGGAAGGAAACTTAGTCATTGTTCCTTTGAGACAGTGTTCCCAGACTGGAAAATAGGAATCACCCTTAGCCAGTCTTTAGGTCTTATCTCTAGGATATATGAACTAATTAATAGATATTGAAAAGTTGTTTATCTTAATACGGAAACCTTTTACCTTTAATAGTTTTAGATGTGTTACACATACCTATTCAGCTTTTCTTAGTGGTTCTGTCTTTATCAAACAAAAGTCCGAGTCTCAGATTCGTACTACAAATGTCATATTCACTTTCTATGAGGCAACAATATATCGAGTTGAAAGTGAATCCAATTGTTTCAACAAATCTGTAAACAGAAAAATAAATTTTTCCGTGATATTCAAGGATAGAATCCGAAATTCATTTCCTTATATCACTCCCACTATTCTAGCTGAAATTACTGCCCGTTGTTACTTTATTAATGCACAGCTTCATTGTTCTTCCAAAGAACTAAGCCACTGAGTCAAGTTACTCGGTTAAGAAAGTCGCTAAGGATTCATTGGTTAGTGATCCGAAATCACTTTCCTTATCCTATACTTTCTTTAATTAATGTTTCGGTTTAGACTCAAAACTTTAGTTAAGATGATTAACACTTATAGACATTATTTCCCATTCTTAACTTTCCTTAAAAGGAAATAGTCTTGAACTAGCAGTTCGTTTGAGTAGACACTACTCGTGAACTGTGGGATGTCTAATGAAAGTGTTACCCAGTGGGACTGATTTTC
The DNA here is from genome assembly GCA_036785695.1 of Gentiana straminea. Lineage (NCBI taxonomy): Eukaryota > Viridiplantae > Streptophyta > Magnoliopsida > Gentianales > Gentianaceae > Gentiana > Gentiana straminea. The sequence continues at coordinate 4,051,930 of JAVUPR010000483.1, read as the reverse complement.
TAATAAATTAGAAAAAACATAAGATAAAAGCTCCCACTAGTTTATCGGTTCCAAATACCGTCTAACTAGCGACACTTTAATTTATGATTCTCTAATTTTTCTATTTGAAAATTTCTCGTGTAGACACTACACAATTAAAATTCACTAGAAGAATTTTATCGTCCCAATCATCTTTCAAACTAACTACGGTTGTCTCTCGTACTGCACGAGCGACAGCAGTGACATACTTATTTACGTCACTTAAGTCTTGAAGGCTTAAGAGAAATATCTCTTCCGAAAAATTAATCGCATGTGAGATTAATAAATACAACGTTCTAGTTACTTACCATTTTTTTTTAACGAAGTCATTACTAGTCAATTTTACACTAGCAGTCTAGCACCTTAGAGAGATATAACAGTTGTAAATAAAATTGACAGAAAATAAATCCAAATCATACACTACTAAAGTTTTAGGAACATAAACTAAGTACTTATAGTCTATCCTACCGTTCCAAGGATTTAATCTAATGCCTCAGTGCCGCCTTAGGGTAGGTCAAAGAGGTTTCGATTAATATTGAAGATCAGATTGAGAATCGAACATCTCATTTGTGATCGTCAATCACCTTTCCTTTTTCAGGCCAAGGTACTACCAAAAATACCCTTTATGAGTGTGACCTACTCGTCTCGCATTTTTAGGTAGACCCCGAGTATGCCGCCTTAGGGTCGGTCGGTGACCCGACGAGTACCCAAAATCCTATCCTTTCGGAGACCAAGCCTTGAATTTTGATAGCGGTGAAGGCCTTCCTTAGGGGCCGAAATCAAAGCCGGCACGAGGCGTCACCATTCTCTCACGTTGCTTGTGTCAACGGTAGAGGCCGTGGGGTCGGCCGTCGCCTCTCCCGCTCCCACTCAATATTTTGAAAAAGTGGTGGGTTTACGATCACGTTTTTGGACTTGATGTTACATTAAGGAACAATAAATCATAGGCCCGAATGTTGTCGGTTATGTGGGCTAGCCCACCCGACCTATTTGTTAGAACATATGTGACCGTCGGACGGGTCAAGGCTAGGAGAGCTCCGTTGAGCCGTAGTGGCTCTTCGGATGGCTCGCATTGCCGGACCCCCGTGCAAACGCCACACGTGGAGGGTGAAGTCGATTGAGCCGTAGCTACGTTGACCACCCAACCGTGGTTAAACCACTTTCGAACCTCGTTGCCCGTGATTATCCAATCCTTAAACATCAAACATTCACGTAGACACTACGGAACAAGAACGTAATCTCGTCTTAGGTAAGGTGGAATTCACCAAGAATCCAACACCTTAACCAAGAGGTTTCGGGATTTTACTCCTTATGCTTTCGCAGAGTGGGATTCACCGAGAATCCATCACCCAACCTCGACGATTGAAAAAACCCGTGTTCCTCGGTTTTTACCCTAATTAGTTTCTAATCAATATCAAACAATTAATTAAAACTAATTGCGTGTTTTATACATGCCTAACTAATTCCTCGAATTAATTTCTACATGTATGCATATGGAGTGGAATTCATGATATGATGCATGTCATAGCAATTTTCCGGTTCTATTCATACAATCTACACATGTATACTAGTGCGGAAAATAAACACCGAGATGGACCGTTGACACCCCCGTAACTAATCTATTCGAAAAAAAAATAAAACCCTAATCTGCATCTGTTTAGAATCATCGACGATTGGCATATCAAACGAACTCGGATCGGGACGAAACTTTCCAGATCTGATCTTCATTCTTCGGACTTCAAGATGGACGGTTGGATCGGAGCTTTGACTTGTCAATATTCTCCAGTGAGCCGCCCAACTTGCTGCTGAATCTGACTTTTACAGCAGCGCATCAATGACTTCCCGCTGCCGATCGGGAATCGCGATGAAACCCGATCGACCTGAAATTTTTATTCCACCTCCAAAACTCCATATTTATCAATCTGACCGGTTGGATTTGCGTTTCAACGGTCGAAACTTTCCCAGAAATTCGAGGAAGTCACAGGTAGGGTTTCTGTGAATCCTGCGTTTTTCTGTTACAGCAGCTTCTTGGCAGCAACGAACGGACATCCAAACGCACTCTGATCGATGCCAAATTTTGTGGGATTGTTCATCAACTTCCAATCTTGATTCTGACCGGAGGGATCTTCTTTTTAACAGTTCGATCAACGGGAAAAACGAAATATCTAAACAGCTACTAAACAGATCTATTTTCTAGAAATTAAAATTGCAATAAAAATAAATTACATAATTTCATATACTCATATGAACGAATTTTCATCGTTCCTATGAGTTTACAATAGATCTAACGGGTAAACGATGCCAACCTCAATCCATCTCTTCAACCATAACAATTTTAATCACATCAATGCATAAAATAAGAAAAAAAATACCTACATGCAATTCCACTCCTTTAAATCGTTTAACTACGATTATGACTATATAAATCGTGGAACCTGGCTCTGATACCACATGAAGGATGCAGGTTCTTAGATCTAAACGAGTTAGACCTATACGCAGCGGACGGATCACGATTTACATATCATAAAACATAATCAAAGGATTTAACAACTACAAGGGGGTTGAGATCATGTTACCAATATTAGGAAGAGAAGCCAAGATCTTCCGATGTGTTCTCCAAACAAATGGTTGGTGGACACCCTTCTTGTTACACAAACCTCCTTGATATGCAAAACCAAGAAAAACTTAGAGTTTTCTTCTTCTAAAACCCTAGACAAGAGAAAACGTTACCTAGCTTGTATCTCTCTCTAGACCCCGAAGGTCATGGTGAACAAGCTATGTTACCTCTTCAAATCTATTACCCTTTCCCGATTGAAAGGAAACTTAGTCATTGTTCCTTTGAGACGTGTTCCCGACCGGGAAATATGAATCACCCTTAGCCGCCTTTAGGTCTTATCTCTAGGATATATGAACTAATTAATAGATATTGAAAAGTCGTTTATCTTAATACGGAAACCTTTTACCTTTAATAGTTTTAGATGTGTTACACATACCTATTCAAATTTTCTTAGTGGTTCGTCTTTATCAAACAAAAGTCCGAGTCTCAGATTCGTACTACAAATGTCATATTCACTTTCTATGAGGCAACAATATATCGAGTTGAAAGTGAATCCAATTGTTTCAACAAATCTGTAAACAGAAAAATAAATTTTTCCGTGATATTCAAGGATAGAATCCGAAATTCATTTCCTTATATCACTCCCACTATTCTAGCTGAAATTACTACCCGTTGTTACTTTATTAATGCACAGCTTCATTGTTCTTCCAAAGAACTAAGCCACTGAGTCAAGTTACTCGGTTAAGAAAGTCGCTAAGGATTCATTGGTTAGTGATCCGAAATCACTTTCCTTATCCTATACTTTCTTTAATTAATGTTTCGGTTTAGCCTCAAAACTTTAGTTAAGATGATTAACACTTATAGACATTCTTTCCCATTCTTAACTTTCCTTAAAAGGAAATAGTCTTGAACTAGCGGTTCGTTTGAGTAGACACTACTCGTGAACTGTGGGATGTCTAATGAAAGTGTTACCCAGTGGGACTGATTTTCTAATAAATTAGAAAAAACATAAGATAAAAGCTCCCACTAGTTTATCGGTTCCAAATACCGTCTAACTAGCGACACTTTAATTTATGATTCTCTAATTTTTCTATTTGAAAATTTCTCGTGTAGACACTACACAATTAAAATTCACTAGAAGAATTTTATCATCCCAATCATCTTTCAAACTAACTACGGTTGTCTCTCGTACGCACGAGCGACGATGCGATGACATACTTATTTACGTCACTTAAGTCTTGAAGGCTTAAGAGAAATATCTCTTCCGAAAAATTAATCGCATGTGAGATTAATAAATACAACGTTCTAGTTACTTACCATTTTTTTTTAACGAAGTCATTACTAGTCAATTTTACACTAGCATAGCCTAGCACCTTAGAGAGATATAACGATTTGTAAATAAAATTGACGAGAAAATAAATCCAAATCATACACTACTAAAGTTTTAGGAACATAAACTAAGTACTTATAGTCTATCCTACCGTTCCAAGGATTTAATCTAATGCCTCGGTGCCGCCTTAGGGTAGGTCAAAGAGGTTTCGATTAATATTGAAGATCGATTGAGAATCGAACATCTCATTTGTGATCGTCAATCACCTTTCCTTTTTCGGCCAAGGTACTACCAAAAATACCCTTTATGAGTGTGACCTACTTGTCTCGGATTTTTAGGTAGACCCCGAGTATGCCGCCTTAGGGTCGGTCAGTGACCCGACGAGTACCCAAAATCCTATCCTTTCGGAGAACCAAGCCTTGAATTTTGATAGCGGTGAAGGCCTTCCTTAGGGGGCCGAAATCAAAGCCGGCATGAGGCGTCACCATTCTCTCACGTTGCTTGTGTCAACAGTAGAGGCCGTGGGGTCGGCTGTCGCCTCTCCCGCTCCCACTCAATATTTTGAAAAAGTGGTGGGTTTACTGATCACGTTTTTGGACTTGATGTTACATTAAGGAACAATAAATCATAGGCCCGAATGTTGTCGGTTATGTGGGCTAGCCCACCCGACCTATTTGTTAGAACATATGTGACCGTCGGACGGGTCAAGGCTAGGAGAGCTCCGTTGAGCCGTAGTGGCTCTTCGGATGGCTCAGTATTGCCAGACCCCCGTGCAAACGCCACACGTGGAGGGTGAAGTCGATTGAGCCGTAGCTACTGTTGACCACCCAACCGTGGTTAAACCACTTTCGAACCTGTTTGCCCGTGATTATCCAATCCTTAAACATCAAACATTCACGTAGACACTACGGAACAAGAACGTAATCTCGTCTTAGGTAAGGTGGAATTCACCAAGAATCCAACACCTTAACCACGAGGTTTCGGGATTTTACTCCTTATGCTTTCGCAGAGTGGGATTCACCGAGAATCCATCACCCAACCTCGACGATTGAAAAAACCCGTGTTCCTCGGTTTTTACCCTAATTAGTTTCTAATCAATATCAAACAATTAATTAAAACTAATTGCGTGTTTTATACATGCCTAACTAATTCCTCGAATTAATTTCTACATGTATGCATATGGAGTGGAATTCATGATATGATGCATGTCATAGCAATTTTCCGGTTCTATTCATACAATCTACACATGTATACTAGTGCGGAAAATAAACACCGAGATGGACCGTGACACCCCCGTAACTAATCTATTCGAAAAAAAAATAAAACCCTAATCTGCATCTGTTTAGAATCTTCGACGATTGGCATATCAAACGAACTCGGATCGGGACGAAACTTTCCAGATCTGATCTTCATTCTTCGGACTTCAAGATGGACGGTTGGATCGGAGCTTTGACTTGTCAATATTCTCCAGTGAGCCGCCCAACTTGCTGCTGAATCTGACTTTTACAGCAGCGCATCAATGACTTCCCGCTGCCGATCGGGAATCGAGATGAAACCCGATCGACCTGAAATTTTTATTCCACCTCCAAAACTCAATATTTATCAATCTGACCGGTTGGATTTGCGTTTCAACGGTCGAAACTTTCCCAGAAATTCGAGGAAGTCACAGGTAGGGTTTCTGTGAATCCTGCGTTTTTCTGTTACAGCAGCTTCTTGGCAGCAACGAACGGACATCCAAACGGACTCTGATCGATGCCAAATTTTGTGGGATTGTTCATCAACTTCCTGAAGGATGCGGGTTCTTAGATCTAAACGAGTTAGATCTATACGCAATGGACGGATCACGATTTACATATCATAAAACATAATTAAAGGACTTTAACAACTACAAGGGGGTTGAGATCATGTTACCAATATTAGGAAGAGAAGCCAAGATCTTCCGATGTGTTCTCCAAACGGCGGTTGGTGGACACCCTTCTTGTTACACGAACCTCCTTGATATGCAAAACCAAGAAAAACTTAGAGTTTTTCTTCTTCTAAAACCCTAGACAAGAGAAAACTAATTTTTCCTCTCCCTTTTGATATGGTGGTCGAATTATGCCAATTGTATTGAGGCTTGGGAGAACTCTCTTTATATAGTAAACCTTGTCCTCCAAGGATTAAATAATTAAGAGATAATTATTCCATTAATCCTTTATTCCAAATAAAAGATAAATAAAATGATTATCCCAAACAAATTAGGATAAATCACATTATTATCTAATATTCCATGAATTATCATTTAACAAATAAAAGATAAATCACATGTCAAATAATTATCCAAGAAAACTAATTTCTCTCTAATTAAATTAACACATATTGGCGCCACCTTTAGGGTTTCACAAGCCCACATAAAATGTCTTTTATGTGTATTATATTATTTAGCCCAACTAAATAATATCCATGCATATCAATTAATTAGCCCACCCAATTAATTATCACCGAGGCCCAAATAACAAGATTATTAGTCCGAATTACGTAAGCCACATCGGGGACCATGGACCTATAACCAAGTAGCTCCAATAATTAATTATTCATCGAACGTAATAAGTACATTAATTATTAATTCCGGGATTACGCCACCATAAACCCGAAACCGAACTCTACCGATTATAGATGTATACTTATACTCAACCCATATAGTGAATAAGCGTCCATTGATATAATCACTACATACGGATTAACCCTCCATAGATCGTCCATTCGAGTGGGAAGTCTCCGTGAACCCGACTCGAATATCTTATCCTTATTTACCATTAACCCCCTAATGATCAATTAGTTCACATATCCGACTAGTAGCTAATTAGTCTAACATGAACTCGGCCGATCGATCACTTTCTTAGGGCTAACAAATAAGGGGACTCGTCTCTCTACTTCCCGCAGAAGGAATGGATTCCATGTCCGTGAAAATCGAACTACTCACTCATCCGGAGATAGTGCCAATGAGAAGTGGCTTGGAACACATTATTTAAGTGAACCGTAACTAACACATCAAACACTACCCCGGGACAAGCAAAGACACCTCGTGATCACCTCAGATTAAGGTTGATCCATATATGATCATCTAATGATTTAATAAGATTCCTCGATTACGGAATTATACCGAGAAATACGATTAAATCGGTCCAAATTCTATATGAATGCCATCATATATAAATGCCCCACGTAGGTACCTCTACCGACAAACCGGATAAGACTATCACACCCTAAGGTGTTCTGGGCGCATTATTGGTGTTTTAATCAAGAGACCCTAAACTCTGATTAAGTTCACCACGGACTAACAGTTTAAGTATATCACCGCTAACTCAATCCTCACGTGTAATCCATACACTGAGTTAAGTGGTTACATACATATATACTTAGGGTTTGCAGCAGTGTATTACTTTACAAGCACAAAGCAAGTAATAAGGTGAGATAAATTCTGTCATTCATTATTAAAAACAATTACACAAATTGTCTTTCGGGCACTACACCTAACAATCTCCCACTTGCACGAAATGACAAGCAACGATTGTTTTTAGAGCACACCCTTTTCTCATCTTATTCACAACACTCTCCCACTTGCTCTAAAAGCAGATGAGACATATCCATTAATGCCGTACCCTCCAAGCACTCGACTTGGTACACCGATCGCTTAGGTTGTCGGCTCGAGACGATCTTTAGGATCGAAACGTCGCCGGTCCATCTAATCGGCGGTACTCTCTCTCAATATGCTTTTGACTTCTAGTGACCGAGAAGATCCTTCTAAGCTATCTCTTCACCGTTTTCACAATGAAGTGATATCGGCTTATCGACCCGGAATTACTCCCGTACCAAAAAGGAAATTCTAAGCACTATGAGTAAACACCGAGCCCGAGATCAACTTAATGATCATCCTTAATCTGACTACAAGTCAGAATCAGTGTAGTCAACCATATTCAAGTTTGCACCTGAATATACAAGCATATGATTCCTCGTTCTCTAAAGATACTTGAGGACGTACTAAACCGCTACTTATTGCTTGAATCCAAGATTCAATTGCAATTGACTCGTTTTAAGCTGACTTGCCCTTATCCCAGAGAGACTCTATCCCATTTTCTCTTTATCCGAAGATTTAGAGAATCATTCCTGAGATGTAAGGTAGGAATACTCTCGTTGAATGTTGCATACGTATATGCATGATCATCTTAACCAATAAGACGGATGGGATAGCCAATGACTCATTCTTGTGAATTTGACCGAATCAAATTCTTAGAATATAGTCCAATTCTCTCATCCAGAGAATCTTGGCGTGTCAGTTTCCGACTTCGTATATACACCCATGTTGTTTCCAACCGTTTTAGTGTTATCATTTATGAACACTAATACTACTACTACATTACCAATATTGATATCCAAATACGAAAAACTTATCAATATTTTGGTCAAGTCCACATATTTTAAAACATGTGACTTTTAAATGACCGAGAGGTTCTCTTAAATCCACAAAGGATATAAGCCATGGCGAGCCTCCTACCAAAGGTTCTTTCGAATGAATTAAGATATCGTTAGTCTCGCAAAAAAGGTCTTAGGGAATCACCCCTATCTTCTCGCTTTGTAACGAATCCGTTATTCATTCTTAGCTAAAACCCTTCGTCCCGAATGAATTCGATTCCGTTGTTCGGCAAGAAAGTCTCGTGGAATCACCCCTATTTTCTCGCTTTCTAACGAAATCTAGCAAGACCGAGTGGTGAGAGAGTTCAAGGTCCGGTTAACTCTCTACTTGTCGTGGAATCACCCCTATACCACTCAACTTTGCGCCGAAAGTTTGAACTTTCCTATTCATTCGACTCTTTTCCGTGTAGATCCAATTGCTCCCACCGGGCCCGAGACACTCGTGGTGGTTCTACAATAGGCCGAACAAACCGGAGTACAAAACTCCATTCACAGGGTTAAGGTTTTCAAACCAACCTCTATAATCGAATCCTATACGACCCACCAAGAGCCATAGGTTATCAATCACCCCAAATAGATTATAAAGTCCACAAAATCACAATGGGTCAACGGTTAAACCATACTCCCACCGTGTCTTGGGTGGATTGACATTCGATCTAGTAGTATTTATCGTTGTAATCACCAACAACTAATGTTGGACGTGGTCCGATTAAATCGATAGTAACTACCTTTGGGTAACTATACTCCAAGGTTTAAGGTTGTTACTTATAGATTCTATCGTAAGGCTTGTGACAGCTCAACCGTCACTTTCGATCTCAAGAATCTTATAATCAACCTTCACTCGTCTCATTAAGATATTTCACGAACAAATCACAATCGAACGTATGCGCAAAATCTCCGAATCCTACCTTCAAGCATTAAATGCTAAATGCCTACATTTATGGAAGTGGTGTGAACCGAATTCACTCATTATCCATAAATTCACCGGCATCTTCTAGGTAGACTTCTCGGTTATAATAATGTTAACCGTTATTTTGCAACCAATTATCTTAATCGAGTTTAACAAAGTATTGTAGCACATTAATAACTATATCGGGCAAGTCTATGGTTTCTTCCTCGGTGAGAAACATTCCACTAGGAGGCGGCCGAGCATCGGTCCCAAGACTATGCGATAGCCTATTTCGAGCATGGAATACTCTATTCTCTCGCTAAAATCGTAGACTCCTCCTCGTATTCTTTCGATAAACTAAATCGCGTTTCGAGTAGTTATCGACAAAAATGTCACCACTCAAAATCTCCCACTAGCTTGTATCTCTCACTAGACCCCGAAGGTCATGGTGAACAAGCTATGTTACCTCTTCAAATCTATTACCCTTTCCCGATTGAAAGGAAACTTAGTCATTGTTCCTTTGAGACAGTGTTCCCAGACTGGGAAATAGGAATCACCCTTAGCCAGTCTTTAGGTCTTATCTCTAGGATATATGAACTAATTAATAGATATTGAAAAGTCGTTTATCTTAATACGGAAACCTTTTACCTTTAATAGTTTTAGATGTGTTACACATACCTATTCAGCTTTTCTTAGTGGTTCGACTTTATCAAACAAAAGTCCGAGTCTCGGATTCGTACTACAAATGTCATATTCACTTTCTATGAGGCAACAATATATCGAGTTGAAAGTGAATCCAATTGTTTCAACAAATCTGTAAACAGAAAAATAAATTTTTCCGTGATATTCAAGGATAGAATCCGAAATTCATTTCCTTATATCACTCCCACTATTCTAGCTGAAATTACTGCCCGTTGTTACTTTATTAATCGTTAATGCACAGCTTCATTGTTCTTCCAAAGAACTAAGCCACTGAGTCAAGTTACTCGGTTAAGAAAGTCGCTAAGGATTCATTGGTTAGTGATCCGAAATCACTTTCCTTATCCTATACTTTCTTTAATTAATGTTTCGGTTTAGCCTCAAAACTTTAGTTAAGATGATTAACACTTATAGACATTCTTTCCCATTCTTAACTTTCCTTAAAAGGAAATAGTCTTGAACTAGCGGTTCGTTTGAGTAGACACTACTCGTGAACTCGTGGGATGTCTAATGAAAGTGTTACCCGAAAGGGGACTAATTTTCTAATAAATTAGAAAAACATAATATAAAAGCTCCCACTAGTTTATCGGTTCCAAATACCGTCTAACTAGCGACACTTTAATTTATGATTCTCCAATTTTTCTATTTGAAAATTTCTCGTGTAGACACTACACAATTAAAATTCACTAGAAGAATTTTATCGTCCCAATCATCTTTCAAACTAACTACGGTTGTCTCTCGTACTGCACGAGCGACAGCAGTGACATACTTATTTACGTCACTTAAGTCTTGAAGGCTTAAGAGAAATATCTCTTCCGAAAAATTAATCGCATGTGAGATTAATAAATACAACGTTCTAGTTACTTACCATTTTTTAACGAAGTCATTACTAGTCAATTTTACACTAGCAAACCTAGCACCTTAGAGAGATATATATAACAAATTGTAAATAAAATTGACGTAAAATAAATCCAAATCATACACTACTAAAGTTTTAGGAACATAAACTAAGTACTTATAGTCTATCCTACCGTTCCAAGGATTTAATCTAATGCCTCGGTGCCGCCTTAGGGTAGGTCAAAGAGGTTTCGATTAATATTGAAGATCGATTGAGAATCGAACATCTCATTTGTGATCGTCAATCACCTTTCCTTTTTCAGCCAAGGTACTACCAAAAATACCCTTTATGAGTGTGACCTACTCGTCTCGCATTTTTAGGTAGACCCCGAGTATGCCGCCTTAGGGTCGGTCAGTGACCCGACGAGTACCCAAAATCCTATCCTTTCGGAGACCAAGCCTTGAATTTTGATAGCGGTGAAGGCCTTCCTTAGGGGGCCGAAATCAAAGCCGGCACGAGGCGTCACCATTCTCTCACGTTGCTTGTGTCAACGCAGAGGCCGTGGGGTCGGCTGTCGCCTCTCCCGCTCCCACTCAATATTTTGAAAAAGTGGTGGGTTTACTGATCACGTTTTTGGACTTGATGTTACATTAAGGAACAATAAATCATAGGCCCGAATGTTGTCGGTTATGTGGGCTAGCCCACCCGACCTATTCGTTAGAACATATGTGGCCGTCGGACGGGTCAAGGCTAGGAGAGCTCCGTTGAGCCGTAGTGGCTCTTCGGATGGCTCGCCTTGCCGAGACCCCCGTGCAAACGCCACACGTGGAGGGTGAAGTCGATTGAGCCGTAGCTACTGTTGACCACCCAACCGTGGTTAAACCACTTTCGAACCTGTTTGCCCGTGATTATCCAATCCTTAAACATCAAACATTCACGTAGACACTACGGAACAAGAACGTAATCTCGTCTTAGGTAAGGTGGAATTCACCAAGAATCCAACACCTTAACCACGAGGTTTCGGGATTTTACTCCTTATGCTTTCGCAGTGGGATTCACCGAGAATCCATCACCCAACCTCGACGATTGAAAAAACCCGTGTTCCTCGGTTTTTACCCTAATTAGTTTCTAATCAATATCAAACAATTAATTAAAACTAATTGCGTGTTTTATACATGCCTAACTAATTCCTCGAATTAATTTCTACATGTATGCATATGGAGTGGAATTCATGATATGATGCATGTCATGGCAATTTTCCGGTTCTATTCATACAATCTACACATGTATACTAGTGCGGAAAATAAACACCGAGATGGACCGTTGACACCCCCGTAACTAATCTATTCGAAAATAAAAATTAAAACCCTAATCTGCATCTGTTTAGAATCTTCGACGATTGGCATATCAAACGAACTCGGATCGGGACGAAACTTTCCAGATCTGATCTTCATTCTTCGGACTTCAAGATGGACGGTTGGATCGGAGCTTTGACTTGTCAATATTCTCCAGTGAGCCGCCCAACTTGCTGCTGAATCTGACTTTTACAGCAGCGCATCAATGACTTCCCGCTGCCGATCGGGAATCGAGATGAAACCCGATCGACCTGAAATTTTTATTCCACGTCCAAAACTCCATATTTATCAATCTGACCGGTTGGATTTGCGTTTCAACGGTCGAAACTCTCCCAGAAATTCGAGGAAGTCACAGGTAGGGTTTCTGTGAATCCTGCGTTTTTCTGTTACAGCAGCTTCTTTGCAGCAACGAACGGACATCCAAACGGACTCTGATCGACGCCAAATTTTGTGGGATTGTTCATCAACTTCCAATCTTGATTCTGACCGGAGGGATCTTCTTTTTAACGGCTCGATCAACGGGAAAAACGAAATATCTAAACAGCTACTAAACAGATCTATTTTCTGGAAATTAAAATTGCAATAAAAATAAATTACATAATTTCCTATACTCATATGAACGAATTTTCATCGTTCATATGAGTTTACAATAGATCTAACGGGTAAACGATGCCAACCCCAATCCATCTCTTCAACCATAACAATTTTAATCACATCAATGCATAAAATAAGTAAAAAAAAATACCTACATGCAATTCCACTCCTTTAAATCGTTTAACTACGATTATGACTATATAAATCGTGGAACCTGGCTCTGATACCACATGAAGGATGCAGGTTCTTAGATCTAAACGAGTTAGATCTATACGCAGCGGATGGATCACGATTTACATATCATAAAACATAATCAAAGGATTTAACAACTACAAGGGGGTTAGATCATGTTACCAATAGTAGGAAGAGAAGCCAAGATCTTCCGATGTGTTCTCCAAACGGCGGTTGGTGGACACCCTTCTTGATACACGAACCTCCTTGATATGCAACACCAAGAAAAACTTAGAGTTTTTCTTCTTCTAAAACCCTAAGACAAGAGAAAACTAATTTTTCCTCTCCCTTTTGATATGGTGGTCGAATTTGCCAAGTGTATTAAGGCTTGGGAGAACTCTCTTTATATAGGAGAGTAAACCTTGTCCTCCAAGGATTAAATAATTAAGAGATAATTATTCCATTAATCCTTTATTCCAAATAAAAGATAAATAAAATGATTATCCCAAACAAATTAGGATAAATCCTATTATTATCTAATATTCCATGAATTATCATTTAACAAATAAAAGATAAATCACATGTCAAATAATTATCCAAGAAAACTAATTTCTCTCTAATTAATCAACACATAGGCGCCACCTTTAGGGTTTCCAAGCCCACATAAAATGTCTTTTATGTGTATTATATTATTTAGCCCAACTAAATAATATCCATGCATATCAATTAATTAGCCCAGCCAATTAATTATCACTGAGGCCCAAATAACAAGATTATTAGTCCGAATTACGTGCCACATCGGGGACCATGGACCTATAACCGTAGCTCCAATAATTAATTATTCATCGAACGAATAAGTACATTAATTATTAATTCCGGGATTACGCCACCATAAACCCGAAACCGAACTCTACCGATTATAGATGTATACTTATACTCAACCCATAGAGTGAATAAGCGTCCATTGATATAATCACTACATACGGATTAACCCTCCATAGATCGTCCATTCGAGTGGGAAGTCTCCGTGAACCCGACTCGAATATCTTATCCTTATTTACCATTAACCCCCTAATGATCAATTAGTTCACATATCCGACTAGTAGCTAATTAGTCTAAATGTGAACTCGGCCGATCGATCACTTTCTTAGGGCTAACAAATAAGGGGACGTCTCTCTACTTCCCGCAGAAGGAATGGATTCCATGTCCGTGAAAATCGAACTACTCACTCATCCGGAGATAGTGCCAATGAGAAGTGGCTTGGAACACATTATTTAAGTGAACCGTAACTAACACATCAAACACTACCCCGGGACAAGCAAGACTCGTGATCACCTCGGGATTAAGGTTGATCCATATATGATCATCTAATGATTTAATAAGATTCCTCGATTACGGAATTATACCGAGAAATACAAATTAAATCGGTCCAAATCTATATGAATGCCATCATATATAAATGCCCCACGTAGGTACCCTCTACCGACAAACCGGATAAGACTATCACACCCTAAGGTGTTCTGGGCGCATTATTGGTGTTTTAATCAAGAGACCCTAAACTCTGATTAAGTTCACCACGGACTAATAGTTTAAGTATATCACCACTAACTCAATCCTCACGTGTAATCCATACACCGAGTTAAGTGGTTACATACGATATACTTAGGGTTTGCGAGTTGTATTACTTTACAAGCACAAAGCAAGTAATAAGGTGAGATAAATTCGTCATTCATTATTAAAAACAATTACACAAATTGTCTTTCGGGCACTACACCTAACAGATAATTACCAACTGTTTAACGTACGTGTAAATGTTCGTTAGGAACCATACTTGTACATATTTATCTTCTCATTAATGTCGCAAATTTTATGGTGGTCTTGGATCAATCAGATGTAAATGTTTTTTTTTGTTAAACCCACATGTTTAGAGAAAAAAACCACCAAATCAAAAAATTGTGAGTGGTGAAGAGGTGATTCCGGTGGCAGGTAGGAGTAGCTATGACCGTGGCATACATGCATGATGGTCCTTTAGTTGGTCATGTACCACCATAAAATCACAGATCGAAAACTATCTTTTTCACTTTTTCATCTAAATTTGTTAGTGATTGGGGATTGTAAAAAAGAGATGGTACACATGTAAAAAGAAGCATAAGTGACATGTGTGTCTATTGATAATTTGAATAAAATGTCAATTTATGTCATCAAAAAGAGATGGTACACATGATCCAAAAATATACAGAAGCAGTAACAAATTTAAAATAGAGTATCTCTTGTATCACTGTATGTATCGATTACCAGCACCAAATAAATAGCCCTTGATATATATAAGCACTCCTTTGTTTTTATTTTCAGCATTTTAGGAGCTCCATGTTTACTATATCAAAAACAAAGACATAGGACATATAAGAAAATAATCATGAAACAAAAACATTTAAATTTCCTCATCCAAACAAGAAACTTACTTTTGGAAAGAATACACCTTGTGGGAGAACCCTCAAGACCCTCAACATTAAGGGGTAAGCAGTTGATCATGTACCACCCTGGGGTTATCTTCCTGAGATCTAAGCACTCGACCGGAACGATCTTGTCCTGCATATCAAGTAAATAATTAAATGATCTGAATTAATATAGTAACAATTGTATAATTTCGATATATATTCTCCTCAAATTCATCGTATAAACGTGTGGTGTTATAATCACCTTGGGGTCTAGGAGGGCTTTATGTGTTAGGTAGACATTTTCGCGTACGGCAGCAGACAAGTAGTCAGCCCCTGTAGTTCAAACATATGATCCAGAGTATTGTAAAGGATTGAGTTTATTAGGGTTTGATATTTAACATAATAGTATTATTGCATAAATTTGAGTTGTTAATTATAAGGAAAAAAAATTTGTTAATATTTTCTTACCAACAAGCTTGATGTCTGTGTTCTGAACCAACCATTGTGCCCCATCTAAGGTAAACCCTGTATAGTTGGACATGAACTCACCTTTGCCCAAAATGTCCCTGCATACATATATACATCAATAGCTTTACTTCACATAATCACATCCCTTAACCAACCAAAACATGCCTGCTATATAAGCTTGGTATTGAAAAATAAGTGGAAAAGACACTTTGTCCCCTTGTGATTTCGCGTATATGTAGCGTTTAACTGCTTGTGGTTTTTATTGTATTGTTTGGTGCAAACCCTACGTGATAAGTTATATTAAAAGATAATATTTCGATAATATATTCAAAGAAAAATGGCATTTTGCCCTCTTGTGGTTTTGTCATACGAAACATTTTCATTTAATTACCCTCTTAAACTAATTTTTTTTAAAATTGTTTTAGTGTTTTACCTCCTTATGTCTTTATATAAACCCTAATTTAAAAATAAAAAAATAAAACTAGAAATTGTGTGTTGGTTTGCTGCAGGTACAGAGGCATACCATACAATAAAAACCCCTAAACGATCTATATGTCAAACTAAAACGTGGCAAAATGTATATAATACTTAAGTGTATTTGTTCGCTTGAGAGAAAATATAAAATCATGCCCCTGTATGGACCTGTATTTTTTTCAGGTATGGTCAGACCTGATATTCTTTTATGAAGTCCTCGTGTAAATTACTACGGGCTAAGAGGAACCCGTGGAAATTTCCATGGAGGGCTCAAAACAAGGGCTCAGAAAATGCAAACCAAGAAATTTCCACTGGCTAAGTTTCAGCCCTAAGAAATTTACACACTAATATGAATTTAGTGTTTTGCATTTTCTACAACACTTATTTGGAGCCCGTGGAAATTTTCACTGGTTCCTCCCCGCCCGTAGAAATTTTAGTGTTCCGCATTTTCTACGACCTTTGTTTTGAGCTGTGAAAATTTCAACAGTTTCCCCCTGTTAGCAAGCAACTGAGTTTGTGACTTAAACTCTAAAACTGGTGAAACAAATCTGAAAGTCAGTTGAGAATGATGGTCAACTGAATAAGTTTACTCAGTTCTGTGAAAGTCAGTTTTGTGAAGTGAAACTGATTTTCTTCTAAAAGTGAGTTTTATGAGTTTACTGAGTTCTACGTCTGAGTTGGTTACAAATCAGAGAAAGTCAGCTTGAAGCTGAGTTTTGTCTAGTGGGATCAGCTGGAGCTGGGACCACATCTGGGGCATTTATGACAATCCGACAGAGATCCTATGGCGGCTAGGGTTTAGGGATTTGTGTCTATAAATACCATCCGTTGTAATCAATGTTGTGTGTGTTTTTCAAGAGTGTGAAAAACTTTGTAACTTTTGTGCATAATAAAATATCTTCTTTTCTGCCCGTGGATTAGTCAGCACAATGTCGGATACCACGTTAAATCATTGTGTTCTCTTTGTTTCTGTGTTTTATCAATTTCCGCCATATTTATTGTTAGATTGCATCTGATTTTATCTTTCTTCAAGTGCAAGTTTCTTGTCTGTGTTTTAACAAACTGGCATCAGAGCGTAAGGTTCAAGATTCAGAGAGATTTGCGGGTTGAACAGAGTTGATCTTCACCAAGACGGTGACCGGTGCTAGGATTTTGTGATCAAAGGTCTGTTCTTTAGCAAGAAGAATGTTGGCAGTTAACATAAAGATTGATAAATTTACAGGGAGGAACAGTTTTAGTTAATCAAGATGCGGGCCTTGTTAAAACAACAAGAATTGTGGACTCTTTTATCTGGTAAAGGGGATGCTAGTGCAACAGATTACACCAGTCTGGAGGAGAAAACACATTCTACCATCATGTTGTGCTTATGTGATGATGTTATCACAGAAGTTGCTGACGAAGACATCGCTTCTAAGTTATGGTCAAAGCATGAAACATTGTATATGACTAAATCATTGACCAACAAGTTGCTGTTAAAGCAAAGGCTTTTTAGTCTAAGGATGCATACAGGGACTAAGTTAAGGGATCACCTTGATCAGTTGAACATAATATTACTTGATCTCAGGAATATTGATGTTAAGATTGAGGATGAGGATGCTGCTCTGATCTTGTTGGTATCATTACCAGCTTCTTATGAGAACTTTGTGCAGTTTTTCATAGTTGGAAGGATACAGTTGCATTGGAAGATGTAAGGTCAACTTTACATGCCAGGGAGCTGAGACATAAGGCAGCTGGGGTAGACAGTCAGGTTGTTGGACTAGTGGTCAATAGCAGTAGTGGAAAAGAACATGGACAGTCTAAGAAGAAAAAATCCAAGAAGACAGGGTCCAAATGTCCTAAATCCACAGATGTCTGCAATTACTGTAAGGAGCAGGGACATTGGAAGTCCAATTGTCCAAAGAAAAAGAAACAGCAGGAGAATAGTCCTGGAACAGCTGTTGTTGTAGCTGAGTTTGATTCAGAGGAGGACATGGTTCTAGTAGTAGGAAAGTCAGCACATCATGCTGAAGTGTGGATTCTTGACTCTGGGGGCATCTTATCATATTTGTCCACACAGAGAGTGGTTCTCAAGTTATCAACATATAGATAGCAGTCATATAGCAATGGCAAACAACAAGGTCTACAAGATTACTGGGATTCGCTCAGTTCAGTTGAGTACAGAGGACGGTAAATTCTGTACATTGAATGAAGTTAGACATGTTCCGCAGATGACCAAGAACCTGGTATCTCTCAGTCTTTTAGACAACAAGGGATTCAATTTGAAGGGTGAATGTGGAAAATTGAGTGTCTACAAAAACTCAATTTCAGTTCTCAGGGGAGTCAAAAGGGGAACCTTGTATATTTTGCAAGGATCTGTTGTGTCTGGATCTGCTTTCGTGGCCTCTGCTGAAGTTCACCAGTCACAGCTTACAAAACTGTGGCATATGAGACTAGGTCATATGGGTGAAAAGGGGATGCAGATTCTTTCTCAGAGAGATTTTCTTGGGGGATGTAAGGTCAAGTATCTGGACTTTTGTGAGCATTGTGTGTTTGGGAAACTTCACAGAGACAAGTTCTCAAAAGGGGTACACAACACAAAGTCATCACTTGATTACATTCATTCTGATTGTTGGGGGTCATCAACATTGGAGTCATTGGGTGGTCACAGATATTTTGTGTCCTTTATTGATGACTATGTTAGGAAATCTACGCAGGAACGCAACGCAATTTAAAATTATTTCCTTTTAACCAGGATCGACTTCGGTTACACAACAAGCATAAAAGAAGTAGACGTAGAATATACCTTGGATGATCTGAAATAGTTCGTCGCTTTATCTATGATTGTAGGTTCTGCACAAATCCACCCAAGTGCTCGGCCTCTACCGTTGATCGACACGAACAGCCCGCCGGAATCCCATCATGGATTTCTACTAGAAAAACTCGGTTGCTAGACCGACATTTTCTCTCTCAAACTCTCTCTAAAGAGCTCTCTTATTTTTCACAAGAACTATTAATCTCTTGGAATTGTGATGTTCAAAAGATCTAGCCAAGCCTCCTTTAAATAGGGGGCGGTGCACCCCATGCACTTCTCAATCTGATTGGGAGAAGCTTCCTAGTAGATTGGGGAGAAAGAAAACATTTTACTTGTAAAATAAGGAAAATAGATATTCTAGATTTATCTCATTTAATTTAATATCTCATATTAAATCATCCAAGATATTGTCAATATCTAATATTGATTATCTTTATCTTATTACCATAAATCTATTTTCCATAAATCTATTAATATCTAATATTAATATATGATAATACCATTAATTAAATTGCACAATCCAAGTGTATCTTATACACTTAAATATGGCGCCCCATATGCCAATAAATTGGCATCCGGAATATCCTTAATTAATATAATACTATGATTAATTAATTCGTAAAATACATGTATATCATATATTATCTATTTCGACATATACATCAAATATGTATATTCAATTAATGAACATAATTAATATCTTGTATTTGATTTTATAATAAATAAATATCACCGTATTAATTTATCACTATAACACTTTATAGTCGAGATAAACTTTCTTTATTTGGTTATCACCATAACTGCATTTTAATCCGGATAGATGTTCTTATGTGTGTGACTCGATAGGCTTTCGAATATGTTGGCCGTAGACACAAAGTGAAAATTATGAAAATGCCCTTCATACCTAACGATCACGGAATAGCGTCTAGCAACACACCGTGACCCCCAATCATCGTAAGAGTCAAATGCAATGACTACTACTTTTCATGTGAAACAGTTACCGTGTAAATAAAATCCTATCGCTGTAATAACATCCATACAATCGTAGTGTCAGTACATCAACGATCGTATCTTATAATCTGGAATTCATGCTCTCTCGGAATAACTCAATTACTCCCACTTTGCAAAGATTCACGAGAGCTAGACATTCCTTATAAGAATGCCCTTTCGGATATTTACTCTTATTCATAGGATACGTGATTTCCGAACGAGCATCCTACGCATGCTTCAGTATCACACTCAATCACTACCGCGTGAACGCCCAATGGCTAGGGGAAAACTCAATAGTGTCAAAGCATGACAATCCACACCGTGATGTTATGAAGACTCCGGTCTTAGGATAATTACACAACCTCCACATAGTGCGACACTTAATAAAGTAAGTGGGTCAGTCTAACGTATGCATTCTCTAATACACGTCCACGTACAGTCCAAGTGTCTATGCACTTTGATAGACGAGATCTATCCCTACCTTCAATAAGATAGAAGACATCCAATACGTGCTAGTCATACTATTAATGTCCTATTTAATAGCACATACGACTAGAGACATTTGAGTATCAAACCTTTTAAAGTGAGTCGAGATCTCATCAACCATAATCACTATTATGATTTCTCTTTCAAAGTTGACACTAGGGACGTTATCATATATACAATCACAAATTCGTTCATATAAATAAATAGAATATATAATAACAGAAAAGCCACTTAACATATGTATAAACATTAAGAAATAGTAGAAATGATCCGACCCGATTGGATCCGGTCCTTCCCGTTTGGGTTTAGGACACTATTTCAACAGACTATTCAAGAATGAATTGGGTGGTGATGATGAAACACAAGAGTGAGGCATCCAATAATTTCAGGTAATGGAAGGCTCTAGTTGAATATCAGTTGGGAAAGAAGATCAAAAGGCTTTGTACAGATAATGGTCTGGAATTTTGCTGGACTGAGTTTGATGAGTATTGCAAAACTGAGGGTACTTCCAGACATCATACTGTAAGGAATACACCTCAGCAGAATGGTGTAGCTGAAAGAATGAATCAAACTCTCTTGGAGAGGGCAAGATTCATGCTCTCTAATGCTGGTTTATCAAGATGATTTTGGGCAAAAGCTGTAAGCACAGCTTGCTACCTAATCAACATGAGTCCTCACATAATGATCAATTTCAAGACACCAGTTGAAATGTGGTCAGGAAAGCCTGCTGATTACTCAGTTCTAAGGGTTTTTGGAAGCACATTTTACTATCATGTAAGTGAAGGGAAGCTGGAACCAAGGGCCAAGAAAGGAGTGTTTGTGGGATATGATGATGGGGTGAAAAGTTATAGAATCTAGTCATCAGCAGAGAACAGAGTTATTCTCAGCAGAGATGTTTTTTTCGATGAGAATTCTATGATCAACTCATCAGTGGGGAGGATAACTGAGACTGAAACCTGTGCTGAAACTGAGAAAACTGACAGTAAGGTGGAGCTTCAGGTGGAGTCAGCTGAGATGCAACACTCAGCTGAACAAAGTCAGTTTTCATCTAATCTGGTTACTGAACCAGAACTGAATCCAAGCCAGTCAGCTGAACAGGGATCAGTTGAGCATCATACTGATATTGGTCAGCAAAGTATAGCTGTCAGCCGAGCCAGAAGATCCAATGTTGGGATACCTCCTAAGAGGTATGGTTTTGATGATTTGGCTGGATATGCATTTCAAGTTGCAGAAGAGGTGGATGGTTTTGAACCTTCTACTTACAGGGAAGCTGTGACATGTTCTGAGTCGTCTCAATGGCTTGCTGCAATGGGAGATGGGAGTCATTACTGAAGAATCAGACTTAGGATATTGTTAAACATCCAGCTGATAAGAGCGTTGTTACATGTAAATGGATTTTCAAGAAAAATGAAGGAATGAATGAGGTAGAAGGAGTCAAGTATAAGGCACGTTTGGTTGCAAGAGAGTTGAATCAGAAAGAATGGGTGGACTTTGATGAGATATTCTCACCAGTAGTCAGACATACTTCAATCAAAGTGTTACTAGCAATGGTGGCACAACAAGACCTTGAACTTGAGCATTTAGATGTGAAGACAACTTTTCTACATGGTGAGGTAGACACAGAGATATACATGACCCAGCCAGAGGGATTTCAAGTTCCTGGTAAAGAAGCACTTGTTTGTAAGCTGAAGAAGTCCTTGTATGGATTGAAGCAGGCTCCTAAATAGTGGTATAAAAGATTTGATAGTTACATGATCCAGCTGGGTTATAGCAGAAGTCCTTATGATTGTTTTGTTTACAACAGTCAACTGAAAAATGGATCATACATCTATCTTGTTTTGTATGTGGATGATATGCTAATAACTGTAAGAAAGAAGTCTAACTTCAGAATCTGAAAGACCTTCTTAATGCTGAATTTGAAATGAAAGATTTGGGTGCAGCCAAGAAAATCTTGGGGATGGAGATGTGGAGAGATGAAGTCAGAAGAAACTGTTCTTATCTCAACATGGCTATATACAGAAGATTGTGGCCAAGTTTGGTATGTCAGCTGCAAAGCCAATAGATACTCACTTAGCATCAAATGTTCATTTATCAGTTTATGCTTCACAGTCAGCTGAGGAGAAGGAATATATGTCAAAAGTTCCCTATGCTAGTGCAGTTGGCAGTCTGATGTATGCCATGGTGTGCACTAGGCCTGATCTAGCTCAGACAGTCAGTGTTGTCAGGAGGTTTATGGCTCAACCTAGAAAGGAACACTAGAAAGCTGTGAAAAGAATGTTCAGGTACCTAAGGGGTACAACTGATGTTGGTCTCATTTATAGAGGTGATACTCAGAGTTTGGTCACATATGCTGATTATGCAGGTGATGTGGACTGTAGAAAATCAATGACTGGTTATGTTTTCACATTGGGAATTCAGTTGTCAGCTGGAAAGCAACTTTGCAAGCAACAGTTGCTTTATCAACTACTGAGGCAGAGTATATGGCTCTTACTGAAGCAGCCAAGGAAGCAATCTAGTTGAAGGGTCTAGTTAGTGATTTGTGGCTATATCAGGATCAAGTTGAGATTTATTGTGACAGTTTGAGTGCAATTTGTCTAGCTAAGGATCATGTTCATCATGAGAGAACCAAGCATATTGATGTGAGATATCATTTTCTGAGAAATTAATGAAAAGGGGGGGTTGTAGTGAAGAAGATCAACACCAAGGAAAACCCTGCTGATATGCTTACTAAACCAGTTCAACAAAGCAAGTTTCAGTTGTGTCGGGACTTGCTTAACATTCAAAGCTTATAATTAGTTTTCTGAACTAATTTGAGGGCAGGTCAGCTGAGTGGATTATGTGGAGAAGTCTGCTACAAGTACATCTTGACATTGATAAATGCATCTGGTACAAGTACATCTGATTATGCAATCTGGTTGACTGTGAATGAGAGTTCAAGTCAAGGTGGAGATTTGTTAGCAAGCTACTGAGTTTGTGACTTAAACTCTAAAACTGGTGGAACTAATCTGAAAGTCAGTTGAGAATGATGGTCAACTGAATAAGTTTACTCAGTTCTGTGAAAGTCAGTTTTGTGAAGTGAAACTGAGTTTCTTCTGAAAGTGAGTTTATTGAGTTCTAGTTGGTTACAAATTCGAGAAAGTCAGCTTGAAGCTGAGCTTTGTTTGGTGGGGTCAGCTGGAGCTGGTACAGTGGTACCACATCTGAGGCATTTATGACAATCCGACAGAGATCCTATGGCGGCTAGAGTTTAGGGATTTGTGTCTATAAATACCATCCGTTGTAATCAATGTTGTGTGTGTTTTCAAGAGCGTGAAAAACTTTGTAACTTTTGTACATAATAAAATATCTTCTTTTCTGCCCGTGAATTAGTCGGCACAACGCCGGATACCACGTTAAATCACTGTGTTCTATTTGTTTCTGTGTTTTATCAATTTCCCGCCATATTTATTGTTAGATTGCATCTGTTTTTATCTTTATTCAAGTGCAAGTTTCTCGTATGTGTTTTAACACCTCCCAGACTGCAGGAATTTCCACGAGCTACTTGAAAAATCCTGCCAGAGAGACCTGAAAAAAAGTATCGGACCTTATAGGGGTCTGATTTCCAAATTTTCCTTCAACTTACAAGTCACTGTTGTCTGTCCTAAAAAGCACACGCTTGACTCCTTTTGGAATGTTCATGGCTTGCAACACCTCAGCTGGAGTAAAATCATAAGTCAAGAAAGAGCATTGAGATATATATATATATATATATATAACATGCTATAATGAAATTTGCGTATAGAAAACCTACCAGTCAAATTTTTTCCCGCAGGAACTTGCATGACCAGGGCTGGACCTGTAAATTCAAAACAAAGTCTGCCATTAACTTGTTTACACGTACGTTATCAAATCCTAGGTTGCACAGATACGGATACTTGGGTACCAAAACATGGATATAAGATATCCGAGTGCAAGGTGTATGAAAATATTGGATACGGCAGACCCGTCCCTGGGCATATGCAAACAAGGCCACGGCCTAAGGCCCTCCGCCAAATTATAAAATTTAGGGCCTACAATTTTTTTTTTGGTTCAACGAGTCTATTATACTAAACATGTATTATATCTACTGACACCATTTGTTTTCTCTTTCAGAAGGCACATCTTGATAAATTGGCTTAGGGCCTTAAGAAACACAGGTACGGCCACCGGTACGTGGGCGCTTATGTAACCGGTTCAATTCCCTTTATTTATTGGTAGTATTTCAACATTTCAGACCGTATTTTCATTCATTATCTGAAGGTATTTACTCGATTTTAAACTCGGTTCTCCGGTTCACGTTTGAAATATATATATGAATATGCATATGCGAATCACATGTCCAACTTTTAAAAATAACAAATTCTTTCCTAATTAGGTGTGTGTTCTAAGGATCTGGTGCGGATTAGTATCAGATATCGGATACTTATTGGATACGGGACCGGGCATCATAGATCAAATCTACCAAAATTCCAAAAATATAGCTAGTAAGACAAATACGTATCAGATAAGGGACACATGTTACATGCATTATAAATCAAATTAATCTTGCGAAATTCCAAAAATATGGTAACATAAAAAGCAAGATGAAGATTGAAGAATCACCTACCATTGAGGGTAGTGAGGTCAACGAAATCGACGGTGCCGCCTGCGTTCAAAAGGTTCTCATCAACATGTCCCGGGGCGTCGATATGGGTACCCATATGATTTGTAAGATTGACAATCTTGGTAGAGATAACCTGGTTTGGCTTCTGTGGATGATATCCAGTAGTGAAGCCATGGTAGCTCTCAAGATTATCCCATGTGATCATCCCTTGTCTGATTTTAATGGAAACATCAAACACCTCACCAAGCTCTAGCTTCTGCAATTTCGCTAAGTCCACGGCCTCCTGTGCCTGGGCTGTGGCGGCTTGATGAGCCAAGAAAATGGCGAGTAAAACGAACAAACAAGACATTTTCAAGTTCATCATTTTGAGGTAATTAATTAATTAAGAGGTTGATTCCTCCTGCAGAAGAAGAGGTTGAAGAGGAGAGATGATGGTTTTTTGGGATTATGATTAATGGTTTTTATAAATGAGGAGAAAGTAAAGAAGGAAAGTTGGATTTTGAGGTGGTGCGATTGAATCCGCCAAGTGTGGCATGCATGTGCCAAAAATCTTTTGGCAATGCGGGTCTGTCAGCCATGCATGTAAGTATTGATTTCTAGCGCATGACTGATTCTCCGATGTTTCTCATCCGCCAATATCAATGATTCGGTTAATATGGGCACAACCATTGCTTGACAATCAAATGACACAACAGTTATGTGCACGGTTAAATTGATAAGAGTAGTAATAGTACCACATCGTTGGTTACGATATAGACTTATTGATTCATACGAGTCTAATAAAGATCGGCGGTGTAAAAGTATGTTGTAGTATTTTGTTGTGACACAAACATTTCTCATTATGTGCATATAACTGTTGTGTCAATGGTTGTGTCACATATTACACACTTTACGATCAGAATGATGTCACGTTGTGTCACTTCTCAAATGAAGTGACTAGAGAAAAAAATTTTCAAACCGGTAGTTCTTCAATGGTCCCAGTGACAAGTGTCAAGTGTCTAAAACGGAGTGACATGTGTAATGTGGATAAGGAAGAATATTTAGTTGTTATTAGTTTGTTAAGTTAATGGCTATTAAGATGTAATCAAAGAATAAGTGCAATATGCAACAAGTGCAAATGAATTAATCAAATATATCCTTTTATCAAATCTGCTCTTCTTCTCTTGGTATCAGAGCCGGTATGGAGCAGACCGCTGCTCCGGCGACGGACACAACATCTCCGCCGCCGCCCACTTCACAATCCTCACCTGTCATCTCCTCCACTCCAATCGGAGGAAGAGCTTCCACCGTCACTATGACAAATTCCTTCATACCACCACGCTTTGAACCTTCTTCCATCTTCATG
Organism: Gentiana straminea; assembly: GCA_036785695.1. Classification (NCBI taxonomy): domain Eukaryota; kingdom Viridiplantae; phylum Streptophyta; class Magnoliopsida; order Gentianales; family Gentianaceae; genus Gentiana; species Gentiana straminea. The sequence continues at coordinate 4,025,414 of JAVUPR010000483.1, read as the reverse complement.
AGTCGATCTGACCCATCCATGACCTTCTTTCGGCCGTCGTCTTCACCATCTCCGGCCATACCCTCGTTTTCTCTATCTTCGGTGGTTTCTTCATCACCAATTCCACCGAAGCTATCATCTCTGTCACCGATAGCCCAAACCCCATTCTCCGGCCATCTGAATCAGGTCAGTACAGTGAAACTCGATCGAAGCAACTACTTGCTCTTGAAATACACCATACTCCCAGTAATTCGTGGCCACAAATTAGAGAAGCATTTACGGGAAATTACCCCAGACCTTTTGAGTTTCTTACCTATCCGGGACCAGGTGGTGTTGCGCTTCTGAGTAATGTTCCTAATCCTGCCTTTGAAGAATGGCATCAGATCGATCAGCTACTCATGGGGTGGCTTCTTGGCTCAATGACCGAGCAAGCTTTACTTGAAGTTATGGGATGTGAAACAACATCAGAAGTCTGGAAAACCCTAGAAGATCTCTTCAACAGTCGATCTGAAGCTCGTATGTTGGAGCTCAAAGATGCCCTCACCAAAACCTCTAAGGGAACTAAAAGTATGGCTGACTATCTAGCCTTGATGAAGTCCTATTCGGATAGTCTTGCTTGTGCTGGTTATCCAGTGTCAAAATCTGAGCTCATATTGGCTACACCGGGGGGGTTAGAAAAGGAATATGAGGCTGTTATCGTGAATATCACTGCTCGAGTTGGATCTCTCTCATGGCAAGAAGTCCAGTCCCAACTTATCACACATGAGAGACTAATTGCTCGGTTCAATCCCACTCAGTCTTTGGAAGCAACTCACCCTACTGCTCACTTAGCATCCAAGTCCAATCCCAGGTCAGACAACAGACCTCATCATCAGCTCAATCAACACTTTAGTAGGGGCAGAGGTCAGTCCAAAGGTGGTCGTTCAAGAGGCAGTGGATGTAGAGGTTCTAGTGGTACTGGTAGTGGTGTTCAATGCCAACTATGTGGCAAAATTGGTCATACAGTTAGTATCTGCTGGCACAGGTTCGAAGAAGATTGCATGCCTCCACAAAACACACAACAAGGAAATCAATCCTCAAATCAAACTCTCAAGCAGGTCTCTGCATACATAGCCACACCACGGTCTGTGGGAGATCAGCCCTAGTACATGGACAGTGGTGCATCTAACCATGTCACATCTGATCTCAACAACCTGCACTTGAGCTCTTCTTATGCTGGTAATGACACTTTAACTGTTGGTAGTGGTGAGAAACTGAGGATTGCACACACTGGCAGTAGTATACTACACACACCACACACAAAGCTTGTCCTAAATTCTGTGTTACATGTGCCTCACATAACTAAAAATTTGCTTAGTATATCCAAACTTTCATGTGATAACTCGGTCTATGTTGAATTTGACTCCTCTCACTGTTTTGTAAAGGATCTGACTACAGGGAAGACACTGCTAGTAGGGGTACTTGTTGATGGTCTCTACAAACTCTCTGCTGATGCTGCTGCTTTACAGAACTCCATTCACTCCAAGTCCTCCTACATTCCTTCCACAAACCAGTCATCTTTTCCATCATCTCTTGTTAGTCATAATAGTTTGAAAGCTAATGCCAATGTGTGGCACAATAGACTAGGGCATCCATCTAAGAAGGTCTTGGACCAAGTCTTGTCAAGTTGTAATGTCACTATTTTTTATGAAATGAAATTTTGTGATGCTTGCCAATTTGGCAAAGGCCATGCTTTACCTTATGCTTCTTCCAATTCTCATGCTTCTTTTGTGTTAGAATTAATCCACTCTGATATTTGGGGACCAGCCCCACTAAAATCTACAAATGGTTTTGCCTACTATATACATTTTATAGATGATTACTCTCGATTCACATGGATATACCCACTCAAACATAAATCTAAGCTTTAGCTACCTTTAAAGAATTCAAAGCTCTTGTTGAAAATCAGTTTCAAACAACCATTAAATGCCTTCAAACTGACTGGGGAGGTGAATATAGGAGCTTGGTTCCCATCCTTAAAGAGTCTAGGTATCACTTTTAAACATCCTTGTCCACACCTTCATGCTCAAAATGGTAGAAGTGAAAGGAAGCATAGACACATAGTGGAACTTGGCCTTACCCTTCTAGCTCAAGCCCACATGCCCCTCAGATTCTAGTGGGAAGCATTCAAACATGTTGTTACCTTATAAACATACTGCCTTCCTCTGTCCTACACTTTCACACTCCTTTTGAAACCTTGTTTCACACCAAACCTGACTACACTGTCCACAGAGTGTTTGGATGTGCTTGTTTTCCCCATCTTAGGCCTTATCACAACCATAAGTTCAATTTCCATTCCTCTAAGTGTGTCTACCTAGGTACCTCCTCAGATCACAAGGGCCACTTATGTCTAGACACCTCTGGCAGGATATACATCACTAGGAATGTCAGTTTCAATGAAGTCTCATTTCCCTTCAAAGATGGCTTTTCTCAGGGTCCACACAAGTCTGTCCATACTGATCCTACTGTCTCAAATATTTTCCTTCCCCTAACCATTCCATCCACTGACAGCAGCAACAGCATCAGCATCAACACACCTGCAGAGGCCATCACACATACACCTTCCCAACACTATGGCACTCCCTCACACACATCCTCACCCTCTTCAGGGGGGACTTGTCCAAAACACCGTCCATCATCATGTCACATACATCAGATAATGCACCTGGAAGCACTTTCACACAATCACAAGGGTCCACATCTACACAAGGATCCATATCTAAGTCCACTCATACTCCACCACCACCATCACCACCCACACCTACACAAAACAGCAGTACATCACCATCCACTGGCAGACAGGAAGAGGGAGTGAATGTGACACCTGCCACTACTCAAACCACCAAAGTCATCACACATCCTATGCAAACCAGATCCAAGAGTGGGATCTTTAAGCCCAAAACTTACATTGTCACTGTTGAGTCATCCTCAGAGGCTCATCTTACTGAACCATTCAAAGTGTCAGATGCCTAGTTGTTCCTCAGTGGAAGGATGCCATGAATGAAGAGTACAAAGCCTTAATAATGAACAACACCTGGGAACTTGTACCACCTAGCCCCAGGCAACACCTGGTTGGAAACAAGTGGATATTTAAGCTAAAATTTAAACCAGATAGTTCAGTGCTGAAACACAAGGCAAGACTTGTGGCCAAGGGGTTCCTACAGACCTATGGCATAAACTTCACAGAGACTTTTAGCCCAGTATCCAAGGCTTCCACTATCAGAGTCATCATTGCCATAGTAGTCACTCTAAATTGGGGCATCAGGCAAGTTGACATCAACAATGTGTTCCTGAATGGCCCTCTCCATGAGACAATTTTCATGCCACAGCCTGAAGGATTTGTGGATCCAGATAGACCTACTTATGTGAGCAAACTCAAAAAGGCCTTGTATGGGTTGAGACAAGCTCTTAGAGCATGGTTTGATGCTCTCAAGAATCAGATGATCCAGTGGGGTTTCCAACAGTCCAAGTCAGATAATTCTCTGTTCATATTCAAACAAAATCAGACACTGATGTAGTACTAGTGTATGTTGATGACATACTGGTTACAGAGAATTCACCTACTGTGATTCAAAAGTTTATTCAAACTCTGCACACCACTTTTACAGTGAAAGATCTAGGAAATTTGACTCATTTCCTTGGGATGGAAGCTTACAGAGACAACACTGGTTTGTATCTAACACAAAGGCACTATGCAAGTCAACTTCTCAAAAGGTTAAACATGGGGCATGCCAAGAGCTGTCCTACACCAATGGTTCCAAAAAGACACTGTGAACCTGATCAAGGTACTCCCATGACTAACCCCAGTTTGTACAGAAGTGCCATAGGAGGTTTACAGTACTTAACTCTTACAAGGCCTGACATTACATATGCTGTAAACTCTCTAAGTCAGTTTATGCAGTCACCTACTGATGTGACCGGAATGCCTTAAAATGAATGTTAAGGTTTGTCAAATGAACTATAGACCAAGGTCTGCACTTTGAGCCTAGCTATACACTACATATCAGCAGCTTTTCAGATGCGGATTGGGCATGTGATGACACGTACGGGAGTCTCTGCGGGGGCTACCGTGTTTATGTTGGAGATTCTTAGAATCATGGAGTTCAAAGAAACAAAATGTGGTATCAAGATCAAGTCTTTGAATCGAATATCGATCATTGGAAAATCTATCATCTGAACTTCAGTGGATACAACATCTGTTAAAAGAAATGCACTTAAAGATTCCCGGACACCAGTGGCCTGGTGTGACAACATTAGTGCCACCTTTCTTGCTCAAAACCCTGTATTCCATGCAAGAACTAAGCACATAGAAGTGGATGTGCGTTATGTTAGAGACTTGGTTCAGAAGAAAGTAATCTCAGTCCAGTATATACCCTTTGCTGACCAGATTGCAGACTGCCTCACAAAAGCTTTGCCTTCAACTCAAATCCAAATGTTTAAGAACAAGCTGAATGTAGTTTCCCCTCCTTCCAGCTTGAGGGGGGAGGGGGGTGTTGAGAATTAGAGTGACAAGTGACTAGAGTGACATGTATAATGTGGATAAGGAAGAATATTTAGTTGTTATTAGTTTGTTAAGATAATGGCTATTAAGGTGTAATCAACAAGTGCAATATGCAAGATGAATTAATCCAGAATATACTTTTTATCAAATCTAATCTTCTTCTACATGAATTGCATCTATAAGCAAAACATGACGTTTTAGATATGTGAGATGCTAAAGATAGTCGCTTTGTTTGGCAATATTAAATCAAAGGATAAACAATATGATGAAAAAGCATGCATATATTTAAAGGCACTGTTACAAAGCCTGTATTGCTGGAAATGTTTAATGCAAAACATTAAGTAAATAGGGGCCGATATTTTTCACATCACAAACGAGCAATATTACATATTATCAAAGACCATTAATCGTCAATAGAAGCACAACTACTGACCATAGTAGACAAATCCTCTTTAACCAAAACAACTAAAACTTGGTCACACAAAATACGGACTACAAAGCATGCTTGCAATAAGTAATATGTTCCATCTCCTTGCCTGTCTTCTTTCTTAATTTTTTCTCTGGACTTTCAGCAGTAGGATTTGGTACATCAAATTCATGTGCAGGAGATAGGACCTTCTCAGAAATGAGCACATCTTTCAGCTTTACCAGAATTATCAGGAAATCTGTTCCTCTTTTTGTAGATGCACATGACAGCATGGTTCCCTTGTCCATAGCATATATAAAGGCTATTTCTTCTATAACCTTTTTGTTGATTGGCTGAAAAACTGTGGTTCATTATCAGCATCCACAAAGCTACATCCTTCCAGGATTGATGCAACTTCACTTACAGTCAAGTTAGACGACGATTGTGTTGTTGCACGAGTGACTTATTCTTTAGTATACAATTCACCATTAGGTAGGTCCTTGAAGCCTTATTTTTTGAGGACCTGTAAAAAATACTTAAGATAACATACAACCGATTTCTTGTCTATTATCCTTGCAATCTCATCAGATAAGTATATATATTTTAATTGGAAAGCATAACCAAAATGCAGTAAAAAAAATTGATTGTCCTCATTTATGGAAAGGGAAAAAATTAAAACAAAAACACAAACTGAGGGTAAAAACATCAAACACAAAAACAACGTAAAACCCTATCATTAATGGAAATCTTAAGGTAATCTGCTTAAAAAACATTCAAGCTAGTGACAGAATTTCTTAGAAAAACAATCATTTTCAATAAGAAAGAACTTTAAGTACCTTTTCTTCGGCTTTCATAAGCTCAGCTGCAGTGAACTTGATCAAAATGTCTGCAACCGGTGAGTAAAGCGTGGCAGAGAGTGCCCCAGCTTCATCAATTAAGAAAACACCTATATGTCATTTGCGTAAGGTGTACGTGCATGTTAAAGAATTCCTTTTATTTTGTTGTATGTGACTAATGTGTAAATAATTTGCTTTCTAGTATACCATGTTTCAACTTCCATTTCTTCATCGCAAGATGTACATGTGAGTCGTCAACCTTTTTTTTTTTGAACAGCGAGAAATTTTATCATTAATCAGCAAGATGCTAAAAAATTACAGACAATTTTCAAAATTTTAGAAAAAAGTAATCGAATATCAAAACAACCACATAAAGTAGAAACAACAGCAAACCATTCCACCACCAACCGTCTTCAATTCCAAATCAAATCATCCTTAGAAAAATCAACACCAATAACCCAAGATGTCATGAAGCCGCAAGCATCGGATTTGCCTTCCAATCTTCCCAAACTAATTTTCTGAGACAATTAGCGTTTGAAAGCCAAGAGAAGGACAAACTCTGAATCTCTCTAAAAATCAATTCTGGATTAATAACAATGCAATTAAAAATGACTTTGTTTCTTTGATTCCAAAGAACCCAGGTAGTGATTCCAACTAAAGCTGACCACAAACGGGAAAACAGAGACGATGGAGAGGAACCAGCATTTAAAAGACATAAATCCCTGAAGGAATATGCATTTAGCCCAACGATCTTACACCAACTTAAAACATGCGTCCAAATCAAGAATGATACATCGCAGGCAAAAAATAGGTGATTAACTGTTTCTTCAAACTTGTAACAAAGTGGGCAAAGAGAATCATGAATAACAATACCGCGGTAGATGAGATTCGGCTTTGTTGGTATTCTTTGTAGACTTGCCTTCCACATGAACAAATTCACTTTTGAAGGTAGAAGTTTGTTCCACTTTGCAATCTGCTCCCTATCTGAGAAACTATGCTTAAAAAATTCCAACTCAAGCTTTTTCCTCAAAATGGCCACCGAGAAGATGCCATTTGAACTTAGGCTCCATCTTAATTTATCATTTGTACCTGCATAGCCACAAACAGTGTTAATAAAAATCTCTAACTCGCCTACTTCCTCCTCCTCAAAGCCCCTCAAACTCCTCTCCATGACCAACCAAAAGAACGCCTATTTTCCACCCAAGTCACCACCCTAGCAACAGTCTCACCCTTGTTTAGGGAAAGCCTAAAAAGCCTAGGAAAAGATATTTTCAACGGAACCTCCCCTGCCCATTTATCCTCCCAAAATCTTACCCTATTCCCATCACCCACAACCCAGCATTCCGACCCAAACAAATTTACACTAGCCCTCTTAGAGTTTAAAGCAGCATTCACAATACCTTTCCAAACTCCTCCTCCCCGAAACTGAATACTATCTACATCCCAAGCACCCTCCACACCATAGATCGACACTATCACTCTTCTCCATAACGCATTAGATTCTGCATGAAACCTCCACCACCATTTACCTAGTAATGCCAAATTTTGCAGCTTGAGACTACCCACCCCGATACCCCCTAAAGACTTTGGAGCTTGCAACTTTTTCCAATCAATCCAAGATATTTTCTTTAGTGCCCCACCCCCTCCCCAAAAAAAAGAAGACCTCACACTTTCCAAAACTTTTATCACACTGGAACATTGATTGATTTTTCACATTTGCCACAAACACTATACCAGAGGCTCTCTTGTGCCGGCCTCAAGTGAATAGTCGCTGCAATCCAAGCAGTCTTTAGCTGTAGAGGGAATACAAAGCAACTATTTAGATTTTTCATTTTCAGCAAAAGCCAAGTGTAAAAAAACATGTGCTACATATTGTTTCAATCGACGCAGAAGGAGAATGTCGGTTGATTTTTAAGCTTTTTACCGAACAAACTGGCCAATCTCCTGATCATGTTCGGTGTACCTGTTTGAAACCACTTTTATTAATATACCATGTTGAGTTTTGAAAAAAATAAATAAAAGCATAATTCAATAGCTCATAAATTCACGAATGTATAAATATAAATAGGGGGTTCTAAAGGCACCCTCTTATTACTTCCGGCACCTCCTTACTCTCGGCACCGCAAAATTATACTTTTGGCACCACGGTTAATATTTTTATTATTTCCTTACTTCATACACCACAAAAACTACTACTTTCACCACAACTTTTAGAAAATTCAAACTAGTCCTCCCAAAAATTCACCCCCTCATTTTTTCTGGCAACCGCCCCCCACCCTCAATTTACAGCCCCAAACCATTTTCTCCACCACCCTCACACGCCATCACCACCATCCTAACACTTCTTCATTTTCCATATAGCATAACCCCTTTCCCCCATTTTTTCCGACGACCTCCCCCCAAACCATTTCTCCGGCAACCCCCCCTAATTTACCAACCCCCCTTTCAAACAGCAACCCCAATTTCCGGCGACCCCCCACCATTTTCACGACCCAAAACATCATTTTTTTTCATTTCTACCACCCCGCCCCTTCCCCTCTGCAAAACAGCTGCCCTCCTCCTTCCCCGACCTCCATCTCCTCCCTCCCCTTTAACAGCCGCCAGAAAACGCACCAACGCAGCACCATTTTTTTTTGGAAACCCACCTACAAATCGACACCTCTCGTCCATGGATGAATGCGTGATGGTTGGGAAGGGAGGCAATATTGTTTTCTTTAAAGCTGCGATTTGGAAGCTGAAAAAAATGGTGGAGCTGCGATTTGGAGGATGAGGGAGTGGTTGAGGGAGGAGAAGAAGTGAGGAAGAAGGAATAGAAGAAGAAGAGAGGAAGAAGAAGAAAAGAGCTACGATTTTTTTTCCGGCAAATGAAGAGTTGCGATTTGGATGCTTGATTTATAGAAGCTGGGGTGGCTAAGGGAGGAGGAAGAAGGGGGCGGTGGCTGAGGGAGGAGGAAGAAGGGGGGTGGCGGCTGGAAGGGGAGTAGGTGAAGATAAATTAGGGTTTTGGTTTGGGGAAGAGAAGAAAATTTTATTTTTGTATTAATTATGGGTTAAAGTGTAATTTTATTTTTTATAATATTTATGTGGTATATAAAGTAAAAATATGGTGTGTAAAAGTAAAAAACAAAAAAATAAAAAGGGTGCCAGAAGTAATAAGGGGGTGCCTTTAGAACCCCCCTAAAACTAAGACGTACGTAGGTTCGCAAATAGAATTTACCAAGCAAGCAAATGATCATTTTCATGGAGAGGTGGGTTGATCATAGAGTAGGCAGTTAGACACTGTTTCTGGTTGTCATGGTTGTCAGCAACAAACCTATGGTAAGCAAAGACATGGAATTAGAATCAACATTTTTTTGAGTAATCATTATCTTAAATTTTAGTACATATCCAAACCAAAAGAGTATCATTGTACATTGGTAGTGACCTGTACATGGGTAGTGACCTGTAAATATATGAGTGTTTTGGAAAAGAACAATTTAACAATTTAACATCATCACAAAGATGCATATCAATCGAAGGCCAAACTCATGTAAAAAAACAGACGGGAAACTTTCAATCAACCCTATAATTAAAAGGAAGAAGAGAACAATCAGCCTCTTTCGCCTCAGATCCCAAGTTCCATAGTTCAAAACACTTGGCATGTTCTACTAACAAATAAACGGGAATCTTAAAGATTATATATAATAGACAAGCCTTCAAGATTATAGAAAACTAAGAAAATCACGAGTTTTTTTCTACTAATTTCAAAAGAACAACGGAATAGAAAAAACAAGTGAAAGGAAAATTGTGAACAATTACTAAACATCTGTGAACAAAAGAATATGATGAAGTCAAATTACTCACCAGGATTAAAGCCAACAATTGTGCTAAAGTTGAAATGTACTGATCTTCATACATACTGCTAGAGCACGCCCTCAAATTTAACTCATCTAACAACTTCATGCAGTATAAATCAAAGGAGTATAAAGGAAAGCAGTAAAGACATACCAGAAAACTACCACCCAAGGTAATAGAAGCAATGAGTAAGGCAAAATTAGGATTTTAGTCCTCTATGTTGGCCTATTTTGGATTTTAGTCCTGCTCCTGCTCGGTGAGGAAAATAGTCCTCTAAGTTGGCTTTTTTTTTGGATTTTAGTCCTATCCGCCGGTTTATGCTGACTGGACACCGAAATCATAAAAAATAACTTATATGGACGCCACATCATATGCCATGTTGGATCTACGTGGCGGTGGGTCCCATTTCTACCCCATTTACTAAAAATAAAAAATTGATACATGAAGGATTTGAACCTACGTGGCGGTGGGTCCCATTCCTAGATTTGAACCGGCGACCTAGCAGTAAACTATCAAGCACTTTGCCATCTAAGCTGCAACTTTAATGTTTATACTATGACAATATTTATTACTTATGCAAAATATGGTTTCCTTTGGTTTAATTTTCCTTGTTAATTTGATGTAGTTCTTTTTTATTAAAAAAAAAAAATACTATCTACGTCCCTAAATATAAGTGGATTTAGAATTATCTTATACATTAATAAAGTGATTAAATTTTTTTGGAAACACAATGATTAATTTTTTTTTGAAACACAGTGATTAAAAATATTAGACTATAATGTTTGGTTCTAAAAAAAGACTATAGTGTTTGATATAAAATTTGATTATCATTAATTAATGTAATAATTATGATATTAAAAAAGTTGACCGAATATATACAAATTAATAGTAAAATAAGAAAAAAATTTATAATTATTACTCTTCTGGTAATGTAAGGTCGACTTACATTAATAATAATAATAATAATAATAATAATAATAATAATAATAATAATAATAATAGGTTATAAAAAAAACTATAAAAAAAAAACATTATGCAAGAGCTCTTATATATATATATATATATATATATATATATATATATATATATATATATATAGGTTTTTGCCGAAAAGGACGTATTTATTCAATTATCCGGCTCCAAGGACACAAGTTATTAATCAGGACAAAACATGTGTAAACTTACCAAAATACCCTTTTTCTAATTTAACCTAATTAACCTAATTAATACATCCCAGAAGCCGCCGTCCACAATTGAAAATACGGTGATATCCTTCCGATTTGGAATAGTCATGCTGTTGATTTGATCGCCGGAGAGAGAGTTTCGTTTTTCGTTTTTCGTTTTGGAATAGTCTTGCTGTTGATTTCGTTGTTGTGCACAGGTCCTGCTGTTCATTTCGTTTTTCGATTTTGGAATCGCCGCCGGTGAATTTTCGTTTTTCGTTTTTGGAATAGTCATGCTGTTGATTTGATCGCCGGAGAGGGAGTCATTGATCGCCGGCTTCCTGCTGTTGATTGTGTGCTTGAAGCAAGACGGAGATGCCGGATTGCCGGCCATGGTTGCCGGAACAGGCTGTATATGTTTTTATTTTTATTTGTGTGCTTGAAGCAAGACGGAGACTCCGGATTGCCGGATTGCCGGCCATGGTTGCCGGAACAGGCTGTATATGTTTTTATTTTTATTTTTTTGAAATTGTTTAAGGTACGTTTAGGGTTGTTACTATTAATTTTGTAACGTTACTACATTTTTTGATGTACTTTATCTATTTTATGGGCTGTTACTACTCGTTTATTGGATTTTACGACATTTTACGGGTTGTTACTACTTCTTTTTAGGCTGTTACTACTTGTTTATGGATGTTACGGCATTTTAATGTTACGGGCTGTTACTCCGTTACGACATTTTACGGGCTGTTACTAGTTATATTTTAACAAATAAGGGTACATTACTTACTTGTTTTTAGACCGTTACTACTTTTTCATTGGATGTTACGACATTTTATGGGTACATTACTACGTGTTCCTATTTGTAGAAGGGTAAAAAGTAACAAGGGGTATTTTTGTCCAAATATTTTGTTTTTGTCCTTTATAACAAATTTGAAAAATAAAAATGTCCTTGCATCCATTTATGTGTTTTTTTGTCCTTTAGCCCTTCCCCCTATATATATATATATATATATATATATATATATATATATATATATATATATATATATATATATCTACAGTCAAATTAATTTTGTAAATAAGTTTATTTAAATTAGGCACATACAATGTTGGAAGAAATGTTATTGTCCGTAAGTAATTACTTGTGTTGTAATATACATATTGAAGTTATAGCTTGGATGGCAAAGTGCTTGGTATTTTACTATAAGATCATCAGTTTGAATCCTTCTTCTCTCAACTTTTTATTTTTAGTAAATGTATGAGAAATGGGACCCACAAGCCATGTAGGATCCCATGTGGCAGCCTAGTAGCAGCCACGTCATCAATTTTAAAATATTCCGGTGCCTCGTGAATATCCGGCGGATAGGACTAAAATCCAAAAAAAAACCAACTTAGAGGACTATTTTCCTCACCGGAGCAGGAGCAGGACTAAAATCCAAAATAGGCCAACTTAGAGGACTAAAATCCTAATTTTGCCCAATGAGTAAACTGGTAAAGTGCAATCTACAAAGAAAAGCCACAATGAGTGTAAAATGAAAATCGAATCGAGTAGAAAGCATATATAATTCTGCCTAGAACGCACTTCACAAACCCTAAAATAAGTAAAACCCACGAAAGACCGAAACTATCGAAGGAAAAACCCACGATTTCCTTTAAAAGTCATCCAGTAAACCCCTTTCACCAACATGAAGGAAGCAAATCTAACATGGTGACTTCTTTTCTGCAACAAATTAAGCTGTACCTGCAGAAAGTACAAAATCAAAACACATAGCAAAATCGAAAAGCAACTGCAGTAACATAAAAGAAAAACCTACGCATAACACATTTTACTTATGACCAACCCCTCCTATGTACAGGTACAAGACACATCAGATAGAGAAAAAATTCTACCCTCTCTTATATCTATACTTATAATAATAATAATAAAATATAATAAATATAATAATAATAATAATAATAATAATAAATAAATAAAAGTGCGATGAAGTGTTTTCTCCAAAAATTGTTTCCTACCCTCTGTGTTTCTCCAAAAAATGTTTCCTACTCTCGGTGTTTCCCCCATTTATATTATTTTACATATTTTGTATATACGGCAGGCCACACTATTATTATATAATATTATTATTTTGTATACGGTAGAACACACTATTCTAATCCTGATCCTATAAATTATAAAAGGTAGAAGAGTATTCTAATCCTAATCCTAATAATAATTTAATAATAATATTACATTTTTTTTTTGAGGAAATAATAATATTACATAACAATTCCGATTCCAATCCCAATTCCATCCAAATTACCTTGAACATTTCCTATAATATTCCTATCCCAATTCCGATTCTAAATATATTTTTCACATCATCAATATATCTTCATCATCAGTCATCATCAATCATCAATAATAAGAAGAATGGAAAACTTAGAGTTGCAAGCAACTATTGAAGTTGAACCGAAAAATAACCGACAAAAAGGTAAACTTTAATCGAATTGTTTATGCTCTTTTTGATCAGTTTTTGTTTTATGAACTTTTGTGTCTCAAATAATATATATGTACGAGGTGTTTCTGTTCTTGTGGGGGATGTTTATCTACCAAGTCTTACACTCCAGGCAACACATACATGTTTTTAGAAAAGGCATCTACGGAAAAACACAGCTTTGCAAAATCAATACATTATGAGAAAAGTATAATGCAAAGGGCTAGCAAAATAGCAAAGGGCTCCTCCATGTACACAATCACATGCTGGTGTATTCTTCAACCATAATTAGATGATGATCACCATCATCATCTTGAATAAGCCTCAATTTAAATCCCCATGGTAGCTTATCAATTATCATAGGCCATACCACAATCTCCTAATTCCCCAAACCTTCTTTCCACCTCTACCCACTCCTTCACAATCATCACAACAATCTGATTCTTTTCTTATTCACTTGTGAGAATGCTGTTTAGGCCTTTATTAAACAGTTTCGAGCTTCCTCAAGGCATCTTGATTTGACCACGTTTTCTTCAAAATCTCTTGCACCCCATAAGCCTCAAACATGAGTAAAGCTTATACAAACATTCAAATGATTCTTCTTGCTCAAGATCTTGGTATGAATTCCATTAACGAAACAGAGAGAGCAAGATTCATTTTTGAGTTTGCGGTTACACAACCAGCATTGCAGAATTTAAAGTTGCTTTGGAAGGCTTATACCAATTTTGAGATATCACTTGGAGAAATAGAACTTACAAGGGAACTTCATACCAAGATCTTGAGCAAGAAGAATCATCTGAATGTTTGTATAAGCTTTAGCCATGTTTGAGGCTTATGGGGTGCAAGAGATTTTGAAGAAAACGTGGTCAAATCAAGATGCCTTGAGGAAGCTCGAAACTGTTTAATAAAGGCCTGAACAGCATTCTCACAAGTGAATAAGAAAAGAATCAGATTGTTGTGATGACTGTGAAGGAGTGGGTAGAGGTGGAAAGAAGGTTTGGGGAATTAGGAGATTGTGGTATGGCCTATGATAATTGATAAGCTACCATGGGGATTTAAATTGAGGCTTATTCAAGATGATGATGGTGATCATCATCTAATTATGGTTGAAGAATACACCAGCATGTGATTGTGTACATGGAGGAGCCCTTTGCTATTTTGCTAGCCCTTTGCATTATACTTTTCTCATAATGTATTGATTTTGCAAAGCTGTGTTTTTCCGTAGACGAATTAGGCCTTTTAGTTCAAAATTAGTTGGTTTTGTTTTTCCCTAAAAAACATACTTACAAAATATTACTTCAACATCACGCTTTTAACATCCGTAGATACAAAATTCAATTCAAGTATACGTATGTGTTGTATGATGTTCAAAATACTTTGTACATTTCTCTCTGTTGTTCAACAATTTCATCCAACCGAACATTATTATTATTATTTTAATTTCAATGGAACGAAACCTCATTTAGATGATTATAAACCACAAATACACACAATGAAACTCGAGCGGTCTCAGCTTACCCACCGAGATAAGCATCGTTGGCTTGTTCAACAATTTCAGAGAGAAAATAAAAACCCCTTACAGCCCTAAGTCTAACATCATTCTCAAACCCCTGGAACTTAATGTTTAACCACAGTGTTCATAATCACTTCAACATTGTGCCGCTGAGAATAGAGTATAAATTATTGATCACTGAACAATACCACTATATATATATATATATATATATATATATATATATATATATATATATATATATATAGACTTCAGTAATACTCTTACAACATAATTTATATTTCTCCATTTCTGTGGTTATTTTTGAAAACAAGTAAAAGTTATGATCCCTTAAATAAATAAATAAAAGGTTAAGATATCAATTTAAAATGATATCTTACAAGGTCTAGGACTACCCCGGCCACCCCAAAAAAGATGTCAACCTCCCCAACTCCTTAAACATAAAACTTATCACATCTATCGTGTTTAACATCTAATAATAAAAAGATAAACTCAAAAAGAAAATTAAAAAATATAAATAAAACAAGACTCATGTCCCATTTATCTAGGCATTAGATAAGTTCAGAAAAATCGATAAACATATAATGTACAATTCTGGCATACATAACTTTACCAGTTCCTAACGTCTACGGTGATATTTGTTTTTTTCTTTCCTACAAATACCATTGATTTTTCAATTTAATTTTTTCAGATGGATGAAAAAATACTTCTAATCAATCAAATAACAACGGAGCAAACTCAGTGCTCAACCAAATTAAAGGTCCTGAGACAGGGGTTCCCCGAGCCGACGGCTAAAGATAAAAGTAAAAAGTATCAAAGAATCATAAGCATCGATGAAGAGGTAAAGTACAATACTGTTTCAATAAACTTTATGTAAAAAATCATAATATTTTTAGAATAATAAAATTCTCATTATTTATAGTAAAAAAAATGCAGGGTACAAAGGTACTGGTTTTATTGTACAATGATGCTATCGGTGTATTTAGCGAAACGATACAACACAATAAAACTTACATATTCTCTAATATTACTACGAAACGTGCCAACCCGCAATATGAGACAATCCATCCGGAGATTGAGTTGGTCGTCAATTATAATACAACCATAAAGGAAGTTGATACTAAAATAGCAGAGACGGAATTAATGTGCAACTACACAAATCTCAAGGATATTCCAAGAGAAGATAAGAAGATGATTGGTAAAGTTCATATATTTCTTTTTACACCATAAATGTTATATTCTCATAAGAATGTCATAATATTGGATTTTTTCCGATACCCATACATTTACAGTATGATTAGGTCATCTATGATACACATACATACAAGTCCCAAGAATAATATTACATTTTTAATCACTAGACAATTGTGGTTTTATTATAATCTTACTATAAAATTATATTAACGTAATATTGCTAATTTTTCTTTCATCTTATTAGATGTCTTGGGAATTTTGGTTGACTTGAAGCCAAGTACCACAGTCAAAACCAAATGATCAATAGAAAGGATAGACATAAAAAACATCAAACTGATGAACACTCAGTAAGCTATTCCAACATGATACCACAAAATTATGTTACATTCTTGTATTTTCATTAACAACAACTCAATTGTTTATGTAAAGGTGACTTACTAACGGTGACGTTGTGGAAAAACATGGTAAAGAATGAAGGAAAAATGCTCGACTCGCTTTCAAATGACAGACCTATCATAGCGATTACGAATCTAAAAAGAGATTACTATGAAGGTACTTTCAATATGACAGTTTATAGCATTCTATTACGCGTTTACATTGTACATTCTATACACGTAAATAATGCATACGTCAATAAAACATATCCACCCTTGAACAAGAAAGTTCTATATAAATTTTGCATGTTATGTCTTCCAGGTGAATGGAAAGTAAACACCTCATCCTCATCCACACTTCATCTTGCTCCGAAAGGCAAAGAGACCCGAATGCTGCAAAAATGGTAATACATTTCACAAAGTCAATTATATAAAGTACTTATTACCACCTTCATCATAATTCTGAAAACTAACACCATTTTATTAAATAAATATATTCAGGAAAAACAATAACGCGGCCAAACAAAAGTTCCACGAAGTGAGTATCACCAAAAAATACACCAACCAACGGAGATAAAGCTAGCGGATATTGCCTTCAATCAACAATCACTTTCTAAGGTAAATAACAAACAATTCAATTGTACATACAATCATTTAATAGGCATATTATGTCGTATAACTTTCATTATTTTACAGGGTGTATACTACCAGTTTAGAGCAAAAGTGATAAAGGTCAACAATATTCCAAATTTTTTGTACGACTCATGCATGTATTGCACAAAATCGGTGCAAGAAGGACTGGATGGGTGGATTTGCAAAAACTGTGGCGACATTGGCTCAAAACAAGCACCAAGGTTATGTAAATTAACGTGTTTACCCTTAATCATTAAAAATGTACAACTAACAATAATATTCTTATGGGCATTAGGTATAGAGTAAATTTGACGGCTAAATCTGAAGACCAAACTGTAGATATCACTTTGTTCGGAGAGAATGCAAACACGTATGTTGGATGCGATGTATCGGAATACATAAAGGCAAACTGCAAGGTACTATAGCCAAATTTCTTTATAAAATAAAATCTTTAGATATAATTTCTTTGTTGTACTAATTTTAGATATGATGAACATACATACACAGGGAAACGAGAATTCTAAATACTACGACAAACTAAGTACGCCAGATAAATCAGAAGAATTCAAATTCATCTTTAGATTCAATGGGAGCCTGCAATATACTTATGGTATCAATGCTATACCATAGCTAATAGCAGAAGAAAACGAAGAAGGCCAAAATTAATGCAAGCAACGACAAAAGTCAGCTTACAACCGCAGAAGACGAACACACAACCCCAATTTATATCGACGATGATGAGCCGATCGGAACTATTAAGAGAAAAATTAGGTTAACTAAAATCAAACAAGAAAAAGACTAAGTGGGTTACATTTGTTTTTTTATTTAGATTTCAGGTGATTTGTTTTTTTTTTCCCTTCATTTGAATTGATTTGATTTACTGTTTAAAGCATATAAATTAACTACTAAAGTATAATGTTCATGTTTCTTTATATGTTTATGTTTGCTGTACAATATCATACATTAAAAACGCACCACGTGCAACGCACGTACATTTTACTAGTACATATAAAGGGTTAATTTGATGTTTAGTCCTCTAACTTTTCCTGTTTTTGTAAATAGTCCTCTTTTGCTCCTGTAGCATTTTCAGTCCTATAACTTTCTATTTTCTGGATTTTTAGTCCTTTTTGCCAATTCATCACCGGAGCTCCAGCGAAGTGGCTTAGGTGGCTGCCATGTGGTAGTATTTTCAGTCCTATAACAATTTATTTTCTGGATTTTTAGTCCTTTTTGTATATACCCTAAGCCACTTCGCCGGAGCTCCGGTGATGAATTGGCAAAAAGGACTAAAAATCCAGAAAATAGAAAGTTATAGGACTGAAAATGCTACCGGAGCAAAAAGAGGACTATTTACAAAAACAGGAAAAGTTAGAGGACTAAAAATAAAATTAACCCTACATATAAATATTAACTGCATCTCACAATTATTAAGCCCGATCGAATGCATACAATAAATACAAGAAGGCACTTTTAAGCATTTATCATCCACCAACAACCACATGCAGTCGAAGAAGAGAATAATCAAACACATACCCAAAACCACCTTAGCAAATTGGAGAAGTAAATGTACTGCAATGGATTTTTTTCAAGTAAATAAGACTCAGAAACAGTGTATAATTGAATGGGAATGCAAAAGGTGTATTATATAAAGTCAAATTGAAGCTTTACCTGGTCCAAAAACCCACAGCTCGGTTATAGAGAGCTCTTTCCAGGTAATTGAGTAGAAATCCAGTGGATAAATGATGCAAACTTGCCCCATAACTTCAAATATGACAGATAGATTCATCTTACATCAAACCTTACTAATATCCAACGGAAAACACAACAGCTGGTGGATCTTCAATAATGCCGCCGCATCGAGAAACGTTGGATTGATGGAGAAGACAGATAGTGAACGAATTTGATCTGGAAGATTTTACTCGGTGGAAATTCGATGGGGCTCTTGAAGGCAGAATTTGGAACCAGCAGAATGAAGAGTGCACCTTTGCAGCAACCTAATGTTTTGCAAATGAGGGACGTGGCATCATGTGGGGGTTTCATGCCTTACCATTTTATAAGGAGGTAGATTATTATTATTTTATTTAAAATGTGACATTCACATCATGTTATGTATATTTTTCTTAAATCAAACGACGTAGACATATCATTTTCTTACTGTGCATTAGTACTTACCCCTTGATAACATTTTACCAGAAGAGCAACCTGAGACAACCCAGGAGAAGGACAACAACCTCACCCTTCATTTCAATTAATTTCTCATATTTTCATGACATCTACATCTATTATTGTATTGCCCATAATCGATTCAATTTTATGGGATGTCCCCGAAGGGATATTTTGCCCATAATCACTAGGTTGTATTTGTAGTGCATCAGGAGTAAGTGATAGAAAGTGTTGAATTTTAGACTATGTATTGTATTTTATATTGTGTCAAAATCTTTTGTAATGTGATGTTATTTTATTATGGTTGTAGTACAATGAATGTTGTGATGTAATAACACATGAATACCGGGACAATTGCAACATTTGTTCTGTAATATTGGATTCGTATCAATCTTTAGTCACGTACAATTCTAATTTTGCAATTTTGATTTGATTATTAAAAAAAACGTCTCAATTTCTGGACATCTCATCTCCAATTAAATATGTTCATTTTTTTTTGGATATTCCAGCTATTTGACTCGGTGGCACAGGTTGAACTTTGCCGATTAGACAACGATGTCACGTCGGACCGAATTTTCTGACAAACCCTTTCCAAAACCCGGTAAACTCCAACGCCCTTTTTTCCCATAATCAAAATATTTTCTTTCTCTATATCAAAGGGGCCTTTATTTATGTCGCAACGACTCTACCGTGTACTAAACTACATGTGCAATACAGTATAATCGATTCTGTGAAAATTGAATGTATTGGCAACATGCTACCTCGTGAAAATCAGATCAGGATCGCCAGAGCGGGATGTCACATGTTGCCCCATACATTCAATATTCACACAGTCGATTCTGTAAAAATGGTATAGTACACCGACGGATATGAGACAACCAGTAGATCAGATGTGGTGCAAATAATAGCCCAATATCACCATCGAAGCCTTTTCCAATAGAAAAAATTACAGGGACAAGGCACGGGAAATTGGGAGGAGGTGCGAGGATGGTGATGCAAAGGCAGAAGAATCTTCCACCACCATTCATCCGTGAGTGATTTAATAGCCTTTATTTGACGAGAAAGTTATTTTATCTGCAACAATGAACACAAAAGGTTTCGATGGGAAAATTCGGTCCGACGGACCGACATGGAATTATTGTCTAATTAGCAAAATCAAGTCAGCGCTACCATGTCAAATAGCTAGAATATAAATAAAAAAAACTATAATATATCTATTAATATGTTTTCAAAGTGTCTAAAATCAATTATCCGATTACCCGCCCAAACCCACATCATGTATTAATGCTTAAAATTTTATTACAGATCCACCTTTTTAGAAAGAAAAAAATTTCACTAAAAAAATTTAATGCATCTTATTTATTTCTTTTGACCATTCTGAATCCAAAACAAAATGTGCACCAAAAATAACTTTACTCTCATTTATTTCTTCACAAAAAAAAATCATTTACAAAAAATTACAACGTTTTTTTTTTATTTACAACGTATTTAATGTATGATTCACACAAATCATTCTTTCACATGATATTTTTTGTTTACTTTTTTTTGACTGGTTTATGCATGGAATTTAATAAGAGATTCACACAAATAATTGTTTTAAAAATTAAAATTTGAATGCATCTCATTTATTTCTTTTGACCATTTTGAATCCAAAAAACAATGTGCGCCAAAAAGGCCATAACTCTCATTTATTTCTTCACAAAAAAAAAATCACTTAAAAAAAATTACAATGTATTTAATGCATGATACACACAAGTACCAATTGCATTTGAAACAACAATTCAAACTGCAAGACTTTTTGTAAATAGCCTTGCATTTACACATACTCATTGTAGGAAAACAATAACATGAACATCCAAAGTTAAGAATGAAAATTGGAACAAAATACATAAAGGCATAAGAGAACGTAAAGCAGCACATTGTTGCAACTTTAAACAAACAGGTAGAGCACATAAGACGATCTGCAAAGTTGAAATTACGTGCAGAATTCACGATTTAACAAAGTTTGCTGACCTGATAATCATGCAAGCGTCTTTATCAGGCTACCATCAGCATCCTTGCCAAGAGATTGTGATGGATGCAAGAGAGCAAAATAAACAAAACGGGAAATGTCTTAGCAGGTTGAATTTTTTACAATGAAAAAGTGTTTGTGTTAGTATTAACTAACATTCTAAACATTCTTGTCTTGTCCTTTATTTTTCTTCTTCGGTGACTAAATCATCTTGTTAACTTCGAATCAGGCAGCTGTGACCTAACATTTCCCAAATCTACATCAGTTATCGTGCCAAAGTTAATGACTCTCTTAACAGTAGGAGCCTCAGAAGTGCTAGACTGTGCAAGGACACATTCTTGGTTAATTTTTTCGAGAATTCTTTTAGTAGATGGCGTAAAGAACTGAGTTTCTGTGGCATGTGCTTTGCCTGAGCTACTTGACAATAGTGTTATATCATCCAATATAGTTGCCTCAATTTTTGAACCAAGGCTTGTAGTTGGAGCTATCTCTAGTGCTGTGTTCTGAGTAAATGCTTTCATTTCGTCAACTGTGTAGTCTTTATCATAACAAGCCTTTGAAGCATCTCACCATTCATCGGCTTATCGTAGTACTTGACAAAGCAAACAACCTCACTGTTATCCATTGCAATGGATATGTCGTTCAAAACACACTTTCCCTGCAAAATCATGCTTTTGTGTTATCATAGTATTTGTTTGAACTACCAAACATATGAAACATGCTTATTTGAACGACAGCACGGACATAATTTTTGTATGGAAACATCTGATGGACCAGGAAACATTTGTAGGCCTATAAATGAATCAGCATATACTTAAGCAGATGTTATAGACAACAAAATATATGTCGTACGCACTTATATTTTGGTAACCATAATGAAGGATATATATGGTAATATTTCTTTGAATGAATGTGTTCTTGAATAATATTATACTACATATGCGATAGGGACATTGACAGACGGAAATAGGACATCTTTGAAATAGCACATCTCTGAAATAGCACAAAAAGCAGTTTCAGCATGTGTAAGCAACATATATTATTTCAGTTGCAACAGGTAGGTAAGAAGGCATTGTGCCACATGAATTCATTGTTATGGCTGCAACTGGTTTTAGTAACATATTATAGTGAAGAAAGTTGAAATAGTGTCATAAACCCAATCGAGTTGGACGGGATCTGACCGGGTCGGATCATTTTTACTATTTCTTTATGTTTTGTACATATATTAAATGGCTTTTCTGTTGTCATATATATGTTCTTTTAAAGAGCCAATTATGAATTGTTATATGATAACGTTCTT
Source organism: Gentiana straminea (assembly GCA_036785695.1). Lineage (NCBI taxonomy): Eukaryota > Viridiplantae > Streptophyta > Magnoliopsida > Gentianales > Gentianaceae > Gentiana > Gentiana straminea. The sequence goes on along the minus strand of JAVUPR010000483.1, from coordinate 4,002,991 downwards.
AGTATTAAACTGTGATAGAGAAACCATGATAGGCGATTATGGTTGACGAGATCTCTAATCACTTTAATAAGTTTGATACTTAAATGTCTCTAGGCTGATGTATTGTTAAACAGGGCATTGATAGAACGAACAGGCTAGCACGTATTAGATGTCTTCTGTCTTTAGGGCAGGGATAGATCTCGTCTATCGAAGTGTAAAGACACTTGGTACCGTACGTGGACGTGTATTAGAGAATGCGTACGTTAGACTGACCCACTTACATTAAGTGTCGCACTATGTGGCAGTTGTGTAATTATCCTTAAGACCGGAGTCTTCATGGCATCACGGTGTGGATTGTCATGCTTTGACACTATTGAGATTTCCCCTATTCACGAGGCGATCGTGCAGTAGTGATTGGGTGTGATACTAAAGCATGCGGAGTATACATGTTAGTACGTCCAGGAATCGAGTATCCTATGATTGGGATTGAATATCCGAAATGACCTTCTTATAAGGAATGTTTAGCACTCGTGAATCTTTGCAAAGTGGATGTAAAGGAGTTACTTCGAGAGAGAATGATTTCTAGATTATAAGATACGATCGTTAATGTATTGACACTCGAGATACAATCGTATAGATATTATTACTGTGGTAGTATTGTAATTTACACGGTAACTGTTTCACATGAAATGTAGTAGTCATTGCATTTGACTATTCCGATGATTGGGGGTCACGGTGTGTTGTTAGACGCTATCCCGTGATCGTTAGGTATGAAGGGCATTTTCGTAATTTGCACTTTGTGCCTACGACCAACATATTCGGAAGCCTTTCGGGTCACACACAAATGAACATCAAGTCGGATTAAAATGTGGTTATAGTTGATGACCAAATAAGGAAAGTTTTATCTCAAGACTTAAAGGTTATAGTTGATTAATTATATATATATTAGCTATGTAAAGTCGAAAATTATGTTTATATGATATACATGTATTTTGCAAATTAATTAATCATAGCATTATATTAATTAAAGAATATTTCGTATGCCAATTCTTTGGCAAAGGGGGCGCATGATTTAAGTGTATATGATACATTTGAATTGTGCAATTTATTTAATAAGATTACCATAATATTAATATTAGATAGATATTAATTGATTTTGAAAAATAGATTTATGGTAATAAGATAAATATAGTCAATATAAGATATTCACAATATATTGGAAATATTTAATATAAGATATTGAATATTAATGAGATAAATCAATCAAAGAGATTTTCCATATTTTATTAGGAAAATGTTTTCTTTCTCCTCAATCTACTAGGAAGCTAATCTCAATCAGATTGGGAGACATAAGTGGTGCCACTCACCTTATATAAGAAAGGGGTTGGCTAGCTCTTTTGAACAACACAATTCCAAGAGCTAATAGTTCTTGTGAAAAATTAGAGAGCTTCTTAGAGAGAGATTTTGAGAGAGAAAAAGCCGGTCTAGCAACCGGATTTTTCTAGTAGCAATCCAATGGTGGATTCCGGCAGGTTGTTCGTGTTGATCATCGGTAGAGGCCGAACGCTTGGGCGGCTCCGTGCATCGCTACTCTCCTTAGACGGTCAAAGTGTCGATCTTTTAGATCAAGCAAGGTAACCACCGTCTACTAGCTTATTTGTTTATGACTTAAACGAAGTCGATCATAGTCAAAAGAAATAAATTTTTGAATTACGCTGCGTTCCATAGATTTCCTAACAGTGGTAGCAGAGAGAGCTCCGAGCTTAAGCAATAAGCATGTTAATTTGCATGGTTAGTTTTATTGTTTAAATCAGGCAATTAAACGATGAAAGATTTTTTATTCGCAACACGATACATAAAAAGAAAAAAAAAACAAGATCGGGTGGTGCTCGGCCGACTGGCGGCGGCGGCGGCGGCAGTCTGCTGCCCGCGTCGGTTGACCGGTCAAAGCTAGCAGATCTCCCAATTTTTGTTTTGTGTATTTTGTGATTCAATATGGTTCATAGTTGTGATTAATATCTCATTTGTTTAGTTGTGTCATTGGTTAACTAATGGTTCAAATAGTTTGGGCCATTGGGATGCCACATGGCATTAAAATAATAGTTGCATTTCCAAACTTTGTTTGGAATAGGCCACTTTCAAAATTTTATGATTTTGAAAAGTGGACAAGCATATCAACCAAAATATTGGTCTTTCCAAATTTTGTTTGGAATAGGCCTAGACCCTTTTCAAAATATTTAATTTTGAAAATGCCATTTGGAAAGGGCCAAGGGAGATGCCTTTTGGTTTAGGAAACCAAAGACATCCATTTTGATTAGAAATCAAAATGAAAGAAACAAAAGACCTAATTTTAATTTTGATTTATTTTTGGAATAGTTCTAATTAATTAAATTTTAAATCGGTTTAAAATTAATCGTTAATTTTATTTTGATTAAAATCATTAATTAATTAAATATTAATTAGTTAATTGATTGGGTAAAATTATTTAATTGATTAAACGTTAATCGATTAATAAAGACACAAGTAGTTAAATTTTAATTTTATCGTTTTCATAAGATGTTATTGTATGGATTAAATATAGTAGATATAACATGATTATATGGACCCCGATTGATCATGGACTCAACCGATAGGATAGATGTAAATGATTTAATTTTTTTGTTGGTTTGAAAATTGTCCTAGTCCGTTATGAAGAACGTGATCTAGATTATTTTCTGTATTTATCACATTCCTGTTAGCTCCCACCCATTTACAGTAGGTGTATGTATTTTATTAGATAGAATTAAATGTAAAAAGAATGAGCAGAAGATGGAGACCAAAGAAAGAAGAACAAAGATCCCATTGGAGATGGCGCATTAAAGATCCTATTGGCGGTTGTAGCTACCCTTAGATTGTGACCCGCGGTTTCGTCAGTTTGTATTCGAAACCGCACCTTGGAAAATTCCATGATCATACCGGTTACTTTACGCATTTATTTATTTTGTGCTTGTATTTATTTTATATGATACGATAGGTGCAAAACTAGGCCGATCTAGATGAATGTGTAGGATGTGTCTATAAGAGATAGATATACATGATGAGACCATAATTAAATTAATTAAGAGAATTAACTCGAAATTAATTAAGTGAATTAATTTGCATAAATACTTCCACCTCAAAAGAATCAAGTCGAAATTGCCTCCCCAAATTATAATGACGGTGAAGAGCCCTTGTTCGGACCCAACTCATCAGCCAAAGCAGATGGTTGACCTACCTCGGGTATGTCGTCATTATCGAGATATGATCGTATGAGATCTCACGAATATTGGGGTTATGACTTGACTAAGAATTCTCTCGGCCACCAGCCAAAGCGGGGTCGTTTGGAGTTTAAAGGCAAAGGTTTGACTACTTCATAAGATGAAAATTGTCAAAGAGTTGACTAGTCAAACAACAAGAGTCGTATAACATATGATTGACAAAGAGTTGTCTACCTATTAGACTATTTTCGGCCCATCAGCCAAAGCAGGGGGTCGCAGTAGTTTAATGGGATCTTGTCCACTAATTAATTCTGAAAAGATTCTTGAAAGTCAATTGGGAATAGTTGACTAGTGGGAACAAAATCATAAGCCAAAAGACCATTTTTGATTTTACGTGTATAAACAACAACACTCTTTTATCTTTATTATATGTTGTAGTTTTAGCAAACTTAATATTTAGGTTTTTTTTCTCGATTAGTAAAACCAAATTATGACAGTTACCTTTTGAGAAACGTTCTCAAGTATGGTTAAGTAATTTTAATCCTTTTAAAATAAGCAATGACATGAGCAATCTCGTTATAGTAGTTAGAGACAAGGAGACTACGTATTTCATGGAGTGCTCCAAGACTTTAATTATTAATGAAAACGGAAGCTCACGATATGATTAAATCACTTGAAATATGTTTCAACGAATTAATCATATATTGGATACGTGTCTCGGATTTTATCTAATGAAAAATAAACAAGTAATAAAAATAATCCGGTTTACCCCAAGTGCAGGGATCGTAGTATAGCAACTAATACCGGAGTCGAATCACAGGGAATCGAGGTTGGTCTAGTTCTTAATTTTCCTAAATTGTCACGAGAAATAACTAGAAACGAGAACGAAAAAAAAAAAAAAAACTGGACAGAGGGTTGTCAATCCAAAGCCAGGAAAGATAGTTGCGAAACCTAAATCTAAACTATAAACTGGAAAAGAAAACAATAAACAACTATAAAGTTGTGACGATGATCATGGTGATTAAACAACGAACAAGCAACGATCCACCGTTCCCGCAACCCTCAATTTCCTCTCTAAGGTTATCTTGTGAAGATTTAACTAAAATTGTGGTTCACCTATCAAAAGTATGAATTTCTAATCTCTTAGATAATTCGTCTATTAATCTCGTCATCTCTCGATCCTTAAAGAGTAACGCTTTCATAACCAAGGTGTAAGATTTATTCAATCTAGCAACCTAGATTGCTAACCTAACAACTCTCGTTATATATAGGTTAAAGATCCAATCTTTCCTATGGTGATCTAGGTTTACACCGACTCTCGTCACATAGTAAACATCAACAGCAATACATCTCTCGATTTAAATTGCATAACAATAATAAGCATATAGAAAAGATACGACTTTAATTAAAATCACAAAATAAACCAAAGATTGAAAATAAAGAACTTGCTGAAACGGTTTCACAGAGCTTGAACAGACTGCTCAGCCTCCGATCAGCATCGTTACAAACTAGAAAGAAAACGAAACAAAATAAAAACCTAATCTAACCCTCGGTCGACCGAGCAGGGGCACTCGGTCGACCGAGCCTGCCTCTAGCTCGAATTAGGGTTTTCTGTATATGATATGATAATATTCTGATGATGCCTAGGGTTGAGATGCTGCGTTGTATTTATAGGAATCAAGGTCGGTTTAACTAAGTCGGCTGCTGGACGCCCGTTTAATAGGCTGGACGCCCGTCCAAGGTGTATAAATTTGTCGAGTCGGGCCGAGCTGGATCAGACGCCCGTCCTATGTAATTCCAGACGCTCGTTCAGCAATTATCTCAAAAATCTGAATCAAGTTACTTCTCCTGGATGCTCGTCCATACCTTCAGACGCCCGTCCAGCCGGACGGAGCAGCAGACGCACGTTCAGCTCATCATATCTTCATTCTACCTTCGACTTGCATCTGCTTCCTTCCATTTAATCTTCAATCAAACATCTTTTCAGCTCATTCCTTGCCATGAAAATTGTACCTACAAGATAATAGAAACGTGCAAAATGTAGAAACATATATATTGATAGAAAATCGCTAATAAAATCACGTAATTAACTCGATTTTTCACTTAAACCACTTCAAACCTCATTTGCTCAATAAATCCAATAAATACCTACTTTCTATGCAAATCATCAGATTACAGAGGAAATTATTACAAAATATAACATTATAAACCATAGAAAATCACCCTAAATAATACGATCCAATATGATCATTCTGTCATACGATGACAGTTAATTCAAATATTGAATAAGAATGACCGCATCGAATTTTGGAAAGGTTGTTTTAAAAAATTACAAGATTTAAGTATTGACTAATTCTTTAATCATTGCTTAAATGTTAATCAAAGAGTCAATGTTTTGAATACGATTCAAAAGGTTAAATAAACTATTTGATAAACTTTAGATTTTCTTTATGAAAGGAAATTAAAGACATAGCTCTTGATTTTTCTTAAGTCTTATGAAGACTACACTAAGAAATATTTACGAGTGCTTAAAGGATTAAAAAGGAAAGTTAGGGCATGTGTTTAAATAGAGAAATTATCGAAGTCTCTATTCTAGGCAAGTATGTTGAGATAAATCTATCTAAGTTCAAGTCAACTTTCGGATATATGATATTCTACAAGTATGATTAAATTAGAAAGATTAAATACGGAATACACTAAGATATGGAAAAGTGAAGCAAACGTTGCGACATTTTCGGTTTTGTGTTCGAGCTAGTACGAAAATGAGATTGATGAGCTACTAAGGAATTAATCTTCAATTGGAAAGGTGTAAATTCCATATTAGATATGAAATATTACATTACATTAGTGTAACATATTAATTGTGAGACATATTAATTGTATTGTATAAACAATTAATATGTCATAAAGTGTAACATAAAGTAACTAAACAATTATTTTGTCTTATTAGGTAATAGACAACTCTAGCAATTAATACTAGCCGACTCTAGTAATTAATTGCTCTCTCCTAGCTTATACTCTACTAGGACCTTTCTCACTTACTTGTACCTATTTATACTCACTCTTTTATGATGAATAAACCAAGTTGAAGTTTACTCAAGTATTATTACTTTCTCAAACTCTCTTCATGGTATCAGAGACTTAAACTCCTGAATCCGCTGCAAAAATCTACTTAACCTACTGTAACTTCTCATCTCTTATCAAGAATGTCTTCATTATCTGAAGCTTCCTCACCCTCAGTAGAGTCCCAGTTTGCCTCGGCGGAGGCGGGGTCACGAAAACCATTCATTTACAAATCACGGACTTGACGGCAACAACTACTGCTTGTGGTCAAGATCTATGAAAATGTATATCTCGAGCCGAGCAAGATGGGATACTTGTCGGCTCCAAACCTGCCCTGCTTTGAAAGCCGACCCCAAGTTTGAAGCATGGGATACAGAAAATAACCAAGTCATGACCATCCTCACGAGGTCAATGACAAAAGAGATCAATGAGAACTTCATGATGTATGATACTGCAAAGGAGATCTGGGACAATGCCCGAGACCTTTACTAAAAAAAGGACAATACATCTGAGGTCTATGATCTTGAAGCTCAAATCCAAAATTGCAAGCAAGGAGATCTGTCTGTAACTCAGTACTTCAACCAACTATCTAAGGCATGGCAACGCCTAGATATGTTGGAAATTCACCCATGGAAGGATGTAGAGGATCTTTGCCTTATACAAGAATATCATTGAGAAAAAGAGGGTATTCAAGTTCCTTACGGATTGAACTCATCCCTTGATGATGTTAGAGGTAGAGTTCGGCTACTAAACCTCTCCCAACCTCAAATCTGTGTTTGCTTGAAGTCAAACATGAGGAAAGCGAGGAGAAAAGTAATGCTTTGCAAAGCAACCTGCGATCACCCTGCGATAGCTCGGCAATGTTGGTGGTCGGGAAGCCTGCGAGGTTGCGAGACTTACAAGAACCCTGCGAGAAGACGGGAAAGTTGTTCTGTGACCACTTTGCAAACGCACAAATCACACCAAGGACACTTCTGGAAACTACATGGTAAGCCTAATTCCTTTAAACCCTCCAAACCAACCAGGGAGAGTCAGGGCAGGCATGTCAGTGAAGAAGGGAACAAAGATACCATGTTGGATGCTCAGTTTGCTACTTTCAAAGCCTTCATTGCTCAATAAAAGGAAGGTAGTTCTATCACAGACATAGCTACTCATGCTAAAACAGGTATATTCCACTCACCTCTCAGTAATGATACTTGGATTGTTGATTACGGGGCTTCATCCCATATGATTTGGTAACAAGAGTCTCATATCTCGGTTTAGGCCACTGTCATCAAACCCACAATATTAGGATTGCTTGATGGATCTATCTCATGTGCACAAGGTTTTGGAAATGTTAAACTTGCGATAAGATATACCTTCGGGATGTCCTATTTGTTCCTAAATTAGGCTGTAACCTTATATCTGTCAGTAGACTCACTAAAGACCTAAATTGGACTATCTTGTTTAATGAAAATCAGTGTATTTTCTAGGATCTTTCTTCACAAGAAGTGATTGGGAGAGCTAAAGCACTTTCGGGATTTGTTTATGGTCAACCTGTGAAGACGAGAAGATTGAAGGCGAAAGCTGCCTCGGCGGCTGCAACCAAACCTTAGACAATATCATGTTATGGCATTATAGGCTAGGTCATCCATGTTTTGGTTATTTAAAGTCTTTAATTCTGAATTGTTTAAAGGATGTAACCTCGGTGACCTTCAATGTGATATTTGTCGGTTTGCTAAACTTACTAAATACGTGTATACTAAAATACCTTATTTACCTTCCACACCTTTCACTTTGATTCATAGTGATGTACGGGGACTCTCGAGAGTTAAAAAGTATAACGGGAAAGAGGTGGTTTGTCACCTTCATAGATGACCACACCGGGATCACATGGTACATTTATGATGAAAGATAAATGCGAAGTTGGAACCATCTTCCAAGAATTCTATAACATGGTATCCACTCAATTTGACACTAAGATTAAAATCTTAAAAACGAGATAATGCCCTGGAATACTATGAGTCCAACCTCGGCACCTTCCGAATGATAAGGGAATTGTTCACACCGGTAGGTTTGTGTAGAGACACCTCAGCAAAATGGGGTTCTTTGAGAGGAAGAACAGAGCACTTCTTGGAGATGGCTAGATCGGTCATGTTCACCACACATGTGCCTAAATATATGTGGGGTGAAGCTATACTAAGCGCCACATACCTGATCAACAGGTTACCCAGCTGAGTGTTAGGATTCAAGACTCTCATTCAAACCTTGCTGACAAGTCATTCCTGTCCTCATCTCATTGCTGACTTGCCTCCAAAGATCTTTGGATGTACTGTGTTTGTCTATATTCATGTCCAACACAGAAGCAAACTTGATCCCAAAGCTCATAAATACATCTTCCTAGGCTATGCCAAAGATAGAAAGGGTTACAAGTGTTACTCTCCCACTGACAAAAGATTTTACAATTCTATGGATGTAAAATTCTTTGAAAAAACTCCTTACTACAGCAAACCTACTGGGACAGTCACAGATGGCAACCTTATTGAAATTGAGCTCACTCCAATCCCTCGACCAACTCCTCGGCGGACTCACGATACTCGGCGGCCTGCGAACCCATTGAACCTCGGCAACCTGCGAGCCCCGAGCCCCCGAACCTCGGCGGCCTACGGAACCCACTCGAACCTCGGCGGCCTGCGGAACCCACGAACCTCGGCGGTCTCCCGAGCCTGCGACCCTACTCATTCCACGATAGTGATGACGGACCCATTCTTTGTCCGAAAGGGAAAGAGATCATGTACTAATCACTATATTCATACTTATGTGTCTTATGATCACTTGTCATCTTCTTTTGCTATGTTTACACGGGACTTGGATTCCCACTCCATTCCTAAGAATATACGGGAAGCTCTCCAACATGATAAGTGGAAGGTTTCTTCAAAAACAAAATGAAATGGCTTGCTCTCTCTTGACAACCATACTTGGGACCTCACCACTCTCCCACATGGAAAGAAGACGATCGGTTTGCAAATGGTTGTTCACTATCAAGTACAATGCGATGGTACTATTGAAAAATACAAAGCTAGGCGGTTGCAAGGGGATTCACTCAAACATATGGGATTGACTACAAAGAGACCTTTGCACACAATGGCAAAGCTAAAGACTTGTCGAGTGCGATCTCACTTCTTTGTCCAACTTGGTAGCCCTCTCCATCAATTGGATATCAAGAATGCTTTCCTAAATGGTGACCTTGCGAGGAAGTCTATATGAATGTACCTCCTGGTTTTGGCAACACTCACACTCGGGAAAGTTTGCAAGCGAGGAAATCCCTATATGGCTGACAGCGGTCCCTCGAGCCTGGTTTGGCAAACTCACTACGTGGTTAAAGGCTGCTTGGATATCATCGATGCAACTTAGATCACACTATGTTTATCAAAATAACCAACCGAAAGAGATCTATTCTTATTGTCTATGTGGATGATATCATCCTTCTTGGTGATGACCTGCTTTGAGATCCAACAATTGAAGACCCTTATGGCAAAAGTGTTTCAAGTTAAAGATCTGGGATATCTCAAGTACTTCCTTGGCATGGAAATAGCCAGAAACAACCAGGGTATCTCAGTCTCACAGAGGAAGTATGTCTTGGACTGTTTGAAGGAAACTGGCATGCTAGGATGCAAACCTGTTGTATCTCCAGTAGACCCCAGTAATCCACTGGTACATGGTAATGTTACTGTAAGAAAGGAACAATATCAGAGACTTGTAGGGAAACTTATCTATCTCTCTCATACAAGACCTGATATTGCATATGGAGTTAGCCTTGTCAGTCAATTCATGCATTGCCCTGCGAGCACCATTGGGATGCGTCTACGAGAATACTCGGATACTTGAAGTCCACTCCGGCCGGGGCCTACACTTCACTTAGTCTGCGACGGATCGGTGAAGGTCTATCATCGATGCGATCTTGGGGGGGCAGGTTGCCACATTGACGAGAAGATCCACCACGGGCTATTGCTCGTATGTATGGGGTAATCTTGTCACTTGGAGAAGCAAGAAACAACCTACTATCTCTACAGAAGCGATCTTGAAGGCCGAACTCGGGGCCTTGGTTTTGGGCATTTGTGAAGCATTATGGGCTGAAAAGAGTCCTTGCGACCTTCGACGGACCCTCGACAACTTTGTCATACTCTGCTTTGTGACAATAATTCATCTTTATGCATGGCGAGAGGATCCGAGTCCATCATGATAAAACCAAACATGTGTATATTGACGGACATTTCCTTAAAGAGAAGATTGATGCCAAGATCATTCAACTTCGGTATGTTCCCTCAGCAGACCAAAATGCTGATATTCTCACCAAGGCAATTCCATCGCTTATGTTCAGTAGACTGAGTAGCAAACTTGGCTGCATTGACATATACAACCAGTTTGAGGGGGGGTGTGGAAATATTACATTATATTAGTGTAACATATTAATTGTGAGACATATTAATTGTAAGACATATTAATTGTATTGTATAAACAATTAATATGTCATAAAGTCATAAAGTAACTCTATTTTGTCTTATTAGGTAATAGACAACTCTAGCAATTAATACTAGCCGACTCTAGTAATTAATTGCTCTCTCTAACTTATACTCTACTAGGACCTTTCTCACTTACTTGTACCTATTTATACTCACTCTTTTATGATGAATAAACCAAGTGAAGTTTACTCAAGTATTATTACTTTCTCAAACTCTCTTGTGAAGGGTACGGGGTGTAAACCTTGTAATTATCTTTATGTTGTCGGTGAGCCCGGTTCTATTCAGACTATGCTTGTTATAACTTCGTATCATGGCTATATGATAGTGTTGAAGACGTTGGGCAGACAGCTCGATGTTCATAGATGATAACATGATATGTAAGCCCATGAGATCCATTTATGGACTCAAACAAGTTTCTCTAAACGATTTCTTTGTTTGATAATCAAAGGAGTTTGATTTAGTCAAAAGAAGGGATATGCACAATGTGTAAGATGGATAGTGGGAGTGTGTTACGATTCTTGAGTAAGGTATTGGATATCACTCTCGGGAATTATCACCCCATGTCACAGTCAATTAATGTTTGGTAGTTCAAGGTCTTTACAAAAGCACTTGGATTAGCAATTCTGATTTTAGAAATAAGAATCTATAGTGATAGATTTAACTGTTGTTAGTTTATAGTTTACTTATATTGATGTGATGCTAAAAGAGTTTATGGATTGCGACAGGAGATACTGCTAGCCGGTGTTCTCAATATCTATATATGCTAGGATGTTGGTCCTAAAGATAAGGTGAAAGATGATGCTTATGGAGGTTTCCTTTGCTACAGCGATAGGAACCATCATAAAGGAAATGCCAGATGTTCATAGTCTATGAAGAGTCATGAGAAAGGATGAAAGTAAATATGGTGAATGTCGAGAATATCCTTAAGCCAGTTAAGGATGGTTTCCTTGTTTATCGAAACTTCTAATCAAATAAATGTAGTTATACAGACGTATATCCTGAGTCTTATGAAGGCGAGTGGGAGCTACAGTCTGGGTTTGCAGTCACTTTGATTAAGTGATACAGTGAGCTGGAAATGTTCTTGGCTATGGGTCACTATAAATTCTACAACTTAGCCAAAGCACAGTAGTGCCCTTCGAGGCGCAGCGGGAGTAGTACATGGATCTAGAATGTGTTAGGAAATCTACGCGGGAACGCAGCAGAATTCAAAATTTTGATTTCCTTTTACCCAAGATCGACTTCGTTTAAGCAATAAACAAATAAGCTAGTAGACGGTGGTTACCTTGCTTGATCTAAAAGATCGACGCTTTGACCGTCTAAGGATAGTAGTTGTGCACGGAGCCGCCCAAGTGTTCGGCCTCTACCGCTAGTCTACACGAACAACCCGCCGGAATCCACCATTGGATTGCTATTAGAAAAATCCGGCTGCTAGACCGGCCTTTTCTCTCTCTCTCTCTCAAAACTCTCTCTAAGAAGCTCTCTATTTTTCACAAGAACTATTAGCTCTTGGAGTTGTGATGTACAAAAGAGCTAGCCAACCCCTTTCTTATATAGGTGTTAGGGCGCCACTTTTGATTCACAATCTGATTGGGATTAGCTTCCTAGTAGATTGGGGAGAAAGAAAACTTTTTCCTAATAAACTAAGCAAAATATATTTGATTGATTTATCTCATTTAATTTAATATCCTATATTAAATATTTCCAAGATATTGTCAATATCTTATATTGACTATATTTATCTTATTACCATAAATCTATTTTTTCAAAATCAGTTAATATCTAATATTGATATTAAGGTAATCTTATTAATTAAATTGCACAAACCAAATGTATCCCATACATTAAAACTTGCACCACATGCATAGACGAATATGCACATATTTAATTAACATGATCAACTAGTTTGGCAATCTCACGTGTGTCATACACAACTTTCGGCCACACACACACACACACACACGGATATATATATATATATATATATATATATATATATATATATAGATAATTAATCAACAAAATTAATAACTTTTATTATATTTATTCATAATAAATAAATAACACCATATTAATTTACCACTATAACCTTTATAGTCGTGAGATAAACTATCCTTATTTGGTTATCAGCTATAACCACATTTTAATCTGGCTAGATGTTCTTATGTGTGTGATCCGATAGGCTTCCGAATATAATGGCCGTAGACACAAAGTGCAAATTACGAAAATGCCCTTCATGCCAAACGATCACGGGATAACGTCTAGCAACACACCGTGACCCCCAATCATTGGAAGAGTCAAATGCAATGACTACTACCTTCCATGTGAAACAGTTACCGTGTAACTTACAATCTCATCGATGTAATAATATCCATACGGTCGTACGTCGAATGTCAAATATTAACGACCGTATCATATAATCTGGATATCATGCTCTCTTGAAGTAACTCATTTACTTCGACTTTGCAAAGATTCACGAGAGTAAGACATTCCTTATAAGAAGGCCCTTTCGGATATTCACCCCTACTAATAGGGTACTTGATTCCAAGACGACCAAACATGTATACTCCGCATGCTTCAGTATCACACCCAATCACTACCGCATGATCGCCCCGTGGCTAAGGGAAACCTCAATAGTGTCAAAGCATGACAACCCACACCGTGATGCCATGTAGACTCCGGTCCTAAGGATAATTACACAACTGCCACATAGTGTGACACTTAACGGTGTAAGTGGGTCAGTCTAACGTACGCATTCTCTAATACACATCCACGTACAGTCCAAGTGTCTCTACACTTCGATAGACGAGATATATCACTGCCCTAAAGACAGAAGACATCTAATACGTGCTAGCATGTTCATACTATCAATGCCTTGTTTAATAATACATCAGCCCAGAGACATTTAAGTATCAAACTTATAAAGTGATTAGAGATCCCATCAACCATAATCTCCTATCATGGTTTCTCTATAATAGTTTAATACCAAGGACGTTATCATATAGCAATTCATAATTGTTTCTCTAAAAGAATAAATATTTGACAACAGAAAAGCCATTTTCTATATGTATAAACATAAAGAAATAGAAGAAATGATCCGATCCGGTCGGATCCGGTCCAACTCGATTGGGTTTAGGACACTATTTCAACAGAAGGTTCTTTCCTAAACCTTATACGGTTCTTCCATCTTTTCTATATAGCTGATATAGTAAGTGGATTCATTGCTTGAAGCAAGGACCAGGGTCTCGTCGGAGATTCATGTGTGTGCTGAGGCGGTTGGTTTGACTTGGTCATTTGGAGCATGATATGAAGATAGTCTGAGTCCCCACAGATAGCAGTCCGTTTATGGCTAGGGCTGGTTGCGAGTATTGCATGAGATTCTTGTGTTTCAACTTGGTCTTGTGTGTACGAGTGATTGGTTTTAGGCCAAGTGAGAGGTTGTTGCAATAGTGTCCTAAACCCAATCGGGTTGGACCGGATCTGACCGGGTCGGATCATTTCTATTATTTCTTTATGTTTTTTACATATATTAAATGGTTTTTCGGTTGTCATATAGATGTTCTTTTAAAGAACCGACTATGAATTGTTATATGATAACGTCCTTAGTATTAAACTTTGATAGAGAAACCATGATAGGCGATTATGGTTGATGAGATCTCTAATCACTTTAATAATTTTGATACTTAAATGTCTCTAGGCTGATGTACTATTAAACAGAGCATTGATAGTACGAACATGCTAGCACGTATTAGATGTCTTCTGTCTTTAGGGCATGGATAGATCTCGTCTATCAAAGTGTAGAGACACTTGGACTGTACGTGGACGTGTATTAGAGAATGCGTACGTTATAGTGACCAACTTACATTAAGTGTCAGACTATGTAGCAGTTGTGTAATTATCGTTAAGACCGGAGTCTTCGTGGCATCACGGTGTGGATTGTCATGATTTGACACTATTGAGATTTCCCCTATCCACGGGGAGATCATGCAGTAGTGATTGGGTGTGATAAAGAAGCATGCGGAGTATATATGTTAGTGTTAGGAAATCACTAGTTTAACGCAGCGGAATTTAAATTTTAATTTCCATTTTCTAGATTGTTCTTCGTTTAATGAAATAAACACATTAAGTAGTTTGACGGTTATACCTTGATGATCTATAAGATCGTCGCTTTGACCGTCAACGGAGAGTAGTACAGTGCGCAAGCCGTCCACGTGCCCGGCCTCTATCGCTAAACCACACAAACTGCTCGCCGGAATCCTTCTTGGATTGCTATTGGAAAACTCCGGTTGCTAGACCGGCCTTTTTCTTCTCTCCCAAACTCACTATAGGATTATCTCTATTTTACACAAGAACTATTAGCTCTTGCAATTGTGATGTACAAAAGTGCTTGACACCCACCTCTTATTTATAGCCAAAGGTGGTGCCCCGATAGTGTATAGGAGAAGAAAACATTTTCTCAATAAAATAAGGAAAATCTACTAGATTGATTTATCTCTTTTATTATAATTAATATTGCCAATATCTTATATTGAATATCATTATCTTATTACCCTAAATCTATTTTTTCCAAAATCAATTAATATATTTTATTAATACTATGGTAATCTTATTAATTAAAGTGCACAATCCAAGTGTATCCTATACCCTAGAAAGTGGCGCCGCATTAGTCAACAAATTGACTTCCGGAATATTCTTTAATTAATATAATTAATATCTTGTATTTTATTTATTAATAATAAATAAATACCACCATATTAATTTACCACTATAACTTTTATAGTCTAGAGATAAACTTTCCTTATTTGGTTATCAACTATAGCCTCATTTTAATCCGACTCGATGTTCATATGTGTGTGACCAGATAGGCTTCCGAATATGTTGGCCGTAGACACAAAGTGCAATTTACTAAAATGCCATTCATGCCTAATGATCACGGGATAGCGTCTAGCAACACACCGTGACCCCCAATCATCGGAAGAGTCAAAAGCAATGACTACTACCTTTCATGTGATGCTACCGTCTAACTAACATTCCTATCACTGTAATAATATCCATACGATCGTATCTCGAGTGTCTATACATTAACGATCGTATCTTATAATCTGGATATCATGCTCTCTCGGAATAACACATTTACTTTGCAAAGATTCTCGAGAGCTAGACATTCCTTATAAGAAGGCCATTTCGGATATTCAATCACAATCATAGGATACACGATTCCTGGACGACCAATCATGTATACTCCGCTTGCTTCAATATCATACCCAATCACTACCGTATGATCGCCCAGTGGTTAGGGGAAATCTCAATAGTGTCAAAGCATGACAATCCACACCATGATGCCATGAAGACTCCGGTCAAAAGGATAATTACACAACCGCCACATAGTGTGACACTTAATGTAAGTGGGTCAGTCTAACGTACACATTCCCTAATACACGTCCACGTACAGTCCAAGTGTCTCGACACTTCGATAGACGAGATCTATCCCTACCTTCTATAAGATTGAAGACATCCAATACGTGCTAGTCTGGTTATACTGTCAATGTCCCATTTGACAGTACATAAGACTAGAGACATTTAAGTACCAAACCTGTTAGAGTGATTAGAGATCTCGTCAACCATAATCACTATCATGGTTATTCTATTACAGCTTGATGTAAACCGAATCTCGTAGGATCGTTGATTAAAGCACGGCAAACGATTCAGCTTTGAAAAGTATATTTTTTATGGCTTTTGAATATATATAACAAAATAACAAAAGGGATATTTAGCAACCCGTCTCGGATTACTACTTGCTTTGTGATAATCCCGTCTCGGGAAGATCACCCAATTATCCCTTCTCGGGATAATCGCAAGAAGTCCAATCTCGAAAACTTCTTGAAAGAAACCCAATCTCGAAAGTTTCTTATGATGAAAATTCAATCTCTGAATTTCAACCAAAATTGTTTTTTGATTCAATAAATAAGCTACCTATTCAAATACAAGGAAATGCCTTATATAGGCTACAGACTCCAAGTACAATTGCCATTTTAGCAATGTGGGACAAAATAACAATAATTAAGGCTGTAGTTAGGGTTTCTCGGAGAACAAGAACGCCAGGAACTCTAAGAAAACGCTGCAGATTTCTGTCAAGAACGCAGCAGCTGTTGTTGCTTTAATCGCCTATTCTCTGATACCACTTGATGTAAACCGAATCTCGTAGGATCGTTGATTAAAGCACAGCAAACGATTCAAATTTGAAAAGTATATTTTTATGGCTTTTTGAATATATATATAACGAAAGTAACAAAAGGATATGTAAATACTCCATCTCAGAATATTTACTACGGTGATCCCATCTCAGGAACACCAACCAATTACCCCATCTCAGGATAATCGAAAGAAGTCCAATCTCTGAAAACTTCTTGAAAGAAACCCAATCTCTGAAAGTTTCTTATGAGAAAAATTCAATCTCTGAATTTCAACCAAAATAGTTTTTTTTGATTCAATAATAAGCTACCTATTCAAATACAAGGAAATGCCTTATATAGGCTACAGACTCCAAGTACAATTGCCATTTTAGCAATGTGGGACAAAATAACAATAATTAAAAATAATAAGAAATATAAAAGACAATTAACCAATGTGGGATAATAAAAGACTAATTAAAAGTGGTATCAAAAGATTTCTTCAAGACACCTATTTGTTTCGGTCCATATCCGGAGCTTTGGTTGTCCAAATATTGCGAGCCATATATGGATTTTATAGTCTTCAAAGAGATCTACAACTTTCATCAAGGACATAAATTCATCCGGATAAGTTATAATTGTGAAAACAGCTCAAAACCGTAGCAGATCTTCAATTTCCAGAATGTCACCATGTATCACATCACAGTTTGTCTCTAGGGACGTTACTATAAATATACAACAAATAATATGAAGATAAACAATATATAATAACATAAGTGCTTTTATTAATCATAATAAAGTAATTACATGAACTAAAATAAACTGTAAACGACCCGACCCGGTCGGATCCGATCCAACCCGATTGGGTTTAGGACACCTTTCCAACAATCTCCCACTTGGCCTAAAGCCAATCACCCATATGCCTAAGCCCATGCAAGTGAACATGTTTCTCATGCTTTGCTTGAGACAATGCATTGGTTAACGGATCAACCATGTTATTATCTGTGTGGACTTTCTCTAACTTTACATCTCCTCTATCAACTATCTCTCTAATCAAGTGATAGCATCGTAGCACATGTTTGGACTTCTGATGAGACCTTGGTTCCTTTGACTGAGATATCACTCAATTATTATCACAGTACAAAGGCACTGGACCTTCAATGGAGGGAACCACACCAAGTTCAGTAATGAACTTCTTCATCCAAACTGCTTCCTTTGCCGCCTCCAAGGCTACTATGTATTCGGCTTCCGTTGTAGAGTCTGCAGTAGTCTCCTGCTTGGAACTCTTCCAGCTCACTGCTCCGCCGTTAAGCGTGAAAACAAATCCAGATTGGATTTAAAGTCATCCTTGTCAGTTTGGAAACCGGCATCTGTGTAACCTCGTAAAACTAAATCATTGTTCCCGAAAACCAAGAACATATCCCTAGTACGCCTTAAGTACTTGAGGATATTCTTCACAGCAATCCAGTGACCATCTCCTGGATTGGACTGGTACCTACTAGTCATACTAAGAGGGTACGAGACATCTGGTCTAGTGCACAACATGGCGTACATGATAGACCCGATTGCCGAAGCATAATGGGTCTTACTCATTTGTGCCCTTTCCTCTTCTGTCTTAGGACTTATTCCCTTCTACAGGTAGACCCCATGTGACATAGGCAGCAATCCTTTCTTGGACTGCTCCATGCTGAATCTCTTCAGCATTTTGTCTAAATAGGTGGATTGCGACAGACCAAGCAACCTCTTAGATCTATCTCTATAGATCTTTATTCCTAGAATATATGCTGCTTCACCCAAGTCCTTCATTGAGAAGTTCTTGGATAACCAAGATTTAACTGATTGTAACATTGGCACATCATTCCCTATGAGCAATATGTCGTCTACATAAAGCACTAGGAACACAATGGCACTCCCACTAACCTTCTTGTAAACACAGGGCTCATCTTCGTTCTTGATGAAATCAAACTGTTTGATTATCTTATCAAAGCGAAGATTCCAACTCTGAGAAGCTTGCTTTAATCCATAAATGGATCTTTGCAGTTTACACACCATCTTGCGTCATTGGTTGTGAAACCCTCAGGCTGTGTCATATGCACCTCCTCAGACAGGTTCCCGTTAAGGAAAGCTGTTTTTCACATACATCTGCCAGATTTCGTAATCATGGTATACTGAAATAGCGAGCAAAATTCTAATGGATTTTAACATGGCAACAGGCGAAAAGGTTTCATCATAGTCAACTCCTTGTCTTTGCTTATAACCATTTGCCACTAGCCTAGCCTTGTAGGTAGTCACGTTACCGTCCATGTCGGTCTTTCTTTTAAAGACCCATTTGCACCCTATAGGAACTATTCCTTCAGGTGGATCAACTAAGTTCCAAACTTGGTTGTCTTTCATGGATTCCATTTCATAATTCATGGCTTCTAGCCATTTCTCTTTGTCATGCCTTAATAGCACTTCCTCATAACTTCTAGGGTCCTCATCTTCCATGAGATACACGCCGGTGTACCTTTCGGGTTCACGGTGTTCCCTGGTGGATCTTCGAGGTGCTTGTGTGTTCATGGTAGGGGTTGGCATCACATCTGTATATGGTGTCTCCTCTACTTCCATCAACTGACTGTTATCCGTAAGTGGTTCTCGAATATCTTCAAAATCAATTTTACTCCCACTGACCCTATTCAGAATAAACTCTTTCTCCAGAAAGTGGCCAGTCCTGGCAACAAACACCTTTTGTTCCTCAGGATGGTAAAATTGATACCCTTTGGTTTCCCTAGGATATCCTGTTAGGAAATATACGCTGGAACGCAGGGGAATTCAAAAATTTATTTCCTATCGACCCAAGATCGACTTCGTTTAAGAAATAAACAAACAAGCTAGTAGATGGTGGTTACCTTGGTTGATCTAAAAGATTGACGCTTTGACCGTCTAAGGAGAGTAGTTCTGCATAGAGCCGCCCAAGTGTTCGGCCTCTACCGGTGATCCACACGAACAGGCCGCCGGAATCCCATCATGGATTGCTACCAGAAAAATTCGGTTGCTAGACCGACTTTTTCTCTCTCTCAAAATCTCTCCTAAGAAGCTCTCTATTTTTTTCACAAGAACTATTAGCTCTTGGAATTGTGATGATCTAAAGAGCTAGCCAAGCCTCTCCTTTTATAGAGTGACCTGCGCCCCTATTGTTCCCAATCTGATTGGGATTAGCTTACTAGTAGATTGGGGAGAAAGAAAATATTTTTCTAATAAAATAAGGAAAATACAATTTGATTGATTTATCTCATTAATATCCAATATCTTATATTAAATATTTACTCCAAGATATATATTGAATATATCTTATATTGAATATATCTTTATCTTTTATTATATTAGAATTTTTTTTTCATACATACCATCTTACAGTAAATTAGAAAGGAAAATGGCCGCATAATGTTGAACTGGTAGCCGGATGAGTAAATTGATCACGGCGGCAAATTGATCACGGCGAAAGCGACAAATTGATCAAATTGATCACGGCAGCAAATTGATCAAGGCAGCAAATTGATCAAGGACAACAATTGATCAGATCCTTCATCTTTGAATTTAAAATAATAAAAAAAAAAGGAAAAGCTTCGAAAGGACAGCAATTGATCAGGACCTTCGTCTTTGGAAAAAACACATAGGAATAGCTTCGAACGAGGGTCGGCAAAAAGAGAGGCTACAATTGTGGACGGGTTCGGCGGCGGCAGACTGGTTTTGCGTCAAGGGCGAAATTTTCACTTTGTTTTTTGGCAACTAGGGTTCTTTTTCGACAAGGGCGGGATTTCGTTGCTCCGGTGGGGCTCGATGACGGAGCCACCGACTTGTCCGATCGTCCTAAACCTCCGGACGCCACGCGGCCGGCCTACAAAATCCTATGCGGCGCCACGGCAAGCCCGACGAGCGAGAGATACCGGATTTTGGCGTGTATGGTACGTGCAAAGGTGAGCCGGCTTTCTTCGTCTCTCGTAATGAACTAGAGATACTTTCACGTCCATTTGCGAATGCATTGGTAGCCCGATTCCCGACTACGGGCCTCGTATCGAGGATATTCGTAAGTTTTTCTTGCGTCTTGATCTTAAAGCTACTTGCAAAGTTGGTCTTCTTGATACTAAACACGTCCTTGTCCATCCGGGTTGTCAAGAAGATTATAATAGACTCTTTACTCGTCGTGAATGGTTTATGGGATCAAATCGTTTTGTGCTTTCTAAGTGGACGATAGATTTTCACCGCAATGCGATTGCTCATTGGTCCCTATTTGGTTTGAACTCCCGGGTCTTCCGCTTCCTTACTTTAATCCGAAGTATGTGAGTAAGATAGGTGGATTGATAGGTAGACCATTACAAACTGATGCTGCTACCACTGATTTGAGGAGACCGTCGGTCGCTCGGGTTCTTGTTGAGGTTGATATTTTAAAATCACGGTGTACTCGTATTTGGTTGGGTGAAGATGTCCATAATGGCCAGTGGCAAGAAGTCAACGCAGAATTTTGGCCGGATTATTGTACTTTTTGCCATCGCATTGGTCATGCTGAGGTGAAATGTAGGCGGAAAAATCCACCACCGGAGAATATGCGGAAGAATTCGGGCATGAGCAATGGTCAACCGAGGAAGACGACGAGGCATAATTACGAAACAAATCCAACTAAGCCTCAACAAGTCTATCAAGTGAAACAACATAGCACCGTAACTCCGATTAATCCGTCGATATGCACATAAATAGTGTGACTACGAAACTGCCGGACCATCTTCGAGCAATACTTCCCTTCCTTTAGCCTCAAGTCCGCAACTTTGTTAATATTACGCATAATTCATTTAGCATCCTTGAGTCACTTACGAAGAGGAACTATTGGAGACTTCTCACCAATCTCTTCTTAAAGAAGATCACGAACGACAAAACGAAAATCGTCCCCATTCGGCCGGCGATGGATCCTCTCGGCACGTGGACCTCACCGAATTAAAGGATTTCCATGGGACGCTAGAGCTACGTTTTAAGCAGTCGGGCATTAGACCGGATCAACCAACCAGCCCGGCACCTGATATTGTGGGGACTGCACCTGCTATTTTACAGTTGGAGCCGTGTCCCGTGGAGGATCAGCTGGCGTTGGCTTTAGTTTCGCCCTCCACTGATCTTCCCGGCTCTCCTATGAAGGATGGTGAGGACATTGACACCGCCTTTGTGTTAGCAAATGAGGATCGCTTCCGAGGAAAACAAATCGGATGGTCCCTCTACGATCAATGCTACGGCTAAAAAACGGAGGAAAAAAGGTAAATCAACAACTTCTTCGGATTCGGCTCCATCTCAAGCTTATCAACTTCGGTCTTCCAATGTTTAGTCCTATCAACATTTTATATTGGAATGTTCGAGGTATTGGTAATGTCTCTTCTCAAACTTGTCTCAAAAATATTTGTAGACGTAATAATGTTAAGATTTTAGTGTTGATTGAACCTTTGTGTTCTCGCTAATCTTTGTTCCACCATTCGGCTTAAACGGGATTTGATTACTCTCAATCTCTGTTGCGAGGTAAAATTTGGTTTCTCGGGTCGGGGTTACTTGCTCGTTGTCCACGGACTGTGATCAATTGTGTACGGCTGAGGTCACGGATCTGAATGGCGACGTGTTTTTGGTGTCTGGCATTTATGCGAAGCACTCTCTTCAAGCTCGTACTCCTCTTTGGCACGCGGTTAAAGCTCGGGCAGAGGTTAACACACGGCCATGGCTTCTAGGGGGAGATTTTAATATTGTTCGGATGCTAGAGGAAAGGAAGGGTGGAGCCTCCCTAGGGCTAATGACATGTTGGACTTTAATGAGTGCGTTCAAGTGGCTAATCTTACCGAGGCGTGCTTTGAAGGCTCGCAATTTACTTGGCACAATCGGAATATGTGGCAACGTCTTGACAGGGGTGTTCCTTAATGAGGCTTGGTTGGACCATTTTAATATGACAAAGGTTTTACACTTACCAAGGGTCCACTCGGATCACGCCCTTTGCTCGCTACTTGTGGCTCTATTACCGCTCGTAAGTCTTCATTTCGGTTTCTTAATGTGTGGACGGATGACGGATCTTTTTATGATGTGGTTAAATCTGTGTGGGCTGAACCGGAAGTTGGTCAAGGAATGGGGTTCCCGGCAACTAAATTGAAGAAGCTTGGATATAAGCTTGCGAGTGGAATCATCTTGTTTTTGGGAATATTTTTGATAACACACGAAAAGCGGCGGCGGAGGTCAATGTTAAAACGTTGAGGCATGATCAAGTCGGGTCTCTTGATACCCATACGGATCTCGATAGGGCTATTATGGATTATGAGAGATGCAACAATATTGAGACTCGATTTCTTAGCGAGAAGGCGAGAGTTAAATGGATTGAGGCGGGGGACGCCAATAGTAAGTACTTCCATGCTATTTGCAAGCAAAGGCGGAACCATAACTATATCCATCGTATTAAGGCGGGCTGGTAATTGGATTGACAATCAAGACGAGATACGGATTTCTTCGAAGACCTTCTTTGAAAACCTTTTCACGGCTAGTCGGACGGGGATTGGTGCTCCTTTGAAGTCGTTTATCCTCCCTCAAATCTCTGAGGATCAGAATGCGAGCCTTATTGCGACCCCTACGAGTGAGGAAATTCACAATATTATTCTTTCCATTGATCCGGATAGTGCTTTGCGGGTCCTGATGGCTTTACCTCTCACTTTTTCCGATTGTGTTGGGACATCATTAAGCATGACATGACTAATGCGGTTTCTGACTTTTTCCTCGGTGGCCACCTTCCACGATATTTTTCCACGTCCTCGATTATTCTTCTTCCAAAGAAGGTGGGGGCTGATTGTTGGAAAGATTTCCGTCCTATTAGCTTATGCACTGTCTTCTCCAAGATCATCACTAAGATAATCACTCAACGGTTGAATGCGTATCTCCCTATCTTTGGTGGCGGACCACCGGTCGGGCTTTGTGCCGGTCGTTCCATTACGGATAATATTCTTTTAGCTCAAGAACTGTGTAAGGATGTGAATAAGAAGATCCGCAGCCACTAACATTTTGCTTAAGCTTGACATGGAGAAAGCTTATGATCGAATGGAATGGGGTTTCATTATGCGGATTTTGAGGATGTTTGGCTTTCAAGAGCTCTGTGTGGATCTCATCTTCCGGACTTTGGCGGATAATTGGTTCTATGTCCTTCTGAATGGCATTCCGTCACCCTCCTTTCATGCGACTCGTGGTGTCAAACAAGGTGACCCTCTTTCTCCCGCTCTTTTTGTTCTTGCAGCAGAGTATTTTGGGAGGCTTATTAATGATTTCATGAACGACAACCCGGGTATGCATTATCATTCTAAAGTACGGGGGATACATTACTTGGCTTTTGCGGATGATACGATTCTTTTTACTCGATGCAATAAGAAAGGTCTTAAGCGTCTTAAGGAGGTTTTTCAGCACTATGAAATTGTTTCGGGACAACGAATTAATGCGAGTAAGAGCACGTTCATTGGTCATAAGTTGCATGCCACTCAACTCCGTTGGATCCAGGATGCTTTGGGTTTTATGAGGGAGAATATGCCTTTTCGCTATCTTGGTGCTCCTCTTTTTCGAGGACGGAATAGAATCAGCTACTATCAAGACATTATTGACAAGGTTCATCATCGGCTTTTTCATTGGGGAAGTCGGCTGCTGTCGTTTGGAGGTAAACTTATATTGCTGAGGCATGTGTTAACTTCTATTCCGATTTTTATCCTTCAAGTTTTGGTCCCTCCTAAAGAGGTTATTCATCGGTTACATCGTCTTTTTAATAAGTTTCTTTGGGATGGCGGAACCAACGGGAGCCATATTCATTGGACGTCGTGGGAAAGTGTTTGTAAGCCTACGGAGGAAGGGGGTTTAGGGATGCGAAATCTTTTTGAAGTTATGGATTTCTTTGCGGTTAAATTGTGGGTTCGTCTTCGGATGAGACAGGGGATTTGGGCCCAGACAATCTATAATACCTATATTGCGAATCGGTCGCCCCTGCAAGCTTCCTTCCCGAAATCCGACGCGAGATGGTTAAGAAAGTTTGGCAATTGCGTGATATTGCTTGAATATGCTATCACGTGGAAGGTCAATGCCGGTAATATAGATTTACGGAGAGATAAATGGGTGAACATTGATTTGGGCGATCCCCAGGACAACGAATTTAGGAAGGTGAAAGATTTCATTGTGAATGGGAGGTGGAATGTTCCTCTTTTACAAGAACATCTTCCTCACATATTGTGGATGAGATTTTATGCATACCATTTCGACGACCGGGACGACGAATTGATTTGGATTTTAAATTCAGATGGGCATTTCAGTACTAAGTCGGCGTGGAATATGCTACGGGCTCAAAAACCGGTTCGTCCTCTCTTCAAGTTAATTTGGAACAATATGTTACCTCTAAAGATTTCTTTCTTCTGCTGAAGACTAGTCAATAATGTTCTTCCTACGGATTCGAACATTCAACGGCGTGGTATTACTTTGGTTTCTAAGTGTTTTGCGTGCCAGCAAGGGGAAGATCTCCGTCATATTTTCATTGAGTGTCCTTTTGCCCTCTATGCGGAGTCACTTTATGAGTCAATTTGGCCTTCGTTTCACTCCTACTACGGGATTGTTCCTATGTTTAATTTACGGATCAACTCTTCGGCCCACATATATAATATGCGCCTTCTTGTACCGGTAATTGTGTGTTGGGGCATCCGGACGGAGAGGAATAAGTGTAGACATGAAGATTTTTGTCCGTACGTTCGGCGTACCAACATTCTCATTGAGAGAATGATCGGACAGTAGCTTTCCGAAAGGTCATTGATCGTAAACATATTGGGATTGATTGGGATGTTCCTTTTTTCAAGCCTTTCAAGGTGAAAACTCGCCCCAAGCGTCGCTTGATCCAATTACGGTGGATTCCTCCCCATGTCGGTCGGGTAAAGCTCAATGTAGACGGTAGTGTCAGAAATGGAGTTGCTTATGGGGGTGGAATTATTCGGGATTCGCATGGTAACTTTGTCGTTGCGTTTCATGCTTTCTTCGGCCATGGGAATGTTCTTGATGCGGAAGTGAAGGCGCTGCTCTTTGGTATTCGGTTGCGTCCACATGTTTTGCCTCTTGATATTGAGACTGACTCCACATTTGTTTCTTGTGTGATATCCGGAAATCATAGTGGAGGTTGGCCCCTCTGCATCTCGATTGGTCAGATTTCGGCTTGTCTTCGGGAAATACCACACAACATCTCTCATGTGTTTCGGGAATGTAATAGAGTGGCGGACAGCTTCGCAGCTATTGAAGGAGACGATATGACGTTTAATCATCTTAACGACGTGCCTGATCATATTCAACAGATTATTAGTGATGATTTACATGGCCCTCCTCTTATTCGACATGTTGCAGACAACTAGGGAAGCACTCTTCACTTGTGAAAGAGGGAAGACGACTTTTCCACATCGACGTTGTCATGTTCGGATGCGAATGGCTCCTCCACTGGAAGCACCCCTCCTTTTCTAGTTGGGGTGCAAATCGGTGTTTTCTATCCATCGTCTATTCACTAATTGGCATAGTAGTACACTTTTCACCGATTTTTATGCTTTTATGCTTTGCGGGCGATTCGGGCACCTCTTCCGGGAGATGGCCGGCGTGGATTTACGGAAGCACCCCTATCATGATGTTAGGGGTGCAATTCGGGTGTACATGTTCCTTTATTGGATTCTTTGCATAATGATTTATTTTTTATGGCTCTCTGATTTCTATGCTTTATCCGGCGTTTGCATTTTGAGGATTCATGTACGGCTAGCTTGGACCGGGCATTTTTATTTGAAGGGGACGCATATAAGCAGAATGCTGGAGGTCGACAGAAAGGGTTCAGTGCACAGGACCGGGATTGGCATTCAACTTTGGAGGCACCCCTATCATCCTGTTAGGGGTGCAATCCAGGTGTCCTTGTCCCTTTTTTGGGTTATTATCTTCTTTAGCTATTTTTGGGATTATCATCTTTCTCCTGTGCCAGGTGTAACCATGCGTTGGGCATGTAGTAGCAAGGACAAGGTGGAGAAGGAGTGATACCGTTTTCGTGCTTCGGACGCTTGTTCGGAGGCTTTGGCTCATACCTTGGTCGGATACACGGGCTATTTTTTTCCTTGGAATTGCTATGCGGATTCAAGCTGTGTTATCTCTTGTGCTTAAGCAAGGACAAGTATCGAGTGGAGGATAATTTGGATGTGTTTGATTTGTAATATTTATGGTGCCGGGATTTTGGGGGTGCATAGAGCGAGTACTCTTCCCATGTCTTTGGATTTTCCTACACCGGGTTTGCCACGCATAGGGTTTAAGGAGGCCATGCGCTTGCACTCTATCACGTACTTGGGACGGGCCGGGATGTGGCATTGACTTTGTAGCACTTTATTCTTTTCCATTTTAATAAAAAAAAATATTTATGAAAAAAAAAAAAATTCTTTTATTATATTACCATAAATCAATTCACACATGTGTATATATCATATATATATATTACACATATAAATTTATATATATATATATATATATATATATATATATATATATATATATATATATATATATATATATATATATGGAAACAACTATGCACATGCATATTGCACCACACGTTGGAAGCACATATATATATAAATATTAATATCTAATATTAATATATGGTAATACCATTAATTAAATTGCACAATCCAACGTATCTTATACCCTCCAAAATTGCGCCACCTTTAGCCAATATTTTGGCATCCGGAATATTCTTTATTTAATAGAATATTATTAATATCTTGTATTTAATTTATTCATAATAAATAAATACCACCATATTAATTTACCACTATAACCTTTATAGTACGAGATAAACTTTCCTTATTTGGTTATCATCTATAACCACATTTTAATCCGGCTAGATGTTCACATGTGTGTGACCTGATAGGCTTCCGAATATGTTGGCCGTAGACACAAAGTGTAAATTACGAAAATGCCCTTCATGCCTAACGATCACGGGATAGCGTCTAGCAACACACCGTGACCCCCAATCACCGGAAGATTCAAATGCAATGACTACTACCTTTCATGTGAAACAGTTACCGTGTAACTTACAATCCCATCGCTGTAATAATATCCAAATGGTCGTTAGTCGAGTGTCAAAACATCAACGACCGTATCTTATAATCTGGATATCAAGCTCTCTCGAAGTAACTCATTTACTTCCACTTTGCAAAGATTCACGAGACGATCATACATGTATACTCTGATTCCCAGACGACCATACATGTATACTCCGCATGCTTCGATCATACCCGATCACTACCGCAAGATCGCCCTGTGGCTGGGGAAACCTCAATAGTGTCAAAGCATGACAATCCACACCGTGATGCCATGAAGACTCCGGTCCAAAGGATAATTACACAACTGCCACATAGTGCGACACTTAATGTAAATGGGTCAGTCTAACGTACGCATTCTCTGATACTCGTCCACGGAAATAATACTCTTCGGAAGAGCAGGAACAAAATAACAGTTACTAAGTTCAAGTACTAGCACACTGGGCAATGAAAGAAAATAAACTCCTACGGCTAGCGCAGCAACACTTGCTCCATTTCCAACGCGTAGGTCCACCTCTCATTTCTTCAGATCTCTAGTTCTTCTTAGTGCCTGCATATTCGTACAAATATGAGAACCACAACCAGTATCTAATACCCAGTGATTAGACTTAGAAGATTTAATGTTGATCTTAATCATAAATATACCTGAAGTCGAAGCATCAGAATGCTTCTTCTTGGTACTCAAGAAGCCTTTGCAGTTTCTCCTCCGATGTCCGGTCTCACCGCAATGGAAGCAAGCATCCTTGGATTTGTCTTTTGTTATCTTAGGCGTTGGCTTAGGTGCAGCATTCGCCTTCTTAGACTTTTTCTGGGCTTTGGCCTTTCCCTTGCTTGAAGTGACCAGCTACACTTTCTTTCCCTTCCCCACAGTGCCCTCAGCAGTTTTCAACATGTTCAATAACTCCGCAAGGGAGCAATCTATCTTGTTCATGTGATAATTCATCACGAACTGCGAGAATGAATCAGGAAGAGATTGTAGAATCAAGTCAATACTCAATTCTCGTTCCAACTTATGGCCTAGCTTCCCAAGCCTCTTGATATACCTGATCATTTTAAGCACGTGTGACCCCACAGCAGTCCCAGATGCCATCTTACAACTAAACAGGGCCTTCAAGACCTCGTACCTTTCAATGCGAGACTGAGACCATAGAGCTCCTTTAGGTGGACCATGATTGAGTAGGCGTCCATAGACTCATGTTGTTTCTGTAGTTCAGGTGTCATAGAAGCAAGCATGATACATGTAGCATTAGTATTGTCAGAACAGTGCTTGTTATACTTCTCGACAGCATCTGCAGCCGAACCCTCTGCGGGCTTTTCCGGTAGGGCCTTGTCCAAGACATAGCCAATCTTTTCGTGCCTCAAAACGATTTTGAGGTTTCTTTCCCAATCGAGAAAATTAGTTTCGTCAAGCTTATTGTCGATGATAAAATGAAGGTTCAATTTGTTTGACATTTTTCTACAACAATAAATAAAGATAGAATAAGTAAAAGCTCATGTATTAAAACCCTAAATTTTCACTTAAAATTTTATAAGGTTTTACTCCCACTAGCCAACTATTCCCAATTTGGCTTTCAAGAAAATAATTTTTCTTTAGTGGGCAAGATCCCATCGAACTACCTCGACCCTCAACTTTGGCTGATGGACAGAAAATAATTTAACAGGTGGACAACACATTTGTCGATCATATCTTATATGACTCTTGTTGTTTGACTAGTCAACTCTTTGACAATTTTTCATCTTATGAAAATAGTCAAACCCTAGCCTCTAAAATCCAAACGACCCTGTTTTGGCTGGTGGCCGAGAGAATTCTTAGTCGAGTCTTAACCCCAATATTCGTGAGATCTCTTACGATCATATCTCGATAACGATGATATACCCGAGGTAGGTCAACCCCCGTTTTGGCTGGTGAGTTGGGTCTGAACAAGGGCTCTTCACCGTCGTTATAATATGGGGAGGCAATTACAACTTGATTTTTTGAAGTGGGAATAATTTTAAATTAATTCACTTAATTAATTTCGTTTAATTATGGTCTCATCTACTATGTGCATATCACTACGATATCATATAAAGTAAAACATACACAACATTCCGCGCACAAAATAACCGGTATGATAATGGACTTTTCCTAGGTGCGGTTTTGAATACAAACTGACGAAACGCGGGTTACAAACTAAGGGTATCTGCAACCGCCAATAGGATCTTTATTGTTGTACGCCAATGTGTTCTTTATCTCTCTTTGGTCTTCAACTTCTTGCTCCATTCTTGTTACATAATAATCTATCTAATAAATAATTACACCCACCGCACACGGGGGAAGCTAACGGGAATGGGATAAATGCAAAAACTAAACTAGGTCACGTTCTTCATAACGGCCTAGGACAATTTCAAAAACCAACATAAAGAAAACATTCTCATCTATCATATTGGTCGAGTCCATGATCAATCGGGGTCCGTATAATCACATTATATCTACACATCTAATCCATACAATTTTATCTTATGAAAAAGATTAAATTCTAATTTTAACTACTTATGCGTCTTATTTTATCACATCAAATAATTAAATAACTTTTAATTAATTATATGACTTAATCGAAAATAAAATTAACATTTAATTTTAAATCGATTTTAATTTCAATTTTATTAAATTTGAACTATTCAAAATAAAATTAAAATTATATGGTCTCCAATTTGTTTCCTTTCCTTTTGATTCTTAATCAAAAGGGATGCCTTTGGTTTCCTAAACCAAAAGGCATTTTCCGAAACCAAATTCGGTTTAGGCCTGGCCACTTTCCAAAATCAAAATTTTGAAAGTGGCCTAGGCCTAGGCCTTTTACAAATCAAATATTTGAAAAGGGCCTAGGCCTATTCCAAATCAAATATTTGGAAAGGCCAATTGTTTTTTGTTTAGGCCTGGCCACTTTCTAAAATCAAAATTTTTGAAGTGGCCTAGGTCTAGGCATTTTACAAATCAAATATTTGAAAATGGCCTAGGTCTATTCCAAATCAAAATTTGGAAAGGTCAATATTTTGGTTAATATGCCACAATGGTTTTCCAATGGCCCAAACTATTTGAACCACTGGTGGGCCATATGACACAACTAAATAAACGAGATATCTATGCACAATAAATATCACAAAACGAAAATGGTCGATCTCCCCGTTGGAAGAGGACAGCCGACGACGGCAGCCCTAGAGCCGCCGCCGCTGCCGCCGCAGAGGAGGGGGCCGCCGCCTGTCGGCCGAGCCCGCCAATCGTTTTCTTTTTTGTTTTAACTGTCTTGTGATTTAAATCTTGCATCTCTCGATTAATTACTACGCAATTAAATTGTGCTTATTGCTTAAGCTCGAAGTCTGTCTCTGATACCACTGTTAGGAAATCACTAGTTTAACACAGCGGAATTTAAAATTTGATTTCCGTTTTCTAGACCGTTCTTCGTTTAATGGAATAAACACGTAAAGTAGTTTGACGGTTATACCTTGATGATCTATAAGATCGTCGCTTTGACCGTCAACGGAGAGTAGTACAGTGCGCAAGCGGTCCACGTGTCCGGCCTCTATCGCTAATCCACACGAACTCCTCGCCGGAATTCTCCTTCGATTGCTATTGGAAAACTCCGGTTGCTAGACCGGCCTTTTTATTCTCTCCCAAACTCACTATATGATGCTCTCTATTTTACACAAGAACTACTAGCTCATGCAATTGTGATGTACAAAAGAGCTTGACACCCACCTCTTATTTATAGCTAAAGGTGGCGCCCCGATAGTGTGTAAGAGAAGAAAACATTTTCCCAATAAAATAAGGAAAATCTTCTAGATTGAATTATCTCTTTTATTATAATTAATATTGCCAATATCTTATATTGAATATAATTATCTTATTACCATAAATATATTTTTCCAAAATCAATTAATATCTTATATTAATATTATGGTAATATTATTAATTAAAGTGCACAATCCAAGTGTATCCCATACCCTAGGAAGTGGCGCCCCATTAGTAAACAAATTGACTTCCGAAATATTCTTTAATTAATATAATTTATATAATTAATATCTTGTATTTTATTTATTCATAATAAATAAATACCACCATATTAATTTACCACTATAACCTTTGTAGTCTAGAAATAAACTTTCCTTATTTGGTTATCAACTATAACCGCATTTTAATCCGACTCGATGTTCATATGTGTGTGACCTGATAGGCTTCTGAATATGTTGGCCATAGACACAAAGTGCAATTTACTAAAATGCCCTTCATGCCTAATGATCACGGGATAGCGTCCAGCAACACACCGTGACCCCCAATCATCGGAAGAGTCAAAAGCAATGACTACTACCTTTCATGTGATGCAGTTACCGTGTAACTTACAATCCTATCGCTGTAATAATATCCATACGATCGTATCTCGAGTGTCAATACATTAACGATCGTATCTTATAATATGGATATCATGCTCTCTCGGAATAACACATTTACTCCCACTTTACAAAGATTCTCGAGAGCTAGACATTCCTTATAAGAAGGTCATTTCGGATATTCAATCCCATTCATAGGATACGCGATTCCCGGACGATCAATCATGTATACTCCGCATGCTTTAATATCATACCCAATCACTACCGCATGATCGCCCCGTGGTTAGGGGAAATCTTGATAGTGTCAAAGCATGACAATCCACACCGTGATGCCATGAAGACTCCGGTCAAAAGGATAATTACACAACCGCCACATAGTGTGACACTTAATGTAACACATTCTCTAATACACGTCCACGTACAATCCAAGTGTCTCTACACTGCGATAGACGAGATCTATCCCTACCTTCTATAAGATAGAAGACATCCAATACATGCTAGTCTGGTTATACTGTCAATGTCCCATTTGACAATACATAAGACTAAAGACATTTAAGTACCAGAATTATTAGAGTGATTAGAGATCTCATCAACCATAATCACTATCATGGTTTCTCTATCACAGTTTGACACTAGGGACGTTACTATATATATACAACAAATAATATGAAGATAAACAATATATATAATAACATAAGTGCTTTTATTAATCATAATAAAGTTATTACAAGAACTAAATAGACTGTAAATAACTCGACCCGGTCGGATCCAGTCCAACCCGATTGGGTTTAGGACACCTTTCCAACAATTAGTACGTCCGGGAATCGCGTATCCTATAATTGGCATTGAATATCCAAAATGACCCTCTTATAAATAATGTCTAGCTCTCGTGAATATTTGCAAAGTGGAAGTAAATGAGTTATTTCGAGAGAGCATGATATCCAGATTATAAGATTTGATCGTTAATGTATTGACACTCGAGATATGATCGTATGGATATTATTACTGCGGTAGGATTGTAATTTACACGGTAACTGTTTCACATGAAAGGTAGTAGTCATTGCATTTGACTCTTCCGATGATTGGGGGTCACGTTGTGTTGCTAGCCGCTATCCCGTGATCGTTAGGTATGAAGGGTATTTTTGTAATTTGCACTTTGTGCCTACGGCCAACATATTCGGAAGCCTATCAGGTCACACACATATGAACATCAAGTCGGATTAAAATGCGGTTATGGTTGATGACCAAATAAGGAAAGTTTTATCTCAAGACTATAAAGGGTTATAGTGGTAAATTAAAATGGTGGTATTTATTTATTATGAATAAATATAATACAAGATATTAATTATGTTGATTAATTAAATATACATATATTAGATATGTAAAGTCGAAAATTATGTATATATGATATAAATGTATTTGCAAATTATTTTTTCTTTTTTTAATTCCAAATTAACTAATCATATCATTATATTAATTAAAGAATATTCCGGATGCCAAATCTTTGGCAAAAGGGGCGCATGATTTAAGTGTATAAGATACATTTGAATTATGCAATTTAATTAATAAGATTACCATAATATTAATATTAGATATTAATTGATTTTGAAAAATAGATTTATGATAATAAGATAAATATAGTCAATATAAGATATTCACAATATATTGGAAATATTTAATATAAGATATTGAATATTAATGAGATAAATCAATCAAATGGATTTTCCTTATTTTATTAGGAAAATGTTTTATTTCTCCTCAATCTACTAGGAAGCTAATCCCAATCAGATTGGGAGACATAAGTGGCGCCACTCACACTATATAAGAAAGGGGTTGGCTAGCTCTTTTGAACAACACAATTCCAATGGCTAATAATTCTTGTGAAAAATTAGAGAGCTTCTTAGAGTGAGATTTTGAGAGAGAAAATGACAGTCTAGCAACCGGATTTTTCTAGTAGCAATCCAATTGTTGATTCCGGTGGGCTGTTCGTGTGGATCACTGGTAGAGACCGAACGCTTGGGCGGCTCCGTGCACCGCTACTCTCTTTAGACGGTCAAAGCGTCGATCTTTTAGATCAAGCAAGGTAACCACTGTCTACTAGCTTATTTGTTTATTGCTTAAACGAAGTCGATCCTGGTCAAAGGAAATAATTTTTGAATTCCGCTGCGTTCCCGTGTTGATTTCCTAACAAAGAAAGCAAACAATGAATTCAGTTACCTATGTAGATACATATCGAATTGAAAATGATCTTAACAGTAAATAATGAATTCAACAATGAAGCCAGCTGATATAATGTTAAACAATCAATTCACGTGGCAGTATGAATATTTAAATGTGTACCTCTTATTCCAGTGTCTTTATCTGAGCTGTAGTGAATGGACAAAGCTTTTCGGCATCTGGGAATTTCATTGTGCTTCTAAAGTTCGTATTCTCGTCATTCAAAGTGACCGGTAGCGTAAGCTTGCCGGATGAAGGGGCAAAAATGTATAATAGAATAGAATGCAATTATGTAAACTTACAGAAAACATTTTTTAGTAAATCTATTTTTACTCAGGGGGTCAATAAGTTCAAGCCTTTCATTTTATCATCGGTAAAGCTTTCAAATTGTATGACTCTTTGCACTTGAGGGTTGAACAATGCTGTCAAACCAAAGTTAGACCTAAATCCAACATTAATTTTTGCTAATCTGACTATAATAAAGCTTTCGAAACAATCGGTAGCAAACATACAACCAGAATCATAAAAAAATCCAGATATTTAAAGAAGCTACCCAGCAATTTCACGTAAGCAAAACTAAACACATGAATGAACTGACACAACAAGATTTATCGAAAGACATTATCAACTAAGGGAAATTGTGCAAATCGGCTTTTGCACATACCATCGCCTGAATATTTATTAATTAAATGTTTTCTGTCCACCTATTGAGTAACCTACAACTTTGTCAGATGGCTTTCTTTTGTGGTGTATGTCAATTCATCTTGTTTCCTCAATCCAGCTACATTATAAGTATTCATCTTAATTCTTAGAAGGGTCTACATTTTGTTTAAAGGAGTTAAATCATATAGAGAAATATAACACATGCAGATCAAATACTCACCAGGGTGCCGTGGCATGAATTTTTCCAGGGTCTGTGGAAAAGCATAAGAAAGATAAATAATAAGCACGTCATTTCAAATGCTCATGTTTCTCTATAAAAAAATGATTATTTTAATAATGAAATCGAAACCCAAATCAAAAGACAAAGAAGAGTAAAAAGCAAGCATGCACAGTGAAAGGTTGAAATGCAAAAGTGAGTTTATCTTTATATGAGTTATATGCCAACTGCCTTAAAAAAAATTCTACATAACATAAGGTGTTGTTCACACAATGATTATCATAAAGCTACATTACCAAGAGACAAATGTGGATATAGGAGAATCACATATGGAACCGTCGGAAAATTTGTTTCCAGACCTCTGCAATAAATTTGGCCACAACCTGCCTCATGAATTTAGTCTCAATTAGAAAGCATATTTTCAATTCAGACATCTCAATTAGAAAGTACATTTTCACCATTAACTTGCTTAGAACAACATATGTGCTGCATGTAACTTATAAATTATATATATATATATATATATATATATATATATATATATATATATATATAAACCAAACCAAACCAAACAGATGGGTAGTTTAAAAAAAACAATAAGAGAACAATTCTAGAAAACCAATAAAAAAAGCTACATGGACTCAAAGAGGTTTTAACAAAATGAGTATTGAGTAAAAACAAAAAAATTATCATAAGAACAAGAGCAAAGACCATCAATACACGTGGGAGTATCTCCCGTGAGCCATTTTTTGAAATTTCTCGTATGCAAGAGGAAACCAACATCAAATACAACCATTAGCCATAAATACATGTATTTTCTTCATCTCAACTATTTCACAAATGTGATCATTAAGACTTGAAAGAGCAGTAAAAGTCCATCCACATAATTTTTCAGCCTTGTAGTGAGAATAATAGTTTTTATCTCAAGTGAATCACAGTAGCATCAATGTTATAGAAGAATTCCCTACAGTTTTTCAGACATGTAGTCAGACGACGTCTAATGTAAGGACTGACACGTCTACATGTTTTTCTTTTCAATTATAAGACTGCATCTTGGCTTTAATCTTGTTTTTTATTGTGAAGGTAGGTAATGTAGTATATCACTAACACATATTTGCATTCAGATTGGCATGGTGAACAGTAAGTAGAATTGTCCTTAATGTGAATAATGCACCAAAGATTGTTAGTAAGACCTAAACCTAGAAGCCGAAACAAAAATATCTGAAATTGTAAAATACAAACAACTTTTCTAAATGGATGAGACAAATTGAGTAAGCATATGCACGATGCTATTCACAAATGTACGCATCACAGAGTTGTAAAAGTACTGGAAGTTTAATTACGGCTACTCTAATAAATGAGGAAATGAAGTGCCTAAAAAGAAAAGGATTAGTTGAACTTATGAAATGAAGACTTGGTAAAAGCCAACCAACGCAATCATCAGTATAAAATAATATCTTTGAACAGACTATAAGCAATATTAATCCCTCAATACCTGCTTGCAACCAATGCAATTATCAATATAAAACAACTTCTTTGATCAGACTAAAAGCAAGATGAATCCCTCAATACCCGCAAGCACTTCACAGTCGTTCATAAGAAGCTAAAAATAGAAACAAAAGAAAAAAAGGCAAACTCATCCGATAATCCATAAGCTACCAAAGTAGAAATAGAGGCTCATAGTGTGTACAATGGGTTGAGCAAAACAACCATGGATAAGAAACCCGACACTTAAAAACATGAATCCCCGAAAACCAGAAGCAGAAGGCTTATTCCTATCACCTCTCATATTCCCACACACAACTGAATAAAAAAAAAAAGCATTTTGAAAACCCACTATGACAATATATACCTAAAAAGCCTCGAAGAAACCAAGAATTCACAAGTAAGCAAAAATGTTTAAAGTAAAGAAGCAAGCATGAACTTGTTCTTGAACTGTATGCCTTTTTCTTAACCAAAGAAGCCCACATCCTTTTACACAGACAAACAACATATTTTAAGTTCCAACAAAAGTTCCAAAACCCATAGGGACAAACAATATATACCCAACAGGCCTCCAGCAGAACATGAATCTACAAATAAGCACAAATGTTTCAAGGAAAGAAGCAAGCATGAAATTGTACTTGGTACACAAGCCATTTTTCTCTACCAAACAAAACCCCTATCCTTTTACAAAGAGAAACACCATATTTTTAACCTTAGGACAAGGAAAAATATCCTCAGCAGCAACACCAAACAACCTCCTTATAAGTCTATGTAAGAAAACCAAGATTAAAGAAAATGCTAAAAGTAACAGGAAGCACATACCTGGTCGTACACCAGCAACTTGGCTCCTTTGTTTGTGCAACGCTGTAAAAGAAGCCAAAGAAAAAACATTATTGAATAAATTGGCCCATCTTTTTTCTTCTGTCGACTGAAGCTAAGAACAGCATAGTAGACAAAAACTTTATTAAGCAATGAATCTATTTAAACGATTAAAGGGGAAACAATAGGTAACAAAAAACAATTAACAGACATCCTTTTAAAAAAAAAGGGTGAAGACAACTTCCAGAACGTTTCAACGAATCACAAACCATCAGAAGCGAACCTAGCAGCAGCATTTCTATGTTTTTTTTATGTTTCTTAAAGCAAAGCAGAGAGGCAAAGGTTGTAGGTTTGTTTGAAAAAAACATCACCAAATGAAGTAGAATGATCAGATTAAATCTACAAGAGAAGAAATCCATGCACCAGACTAAAATCAGATGGTTTAAAGCACATGCAACCTGCAAGAAACCAATTTATATGTATGCAATGGTCCCACAATACAGGGCAAGCAATTAATGGAGCATGCAGGTGAGCGTTTAATGTGCTAACCAGTTTTTCAGATTTCCTAATGCGAAAATTAAAGGCAGTGAAGAACTGAACACCAAAGAGAAAATACTGAGGCTTTATGGATATTTTGTAGGCCAAATGATGTTAATTTTCATAGTGTTATAGGTAATTCGAAGAAAAAAATTAAGCTAAGCATCAGCTATTACCATGGTGCGACAGGCATAGCCATGGGAAGAAGCGAAGCATTCCTTTCTCCCACGTAAATCCAGTCATTCCATCACTATTGCTCTGATAGAAGTCCCACCGATCATTTCCAAGTGGTACAACCGGTTGGCGAGAAGCAAGATCCGGTCATCTCTAAAGGGGTGAAGGTAAACCGACGGGATAGAGAAGGTGAACGACGACCTAGGAACCGTCTAAGGCAACCATACGGACAAACAACCGAGTGAACAACCAAAGGAATTTATTTTCTTATTTTTTTCTTATCAATTCCTCATTATTATTATTATTATTACAATTTTTTTATTATAAAAAGACGAAAACAGAAACTGGGCCATCTAAGTATTTGTTTTTTTACTGGATTGGGCCGGAATTCAAAACAGTAAAAAAAGAAAACCACAGCCAATAAAAAAACACAAGTGTCACTACCTCCTTGAAGGTTTTCCTTCTTCTAGATAGATCTAAAGTAGATAGATATATGTTTCATGTTGTCTAAGAATATATATATATATGTGTAAACCTTTTCTTCTTGACATTTATCTATATAGTCAATATAAATTGTGCTACCTTTTTAGATATTGTTGCCGGTGCAATGATAATCATATCATGTTCTAAAAAAATAAGCGGAAGATTACATTACATTTGCGGGATTATAAAAGGTAGATTACACTACATTTGTGGGAGTTCATTGGATAACGTATGTTCAAGTACTATTGCTTCCACTCAAAAAAGTGTATTGCGTTTTGGTCGAAAACGGATATTTTATTAAAAAAAACTTACAAAAGCTGTACAAGCAGACGAATTGTACAAAAGCTAAACTTTACAGAGGGTAACACTAGAAAAAACAAATACAATAAAGGCTCAAGGTCACGCCAATCGAAGCTCTCGAGCACGCCTAATGGCTTCCGAGATGAACACTCTCTGAGGGGGTGGGGGGTCGGTGGAGCTCATCATGATGAAACTCCTAATTATGTCAAAACCAAATGGATAGGACAATCTCGCGGAATAGAAATCTCCAGAATTCAATGGTGTCATGCTTGTACATATTTATTTTCAAACAACACTCCAACCATGAGGGGATCTCATAACTCGAAATAAAAGAACTCAAATGTTGTCGATGTATTAACTCAAAATAATAAAAAAAAAGTATTGTTGCTAAATGAGCACAAACTCTTATTTAGAAGTATAGTTTTATTAATTTTATGCTATACGTGCATTATGCACTGGTAAATGGCTAGTAAATAAATAGATATTGAACATATTTTGTCATAAATGAGATGTGTCCTGAAATTCAGACGTTTTGTTAAGTTATGAGACTACCATTGCTAAATTAGAATCGTACAATGACTAAAATTAGTAACAGCCTAAATCTAGAGGACCAATTTTACAATTTTCCTCCTTAATGTTCTTTTTTTTCCTTCATGAAAACGAAATATACGCACGCACACATGTCTATACTGAGACTCGAACCCGTAAGATTCCGAATTAAGAGGCATAGTATTTACCACTGTGTCACTGCATCATTGGCTTAATGCTCTTAATTATGATGTAATAATGTAATGTCTGGTTTGGAGTGCGGATATTTGTTTATTATCAGCGTCCGCATGTATTTATGTATTTGTATGCATGTAAGACTTTATGATTCGGGCATTTGAATCTCATATTATGGCCGAACAATTCAAACCCGATGATCTTTCGGGTTTCACGATCAGGGTGTTACAAATTATGCCCTTTCTCATCTTTTTTTTGGAAAGGTTTCTCGTCTTTTCAAGGCCATCAAATTCCCAAGTCAAATTCTAGGTTCAATAAGCATCATACTAAGTAATAAAAATATTCTACCTTTTAACATACTCCTTTTGTTTTTCTTTAACTGTCGGAGAGAGAAGAATCACACAGATTAAAAAAGTGATTAATGTGTCTGAAATAGAGTGTAGAATAACAAAATTACCCTTCATTACTTGTGTAAGGAAAATTGTACCAAAATTTGGGTTATTGAAGTGAAGGGTAAATGAGAGAAAAAATAATAAATACTGCATTGGTAATGTATAATGACAGATAAATAAGAACAAAGCAAATTCTGAAAAGTGACAGTTAGAAAAACGGAGGAATACCTTTTACGCTTCTTGTATTAATGGTATTCACGGTTCGATTTGGTTCGGTTTTAAGTATTTTTAAAAGAAAACCAAATATATCGGTTTGAAAAATATGAAACTAAAACCAATCATATCATAGACGGTTTGGTTCGGTTCGGTAATTAATCGGTTTGGTTAGTTGGTTTACACTATAAAGACTACCGCAATTTAAACACAGTAACAAACTTCATCTAATAACACAATTACCCTAAGATAGAAAATTACTAAAGTTATTTTCTCATTATGTCATTACTTGCTACACAATATATTGAAGCATATGAAGTCGGCCCAAGTGCCTTGGCCAACAAGACAAATGACTAGGGTTTTATAATATTTGTTTTACCGTTTTACCCTTCTTGTAATCCTATATAATACTACTTGTACTTGAGATTAAATCAATGAAAATCATAGTTATTACGTTTAATATGGTATCAGAGCTTCTGACACTCATCTCCCATGATCATCTCTCCTAAAATACCCTAACCCTAACCCGCCGCTGCTCCTCTTAAACGGCATCCATGGCTGAATCTACTCCTCTATCCGGCAACAAGTCCGGCACTTCTTCCCCTTCTTCTTCCCCTTCTTCTTATTCTCTTTCAGCATATCCCTCCTTCACCCCGTCCTCTACTATCCACATTACAAAACTCACTCGACAACATTATCCGTTATGGCGTGCACAATTGCTTCCTTATCTCCGTGGCCAAGGAGTTTTGGGTTATGTTGATGGTACGATCAAACCTCCTCCTGCAACCATTACCGCCGAAGGTATCACCACCCCTAATCCGGCGTTTGATCATTGGCTCAAGCAAGATAGTCTCATCCTCTCTAAAATCACATATTCTCTCTCGGATGACGTTTTGTCTCAAGTTTATCAAGCCAAACATCAACGGAAATCGAAAATTATTGCAAAACAACTTTGCATCACAGTTGAGGGCTCAGCTTGTTCATCTTCGCACCAAGCTTGTATCCACCCGCAAGGGCACTATGTCTTCCACGGACTATTTCATGACACTTAAGCGTATTGCCGATGATTTGAATATGGCTGGCCACCCGTTGAACGATGATGATTTAATTGCTTATGTGCTCGTAGGTTTGGGAAAAGAATATGATTCCATGGTTATTATTCTCTCCACACGATCGGAGCTTTCATTGAATGCGGTGTACTCTCTGTTATTGACAACTAAAGCACGGATTCAGCATCTAGAGCCCCCACCGGTCACAATTCCGGCCACCCTTGCTCCGTCCGTGAACGTTGCTGCTTCATCCGGCCAATCTGGAAATTACCGAGGCCGATCACCGTCCGGTTCATAGCCTAATCGGGGCCGGGGGCATGGCTCTTCTCGTGGTCGGCATCGTAACCCGCCTCCTCCCGGTGTTGTTCAATGTCAACTTTGTGAGCGATATGGACGCTCTATTCGTGAATGCTGGTACCGGTTTGACAACACTTTTGCTCCTCCTACACCGTAGCCCCGTCCACCCCGCCCACCATAAGCTTATCCAACCATGCCGCATCCTCCCTCATATTCCAATGCCTAGATTCCTGACACAGGTGCGTTTTATCATACCACCAACAATCCTCATAATTTAAATTTGTCAGCTGATGCGTATGATGGTCCGGAAAAACTCCACATCGGTGATGGTTCAGGTCGGATATTACTCACTTCGGCTCTTCCATATTATCTACACCATCGCATTCATATGTCCTTAATAATATTATTGTTGCCCCCTCCTCTTTAGTCATTACTAACTTACTTTCCGTATCCCAATTTTCCCGATAATTCAGTTTATTTTGAATTTCACCATGATTATTTCCTTGTGAAAGACTACTCGGGCCGCATCCACCACCCGGGCTTTCGTAAGGATGGCCTCGACCACTTCTCCAAATCGTTCAGTCAATTCCCTGCTCGAGCTTTTCATTCCAGCCGCACAAATGTCTCTCAGTGGCACCAACATCTTGGCCATTGCTCGTATCTCGTTTTGCATCAGTGTTTGAGTCAGAATAATATTGTGGCACCATCTATTTGTGTTTCTTGT
Source organism: Gentiana straminea (assembly GCA_036785695.1). Classification (NCBI taxonomy): domain Eukaryota; kingdom Viridiplantae; phylum Streptophyta; class Magnoliopsida; order Gentianales; family Gentianaceae; genus Gentiana; species Gentiana straminea. The sequence goes on along the minus strand of JAVUPR010000483.1, from coordinate 3,960,269 downwards.
CAAATGGCTAAAAGCCATCCTCAGTCTTTACCTATGTCTTCATTTACGTTTTTACGTCCTTTGGATTTAATTTATTCTGATGTATGGGGCCCATGGGCCAAGACTCCATTTACGGTAATAAATATTATGTCAGTTTTTAGACAATTATTCCAAATATTTGTGGTTGTATCCCTTGCATCTTAAATCTGACATTGAAAATGTGTTCCACCAATTCAGTGCCTTAATTTGAATGCCAATTCAAAACTAAAATTAAAGCCATTCAAACTGATTGGGGGGTGAATATCATAGCCTAAGTACATTTTTTTTACTAACCTTGGTGTAGAACATAAGCGTTCATGTCCTCATACCTCTGAACAAAACGGTGCCATTGAGAGACGTCACCGCCAAATCATCGAAGTTGGCATTTTCCTTCTCGCTCATTCTCACCTTCCTCTTCCCTATTGGGAGGATGCTTTCCTCACAGCCACATATCTTATCAATCGTCTCCCCACTCGTGTTCTTAACAATCGGTCTCCCTATGAACTCGTCCATCACCGACCTCCTGATTACTCATTTCTTCGCGTATTTGGTTGTGCCTTCTTGGCCTCACCTCGTCCTTATAATAGTCATAAAACCAATTTCCACTCCAAAACATGTATCTTCCTTGGCTATAGCCCTCATCACCATGGCTACAAGTGCCTCGACCTTAGTACTGGTCGTATATATATCTCACGTCATGTCGTCTTTGACGAACAATATTTCCCGTATACTTCCTCATCCACTTCCTCTTCTCAACAAGCGGACTCTATTCTCTTACCTTCATCCATTACTATTCCAGCACCGGTTGCACCTTCTCCTCTTGTCCACTCTCCGCCATCTCCTCCCTCCCCATCTCCATATCCTCCCTCATCCACTTCTTCACCATCATCAGCCTCGGCCTCCCCATCCTTGGCCTCTCTTCCTTCACCCACTTCTTCTCCATCATCCGACTTGGCCTCTCCATCCTCGGCCTCTCTTGACCCTCCTCACCACATGATCACTCACTCTAAAACTAACTCCCTCAAACCTACACATTACTTTCTGACTTTGTTCGTTATCCGCTTCCCAAAGCCTATACTGCTACCCTCGGAACCCACCACCCTCACTGATGTAACATCCCAAATTTTGGCAACGTGTTAGAAAATCGACACCAGTTTAGATCATCAAATCCAAATGTTAGAAAGTTAAGCTATAATACACACATGTGTAAATAAATATACTCCAACTATACTCATCTCAATTTCTTAATCTATTATTATTCGTAAATATTGGCCGAGTTTCTCATTATAACAAATATTACTTATTTGTACCCATTGGATAATGTATATACCTCAGTACACATAGGAAAGTGTTTATTAACGGTTAGCTAATGTCTAGAAATGTGAATAACAATTAGTTTTATATATATATTATTTTTAACCTTTAATCAATCATTTATTATGCTATTGAAAAACAAATAGTAGTAAAAGGCCTTTTAAATTTTCATTAAAAGGAAACGTGAATTCAGATTTATGTTACATATTTTCTGTTACTAAATCATTTATTATAATTAATGTGTTCTAAATGATTGCTCTAAATGATTAAGACTATATTGCTCTAAACATAAATATTGCTCTATATGATTTAGACTAATTTCCTTTTGACCATCGGTTACGGTAAATTGTGCTATATATATATATATATATATATATATATATATATATATATATATATATATATATATATCACTGAGAAAACACACCACTTCAACTCAATACTATTTCTCTCTTACCACCTTCGACTTAGCTACCCCAATTTCCATCCCTTTCATCAGCAACTCAGCACTACCATATATAGCCTTTATATCATCTTCTTGCTGTAGTTTTCTTTTCCACCAATGCCATATATAGATATATAGGTCTTTATATAGCCGCTCATCATGACCTTCACCGAGCCCCATCTTTTCACGCCATCAACAAACTCACCTTTGTCATACAGCCAAAGGAATCAATCAGCTCTAGACCATCATGTTGGGGTATTACTCTTTTGAACTGTAATCGATCACGACGGGGTTTTCTGAAATAAACCTTTAGCACTACCTGCAAGCTTCGACACAACGCCCATTGTTAATATTATTTTCGATTATAAGAGCAGTTCTATTGCTTGTTATCGATTGGAGTGTGGGAAGAATCTAAGCGACAGTTTTCTGCGACTCAATATAAACGGGAGTTGGAAAAATGGATTTAGGAGTCGGCTCAAACACTGTATTTTGGATTAGAAGAGTTCCTTTTTCAAATAAAGCCGAATTTGGTTTTGGGACTTTGAGAGGAAAATATATACGTCACTTAATGTCTACGTGACGGATACGTATATCAGGTGATTTGAATTTTCATAAAAGCTAATTATTATGTGTTCCTCAATTTATTTTTTATATGATACTTGTGAGATCTTATTTTCGATAATAGCAAATGTGTTATTATTAAACAAATAAGAATTTTATTTTCCAATACAAGTAAAAGTGTGTTTTCTTATCAATTTACTTTCAAAAGAATACTTATTGGATATTGATTTTTTTTTTGTGTCATAAATAAGTGGTGAGTTTTATTCCGGTGGAAACCAAAGAGTGTCTTTCAACAATTTGTTTCTTTCGATAGAATAATTATTTCCACATGTTATTTTAATCGACAGTCTGATTATTTTGGTGCCAACGCATTTATCCTTGTCTTAATGCTCTTTAAAATATTACTTTCATATATTTTATAAAGTTTGATCATGATATGTATGCTCAATCATTGCATGTTTAACGCAAGATTATGATATTCAACACTTGTTCCTGCTTGCTTGATTGCATTGCGTGTGCAGTGCAAAACTCTAAGCGACTAGTTGAGTTAGGATTACTGCACCGCAAAACGGATAGTCACCGGTCTCGGGGCCTCTTGACTTTGGCTCATCGACAGTCCTAGAGTGGTACCAAAAATTCCCCAAAGTTCCATGAGCATGATCGGGAAAGCAAGGGCTGACGATTGTGTCATGGTTCGGAGGGCAGTGGGGTTGGCTGGAGCCCTTTAGGAGGTTCACTAGGCGAAGGTCTGAATCCTTTCCCTGACAATCGGCCGGAGTTGTCAGGCAAGAGCTTGCTTGTTGGGGTGCGGTAGTAAATCGTGTTCACGTGTGGAGTTCGGTTGGTATTGACTCATCGACTAGGCCAAGTCGGTGTCAAGTAATCTAATGATAACCTCTCATAAATTCAAGTAATGATTGTACAATAAAGACACGGCTTAAATTCAAATAATGAGCGCTTGGTGTATTCTTTGTTTCCATTATATATTATTATTGTATTTATCTGTAACACTATCGCACATGGCTCATACCAGCGTTTTTGCTGACGACTCTATTTCTTCTGTCTTTTCTTTTCCTTTCTTTTTTTATTTTATTTTATATAAATACAGGTTGTTGAACTAGGCTAAGAGAGGGGAAAATAGGAGCATTGATATTTACCAAGATTAGTACATGGTGGATATGCCTTAGAAAAATTGATGACATGGTTCGTGTTGTGGATTTTAATCAATTTGGGGATTCTATTTGTTGTAATTCTTGATGTAACTAGCTAGTGAAATGTTGTAAGTGTTTCGATGGATTTATATCAATGTTTGGGATTTATGGTATTTTATGGATGTCTATGCGAAAGCCTCGCAACCTGCTCCTAGAATGATCCCAGTGGACCTAGGGGTCAGGAGTGGGTCGTTACAACTGAAGCCCTTAAATCCCGTGAATGGAGAGATGCCATACGAGATGAGTTCAATGCTTTGGTTAAGAATGATACATGGGATTTTGTTCCGTTTTCTCCATGAATGAATGTTCTTTGTAATAAATGGGTTTTCCATATAAAACGTCATGCCGATGGTCACATTGAGTGCTATAAAGCGCGCCTTGTTTCTAAGGGTTTTCATCAAGAAGTAGGTGTTGATTTTTCAGAGACTTTCAGTCCCGTTGTTAAACCGGTGACCATTCGTATATTGATTTCTCTTGCGGTCTCTCATAATTAGGTTATTCGCCAGGTTGATGTTCAAAATGCATTTCTTCATGGTTTTCTCATAGAGGATGTTTATATGCAGTGGCTGTTAGTAAGTCTACACGGGAACGCAGCGGAATTCAAAAAAAAATCCTTTGACCAGGATCAACTTCGTTTAAGCAATAAACAAATAAGATAGTAGACGGTGATTACCTTGGTTGATCTAAAAGATCGACGTTTTGACCGTCTAAGAAGAGTAGTGATGCACGGAGCCGCCCAAGCGTTCGGCCTCTACCGGTGATCCACATGAACAGCCCGCCGGAATCCCATCATGGATTGCTACCAGAAAAACTCGGTTGCTAGACCGACTTTTTCTCTCTCAAAACTCTCTCTAAGAAGCTCTCTAATTTTCACAAGAACTATTAGCTCTTGGAATTGTGTTGTACAAAAGAGCTAACCAACCCCTTGCTTATATAGGGTGTTGGGGCGCCACTTATGATTCCCAATCTGATTGGGATTAGCTTCCTAGTAGATTGGGGAGAAAGAAAACATTTTTCTAATAAAATAGAGAAAATACATTTGATTGATTTATCTTATTTAATATTCAATATCTTATATTAAATATTTTTTCAAGATATGTATTGACAATATCTTATATTGAATATGTATATCATATATATACATATATTTCGAAATACACATAAATTATGTGTACATTTAATTAATCAACATAATTAATATCTTGTATTATATTTATTTATAATAAATAAATACCACCATATTAATTTACCACTATAACTTTTATAGTATGAGATAAATTCTTTCCTTATTTGGTTATCAACTATAACAACATTTTAATCTGGCTAGATGTTCTTATGTGTGTGACCCGATAGGCTTCCGAATATGTTGGCCGTAGGCACAAAGTGCAAATTACGAAAATTCCCTTTATGCCTAACGATCACGGGATAGCTTCTAGCAACACACCGTGACCTCCAATCATCGGAAGAGTAAAATGCAATGACTACTACCCTTCATGTGAAACGGTTACCATGTAAATAGAATCCTATCGTTGTAATACTATCCATATGGTCGTAAGTCGAGTGTCAAATATCAACGACCGTATCTTATAATCTGGAGATCATGCTCTCTCAAAGTAACTCATTTGCTTCCACTTTGCAAAGATTCCCGAGAGTAAGACATTCCTTATAAGAAGGCCCTTTCGGATATTCACCCATACTGATAGCTAGGGTACGCGATTTCCGGACGACCAAACATGTATACTCCGCATGCTTCAGTATCACACACAATCACTACCGCATAATCGCCCTGTGGCTAGGGGAAACCTCAATAGCGTCAAAGCATGACAATCCACACCGTGATGCCATGTAGACTTTGGTCCTAAGGATAATTACACAACCGTCACATAGTGTGACACTTAACAGTGTAAGTGGGTCAGTCTAACGTACGCATTCTCCAATACACGTCCACGTACAGTCCAGGTGTTTTTACACTTCGATAGATGAGATCTATCCCTGCCCTTAAAGACAGAAGACATCTAATACGTGCTAGCATGTTTGTACTATCAATGCCCTGTTTAATAGTACATAAGCCTAGAGACATTCATGTATCAAACTTATTAAAGTGATAAGAGATCTCATCAACCATAATCGCCTATCATGGTTTATCTATCACAATTTAATACTAAGGACGTTATCATATAACAAATCATAATTGGTTCTTTAAAAGAACAAATATATGACAACAGAAAAGTCATTTAATCATATGTATAAACATAAAGAAATAGTAGAAATGATCCGGTCCAACCCGATTGGGTTTAGGACACTATTTCAACAGCGGACTCAATGATTCCGGAACCCTGAATTTCCTTCTCATGTCTGCAAGCTTAAACGCAGCTTATACGGTCTTCGTCGATGCCACTATTTTGTATCTCTCTGTTCAGTTTCCTGTCAAGGATCTTGGTAACTTATCTTATTTCTTGGGTGTTGAGGCCATCCACACTACTGATGGCCTCCTTCTCAGTCAGCGGAAATATATTCATACATTATTATGTCTAGCCAACATGCACTTATCTAAGACTTTCACCACTCATATGGCCTCGAATATCCTCCTTAGCCGTACGGATGATGAGCCATTTGAGAATGATACTTTATATCGCAGTATTGTTGGGGGCTCCGGTACCTCAGTTTACTCATCCGGATATTGCTTTCGTGGCCCATAAAGTCTGTAAGTTTAGCATGCTCCCCGTACTACTCACTGGGTCGCTGTGAAGCACCTTTTACGCTACCTTAAGCATACTATTGACGATGGTCTATTATTACGGTCCTCTCCCTCCCGCCACCTTCAGGCTTTCTCGGATGCGGACTGGGCGTCGGACCCTGATGATCGCCATTCTATTGGCTCCTTCTGCATCTTCCTTGGTTCTAATCTTATCAGTTGGTGCTCTAAACAGCAACTTATTGTTGCCAAGAGTAGTACCGAAGCCGAGTATAAGGCTTTCTCCCATGCTGCAGCCGAGCTCCAGTGGATCACTTCCCTCTTGCATGAGATGCGTGTGTCACTCCCTCAGGCTCCCACCTTGTGGTGCGATAACATTGGCGCCACTTATCTTACGGCTAATTCGGTGTTTCATGCACAAACCAAGAATATCGAGATTGATTTTCACCATGTTCGTGAGTTGGTGGCTTCTCGCAAGCTTCAAGTCACTTTTATCTTCTCCAAAGACCAGCTTGCCGATCTCCTTACTAAACCGCTTGGTCATGTTCGATTCAATGATCCTAAGTCCAATCTCCAAGTCCACTCCGTTCCTATGGGATTTCGGTGGCGTATTGAAGCATATGAAGTTGGCTCAAGTGCCTTGGCCAACAAGACAAATAACTAGGGTTTTATAATATTTGTTTTACCGTTTTACCCTTCTTGTAATCCTATATAATACTGCTTGTACTTGAGATTAAATCAATGAAAATCACAGTTATTATGTTTAATACAATAAGTATTAAGTCTTACTAATTTCAAAAGGAAAACACTCCGTCAAATAATATATGTAATTAAGAGCGACAAAATGCTCTAAAATTGATATCAAAATAAATAATAACCAGCAAACGAACGATGGAAAACTTAAGTCATCGAAAATGTGTTAACACTAAGTGAATTTCAACATACTTTAGCCGTCGTAGATACATAAGTTCAACATACTTTACCCTTATATTTTAGGGATAAGGGTCCTAAATGACACAATATGAAAGATGTCATGCAAAAAGGACTGTAAAAAAAAATTGTCAGACATTTGACTAGTGAAAGTGAATTACGTTGATTTTCAGCACAAAACCAACGTAATTCATTTTCATATTCAGTATCATTTTCATTTTCACTAGTGAAATGTTCTTTTTGACAAAAAAATTTTGGGGGAATGACACCGTTGAGCTTATAAACTTTGTGCTTTGCAACTATGAGCTTTGACCTGTTTTTTACTTTTAAAGAAATTGAAAATTGGTAAAAACCTTATAAAATCATGGATAGACTGAAATACCCCTCTCTATTTATCCGCAAATCCCTTAACTCCTTCATCCAATTCTTCCTTAACCTCATTATTCATTTCCACCATCCAATTTAATTACCACCGTGAACGAGCAAAATAGGCTCAGCAAAATTCTTGTCATTTCTACCCAAATTCACCCCATCTTTCTACCCAAATTCGAACCTAGGATCAGCAAAATTCTTGTCAACAATCGAGCTAAGTGTGCAAACTCACCGGTAGTTGAGGAAGGTGATCGGAAAGTTGAAGAAGCTGACCGAGCAAGTCTGCAAAAGGTATTATTTTGGGGTTTGGTATCTGCATGTAGATTATAATTCACTCGAGTTAATGCATTTACACATGTTTGCTTTTTTGGGTTGAGTTTAAATTTTGTTCTGTATATGATTTTGGAGAATAGGAAGATATGTGATTTGTTATGGTGTTGAATGATGTGGGATCGGTTTAAGCAAATTGTGTAACCAAATTTGTTAGCTTAAACAATGGCGGTGATGAAATTTGTTCAAAATGTGTTATTTGCTTCAATTTTATTCAAATTCATTTGTTCTTTCATTCGATTGATACTTTTGTTTATTTTTTGTTGGTAATAGAAAATTGGTTGAAAAATGACGTTGGTTTATGCACTTAGCGCACAAGATAGGACTGCAAAATATGAAATCGTAAACCGATGTCAAATTGGTAAAGCAAATAAAGTTTATCAAAAGATTGACACCAAGCACAAAACAAAGTTGGAACAGTCTTGTTTTGGACATTTAATCCATTTGAAGGATCTGCCAGCCAACCAGATAGTACATCAGTTGATAATGAGGTTGGCGAACCCTATAAATCGAGAAGTTTTTTGGTTCAAAGTTGGAGCCAAAAAGATACGATTCAGTGTACAAGAATTTGCGCTTGTTACCGGTTTCTTGGTTGGCAATGATAGCAATGTCGAGAAAGGCGTAGGAAAAGAGTCTAAATTAGTTAAGAAGTATTTTAAAAACCTTACGTCAGTGTATAGGAAGCATGTGTGGCAAAAGTTTAATAGCACTAAGAATGCTGTAGACCGTTACAAGTTGGGGTTGATCGTTATCTTGACGTACGTTGTGTGGGCATCAGAAGAGAAACGTGCGGTTGATTGGTGGATTTTTCAGTTGGTTGATGATTTGGATGCTTTCAACAAGTATCCATGGGGAAATGACTCTTATGAAAGCACTATCCATGTTTTGAGGAGGGACCTAAGAGATGTTTTCAAAAAGGTCCCGATCGCATATACTTTCTATGGTTTCCCGCATGCTTTGAAGGTATGTAAAAGCGAAATCCGGTGTTTTAATTCATAATATATATATATATATATATATATATATATATATATATATATATATATATATATATATACGTATGTTGTTTTTTTTTGTTATGTTTGGTCGGTCACTTGTATGTAAATGCATCGTAGGTTTGGGCACTTGAAGCAATTCCTTCTTTAAGGAAGTTTTCTCGAGATTGTTGATGAGAATGCTCTCCCAAGGATGATGAAGTGGGGAAATGCAAAAAGGGTCAACTCTGCATTAGTTGAAGTTGTTCTTGAATTGGGAGAGGTAGTGATATTTAATTTGTATCTTAAGTTTGGTATGTAAATGCATCCTTCACATTAATCATGAGTAGTAGATAATGCAGGTGGATGTAGTTTGAAAGTTGGTTCCATCCGAAGCTGAAAAGGAAAAAGCTTATTTTGTGATGCTCCGGGAAGTTGAAGTTGAAGATGATGAAACTACTTATGACAATGCACCTGAGCAATCAACGGGTAACGTTGATTATGAAAAGCTAAAAGAATTGGTAAAAATTGTTGTGAGTGAAGAGAACAAAAGAATGTGCGAAGAGTTGGTAAAAATTGCTGAAGAGAACAAAAGAATGTGCGCTTTAGTGGATACGCTCCAGCGTAAAGTTAAATTGATGGAGGTTCGTTTTTCTATTGAAGAGTTGAATGAAATAGAAGATGAAACTGTGGAGGCATCTCGAAACGTCAAAGGTGTAAAGTTAAATTTGTCCTTTATGTTGTTTATGTAGGAGAGAAATAGTTTATAACATTCTATTTCTTGAAATTATGATTAAGAAATGCCGTAGTTGAAGAGAAGGAAGCCAGGGAAGGTGATAAAGAGGTAGGGGAGTTCCCACTAGAAAATGAAAGCGAAGGTGAAGAGAGAAACGTGGCCACTGAAATTGAGGAGGAAGTTGCTGCTATTGTGAATGAGGTTGGGGATGGTGATAAAGAGGTAGGGGAGGTCCAACCTGAATATGTAAGCGATGGTGATAAAGAGGTAGGGGATGAACTCGATGCTCTAGTTGAGGCCACTGAAATTGAGGAAGAATGTGCTGCTATTGTGAATGAGGCTGGGGATAGTGATAAAGAGGTAGGGGAGTTCCCACCTGAAAATGTAACCGAGGGTGATAAAGAGGTAGGGGATGAACCTGAAGCCCCGGTTGAGGAAACGGTCGAGGAAACCCGAAACGGCGAAGGTATAATGTGAAACTTGTCATTTTGATTTGTTCAGTATGTAGTTTGATGAGAGAATTAGTTCATAACATTTAATTTCTTGAAATTACGATTAGGAAATTCCGTGGGTGAAGAGATAAATGAGGACATTGAAATGGAGGAGGAAGTTGCTGAAAAGCTAAACGGGGTTATAGAATGTGATGTAGATGTAAATGGTGGCATAGAGGAAGAGCAAGTTGATATAAGGGAGGAAGGTGAGGGAAACCCAAACGGAGAAGGTATAATTAAATTTGTCTTTTATGTGTTTTGGTGAGAGAATTAGTTTATTCATAAAATTTAGTTTCTTAAAATTATGATTAGGTAATGCCGTAAGAGAAGAGAGAGCCGAGGTCATCCTAAATGAAGATGATTTGGAAAAAGAGGGCGGGAAAAAAGTTGTTAAAGGTAGATTTACAAAAATAATTAATTTGAGCTTATGTTAGTAGATATATGTATAATCCAAACTAATTACGTCATTGAATGTTTTATATAGTTGTACGTTTCAATCTACCGACGCCGCCGGAAAAAAGAAAAGCAATTAGCAGCCCTTATATTAAACTACCGAAAAAAAGGAAAGTGAATAAGTTTGATGCTTATAATCCGTTCCGAAAAATGGATCATGTGCTGATGAAATGTCTTGATCAGTTTATAGATTCATGTTAAGATAGGTATGAATGTCATACGGTTAAAGTAAACCCTAATTTGTAAACACTATTTTGATGATTAATTAGTTATTCTTCCTTTTTATTTATACAGTGTAGAGGTGAGTTTGGTTGACTATGACATCCAAGCAAGTATTTTGAAAGGAATTGTGAGGGGGGGCGAGCTTGCCAAGCAACGTAAGTAGTATATGTTTTAGATTGTAAATTAACAGCAATTTAGATTGAAAAAGTATGTTTTTGTTTAGTAGTATATATATATTTTTTGATATTCGGGTAATGGATAGTTCATTGTGTGAAATTCGCCGGCGATGCTTAGTGGACCCGAACATGTTTGACCAAAATGCACGTGCCCTGGATACGCAATTTGCAAGTTATGTCAAAGGCTTTCACACACGACACATGAGAAAGAAAATCAAAGGGGGAATTAATACAGTATGAAAAGGACGATTTGATAGAGTATTTATGAATATTGTGAAGGAGGCAGCTCCCGAATTTAGCAAATCATGGGAAGGTTGCACAAGTTTGTATGTGCCGATGATAGAGAGGGATCACTGGTTTCTTCTGAAAATTGATCTGAGTGGGAGGATAATTTACGTGTATGACAGCCCTTCCGGGGCATGTCGAAAAGTGCTTCTTGCAAGTTGTGTCACGCCTATGCAAGTTGTGATACCGCTTTTACTGAAGAACCATGTAAAAGGCTATGAGAATTATTCTGTGTGAAAACTAACGGTGAAGAGCGTGGATTGTCCATCTCAAGATAATGGGTACGTTTCATAATTTTATGCAATATATATAGGGATTATTAAGGTATTCGTTGTCGTGACTAACTTATCTTGTAATTCTTGTAATTTGGTAGGAGTGACTGTGGCATTTTCGTTCTTAAATTCATGGAGTTCATGCTTGAAGGAGTGGATCTATCATTGATTCGGAGTGCGCATATGTCGGATTGCCGAAAGAAGTTGGTTGCGGGATTTCTTTCATGGAACTTTCAGGCATAGAAATTGCACATGCATTTCTATGTCATTGTAAAATTGTGTTAACCATCTATGAGGGTTTTGGTTATGACTTATTATTAAACTATGTCAGTTTAATTTTTACAGAAGAATGGGGGTGGTTTGAAGTTTGAAGGAGAAGTAAAATGTTTATTGCTGTTTTGAAGAAGGATGTTTTAAAGGAGAACTATGGTTCCTTTATTATTAATATGTATCGTATTGGTAATTGTTATTTTGAAGAAGAATGTTTTGAAGGAGAAATTTGGTTTCATTCTTATTATTATGTATATTGTATTTGTAATTGTTATTTTCTTTCATGTTTGAGAATTAGGGTTTGATTCATTAGTTGGTTATCATTATTTATTAGACAATTTGACTCATTGAAATGAAGAAGTTAATTTAGTGATTCTTAAAGAATTATACAAATCAACATAGTTAACATAAAGGTGTAATTGTAATTGATTAACATTATAACATTTGATGATTTGTCATTGACCCTTAACATAATGGATTCATTTCTTAATTTTAACTTTACACAGTTTCAAGATTGTTTTGACACAAGTTTAATTTCACGTTACACAAGTTCAAGATTGTTTCGGTCAATGAGACATGTTTGAGATTGTTGCGGGTAAGAACTGGAATTAAACTATTAAAAAATTATAAAATAGGCCTATAAATAGTAGTATATCGAAGAGATACGAATGTGAAGGGTCTCATGGTAGTGTAAATCGAAGAGATACAGTTACGAATGTGAAGGGTCTCATGGTAGTGTAAATCGAAGAGATACAGATATCAATCAGAAGGGTCTCATGGTAGGGTAAATCGAAGAGACGCCACCACCTTTAAAAAAAGATAAAATAGGCCTATAAATAGTAGTATAACCACAGGTGTACAACTCATATTTATTACAAATAAAAACAAAAAAAGCGAGAAGAAGAAAATGGATAAGCATACTAAGGAGATCGCGATTTAAGAAACCAGGTTGAAGAATTGGAAATAAAATTGGACGCGCGAAGACATGAATGCCATTATGAAATTGATCAACTGAAAATATGGATGACACAGGAGTCGGATTCCATGTATCTTGAAGTGGCGTACATCAATGACAACATCAAAACAGTCAAAAAAAAATCAACGATCTGATACGACTGTGCAATGATGCTTACAAAATTGCAGTGCGATGTGCATCTGCATTCGTGCACTATCGCATGATGCCATGGCCGGGGAACAATAATGTTTCTTTGGCCCCAATTGGAGTTGGGGTTCGGCCACAAACTCTCCCAATAAGAGAGCATGTTATAGAGTTCTCGGATCACGGCATGTGATCAAATCCCATCCCCATCCAAACCCCACTTTATCTACATATTTGTATTTTCTTTAATAATATTATGTGGTAAAAAATTTATGAACTTGAAATTATTTATGATATTATCTGTCTGTTTTGATATTATGTAATAACTTTTTCTTATGAAATCATTTATAATATTATCTTTTTAAGTGTTTTATTGTTTGTTTGAATGATATCATGGACGTAGTTTCTTTTGTTTTTTGAAACGTATGGATGTAGTTTCTTATACATCAGTTGTTGCATGCATGCAAATAAATTAGGGTATTAAGGTTTGCAATTAATAAAATAGTAGAATAAGAAAGGAGGGGATTTGGATGAATAAATAATAAGAACCTTTATATATGTTTCTGCAATTAATAAAAAGTACAATAAAAGAGGGGGGTCTGCAAATGAAAAGTACAATTAATAAAATAATATTGCTGTACCAATAATGGTATAATTTCACAGACATTGCTTAAAGTAACTCGTAAAATGACCCCAAGAATCTTTTTGGATTTTCTAGGTCATTGCTTTTCCAGTCATAGCTTAAATTCCTAAAATGACCATGTGCTACCAAGCCCCTTAAAAAATGACTAGTAAAATAGCTAGTGTGAATCATTTTGAACAAAAAGACTCGTATATAACATTTTTCAATCTAAAAAGTGGAGACAAGTCACTTGTAAACCTTAAACAAAGCAACAATACCAAGCCTCTATTGAAGAGAATGGCGAGAATTTTATGGCACAGGACCAAAATAAACTCAAATATACATCTACCGGGGGGGTGGAGTCTTGTTTGATGGTTGAATGTGTGCACAGGGTGAAGGACTGCACAATAGCCATAGACTGGAAGGAGATGATTCAGATGTGGAATGTGAGTCTATCATCAGTAGGACCGAAGGATCCCAAGTTGGAATTCCTGGAAACAATGATTCATAGTAATTTTCTTCTTTTGAGAACATCCCCTCTCATCACACTGGTATCATTAAGATCCTCATTTGGAATTGCAGAGGTACTGGCTCCAAAGAATTTAGGAGGCACATCAAAGAGTTTCTTTTGAAACAGAAACCTGATGTGGTAGTCCTTCTTGAAACCGTCCAGGCGAAAAAAGCCTTTAAAGTCATTGCTAAGATTGGTTTTACATGTTCCATACAGTATCCTCCTCCTATTGGAAGATCTGGAGGTATTTGTATCATTTGGAATTCATATTTGCTCGATATTAATCGTATTGAAGCCCGCCCAAATAGAATTCATGTCGTCATCTCTCGAGAATAATCTTTGTAGGATTGATAACTTCAACTTCAATGTCGCAATTGTAACTTGATAGATTTGGGCTACTCGGACCCGCCTTTACTTGGAGCAACCATGCAACTACGACCGGAGACTCTTGTATCATCGCATGTGGGGCTCGTCTCCCTAAAGTCCATTCTTAGTATTAAAAAAAAATCCTCGCTTTAAATTTGATTTTAACACATGTATAATGTTGTTATGACTATTGGATGTTCTAATTAATGTATTCTTGTTCGAAGGAGCCTCATTGGATTGCTTTGGAACCTCCCCGCCGAGGGCTGGATTAAGGTCAACACTTATGCCAACTGCATGGATATTGATGAGAATGGTAGAGGCATGGTTGCCATTGGTGGGGTCTTCATAGACGGTAATGGAAGATTGTATAGAGGATTCGTGGGATTTATGGGAAGAAACTCCATCCTTCAAGGGGAATTGTTGGCTATCAAAGAAGCTTTGTGGATTGCTAAGGACTATGGTGTCTCTCAGGTTGTTGTGGAATCTGACTCTGTCTCCGCCGTAATGGCTATTAACGGTGGATCTGGGAATGATGACGGCGATCGCTTGTTGATGATATCCTTGCCTTAAAGAATTTTGGCATAAATGCTAATGTGTGTTATTCAAATAAAAAGGCAGGATGATGGAATGATAGCCAAAGGTTAGTATCATCAACATGTACATTTTTGGTTGTGCATGTAATTGTACTTCATTTCTTACTTAGGTTCATTTTGGAACTGATTATCAAGTTTAAACCCTATAATCAAGTTTAAAACAAAACCATATAACTGGACACAAAGTTAAAGTTGGGTAGAAAATTTTATTTTGATAGATATATGAAGATAAATAAAGAATAATCTCGATAGAATAAAATTAAACCATACTCCTTAATTAATATAGCTGGACACAAAGTTAAAGTTGGGTAGAAAATTTGATTTTTTTGATAGATATATTAAGATAATTAAAGAATAATCATGATAGAATAAAATAAAACCATACTCCTTAATTAGTATAGCTGGACACAAAGTTAAAGTTGGGTAGAAAATTTGATTTTTTGATAGATATATTAAGATAATTAAAGAATAATCATGATAGAATAAAATAAAACCATACTCCTTAATTAGTGCTGAGGTTTAACATTAAAATACTCACGATATAATAAGGTAGTTGATTGAGTACGTTGTGATATTATTGAAGGATTAATTATTATAGGAAAGGTTCTCAAAATGAATTTGTTTTGTTTTTTTAAATAAAAGGTGGAATTTGATATAGAAAATATGAATACAAGGCTTTGATTCGTTTCAACTACCAAAGTCATGAAGGTTTACGAAGCGTTGGAATTGTTTCAACTACAAAGTCAGTTTTTGAAAAGTGAAACGCCGCATTTATTTAATTGCTTTCAACGCTACAATTAACCTAGGGTTAACCTATGCTATATATATTCTGGGATGATGCTGAGATAAATACCGTATATCTCTAAATCAGGAAGCACATCAAAGAAAAAAATGGCAATGGAAAGAAACGAATTCATGAAAATGCTGGAGGAAGAAAGGCAACAGATTCGAATCATATTCAAGCAAGAACTGGAGGAAGAGATGAAGCGGTTAAGGAAGGAATTTATGCACCAACTGGAGGAGCAAAAGCAAGACATGATGGCACAGAGATGGGAACTTCTTCATGAAACCGAGAACATCAACTTGAAGGTGGTTGAGGAGGTTGAATCAAGAGACTGTGAGGTTGCAAATCTGAAAGAGACGATGCAGACCTACGAGAGGAAGATCAATCAAGTTGTCCAGGTTTGCAACGAGACGACGGGGAAAAGGATTGCACATCCGCCACATTATCCGTGATTTCGAAAAACTTTGTTGTTGTTATGTCTGTTTGTTTAATTTTAATTTTACCGTTTGTTTGTTTGCGAAACTTTGGGTTTAATTTTAATTTTTGTTTGTATAATTTATCTTCATGTCCTGAAACTAATGCTTTTATTTTTATGTTCATGTTTATTGTATAATATATTTATCTGAAATATTTATGTTCTTTGGAAATTGCCATGAGTTTGCTTTTGGTTCTAATGTCCTCCTAGTCCAATTTGGTTTGTTATGCTTTTTCTTTGGGGTTGGTTCTGGTTTTGTATATGTTACACAAGTTAAAGCATGTATGCACCAACTGGATGAGCAAAAGCAAGACATGATGGCACAGAGATGGGAACTTCTTCATGAAACCGAGAACATCAACTTGAAGGTGGTTGAGGAGGTTGAATCAAGAGACTGTGAGGTGGCAAATCTGAAAGAGACGATGCAGACCTACAAGAGCAAGATCAATCAAGTTGTCCAGGTTTGCAACGAGAAGATGGGGAAAAGGATTGCACATCTGCCACATTATCTATGATTTCTGAAAAACTTTGTTGTTGTTATGTCTGTTTGTTTAATTTTAATATTAATTTTCTGGTTTTGTATATGTTACACAAGTTAAAGCATGTGTCAATTTGAATCGTATGTTGTTATTTTAACAGACTTGGAAATGAGCTGACTTGAATCATATGTAGTTTATAAGAAAATAAAATGATTTGTATTTCTTATGTGAGTTGAATGAAAAAATTAATTAGTGTCTGATATAAAGGAAATAAAAAAGATTATATTAATTAACGGGGAGAATTAATGTAATTATAGGATTTTCATACTTTATAAATTATAATAATAAAGAATATAAGGAAGAAAAAAACAACAAAAGAGGATTGCATGAAAAATACTACTCTGCGTGATAAACAAAAAGGAAATAAAAGAGAGAATATACCGTCTCATCGCATGCATAGAAGGCGTGAAAAAAAGTAGAAAGAGGACAAAACATGACAGAATCAGTGGCAGGGGGCCATTGTTGACCGCGGACCTTCCATTCCCTCTTCATTTCCATTCATTTCATTTTGTTTTAAGCGAGTAGATAGTAGTATCGTTTTCTGAGACGAGTAATGATAGAGGGACAACCGATGTTACACGACAAGTGACATAACGGTGATTTTCACTATTGATATTTAATCTTTTTAGATTTATGGCATACAATAAGTCCGTTTAGGGTGTCTTACATGAGTATGTCACTCAATAAGTCCGTTTAGGGTATCTTATGTGAGTTACGTGAGTACGTCACACCATAAGTAGTCCTAATGGAATCAGAAGTCCGGTTATGGTGTCTTACGTGAATATGTCACACAATAAGTCTGTTTATGGTTTCTTACGTGAGTATGTCACTCAATAAGTCCGTTTATGGTGTCTTACGTGAGTATGTCACACAATAAGTCCGTTTATGGTGTCTTACGTGTGTATGTCACGAATAAGTCCGTTTATGGTGTCTTACGTGAGTATGTCACTCAATAAGTCCGTTTATGGTGTCTTACGTGAGTATGTCACACAATAAGTCCGTTTATGGTGTCTTACGTGTGTATGTCACTCTATAAGTCCGTTTAGGGTGTCTTACGTGAGTATGTCACACAATAAGTCCGTTTATGGTGTCTTACATGAGTATGTCACTCAATAAGTCTGTTTATGATGTCTTACGTGAGTATGTCACACAATAAGTCCGTTTAGGGTGTCTTACGTGAGTATGTCGCACAATAAGTCCGTTTATGGTGTCTTACGTGTGTATGTCACACAATAAGTCCGTTTAGGGTGTCTTATGTGAGTATGTCACTCAATCGGTCCGTTTAGGGTGTCTTACATGAGTATGTCACACAATAAGTCCGTTTATGGTGTCATACGTGAGTATGTCACTCAATAAGTCCGTTTAGGGTGTCTTATGTGAGTATGTCACTAAATCAGTCCGTTTAGGGTGTCTTACGTGTGTTTGTCACACAATAAGTCCGTTTAGGGTGTAATACGTGAGTATGTCACTCAATAAGTCCGTTTAGGGTGTCTTATGTGAGTATGTCACTCAATTAGTCCGTTTATTGTGTCTTACGTGAGTATGTCACACAATAAGTCTGTTTATGGTGTCTTACGTGAGTATGTCACACTATAAGTAGTCCTAATTGAATCAAAAGTCCGGTTATGGTGTCTTACGTGAGTATGTCACACAATAAGTCCGTTTATGGTGTCTTACGTGAGTATGTCACACAATAAATCCGTTTAGGGTGTCTTACGTGTGTATGTCACTCAATAAGTCCGTTTAGGATGTCTTACGTGAGTATGTCACTCAATAAGTCCGTTTATGGTGTCTTACCTGAGTATGTCACACAATAAGTTCGTTTATGGTGTCTTACCTGAGTATGTCACTCAATAAGTCCGTTTATGGTGTCTTACGTGAGTATGTCACACAATAAGTCCGTTTAGGGTGTCTTACGTGAGTATGTCACACAATAAGTCCGTTTATGGTGTCTTACGTGAGTATGTCACTCAATAAGTCCGTTTATGGTGTCTTACGTGAGTATGTCACACGATAAGTCCGTTTAGGGTGTCTTACGTGAGTATGTCACACAATAAGTCCGTTTATGGTGTCTTACGTGTGTATGTCACTCAATAAGTCCGTTTAGGGTGTCTTATGTGAGTATGTCACTCAATCAGTCCGTTTAGGGTGTCTTATATGTGTGTGTCACACAATAAGTCCGTTTAGGGTGTCATACGTGAGTATGTCACTCAATAAGTCCGTTTAGGGTGTCTTATGTGAGTATGTCACTCAATTAGTCCGTTTATGGTGTCTTACGTGAGTATGTCACACAATAAGTCCGTTTATGGTGTCTTACGTGAGTATGTCACTCTATAAGTCCGTTTAGGGTGTCTTACGTGAGTATATCACACAATAAGTCCATTTAGGGTGTCTTACGTGATTATGTCACTCAATAAGTCCGTTTAGGGTGTCTTACGTGAGTATATGTCACACGATAAGTAGTTCTAATAGAATCGGAAGTCCGTTTAATTTTGTTTTAATTATTATTATTAATTATTATTTAGTAGTAAGAAGATGTATTATCTATTTTTTTAATAATCAAATGATGTAACTAGAATAAATAAATATAATCAAATGATGTAACTAGAATAAATATTATTTGGATTATTTTGTTTTTTTTAATTGTGTGATCGGAACCCTACTCTCCCCCTCCATCATCATCAATTCCCGCCCTTAAGCTGCTCCCATCTCAATTGTTGCAACCAAAATTTTTGCTTTCCCGCTAAGAATCGCCCAAAATTTTGAAATTTTCAAATTCCCCTATTTGATTTGATTCGAATTCTTCACCCACAACTAACCCCTCTAACCAACCCAAGTACACCCCGCCCCTTTCATTGATGTGTTTCCCTCTTTTGATCTTCCCACCATTCAACCTTCAAAATCTCCATTAAAGAAACCAACTAGTGCTAATTTTGGTGAGTTACTCTGCTCTTTTGTTTTAGCTTTTCTTCTAGGGGCTTTCCGATGTACCTCTTTTGTTTTTCCAGAATATTGTTACATTTTTTTGAATTTGAGATAATTTCTAACATATTTGTGTGAATTAACAGAGCATCAATGCCTTAACAGAGCTAATTTTGGTGAGTTACTCGGCCCTTTTGTTTTAGCTTTTCTTCTAGGGGCTTTCCGATGTACCTCTTTTGTTTTTCCAGAATGTTGTTACATTTTTTTGAATTTGAGCTAATTTCTAACATATTTGTGTGAATTAACAGAGCATCAATGCCTTAACAGAGCTAATTTTGGTGAGTTACTCTGCTCTTTTGTTTTAGCTTTTCTTCTAGGGTCTTTCCGATGTACCTCTTTTGTTTTTCCAGAATGTTGTTACATTTTTTTGATTTTGAGCTAATTTCTAACATATTTGTGTGAATTAACAGAGCATAAATGCCTTAACATAGCTAATTTTGGTGAGTTATGTTGGGAGGATTTTGCATCATAAAAACAAAAGAAAATTTATAAACCTATACTTAACATGCGAACTAACTCCTAACCGACCAAATATCGGGTAGTTGATAGCATAGTAGGGTAAGTACAGGGTCGATCCACAGGGAATTGGGATGTTGAATCTAATTTCACTAATTCCTTTCGATTGTTACTTAGGAAAAACGAATAAACGAAAGAACAAATAAAATAAACGAAAAAGCAATTAAAATAAAGCTAACCTACGAAATAAAATAACACAACCTAAACTAAACTAAAGATACATGGGATCAAACAAGATGCACAAACCAAGTGATTTCAATCCTATTTCATCTCATGATTTCAATTCAAATTGTGGTTTCACCTTTACACGAGATACAAATCCCTAATTCCTTAGTGAATCTATTTCTCAAGCTATGAATCCCTAATTCCTTAGTGAATTCAATTATCGATCTCTCCTCTTCCGAATGTTGAGATCAATATTCCATACAAAACGAAGGTGTAGATTCAGGTTAACTCTCGTATTTTAGAACCTAACAACCTAGATAATTAACCAATTAACTTGTCATCATTAATGATTAAAAATCCTATCTTTCTATGGTGATCTAGTCTACGCAACTTCCGTATGTTGTAAACATCAATAGCAAACATATCTCTCGATCTAATTCACATAATAGAATCATAATCATAGAACGATACAACATGAATTAAAAGATCACAAAAAAACGAATAAGGATTTGAATAAATTAAATAAATAAACTCACGTAGTTTGGTACATGATTGAATCCATGAATCGAAAACGGAAGAAAACTACATCTAATCTAACCCCGGATCACCCGAGCACAAGGCTCGGGTGACCGGCCTTGGAGCCTCCCGTAAGTTGCCGCCTCCTTTGCTTTTTGCGGCCGGAATGAATTGTAATAATATATCCTCCTTAGGGTTGAACGAATATTTTGTATGAATTATTTGGGATATTTAGGTTTACAATATATGCGCTGAATATCCTTATATTAGGTAGGAGTATGTCGGCTATTTCCAAATAATTGCGGTAACGAAATTATCCTGAATTAATTAGGGAATTGAAATATATGTCGTCCGTGGAGCAATGTGTAAACTCGGTTCTTCGCCGAGAGTCGACCTTGGACGCCGGTTGCATAGAGGCCGAACTCAAACTTCTAAAATTCATATCTTGAGTTGTAGACCTCCAAAAATTATGATCCGAATGTCATAAAAAATCTCTCGGAAAACTCTACAACTTTCATTAAGGACTCTTCTTCGTAAAAACGCCTTTTTGATTAGCCCGTCGTATTACGAGTATATTTCGGGATTTTCCACTCTAATTCATCTCTTTAAAATCATCCTTTCCATCAACAATGTGTATCTACACAAGGTAGCAAAACATACCAAAGCGTAACACAATCCTAAAATAATATAAAATCATGATTTAAACACATAAATCGCTACGTTTTGCAATTTAACCTATTAGAAACACCATTTACTCAATTAATCGATTATAAGCTCGATTTCTATGAAAAAAACATCTATGTTTGGGGAAAATTGATGTAAAATATATCCTTAAAAATACTACAAATTGACCCTGAACAACACCCCCACATTTAAACTTTTGCTCGTCCCGAGCAAAACAAAACATAACCAAGCTCGAGATAAATAAACATTTATGCAAATATAAAACATATTCAAGTAGTTTAGAGGTTCACCCAAGTGCGTGTGTGCATAGCCATAGTAAATTTCCACTAAATCCACACTTGAAATTGATTCAAGCAAAACTAGCCAACATCCCATTTGAATCAGAAATATAAAAACGATTATAACATGCACTTCTCAAAACATACAAACCCCGAAAAATAATAATAGGGAGTATTCAAAACATTTCCGACATACTTAGAGGATAATCCCTACAACATATCTTTCAGTTTATACTGGGTATAAGGTTGACGATAACTAAGTCCTTCATTTAATTCATACCACTTCTTATGCAAGTTGATTTAACTATTTCTCATTTATACGCACATCAGAATGAGCTATTGCCCGTCATAGTAGAATAGGACATTTCCCGCTAATCCCATACCTACTCCAATCATAAGGCAGCTTTTTCTAACTGTCGTGAGCTTTTGGTCATCATGGTGGAATAGGACATACGTGGTACACCCTACCTCACCCAAATCATCGACTAGCTTCCGACACACACAATTAACTATTTAAAACAACTTCATTTATTCACTACTTTTTAAAAGCACTATAGTTACGTTTCACTTATCACATTCAAACCTTCAGATATTCACAGTATGTCATACTTTAACTCTAAATACAAACTATTAAAATTTCCAAAATTCGTATGTAAGCAAAGAATCATGCGATAATCATCAAAAATCTCTAATCAAATGGGCATAGCTTTAAAACATAGCTCATCATCTACTATGGCACGTGAAAAATAGTGTCGGGTGAAACAACTAAATTTACTAAATATGCAAAATAATGCATCAATGATTATAAACATCGAACAAAGACATGCAATGCTCACTCGGGACAAAACAAAAATTTTAAAATTAAGCACTTTTCATAGAAATATAATAGAAATTGAGCAAACGACTCATAGATACATATAAACCATCCTCTCCCCCACACTTAGATTGCAACTTGTCCTCAAGTTGTGCAGAAATAATAAATTAGAGAACTTAGCTGATTGGATGCTGGCAATTCCGGAAAAATCGGTAAAAACCAAAATTGCTGCATAGCTCAGTAGACTGTGGAGCATCACAGGTAAACTGAATTCATCGTGAAAGTGCACAATAGCTATCAAAAATATCCTGCAGACTTGATCAGTGCAAAAAGAGTCTACGGGGAAAAAGGATTATACATGTAAAACACATGGAAAAGAAGTTATAGAGATTCTTCAGATTAAGCTCATAGAAAGATGGAACATATACATGGAACATTACAAAATAGTAGGCTAGGTGCAACTACATGAAAATATACTAGAATGCAGCCTACATGATATGCAATCCTAAAAATAAAATAAATAAAAATAAATTCTGACAGGCTCAGGCTAAGCAAGTTGACCCCTGACAACTCTACAGTGACTACGGCCCGGCAGAAACAAAATAAAAACGAGGTAGTATTACGGAAACCGACAGTTAACTACGCTCAAGAAAAATAAAAGAAAAATAAAAAACAATGCAACTAGATGACATGCAACTAAATGATATGCATCTAAGTGATATGCAAAAATAAAAGAAAATAAAAGAAAGAAAACTAGCCCACTCATTTGCAACACGACATATATAAAATAAACGTCTACCAAATAATGACAAAGTTACGATAAACGACAAGATCTTGTTCATTACATGCAGTGTAGACGCGCCTTAAGACTCGTCAAAAGTGATAGCATTATGGAAACCAACAGTTAGCTATACTAAACAGATATAACTCATATGGACTGGACGTAGCATACGGAAAACCGACAGTAGCTACCCATATGAGTTACAGATAAAAACAAGAAAGCACATAGGTCTCAAAGCTCACAAGATTCATCACAGCGGTACGTAGCATACGGAAACCGACATTAGCTACTAAATAACAATAAGACCAGTTATAGCGTACGAGAACCGACATTAACTATATCATGCCTAGATGAATCAAGTATATTATCAATTAGATTCAATTATTTAACATGGATTCGTAGATGAAAAGATATGAATATGCAAGTTCAGAACATCTACGTAAAAGAAATTAGCCACAGAAGCTCGTATTAAAAAATCCACATCAAATAAAAGCATTGAAAATAAAATCAAGAAAAAAAAAATCAGAACCTGGACTGGCGTTCATTAACTCAAACGAACGTTCACCTTAAAGCACAGCACTGGACGAACGTTCAACCCTTTCAGACGCTCGTCTGCCATGAAGACAGACCGGACGAACGTTCAGAATACCGGACGGCCGTTCACTTGGTGATTTCTCCCTCGGACGGTCGTCCAACAAAACGACGCTCGTCCGGATCCCGAAATCGAGCGCGAGTCGAAACTTCTGGGACGGACGAGCGTCCTAAAACCCGGACGTGCGTTCACCTGCAACTTATGAACTGGACGGGCGTTCACTTACTTGAACGCTCGTCCATACAACGAATTTGCACGGACAATGCGGGAGAGACACGAAACCCTAAATCTCATAAGCACAACACGGCACGAGCACGGACAACGGCCACGTATAAATTTTAGCACGGGGTTAGACTAGGTAACAACTAAACACAAACTTCACGTAAAACGATTGAGTAAAAAAACTTTTGCACATTCTTAACCCTACGGTCATCAAAACACGGCAAAATAAAAACTCTCAATCTATTCGACGCTACTTTTATTGAAAACGAAAATAAACGTAACAAAATCGAGAAATTAACAAAACCGATTCAACATGACACCGATTCCCCGGCAACGGCGCCACTTTTGTTGGGAGGATTTTGCATCATAAAAACAAAAGAAAATTTATAAACCTATACTTAACATGCAAACTAACTCCTAACCGACCAAATATCGGGTAGTTGATAGCATAGTAGGGTAAGTACGGGGTCGATCCACGGGGAATTGGGATGTTGAATCTAATTTCACTAATTCCTTTCGATTGTTACTTAGGAAAAACGAATAAACGAAAGAACAAATAAATAAACGAAAAAGCAATTAAAATAAAGCTAACCTACGAAATAAAATAACACAACCTAAACTAAACTAAAGATACATGGGATCAAACGAAGGCACAAACCAAGTGATTTCAATCCTATTTCATCTCATGATTTCAATTCAAATTGTGGTTTCACCTTTACACGAGATACAAATCCCTAATTCCTTAGTGAATCTATTTCTCAAGCTATGAATCCCTAATTCCTTAGTGAATTCAATTATCGATCTCTCCTCTTCCGAATGTTGAGATCAATATTCCATACAAAACGAAGGTGTAGATTCAAAGTTAACTCTCGTATTTTAGAACCTAACAACCTAGATAATTAACCAATTAACTTGTCATCATTAATGATTAAAAATCCTATCTTTCTATGGTGATCTAGTCTACGCAACTTCCGTATGTTGTAAACATCAATAGCAAACATATCTCTCGATCTAATTCACATAATAGAATCATAATCATAGAACGATACAACATGAATTAAAAGATCACAAAAAAACGAATAAGGACTGAATAAATTAAATAAATAAACTCACGTAGTTTGGTACATGATTGAATCCATGAATCGAAAACGGAAGAAAACTACATCTAATCTAACCCCGGATCACCCGAGCACAAGGCTCGGGTGACCGGCCTTGGAGCTCTCAAGTTGCCGCTGCTCCTTTGCTTTTTGCGGCCGGAATGAATTGCCTCCTTAGAATATTTTGTATATAAATTAAGGCGGGATATTTAGTATGTTTAATTAGGAATATATGCGGCCGAATAATCCTATTTAGGTAGGAGATGTCGGCTACTTCTAAATAATTGTCGGCTGAAATTATCCTAATTAATTAGGGAATTGAAATATATGTCGGACCGAGGATGGACGTCCGTTTGAGCAATGTGTAAGTCGGTTCCAATTCTTCGCTACGAGAGTCGACCTTTTTAAACGCCGCTTGCATAGAGGCCGAACTCAAACTTCTAAAATTCATATCTTGAGTTGTAGACCTCCAAAAATTATGATCCGAATGTCATAAAAAATCTCTCGGAAAACTCTACAACTTTCATTAAGGACTCTTCTTCAGAAAACGCCTTTTTGATTAGCCCGTCGTATTACGAGTATATTTCGGGATTTTCCACTCTAATTCATCTCTTTAAAATCATCCTTTCCATCAACAATGTGTATCTACAATGTAGCAAAACATACCAAAGCGTAACACAATCCTAAAATAATATAAAATCATGATTTAAACACATAAATCGCTACGTTTTGCAATTTAACCTATTAGAAACACCATTTACTCAATTAATCGATTATAAGCTCGATTTCTATGAAAAAAACATCTATGTATGGGGAAAATTGATGTAAAATATATCCTTAAAAACACTACAAATTGACCCTGAACAAGTTACTCTGCTCTTTTGTTTTAGCTTTACTTCTAGGGGCTTTCCGATGTACCTCTTTTGTTTTTCCAGAATGTTGTTACATTTTTTTGAATTTTAGCTAATTTCTAACATATTTGTGTGAATTAATAGAGCATCAATGCCTTAACATAGCTAATTTTGGTGAGTTAAGATTTTCTTCTAGGGGCTTTCCGAGGCAACTCTTTTGTTTTTCCATAATTTTGTTACATTTTTGTGAATTTGAGCTAATTTCTAACATATTGGGGTGAATTTACCTACACATCAATTACTTAACAGAGCTAATTTTCGTGAGTTACTATGCTCTTATGAATTATGTTTTTTTTTTTTGAAACGAAGAAGCAGTCAAATTCACTCATAGATTGCACTCTTGTGAATCGGGAGTACTTGTTAGGGGCGTTTAGTTATTTATTTGAGATATAGACAGACCATTTAATACTCAATTATGCACAATTCTTTTCATAGTGCCTGCAATCTCTGAAACGAACCGGAAGCAAAATATGAAGGGTACTTCTCCGATTTCCAGTTCTTCTAACAAGGTAAATGAATCTGGGACATTTCATGAGCGTACGTTGTTATGCAAATGTGGCGTTCCTGCAAAATTGGTGACTTCAGGAACAGATGCTAACCCAGGTAGACTGTTCTATGGTTGTCCTTATTGGCCGGTATGACTAATTATTTTTGTTATACTTTCCATTTACTTTCAAGGGATAATGTGTCTGTATAAAATTGGAATTTCTTATTTTGCAGGATGATGAAGTCAAATGTGACTATTTCATATGGCAGGACAAGGTGTCTGCATCTACTGGGCCATATGGCAAAGTGTCTTCATCTACTAGGTCATATGGCAAGGTGTCTTCATCTACCGGGCCACATGAAGATGTTACCTCTCGTGAACTTGATGAAGAAAACGTATAAACTTGAATGCACAATCGGTGTCCTTCAAAATGATATTGAAATGATAAAGTGCATGCGAGACAATGATGCAAAAAAAATTGAACAAGTTGAGATCAACGTCACCGAGTTATTGAGAGGTCGCAATTCGATTCCATGGTTCAAATGTTACTCCATGATAGAGAAAGGATTGCTCGCTTCGGAGACACTACTTGAGAAGACCAGGCTAGGGAACAATTCATCTCAAAAGAAACTTGTATTATTGACTATTACTTGTCTAACCTTTTATTTCGTATTTCATCTTACGAAATAAAAACTTAAGTTCTCGGTATTCTGTATTTCTCTGTATATTTCTGTACATTTCATTTGGTTTTCTTATCTAATGGTTATTTGAAGGATTTGAATGGTAATAACATTAAACAAAAAGGAGAACAACCAACACATCAATGTTTTACAAGCTTAAACCCGTTTTTTTTACAAGCTTAAACCCGTTTCCTGGGGCTACACAAGCTTGAACTTGTTTCCAGGGCCGACACAAGTTTAAACCTGTTTCTAGAGTGAATGTTTTACAACACCCTTAATGGACGCAAAACACCACATTCGTGACACTCGAACAACTTCCCTTCACATTAAACAAATGAGAACAACCAACACATCAAGTTGCCATCATTCAAAATTCAACATCATCTACATCTTCCAGATTTAAACATCAACCAATCAACCAAAGAAGAACAACCAACACATAGAATTTTCCATTATTCAAAATACAATAACAAAAAACACATCAACACATCACTTTCCATTATTCAAAATACAACATAAGTTACGTCTTCGAATCTTACACATCAAACAATCATCCTCAATGTTTAAACAACCACAATATGTAAACATCTCATCCTCTTCATCAACATTAATACTTAAACAGCCTCAATATGTATCTCATCGCCTTCCTATAACATTGTCAAAGAAAAAGGGTAACAAACTTAATGCAATGTAACATGATTGAATATAAAAAGAACTCTAAATATTAATACATACAATACCTTATCATGGAAAAGTACGAGTGTCGCTGGTGAGCATTTCTCCACCAATCAAACTCTTACAAGTGGAAGCGTAATGACCATTGACACCGCATTTTCCACAAACATACTTCGTCTTTCTGTCTCCGGCTGAGCGTTTCCTCTTTTTTGATGGCCGTCCACTTTGTCTCTTGGGCACCTTCGGTGGCAAAACCACATCGTTACACACATCATCGGGATACACACATTCATCTTTATTTTGAAGTGGATACACACATTTAGAATAACCTAGCCTCCAACAATTGACGTTATAATACCAAGTGCAATACTTGGAGGCTTGCTTCCCTGTATACTTCAACACAGCTAGCGAACAGCATGCTCGCATGGATACATATCCATGTGGAATTTTTTACATGTACACGTCTTCAAATCCAACTCAACGATGTAAGAAATAACAGCATCCTTATCACGAACATCATAATTATCTAAGGAAAGGGTTTTAACTGAAAATCGTTTGGCTGACTCGAAGCTTTTGTTCACTTCGATTTCAATTTTGGGAGTAAGAGCATCTTGGCAATTTTTAGATGATTCATTTCTTTTAGCAAACCAATCCTGTAACATCTCCCGGATATGTTCAATCAACCCAACAATTGAAAATTCTCGTGCACGCTTTAGCCTAGCATTCACAGACTCGGCATGGTTTGTGGTCATTATGTTGTAACGAAATCCCTCAAATTTAGCTCTAGCCCACATAGGGAATTCTGCTTCTTTCAAATATTCGTCAGCTTTCAGACATTTACTACATAAAGTTTTGAAATGCAACTTGAATTCTGCTTCTGTATAGGCCTCTGCAGCTTTCTAAAAGATCTTTCCCACACCACGTCTGGGATATTTCATCCTCAAATTCTTTTGCATGTGATACATGCAATGCCTATGGTGCGCATTCTTAAACACAACCTTGAAAGATGTTTTAATACTATCGGCACGATCAGAAAGTATCGCAAGATCATTCGTGTCCCCAATGATGGGTTTTAGCTTATCAAAAAACCATGTCCAAGACTCTATACTTTCAGAAGCAACAACACCCCAAGCAAGTGGAAATATTTGATGATTTGCATCTTGACATGTTTCCGCAAGTAAGGTCCCTTTATAACGCATTTTTAAATGCGTGCCGTCCACAGAAATGACTTTCCGCATCGCCAAATAAAATCCCTCAATACTTTGACCAAGTGCCATGAAAAAGTATTTGAAAACATTCCCATCACTTTTTTCAATATGATATACAGTGTCCGGGTTTCTAGCCTTCAGCCTATAACAATATTTGGGTAATTCTCCCCAACTTTTTTTTGGATTACCCCTTATCAATCCTTCTCATAACCCTTAGCCCTGTACGCCTTGCAATAAGTTACATCATATCCAAATTCTTGCTGGAAATCATGCATCAAGTCCTTTGGTGCGTTAATACGATTGGCATCTTTAAACCTTTTGGCAAAGTATGTGCCAATTAGCTTGTGTGTAGCATGTCTATGGTCTTTCGAGGAGCAATAGGTGGGAAGCTATGCTTATTTGCATACGTTACCACTACAAATCGCTCAGAAGGTGCTTGAAGTTTGGTGGCTCGCAAACGCCATTTGCATCCGGCGGCTTCACATAAAACTGAATAAACACTTTTGTTGGAAGTTTGCGTTTTGAATTCAAAATTGTACTTCGTAGCCAACTTTGCAAGTTTGAATACCAAAAAAATTTTGCATTTAAATGGATCATTCACACGAAAGTCTTCATGTTCAGGAATGCACACTAAAGTATCACCTACAGTACGGCTACAACGAAAGTCTTCATGTTCAATTCTTTGCACGTTAACCATAGTTGGGGGTGCATTCAAGGGATCAACAATCTCATTTCTCACAACAAAGACATCAAGATTCTCATTTGACAATTCATCAGCCCCGCTCATGCTAATTCTCTGATATGATTCTTCTAAATAAACATCTTCACCCAAATTCACCAATAAGGAGTCTTCAAGTTGCTCATTAAAGTCCATGTTGTCACCCCCCCCCCCCCCCCGTGTTCAAATGAGAATCTTCGACACATGTCTCTATGCTTTCTATTCTTACATCCAACATCTCTTCCATGGCATTCCCAACAACATCCACATCTATCTCTTCATTAAAATTCTTTTCAACACATGTCTCCATGCTTTCTCTTCTTACATCCAACATCTCTTTCATCCCATTTGCCAAAACATCAACATCTGTCTCTTCATCTCTTTCAACACATGTTTCTCGACTTTCCGACACATTTACTACTTCACATGTTTCTTGACTTTCATAAACCTCGGTACACTTTTCTTTTTCCTTCAAATATATTAATAAAGCATCTTGTTTTAAATTACAAACATATATAAACCGATTCACAAGCTTATCGCAATCAAGCACCATCGGTTTAGCTTTACTAATGGGGACCATATATTTCATCTCAAACTCATAGTTAGTTGTATCGATTTCCAACTCATTTTTCACCATGTCATACAATTCTTCAAATGTAATGTTCTTTTTGACACTCAAAATCGTCGAAACTTCTTCAGATTCACACCCTACATACTTCCAAGACCATAGACCATTCACGTCTTTTTCAATCTCCACAGGGTAAAATATAAAAATATAAACTTTATCTTCCATCACGCTTCACCGAGATCCTGTTTTTATTCAATACAATAATTACAAACCAATATACACATAGACAAAATCCATAACTCTTGAATGTAGCATTGCATTCAATTTATTTTAAATCACAAATCAATTTCAATTCCGTTCAAATAGCCATTAACAAGTTTAAACTTGTGTCACACTATAATCAATCCACCTTGAAATGCAGATAGAAGTTCACATAGCCATTAAAAAGTTAAACTTGTGTCACACTATAATCAATATTTTAAGATTAATACGATTACCATTCACCTGGAAATGCAGCTAGATATAACCAAATAGATAGATATATAGATAGTCATACCGGGTAATAACTGCACAAATCACCAATTCAACATTTAACCATTTCAATTCAAATCAAATATCCATTTTCAATCAGGGTCGCCCCTATTTTCAATTCAATTCAGAGTTAAACACACGGTTTAAGCTAATCCCGCAGGGTAAGTAAGCTAACAAACTCAATTTCCCTAAATCGTTCAACACCACATACACACATTCCTAATCCAAAATCATATACACCACAAACTCAATCATTTACATGCAATTCAATGGTATTAGCTTAATTTACATTCACAAACCGATATGGAAAGCCAAGAAACCCTTTCGATTACCACCCAGCTCGGCTCGGACAATGATTGACGGAGAAGAAGAAAAGAGAGGGTTGTTCCGGCGAGGACAATGACTGGACACCGAGGGAGAGACACTGCAGAGTTATTGGCTTTGCGAAGAGAGGGGCGGAAGCAGAGTAATTGGCTTCTGATCTGATTTTGGCGCGTAAATTAGGATTGGTTAATTTACCCGCCCTAATTTTGGGGGTCGGATTAAGCAAAGTTTAATCGGATTTTTAATTAAGGGTTAATTAAATTTTTAGTGTTAAGTAAATCACCCCAAATCAAGAAGGGGAGAGGGCATTAATGGCTTTTCACCCAACTTGGAGAGTCCAAGCTTGTTCATGGCATGATTTATGTCATAAGCTTATTGTTGCAACAATTTCGGTTGACAAGCTTAAATAACTAAACGCCCCAAAAATTTTCTTATAGTCTTAAAATTCTGACATTTTCTAAATGTGTCCTAATTGATAATTAACTATATATTTTAACGATTATAGTTGTCTTCCTCAATAAAAAATATTATAGTTGTCGGTTCGGCTCGGTTTTTGGGTCTTAGTTTTTAAAACCAAAACCAAACCAATTCAAGTCGGTTTGATTACTCACTTCGATTTTCATAGTTTTGAAACAATCTAAACGGTTCGGTCGGTTTGGTTCGGTTTTGAAAACGCTGAACACCCATGTCTAGTAGTTGACGTAGATTTTCAATAATTAAAAAACGTTTATCAAAAAAATATTTTAAAAAACAAAACAAAACAAAACGAAATAAAATTATAAAAAAAAAAAAACATATCTAACAAGGAACTAAATTAATAATTTCTGTTGTCATATTACAATCATTTGCTTGAAGAGGGACTAGGGAACAACAGATAAGCAAATACCAAACAAATTATCCCTAAAGCTCAATTCAGGTTGACCCTAAAGAACCTCAACAGCAATTGTAACCACCATTTTTGCATTATGGGCAATTTATTTATTTAAAATACAAAATCATGACAGCTATTATATGAATGCGACGGAAGTAGCATCAAATTAGCCAACTCATTTATGGGAAGTTATTGTGTGGTGTTTCCACACGGTGCGGAGACACTATTGGAGCTGCATCACACAGTTTTATTCTGTATTTAAACTGTGTGGTTCTGATCGTTTCACCCGTCATTTCACCCTTAAATTCCATCACCACACAATAACTTCCCCTCGTTTTGGGGGAAATTTTATAATCAGTCGTTTTTAGGCAGGGGCGGACGCAGGATCCCGAGCGACGAGGACGAAAATTTTAAAGATTTTTTGCAATCAGAAAAATATATAGTAGTGTTATTTTTATGTCCCCTACAATTCGAAAAAAAACAGTATTATACATCACAAAAAAGCACGACTCGCATTATCCGAAAACATTAACACTTCTTACCTCTATCAATAAAGATTTAAAACCCTACAAACAATGTTCTTGAAAAAAACCATATTCCGAAACCGATTAATATTTTTTATATGTATCACTTGAATATAACCATGTATTTTTACTTTTGTGATAAAAGTTTTATGTTAAGTTATCGGATTATTATAAATGATAGAGGCGAATTACTTTTATGAGGGACGAAAACAATACATAACATACATATAGTAGTGTATTTTTCGGATCCGATGAGGCGAGTGCCCCCCCTATTTTTGGGGTAGATCCGCCTCTGTTTTTAGGTCCGTATATCTTTTTTGACATTAGAAAACGATAACTTTGTACTTAAACTTGTTAAGAATTTCATAGATAATGAAAAAATCGTAGAGATTACCTACGAAACGAAATATCTCTTCGTATAAATTCAAAATCAGCTAACTACGAAGCTTCGGCTCGCTTCAAAGTTAATGGAATATATATATATGAATCTTGCATTATCTACAACCAAACCTTGCTTCGTAGGTATTATCTACGGTTTCTATTTTTTGCTTTATTCGTAGATATCTACGCTACGGTTTTTTTTAATATCGTTGGAAATTAAGTAAATTTATTATAATACAAGCGTTTGTAACTCCTCATTCATTGGACTCGTCTATTTCATTTGCAACACTGTGAAATAAAAAGAATCACTGCAGTAAAACGAAGAATCATTATAAAAAATGAAAAATGATGAATATTTTTGGTGAAAGGATCGGAATACATTTGTACAAATAGCGTTAAGGATTCATCGTATTGATGGAGGAAATGGTGTTCAAGTGAACAAAGAGATCATATTTACTCCCATGTGAAGCGGTGGATGTACGCAGCGATCATTAACAATACTCATATGGTATATCCAGACAAAGCTCAGGGCGGGCCCTCAGCACAGACCCAAGAGGCCCAGACCTAGGGCTCCCAAAATATCTTGAGTTTTAGGAACCCAGTTCAATATCATATCTAAAATGTAATTCTCCAAAAGGGTGCGAAAAAATATCAAGGTCAGCCTAATACTAGTAAATGGATAAGACATTATACGAATTCTTTCATTTCTCTTCCGTAAAATTTGTTATGTTTGTTTGTAAATTTCTAATGAATTTATTATTTTCTCTACCATTTTTCTAGTTTTTTGGAAAAAAAAAATGCAGCTTCTATCAGCAGAACGTATTTACTTTCAGCACCACACATTTATTCTTTTTTTTTTTACATCCGGCACTACACTATGAACGCCAGTATCACCGACGTTCCTTTTCAAAAATAATGTCAGTGGACCGACGTTATTCACTCGTGACACTTTTATAATTGTGATGTCGGTGCCACTAACGTTATTATTAAAAACTAATGTCAGTGTAAGTGACATTATTATTGAGAAGGAACGTCAATACCACAGATATTATTTGCTCAAAAATAATTGTGATACTCTAACTATTTTTTTGTGTGCCGGCAGTAATTTTGTAGTGCCAATAAAAACCGCCAAAAAATTTGTATTCAAAATTAAAGAGGCCCGCATATAAAACGCCCCAAACCCCATAGGGCCGGGCCTGACAGAGCTGACAAGTTGCATTTCATGGTGACACTACATGTAGCTTTGGCACGAGATAGTTTGTCCTGTTTTCGGGCTTGCGATTTGGGGCAGTTGATGGTAATGTGGTTGATGAATCTATGTTTTTTAGACAACAAGGGTGTTTATATGGTCCTTTGTCCGGATCCATCACGATCACGCGACTAGAGAATGCATTCCGATGTGAACACGATCCTAAGGTTGTATACCAGATTGGGCATATATACTTTATTTATGGCATTCTAATTGAACATGAGGAGACCATCAGCTTACATGTAGATATTTTTCATATCGTTGAGGAATAGCTTGAGTTGAAATGTATCCTTGAGGCGAGTATCTCAAGAAGCATTTATTAGAGAAGACGTATATGAGAATAGGGTTACTGAAGAAATTTCATTGGGGGGAAATACAACTTATAGGATCATGCTCGAGGGTTGGATATGTAGACTATACCATTGGGCTTATGAGACCCTACCATGGTTGAACCTTCCACGTGATTATGCCACCCGCCTTGAAGGAGATGAAGTCCATAGGATGTAAAGATGGGGTTTCACCGAAGTTGTTGCGCTTTGGGTCACACTGACGAAGAAATGTATTCTTGAGGTCCATGTCACTTCGTTTAGGGTTCACGAACGAGGAGATTACAGCTCCATCGTGTGAATTTTCTAATCCTCATTTAATGTCCCGACCCTTGGCCCATCTTTGGATGTCCCGGCCCCTAACCCACCATTGGATGCTCCGGCCCCTGACCTTTTGTCAGCAAAGTGACTAGATCTCTAATCTGGTGGAACTTATTTGTTTGCCAGTTGATTGATGGTCAGTTGAGTAAGTGTATTCAATCTGTGAAAGTCAGATGGTGAAGTCAGCTGAGTTTTTCCTGGAGTCATCAGTCTGTTGAGTCGGTTGAGGTTTATTGAATACAATTGAGTTCTACATGTGAGTTGGTTACAAGTCTGGAAAGTCAGCTAGAGTTGAGTTTCATATGGTGGTGTCAACTGATGATGGGCCCACATCTAGACATTTATGGTAGTTCGGACAAAGATCCTATTACGGTTAGGGTTTAGAGAATTGTGTCTATAAATATCAACTGTTGTAATCAAGGTAAAGTGTGTAATCCGTCTGAATTTCAGTGCATAATAAAATATCTCTTTTTTGTCATATTTGATTGTTTATGTTAGATTGCATCGGTTAATTATCTTTTTGCATATGGACTCTCTATCTTGTTATAACACCCTTCTTGACATGCCGGTGACTCTCATCGCGGTCCCCGTGTTCCTCCTCAATCGGATTCCCTTGCATTTCAACCACATACCAATGTCCATGTTCCCACCCATGTGCATGCCCCTGGTGCGTCCTCCCATGATGGTGCATCATACCAGCATAGATTTGGCCATTTTACCTCAAGACGTGTGCGATACAAAAGTTAGGTGTCGTGCTATTAGATGCATAAAGATAAGTAGAATGAATTCGAAGTTGTTTGGTATGCGAGAAGTATCCCACCGATTTGCCGACAAGGCATGCTCTAATGGTAAATGCTGAGGTCTCAACATCATGTGATCCTGAGTTTGAATCCTCCCATACCCTTAGATATCCCAAAAAAAAAAAAAAACACTCATTTAATAAATACCAACTCAGGTCTCAGTTTAACAGTTTGGTTGATGGGTTTTATGGTCCCAAACAGTTGACTTCCTTACACGGTCTAGTGCTTGAATCGGTCTGATTCCGTATCCGGTTCCCGGGTTTGATCATCGGTTAGTGCTTGAATCAGCCCAATTCTATATCCGATTCAACGGTTTTACCGGTTTGACCGTCCTGCGGTCTGGTTCATGATAAGTGCTTGTCGGCTGGAATTCACCTGTCCAATGGCTGCTACACGCTATACCCTGAAACCTTCGTGTCTATATATTACTTTTTATTTCTTTATTTAAAGCCCAAAAAACACTCGTCAATATTTGCAGATTACAATTTCAGTTTTGGCCATGTCAAAAACAGAGCCCTCTGTTTTCTTCCTTCTTCTTCCTCTGCTTTCTATTTTCATCTCTTCAGTCCAATCCTTCACACAGCCTTCAGATTTAGCAGCCCTTCAGGCGTTTAAATCTTCAATCAAGCCGTCCTCCATTCCTTCATATTCATGCATCGGTTCATGGAACTTCACCGCCGGCGACCCTTGTTCTAATCCTCGTGTCAATTACTTTACTTGTGGAGTGTTCTGTAATGGCAACCGGATCACCCGAATCACTTTGGACCCGGCTGGTTACTCCGGTAAGCTTACTCCGTTGATTGCCTCTCTAACTCAGTTGATCACTCTGGAACTCTCTAACAACAGATTCTACGGCCCGATACCGGTTCTTTCTTCACTGAGCAATTTGCAAACTCTTGATCTCCGTTTGAATTCATTCTCCGGCTGGATCCCATCTTCTTTAACAGCTCTAAAATCCCTTGAAATACTCGATCTTTCTTCAAATTCTCTTTCGGGGTCAGTCCCGAGTTCAGTTAATTCACTTACCAGTTTGACAAGACTGGACCTTAGCTTCAACAAAATCACGGGCTCACTTCCGAAATTGCCTTCAAACCTAATACAAATCGCTATGAAAGCAAATCTTCTTTCTGGGTCGCTTTACAAATCGTCGTTCGACGGGTTGACTCAGTTAGAGGTTGTGGAACTGAGTCAGAACCGGCTAACCGGAGCTCTAGGATCATGGTTCTTCTTACTGCCTTCGCTTCAGCAAGTAGACTTAGCAAATAACAGCTTCACAAGCGTGGAGATATTGAAACCACCCAATTCGGACAGCAGCCTCGTTGCAATTGATCTGGGTTACAACAAATTAGAAGGAAAGGTGCCTGTGAATTTGGCCGAATACCCTGTATTTTCATCTTTGTCCTTACGTTACAACCGTTTACGTGGACCGATTCCAATGGAATACAGCAAGAAACAGACACTAAAAAGACTGTATCTTGACGGGAACTTCTTGAATGGGTGGCCGCCGGCGGGGTTTTTCAGTACCGGTTCGTCGTATTCCGGCAGCTTAGGAGACAATTGCCTACAGAGTTGTCCGATTTCTTCGCAACTCTGTTTGAAATCACAGAAACCTGCTTCGATTTGCAAACAAATCTATCGTGGGAAACCGATGTCCTGATGACGTCAGCCGTCAAGAAAACTGTATTTTTATTTTTTAGTATTATTATATTAATTATATTCCAAGTTGTTGAATATCTTATGATTGAGCAAATGGACTATTATTTTTTTCTCCGACCAAAGTGTAATAAAAAAATTGTAGGTTCAGAACTGTAATCGTATCCTTGTTTTGAACAATTTGATTCTTCAAAGTGGATTATAGAATATATGCATGGTCAAGTGACTAATCTTAATTTCTTGAAATTGTTTATCTCAATATATGCTTAGTTACTTGTTATAAAACTATATAATATATTTACTACTTCCACCAACATTTTCCACTATCTAACCCTATGTCCAGAGCTATTGATCGAAAAGACTCGTTCGTGAATTACTTTTAAATCAGCTCACATAAACTCGTGTTTATTTGTTCGTTAAATTAAACAAACGAAACTCAAACTTATTATTAATAGGGCTGAGAATGGGTTGGGTTGGGTAGAGTTTTTACATAGTATAAGTCGTGTTGGTTTAAGAAAAACTAACTCAAATAAAACCAAACCAAATGATTATAAAGCGAACGGGCTTGGTTTGAGTTGGTTTCGGGTTGGATCGGTTGGGTTTCGATTTATTCATAAAATAGGCATCTATAATAAAACATTTATGCTATAAAATTTACATATTTATATATATATATATATATATATATATATATATATATATATATATATTGAAATTCGAGTTTCATACCATATGCGTTCATAACAATAATCGTTAAAGAAAACGTTAAAGAAAACATTTTTTTAGAAAATAAAACGTCAAAATTTGATATTAAGAAATTCAACAACATATAGAGATAATAATTAAATACCAATAGTTATACATAAATAAACATACATTGATTTTTTTTTTCGAAGAAAGGTCAAAAAATCGTAGACGGAAATTAAGAATGAAGTAATAACGAATATGATAACACCATTTTATTTTGGACGGAATATATATATATATATATATATATATATATATATATATATATATATATATATATACACACACACACACACACACACACATCGGTTTGGGTCAACCCGAAAAGAAAAAAAAAACCAACCAAAATGTTTTAAGTTCGGATCAAAACCCAAACCAAAAAATTTGGGTTTCAATTGGTTTGGGTTATCGAGTTGGTTCGCTTTGGGTTTTAGGTTGGACTGGGTTTATTGGGTTTCTACTCAGCCCTAATTATTAGACTCGTTTACTAAATGATCAAACACAAGTTAGCTCACAAACGTTAGAATATACTCGTAACACTCTTTTTTATGCAAGGGAAGGCCAAAGCCTTAAGAGGAAGAGGAGTAATAGTCTAGAAGGAGGCAAAGGCCTCTAAAATGTTCCTCATGAATGGTGTAACATCCCGACTTTTCGGAAAAGGCAATGTAGTAATTGTGTTTTTTTTTGTATGACCTAATTATTAATTTTCCTATTTATTTTATTAAAAAGAATTTAATGAAAAGATTTAGTTATTAGTTAAAAAGGATTTAATTAATAACTATTTAAAAGAAATAATCCCCAAAATCTATCTTTTATGTCATACGCATATTCTAGGGCTGAGTTTGGGTTGGGTTAGGTCGACTTGAGTTGGGTTTTTACATAGTATAAGTCGGGTTGGTTCAAGAAGAAACTAACTCAAACCAAACCAAATGACTATAAAACACAATGGGTTGGTTCAGGTTGGTTTCGGGTTGGCTTGGGTTGGGTTTCGGATTTTCATCAATAAAACATGCAACTATAATAAAACTTTTATGCTATAAAATCCACACACATGTATATATCCAAATTCGAGTTCTATGTCATATGTTCATAACAATAATCATTAAAGAAACCACTTTTTTAGGAAAGAAAACGTTAAAATTTGATAATTAAGAGAGCAACAACATATTACCAACAACATATAAAGATAATAATTAAAGACCAATAGTCATACATAAAATTACATACGTGGATTCTTTTTTCTGAAAAAAGGTCAAAGAATTGTAGACCGAAACTGAAAATGAAGTGATATCGGCAATATGATGACATAATTTGACTTTGGACGGAATGCACACACACACACACACTCATATATATATATATATATATATATATATATATATATATATATATATATATATATATATATATATCGGGTTGGGTTGGGTCAACCCGGAAAAAAAAATAAAAAAAGCCAAACCAACCCAAAAAGTTTGGGTTTCAAATGGTTTGGGTTTTCGGGTTGGTTCGGTTTGGGCTTTGTGTTGGACTGGGTTCATTGGGTTTTCTGCTCAGCCCTAGCATATTCTGAAGAAAAAAAAAAGAGTACGACGCAAATAGACGCAGAGCTTCAACGCAGGATGCCTGGAACGAAAACTTCAATCGTGCGGCCAATCTGTTCATCGTTTCAAGATGCCGCAGGAGAGAAAAGTGATCACCGCGATGAGACGCAACTTTGGAAAATAAAATATCCTTATTCCGTAAGTTTTCAGTTTAACCCTAGTTTTTCGTAATCGTCTTGTTCGTTTCTTCAAAAATTCGTATCTTTTAATCCGTAACTCTATTTTTCAGCCATGAGTTGTCATAACGATCGTCTTGGAGCGTAGATCATTCTAAAAATAGGTTCATAGCATTTAATTCAGGTAATATTCAGTTTTACACACTTTTTCAATTCGGGTTTTTCAAGGAAGATAGAATTTTTAGGGTTACTTGTTGATCAATTAGGTTTGGAGTTAAAGGCTTAGAAGTTCAGCGTTTTCTTGAACGTTTTGGATCAGTTTTGCTGGAAATTAAGGTAAGAGGCTCTTCCTAATGAGTAATTATAGTTGTATAATAATAGGTTGAGTTCTGGCAAGTTTTGGTGTTGCTTGGTGATTGAATTCATGCTAAGTTGTAATTAATGAGATGTGATATGTTTTGGTATATTTGTGTTGAGTTTTAAATTTCTATTTTTTTAATTCAATAACATTAATTAAACCTAAACAAGCCTCGATTGAGTTTCTGATGCATTTGGTTCCGGCACCGGACGTACTCTTAAAGGGATTTGAAGTTCGGGACCGTCGGAAAAGCATGAAAGGGCTTGTGCTTTGATGAACTAGAGTTCATCAATGTCTGTGTATGTGCTAGGCCTTGTCCGTGTCTAGTGGTCTAGGAAAGAGAGTAGTGTATGTGAGGGAGCTTACTTGAAAACACTTAGGTGGCTAGTTAATTCACAATAATAATTACATAAGTGTAGTAAAAGATGAAACGTCATTTATTCTCGGTTAGGCACTGATTCATATCGGCAATGTGATACGTTCAGTAAAAGCGAACAACGCTGCTGGCCTATAAACGTCTGAATGGCAGTGGAGGAAATTCGCCGAACGTATATGCATACCAGGGAGATCCCGGGACTATCGGTGCTATTCACTGTAGTTGGCAAGTACATCTCGTGGTGGAATTTTCATCATGCATAGTGCCCTAGAGTAATGATGTAACCAACATAAGCTAAGCTAGAAACATATAGTCATGACATGTTGATGGACATGAAGCGAACCCTAGATTGAGTCGGTATCATAAAGATAATTTAATAATAATCACAATAATAACTTTTTGTTGTAGAACTTAGTTATTCATTTGCTTCTCACTTTTACTAAGTACTTTGTACTTACCTCATTTGCATTTTCTTTTGTATGCATTGTGGGGCGAGAAGACGAACAGGCTGACCACGAGTTTGTTGAGGACTACGAGGAAGACTTTCGACGATGCTTTGTTTTACTTTTAATTCTAGACTTTGTAGACAAGTTGTATGACGATGACAGATTATGTCACTTAAATAATCCGGGCTTGTATTAATCTAGTGTTGAATATCCAAGATCCTAATGCCCTATAAACGTGGTGGTTATTGTTGTTATTTGCGGGTGAGTCTAAGAGCTTGTCTTAGATTGCCTACGTATCCTGTAATTGTCCAGGAATCAAGCTTTACGTAGTTCCTGGAACGCGGTATTTATAATGATAATGCGTGTCCTAACCCTAATATTAGGTCGGTTCTAGCTATTGTCACATTTACCCTTTATAGGCCTTGCCCCTTGCCCAAGTTATCACGCTGATAATGGGCCTTCATAGCTGGTGCGGGCTCTGTCCTCGAGGTCGACTTAATCGACTTGCGCTAGCCGACTCTGGACCATTGACCTACACTGCTCGAATATCGGGACTCGACATGCATGCCTTAACACTCATGGTTAATGTGGGGACCAACCGTTAGACGACATGTGGAGGGGTGAAACCCCTGTATCATCATAAGCCCCCCAGAATCGAGAGAGGCGACTCCTGTTGTCCGAGGTCAAATCTGCCATTTTGAAACTGTCTTCGAGTTGGTGTGTTGTTTGGGCGGGAAATAGATGTACTGTCACCTGCAACCCTAGCCAATCATGACGTCATGGCGCATTAACGCCGTATTTTCAGCACCCGAAACGAAGCGTCCTTTTTCGTTAACCGTAACGCTATTACCTTGATTCTCATGATCTGTAGGGGGTATAACTCCCTAAATCACATCCTTTCAAGTCATTCCAGACTTCAGCAAGCACAAAAGGTAAAGGGAAGTTAGAGAAGAGCCATTTCAATACTCCATTCGCATAAACTCCAATTCTCAAGTAAGCGCTTCTCTTGTGTTCTTCATCTTTTTCTTGCATTTATCCATGTCAAGTAGTGCTACTGAGTCTAATAGGGGTAGTGAATCACCTTTCCATAGTCAAACTCGGTGTCTATCCACTCTGACCATCCTCTCCGGCCAGTTTCCGGCGAACCTGTAGATTCCTCTCCTCATATCCCTAACCAACCCAAAAAACCAGTCACTAGGATGGATGGCAAAGGTCCTAAAGGTTGCCTTAGTGTCCTTTCGCTTGGGGTCATTAACAAAATTCGTAAAAAAATCAATATTACCAGCCCCCACTTTGAAATCCAACTTCCCTTCGGTCTTCACCAATACGCCGATGAACCTCCAAAAGGGTTCTGTTCCGTTTACGAGGCTCAGCTTTCTAGTGGGCTGGTGTTCCCATTGTATCTGGCTGTCCTAGCAATTCTGAACCACTATGAAATTGGGGTTTCTCAATTAGGCCCTAACGCTGTTAGGATTTTGATGGGATTCATAATAGCATGTCGAGTAGCCGGCGTCTGCTTTTCGGCTCCCCTTTTTCGCTACTATTATAAGATCGCAAGTATGCCAGACAAGATGTGGTATACCTTCCAGCGTAGGACGAATCGACACGAGTTCGTGTCCAAGGGACCTTTGTCTCACAGTGACTGGAAGCCGAGGTTCTTCTTCCTTCGCCACGGTATGGGTAATCCGTATATAGGGCAATGGAGGTCGAGAGGTAAGAAGCATGACAAACTGGGTAGTGACCCCGCCCCTCGAGAAGCTCACACAATGGATAACTCTGGTCTCGAGATGGTCACCCGAGATCTGCATCTTCTGTATGGCCTGGCCAATTTGGAAGAGGCGGGGCCGATGCCTTACGCCCAAATCCATGTCGAGGATCGAGAGAACTGTAGGACTTTTCTATGTTTATATTTGTTTTGTTTAGATTTATAACTTGATATTGTTGATGTCATTAACTTTGCCTCTTCTTTTGCAATGGGGAAATTCTCACTCATCACCTACCCTACTCAAGTCCCTAAGCCGAAGGAGACTTCTGCTCCACCTCTTGGGGGTCGGGTAACCCCTTCTGCTCAGGTTATCGAGAAGGAGACAACACCTACGGTTGGGGAAGGGAGCTCATCTGTGGTCGAGGTCATTCCTGAGCCGACTCCTTCTGGACACACGGTGGGTGCCGAGTTGGCGGCTGCTACTCGTACTCTTGTGCGGTCTCAATCCGCTGATGCACTACTCACTGGCTATGGGTCTTTACGCGATGAGGGCAATGATGCCCCGATCGACTTGACATCAGCTATAGGTGGGGACGTCGAGGACGTGGCGGCCCAGCCCAAGAAGAGGTCGACCCTGACCGACCTGGTGAAGGATCAACATAGAAGGGCCAAGAAGGCCAAGGTTGGTGAAGCCTCTACCGAGGCCGAAATCGACATGAACCTGGTTGCTGATGATTGCGCGACCATGGAGGACAAAGCTCTATCTTCTACGCTTCGGAGGTCATGCCGCATCGTAAGTCAATTGGCTTTTTTCTCTGATGATTTCTCTCGAGGCATGTGCCTTGTCGTTATTATTTGACGCATTTATTTTCTTTTGACCGAGTAACTTCCTTGGCAGAGAGGCTGCCAGACGATTGGCGCCAGTCGAGTCAGAAGAGGATCTGAGGAGGGAGATCCGTAAGCTGAATGAAGAGAACATCAAGAAGAGCACTGCCATAGCCGGTCTAGAGTCTCAATTTGAGACTCGCACGCGTGAGGCGAATGTCAAGATCAAGAAGCTACGGGACACGCTGACGGCTACCGCCGATGACTTGACTCGAGCACAAAACGAGCGGCAGGATCAGGATAAAAGGTTAACCGATCTGGCTGTGGACTTCGAGAAGGTGCAGCAGGCGCACAAGGCTTCACTGGCCGACGTAGCACTGGCCCGACAGGAGAGGGATGCCCTAAGGGTAGATCTGGAGAAAGAGAGAGATGCCTTGAGAGCCGAGCTAGACCAG
The DNA here is from genome assembly GCA_036785695.1 of Gentiana straminea. Lineage (NCBI taxonomy): Eukaryota > Viridiplantae > Streptophyta > Magnoliopsida > Gentianales > Gentianaceae > Gentiana > Gentiana straminea. Next base: position 3,916,022 of record JAVUPR010000483.1, on the reverse strand, counting down.
GTTCCCGTGCAGATCGAGATGGCCAAGGCAGCTGCGGTCCTAGAGTACCGGAAGTCGAAGGAGCTCGATGTGGACTTGACCGTGATGATGCGTGCAGCTATGATGGGCGGCTTCACTCTGGCGGTGGATCAGGATACGGTAGCTTATCCGGGATTCGACATATCGACTCTCGCAATGCTACAGTTCTATGATGCCGAGTCGGAGACGTTGTATGACCAGTACAATAAGGACTTCCAACAAGGGAAATCTTTAGCCCAAAAGTATGGTCCCTCCGACTTCTGCTGCTATTGTCGAGTCGACCCCTGCTGATGCCGAGCCAACTCCTGATGCTTTTTCTTGATTGTTGTAATAAATTTCGTTGAACTTTTAATTCGAGCCTCAAAATTTGGATCATTTCCTTTATAATTTGATCTGTAAACAATTTCTGATCATACTTTGGCGGTCGTATCAACCTGCCCTTACTTTATGTTGACTTGATTTTGATCTGTTGCTCCACTTTTGTTTTTATCATCTTTCACACGTCGACGCGTTTAAGCTTTTCGCTTGTCGGGTCTTTGGCCCAGATTGCTTTTTGCTTTATTTTTTGCATGTCGATATCGTGTTGCCCTCCAAGTGTATTATGAACCTTTGGTTCATATTGCACTTGTGAGTTTTAGTTGTGATCGACCCGTTTGCCATGGCATTTTTTGTCCTTTGGACTAGTTTTGCTATGGGTAGGGCGATACTCTTAGCGTTGGGTCCGACTTTGTGAACCCTCCCTCTGCTTTAGCCTTTTTCGCCCCTTAGGCTCGTTTGGCTTTGTGGCTGGGCGTTTAGTCCGACTTTGCGAACTGTCCCTCTGCCTTGGCCTTTTTCGCCCCTTAAGCTCGTTTGGCTTTGCGGAACTGTCCCTCTGCCTTGGCCTTTTTCGCCCCTTAGGCTCGTATGGCTTTTTGGCTGGGCGTTTAGTCCGACTTTGCGAACTGTACTTTCATTTTAGCATTTTTTGCCTATTAGGCTTGTTTTGCTTTTTGCTATATTGAGGGGTCCGACTTGCGGATTTCCCTTCTCGTTGTCGACTGCATTGCCTTTGACATTTTATATCGCATTAGACTTGTAATGTTAAGGTTTTAAATCCTAACAAACATAAAAGCATCTCGAGGAAAGACATGTTTTTTAGAATATTTATGAAATTGTCACATAGACTTATTACAAGGCATAAAAATGTAAAAACAGAAATTAATCGAGATAAAGCTTAACTTAAACGTAATACTTCCTCAAATTGTTGGCGTGCCATTGTCGAGGAACCGTGGTTCCATCAGCTCGTCCGAGTTGGTAGGACCTTTGGGGTGAACCTTCAGAATCTAATACGGGCCTTCCCAATTCGGTTCCAATTTTCCAACCGCTTCTTGTCGACTTGCTTCATTCTTTTTGAGAACCAGATGTTAACGGTGATTTTTACGGTTTATATGACTTTATTTCGTAACAATTTCCTTTGTATTTTACTAATTTTTATAGAAAATTAGGTGTTTAATGGATTTATTGAAAGAATGCGTATGGAAATCATTAAAGTGCATAATCGAGTTAATTACGTGATTTTATTAGCGATTTTCTATCAATATATATGGTTCTACATTTTGCACGGTTCTATTATCTTGTAGGTACAATTTGCATGGCAAGGAATGAGCTGAAAAAATGTTTGATTGAAGATTAAATGGAAGGAAGGAGATGCAAGTCGAAGGTAGAATGAAGATATGATGAGCTGAACGTGCGTCGTCACGCTCCGTCCGGGCCGGACGGACGTTTGAAGGTATGGACGAGCGTCCAGGAGAAGTAACTTGATTCAGAGTTTTGAGATAATTGCTGAACGAGCGTCTGGAATTACATAGGACGGGCGTCTGATCCAGCTCGGCCCAACTCGAAGATTTTTAAAGCATCTGGACTGGCGTCCAGCATCCTTGGACGGGCGTCCAGCCACCGCCTCAGCCTAAACCGACTTCAAAACTTATAAATAGTCGCGTTTTTCTGAACCCTAATACACACAATTCGACCCTAGGCGGCCACAAGCCCCTTGGGGCGCCCTAGCTGCGTTTCCCTGCTACCAAGAACACAATTTCTTCTACTTTTTATTTATATTATTTGCATATTAACGATGAATAGAGGCTAAGCAATTTGAACAAGCCTTGTGAAGCCTATCGTGCAGCGTTTTGATTTCGAATCTTGGATGTTTTGTGAGTTTTAAATAAAGTTTGTATCTTTATTATGCTTTTATATTGTTATGCAATTATATCGAGAGATCGTTGCATGTTTGATTGTTTGATTTTGATGAGAATCATGTTAAACCTTAGATCACCATGGTAAAGATTAGATTTTTAACCTAAAAATAACGAGAGTTGCTAGGTTAAATTTCTAGGTTGCTAGATTGAGAAATCTTACACCTTTGTTATGGAAGCGTTAATCTTTAAGATCGAGAGATGAAAGATTAAGAGGCGAATTATCTACGAGAGTAGGAATTCATACCTTTGATAGGTGAACCACATCTGTATTAAATCTTCATTAAATGATCTAGGGTAGAAATTGAGAGTTGCGGGATAGGTGGATCAATGCTTGTTCTTCGTTAAAATTAATTGAAATTATCTTTGTGCCTTGTTCTTCGTTGTTATCTTAGAAGTTTATTTTCTTTTCTAGTTTATAGTTTAGATTTAGGTTTCGCAACTATCTTTCCTGGCTTTGGATTCTAGATCCTCTGTCCAGTTTATCGTTTTCGTTTTTAGTTATTTTTCGTGACAACCTTTAGAGAAATTAAGAACTAGATAAACAACCTCGATTCCCTGTGATTCGACTCCGGTTGTAATCGCTATACTACGATCCCTGCACTTGGGGTAAACCGGATTATTTTATTACTTGTTTATTTTTCATTAGATAAAATCCGAGACATGTTTTTGGCGCCGTTGCCGGGGAATCGGTACGGTTGTCTAGTTTCTTAATTATTCTGATTTTCTGTTATACGTTTGGATAAAAGGGATCGTTAGGGCACATGGTAGTATTTTGGCCATAACTACCGAAAGGAGTCCCACTGAGCTCTGATATCATTAGAGTGCGAGGGGCCTTGAGAACTTTGGAAGTTCTGGGGAAAAGGCTGGCTAGACCGACTCTGCAATGCAGGATTAGAATTGTTAGGCCAATTCTGATTGAACCTTTGATTCTGATTGGAAAAATTAGTATTCTGGTTCTGATTGAAATTAGGGTTTCTATTGAAATTCTAACTTTGGTTGAAATTCGAATTTTGATTGAAATTTTGATCATGATTGAAACCCTGGTTTTGAAGATTACTTTGGCCAGAGAACTGATCGTTAAATTTCTGATTATTCTGGCCAAAGAAGGCGTTCTGTCCACTATTGGGACAGAAACGAGCGGTATGTCCCAAATTGTCACAATTCTGACATGTGACTGGACTGTACTGTCCCTGATTCTGGACAAGTGTTAACTTGATATGCAGGAGGGAAAAGAAGTTGACACTGGCCAACCAAATGGCCAGGTTGACAGCAACTTTCACAGAACAGAACATGTGAGTTCTGAGGAAAAGACTGGGTCTGATTCATAGGATTGCGTAACATCATAAGAGTTGCCACCTCCTGTTGCAACATGGCGATCTGACTTTGCTCATCCATGTCCTCAATCCTGGATAGAAGATTGTATGACCCCTTTGTTTTTTTTCTTTTTAATAAGATAAAGAAACAGAAGAAAAAAAAACGGAACTTAAACAGAAACCTACCTACGAAAAATTTATAACAGAAAACACTAAAAGGGAGAAAAACGTGTTGGTCTCTTCTGAGCCCAAAATGGAAGGGAAAATAGCAGATTTTAACCTCGAAAACGGTGTCAAACGGCCTCCGGCGTTTGCCACGTCATCGGCGTCGGAATGAACTTTCCGAATTGGGGTCCTGCGCGCCATACCGACACCTTTATGGCCAAAATACTACCATGTGCCCTAACGATCCCTTTTATCCAAACGTATAACAGAAAATCAGAATAATTAATAAACTAGACAACCGTACTGATTCCCCGGCAACGGTGCCAAAAACTTGTCTCGGATTTTATCTAATGAAAAATAAACAAGTAATAAAATAATCCGGTTTACCCGAAGTGCAGGGATCGTAGTATAGCGATTACAACCGGAGTCGAATCACAGGGAATCGAGGTTGTTTATCTAGTTCTTAATTTCTCTAAAGGTTGTCACGAAAAATAACTAAAAACGAAAACGATAAACTGGACAGAGGATCTAGAATCCAAAGCCAGGAAAGATAGTTGCGAAACCTAAATCTAAACTATAAACTAGAAAAGAAAATAAAATTCTAAGATAACAACGAAGAACAAGGCACAAAGATAATTTCAATTAATTTTAACGAAGAACAAGCATTGATCCACCTATCCCGCAACTCTCAATTTCTACCCTAGATCGTTTAATGAAGATTTAATACAGATGTGGTTCACCTATCAAAGGTATGAATTCCTACTCTCGTAGATAATTCGCCTATTAATCTTTCATCTCTCGATCTTAAAGATTAACGCTTCCATAACAAAGGTGTAAGATTTCTCAATCTAGCAACCTAGAAATTTAACCTAGCAACTCTCGTTATTTTTAGGTTAAAAATCTAATCTTTACCATGGTGATCTAAGGTTTAACATGATTCTCATCAAAATCAAACAATCAAACATGCAACGATCCCTCGATATAATTGCATAACAATATAAAAGCATAATAAAGATACAAACATTATTTAAAACTCACAAAACATCCAAGATTCGAAATCAAAAAGTTGCACGATCGGCTTCACAAGGCTTGTTCAAATTGCTTAGCCTCTATTCATCGTTAATATGCAAATAATATAAATAAAAAGTAGAAGAAATTGTGTTCTTGGTAGCAGGGAAACGCAGCCTAGCGCCCCTGCGGGCTTGTGGGTCGCCAGTGGTCGAATTGTGTGTATTAGGGTTCAGAAAAACGCGACTATTTATAAGTTTTGAAGTCGGTTTAGGCTGAGGCGGTGGCTGGACGCCCGTCCAAGGATGCTGGACGCCAGTCCAGATGCTTTAAAAATCTTCGAGTCGGGCCGAGCTGGATCAGACGCCCGTCCTATGTAATTCCAGACGCTCGTTCAGCAATTATCTCAAAACTCTGAATCAAGTTACTTCTCCTGGACGCTCGTCCATACCTTCAGACGTCCGTCCAGCCGGACGGAGCAGCAGACGCACGTTCAGCTCATCATATCTTCATTCTACCTTCGACTTGCATCTCCTTCCTTCCATTTAATCTTCAATCAAACATCTTTTCAGCTCATTCCTTGCCATGCAAATTGTACCTACAAGATAATAGAACCGTGAAAAATGTAGAACCATATATATTGATAGAAAATCGCTAATAAAATCACGTAATTAACTCGATTATGCACTTTAATGATTTCCATACATATTCTTTCAATAAATCCATTAAACACCTAATTTTCTATAAAAATTAGTAAAACACGAAGGAAATTGTTACGAAATAAAGTTATATAAACCGTAAAAATCACCGTTAACAACTCCCCACACTTAGCTTTTGCTCGTCCCGAGCAATGATAAGATAGCTACATGTGTTTAAAATACAAAAAATGCGATTACCTTTTTTTTAGCAAGATTATCTCTTTTTTCTTCAAGAAAAACCTGCCTCTCAAAGCTATAAGAGGGGAGGCCGATTGTTCATTTTGATACACAGAAAAACTATTACTAAAAACAGAGTTCCTTTTTTCTTTTTGTATTAGTTCCATTTTTCACACACTACACATGCCTTCTCAAAATCAAATACATTTATATTCTCTAGTGTAACGCCCCCAGACCCCGGGCCTGTAGCGCTAAATGAGTCATAAATGTCCGGTCAACTGCTTAGACCGCCGTCCTCGCTTGGTCTAAAAGGCTGCTTTAAGCCGAGTTGACAAGACATTTATGTCTCACACTTATATGGGGGTGATCATTCTACTATTTTTCCCATGTGGGACATTACATTCTCCCCCCTTATAAGGACCGGCGTCCTCGCCGTGACGGCCGAGATCGTTCCCGGATCGTCCCTACTAGAGGTAACTAGAGGCCATCCTTACACCGTCTTCTTGTACGGTGCAAGCGCATAGTTCCGTCGATAGTCGGCTCGAATACCATTCAACGCCCCGCACCCCGGGCTCCGTAGCGCTAAATGAGTCATAAATGTCCGGTCAACCGGCCCGCCGTCCTCGCTTGTCTAAAAGTGCTAACCCGAGTTGACAAGACATTTATGTCTCACACTTATATGGGGGTGATCATTCTACTATTTTTCCTATGTGGGACATTACATCTAGCCCATCAATTCCAAATAAAATGGTACGTGTATTTGAATGAAAATCGCAGACTAAAGGAACTCTCAAAGTGAAATTAATGTGGGAAGTTATAGTGTGGTGAGAAATTTGTGGTGAAGTCGACGGGTGAAACAATCAGAACCACATAATTTTAATACAAAATAAAGATATGCGATGTGTGGTGTGTCACCACGGATGTCTCCACACCGTATGAAGACACCACACAATAATCTTCCGATTAATATTGTCCAAAGAGAAAATAGTGCCTAGCATTATCCTCTACAAGGAAACGTCTGTCTGAAAATCAGTAGGAAACAGTATAACAGTAGGATAGTGCTCCTAAATAGTGTTGAAAACACATGCAATTGTTTGGGGTGGGCTCCACTTTGCACTTATATTTTAGTGGGAATCATCACATTGTATTGTTTATGATTGCATTGGACACCCTTGTCGAACCTGCAAAAGTCGTCTTCTTCAGGAATGGATCGTAGGGCGTAAACGATCTGAATCATATCAAATTTTTACTTATCGAGTCAACTAATCATTCAAAACAATGATGTCTGTATTCGACTCGAGTAAGTTTGAACAAAGAAAATATTGTTCGAGATCAGCTCAATTAAGTTTTAAATATTCACGAGTTCGGCTTGATTATATATGCTCGACAAAATTTTCAAACTTTAACTAGAGCTCAAGTAGCTCAGAAAATGTTAAGACTTAAAACGTTTGAGTTCGGCTCGTCGAAAAAATACAAAAAAAATTATATTCTTAGTATAATAGAATAATAATAATGCTCGATAAAACTCGTGACTATTTCAAATCATATTTTCGAGTGTCCGAGTTCGACATGTTAATTCTGATGAAATACTCGAGTTCGGTTACATTACATTTGAGGAAGCATTTTGCAAGCCCAATGTCAGGCCGCTAATAAGCTGATCGGCTCGTTTCACACCCTGATGAGTTATAATGGAAATGCTACATCCAATATATATGTACTTTGTGTTTTCTATATTACAATTTAATTCTAGAAGCATTATTATATAAAATATAAAAGTGGTTTATGGAATAAACACATATTTTATAATAAAAGTGCTAATATTGCGTATAGGTGTACACTTGCCAGTGATGGTACGAGTATAATCCGATGTAGACTCAGGTGTTCGAACCCCGTTAAAAACTATAAAGAAAAAAAGTGCTAATATTATTTATAATAATTAAACTACGCAAACAAAAGGTGTAAACCGATTGAGTTTTGTGCCCTACGTTAACATCTAAAGCACGTGTAAGGGGGTTAATCCGAAACTCAAGCTTTGTTGTTAAGCTTCTAAAAGACATAAATTGTTTCTATCCAATAAAAAAAATTCAAGGAAAATAAAGTCACTGGTACTAACGTCTTTTAGCTTACATGAACATCAGTATCACTGCCGATGTTGAGAAACGTCTAACGAGATCCAACGACTTGGCGACGTTTCTATCAAACATTTTTTTGTGTAAATACTGACGTTTCTTAGCTTACGGAAACATCTTTACGAGTGATGTTAGTGAGAAATACCACCGACCGTGACGTTTATCATGTATAATAAGAGTCAATGACAATGATGTTTCTATCGAATAATTTTTTTAACGTTCGTTAATCTAAAAATAATTTTGACACACAGAATAAATATCATAACTACTATATAAGAAAGAAAAAGTTGTTGTTGTTTGACACTTGTCGTTTTGTTATTGGTCGATCATTTTTTTTTTTTTTTTTTTTTGGTGAAGGGTTTGAGTTAAATTGTTCCATTTTAGATGACTCAATCGTATTTTTAATCTACACATTAACTTTAACTTATTCTTAATCTTATTATGTGTGTTGTGCTTAAGATGTATCCGATTCCAATTTAATTACATATTATTTTACTTTCCATCGAGATCTCTTTTTTTTTTTTTTTTTTTTTTTTTGGGTCTTATCCTAATACGATACGACCACGTGATATTTCAATATACTATATTTTGTTTGTGTGTGTGTTCTTTTCCTTTTTTGCGTATATATATTTTACATTGTGTGTCTATGCCGTTTTTTGGGGTGCTACGTATTGATTATTTTTTTCCGTCTTCGTTTTTTTACTTCTATATATTGTGTGTGTCGGTTTTTTTCTTTGGTCAATGGTTTAGTAGTGCCGAAAGGTGTCGATTTTGTGTCGTGGAGTGTTGATACTGTGTTAGATTTTAATTAAAATTTTAATTAATATTCATTTGATCAACCGACAACCGTTGGATATGGCGTCGGGGTGTATCGAAGCGTGTCGTGTCGTGTTTTGGGTAGAACACGTGTTGTTGCAAATAATGTCGAAGATAGCTTCATTTTTTCGGTTAAAATTGATTTAAGTAGAAATTGAAAAAAAATTATTCGGTAGTGTCGAAAAGTATCCATAAGATGTCGGGAGATGTCGAAGATGTGTCGGATATTCATTTCATACGCACTTATATTATTCTTCTACGAACACGTGTTTTGATGCCACCCTAAAAGGTGTGAGGGGTGGGTTGGGTTAGGGTGGTGGGAAGGGTAGGGTATAGTAAGATGGGTGGTGGGAAGGGTAGGGTATAAGTAATACGTGGGTGGTGGGCACGGTAGGGTAGGGAGTTGTAGGGTAGAGTAGGATGGGGTGGTGGATAGGGTAAGGTAGGGTGGGATCAGATAAAATAGGGTGTAATAGGCTTAGCTAGGATAGTGAATTAATATGTAGGCTGGGATGTAGGTTAAGGTTTGTAGATAGGAAGAGAGGTAGGGTGCGGTAGGGTGTGCTAATGTAGGTGAGGCGAGGTATGAGATGTAATGCGGTGATGTATGGTAGAGTAGGATGGTATAGTTGGATGATGTGGCGTAAGTTAAGTAAAGTTTGGTAGGTTGAATAAAGTACGTAATATAGGGTAGTGTGGTAAGATAATATGTGGTAAGATAATGTGGTGTACGGCGTAGGTGAGGTAGGATTGGATAGATGAGTGTTAAAAAATGTTGGGATAGGGTGCGGTTCGTTACATACTACATTTCTTCGTATTTAATATCGTCAAATAAGTTAAAACTTATAAGCGTGGACGTATCGTTGGTTAGTTTTAGTGTGAATAAAGACCATTTTTACTAATACCACGGTAAATGTATTTTATTGATGAATGTTAAATGTAGTTTGGAACTTTTGTTTTTTGTGTCGGGTGTATGTACGTAAGTAAGTCGAAAACATTTATCTAATCAATGTCTTAAGATGTATATAAAAGTATAAAAAATATATATAAAAAAAAGGTAGAGGTTTTGGATCCGGATCCTGTCCTGTCGGGGCTCCTTATGTATTTTCACGAAGGGCCCACCGTCTTACACCTCCAATGTCCTCCACCCCGATAAAAACCTGGAAATACAAAACGGAAGGAAACTTATCCGGCGCCCATCCCCACTTCCCTCCCGTCCGATAACCGTAATCTCCGGTCACTGTCTTTCTTCGTGAAGCAATCATACTAATGGGGAAGCCTAGCTCAAGGTTCGCCGTTTCATCTCTCCATTTCCTCCGCCTCCTCATCCGCCATGTTTTTTTTTATAATTTATTTCAAAGGATTTGTGTCTTGCTGTATCGTACAGGACGAAGCCACAGTCTAGTGCGGATCGTAAATTCGAGAAGAAATTGCAGTTTTACACAAGTGAGTGGCGTTGTTTTTATATATATTCGAACAGTGTTGGGGAGTTATATCTTCCTTCTGTGTGTGCGGCCTAGTTTGTATGTTTTTTTGCTGCCGGATTTGCAATGCTCCTTGCTTGTTGAATCACGAGCTTACTGTAGCAATACATTGATGTACTCTTTTCCCCAGACTTTAAGTGCAAAATCTTTGAGCTAATAATAATCCTGTAAGTTTTGTTTCAGTTGAATTCCTGTTAATGAATTGAACATGTGGTGGTCATAAATTGAGCATTGTTGATGTGTAGTATGTTAGATTGATCTGTATTACAAGTTACTTTGGATTATCTTCTGGTTAGGTAGAAAGATTACTCCCACATTCTACGGTCTTGATTTTACCGATTCGTACCTGGGATGTGTTGGCTCTCTAATTGTCCCGGGGTGTGTGTGTGTTAAGTACAGCTTTGTTATTGTTCCGATGTTCAGTTGGTTGCGTTCAATGGTATTTAACCTTCTTGTAAATTCTACGGTCTGAACTTTCTTCATTTGCAGAGGTGAGGGATACAATTACTTCCTTGGGTGCCCAGAAGGCTATTACCAAGGTATGATCAAGTCCTGTTTCAGGCAAACTAGATATACATCGTTAGGTACAGCTTTGTACATCAAATGGGCATACCTCTTAAGCATAGTTACACTTTCTTGCTTGCCAAATCAGAAGGGTATCTTTATATGCTAAGATGTTCTAAATTATATGTCATATATTTTTGTAACTGACAAGTGCACAAGATTGTTGTTGATAGTTTCCACCTTGTCTCCTTGATCTTGTTGTACCACTTGTAATGCGAGTAAGAATATTAATCCCACAACCGTTGAAATTTTACCATGTAAGTTTCTCATGGTTAGCAACAGCTGCAAGTTTCTATTATTTTGTTCGTACCATCGTGTAATGGACACATGAAGATCTTTTCATTTTAATGTCATTGTCATTTCTTTTCTGCTATCAATAGTTTTCTGTTGATATCAGATCTATTCAAAGTGGCCTAGTGGCCTTTCGTAGAAATATCCTTAGGATCTGGGCTATGCTATATGATTCGATGTGATTTCCCTTTTGAACTCCTTCATCTCATCTTGTTAATTGTTATATTGACCTTTGCATACATGGTCAGTATGAAGCTTTTGGTTTATAAGCGAGGTCAATGGAGATAAGGGAGTAACATAACCGTACTCACTTTCATTGGAATCGGGTTTTAGTTATTGTGTGTTTGTTCTATGCACTTTGAATGTATTCAGACAGGGGATATCAACTTTTACCTTATTAAGGGCAACAGTAGTGGCCTGTTTTTCTACCCTTCTTTCTTACACCATCCAAAAAATAGATGGGCAAAGAAAATAATTAGTAACTAGTGGCTTTATTTTCCACCTATTTTTGTTCATCCCTTCAACATGCACTTCCATTTATAGAAGCCCAAAGTGAAGGGCTTTTCAATCTAGGCAATTTTGGAGAGCCACTACTGGTAATTTTGGAGCGCCAGAAGTAATAAGAATCAACTTGCATTTTAACATTTAAATGTGTGGGCCATGTTAGGTTTTAGATGTATTTTTTCAAAAAAGCTACTACGACCACCCTAAGCTCTTTCTCACGTGTTTGAGTCACAGAAACTGCCTCTTGTAGGATATATATATAGTATAAGGTTAGGCTATGTAAATAACTTGTAATTTCCCCGACCTTGTATAGTCAGGATCCTTGGATGCATTAAATTGTCCTTTTAAACAATTTATATTTTCGAATTCCTTTTCTTTTAATCGATGCAATGAACTCCGGGTCTTACTAACTAGTATACTTGTATACTTGGCAGAGTTAATTTTTGTTAACAAAGCGTGATGAATTTGTTTTTTTTTCTTCTTTTGCGTAGAAAAAGAAGCTGCGGAGCAGGCAAAAGAAGTTGAAGGTGTATGACCTTGCTTTGCTCTCAGAGGTTCTCCCTGAAGTTGAGGCTTCTCAGCAGAAAAAACCCGTTGAGTTTAAACTAAAGGGCAAAACCCGAAAAAACCTAGTGTGAGTTGAACACTGATACTCTCGCCCTTACGAGTTTTTACCTTCTCATATCTCTCTAAATGAGAATGATAGGAGCACTACTTTGTGCCACAACATTATGTCACTGCACCTTTACAGACCGTTGATCAATGTCAATCAGTTGCACCATGATTAATGATCATAAGTGTGGAGTGATGTAATGTTGTCACACGTTCGTTTTTGATCTCTAAATGTTTGTTTTTTACTTTATAAATATATAGCTTGAAGGAAGGAAATCAATTGAAGACCGTGATCAATCATCCGGCATTCCAGTCTGATCCAATTGGTGCCATTTATCAACATCTCCAGAATACTCAACCAGCAGTTGAGGAAAAACAAAAGCCGAAAGCTAGCAAAGACCGAAAAAAGAAAGCTAAACGCCGAAATCCAGACTCTTCAAAAGTTTATCAGCCAATGGAAGATTGATTTTGCAAGAATGGTCCTACATTTTGTTAGCACCACCCCATAATGAAAAACCAGGAGTTCAAGTTTCGGTCCGACCCATGGCCGTAGGCTTTTTGGCTTTTTACGTTACACCATTTGTTGTAGGGAAAAGATTCACCACTTTTCTGTTTAAGGGTTTCTTTTGGAAATTGATCTGCACAACTATTATTCTACGACCGTTGATCAAAATTAGTATTATTTGATAGACGAACGACAGCAAATGATGGTTGTAAAAGTTGTGTTTGTGTATGTTTGTGCCCCCCCCCCCCCCCCCCCCCCTCCCCTCCCCTTCCCTTCCCTTCCCTTCTCCTTTTATGACTTATTGTTGTATAAGCCACATGTTAGGGTCAAAAAAACCAAGGGCCTTGCCCATATATATAGGGCTCTACTGGCATGACACTTTGGGCAAAATTCGACTTTACAGAGGTTGACCTCTGTAAAGTCGAATGTTGAGCTTGTATTCGACTTTTCAAAAGTCGAATGTCTCGGTGTCGTGCCTGTAGAGAGTAAGATCCATTGTGGTGCCATATATTTACCATCTACTAATATAGTTGAAATACACTTCTGGGAATAAAAAGATCATCTCAACTGGTGCATTATATTTGTAACAGATTCATAAGATGTATACATACAGCAGTTAGATTACAAAACCCATAATATGCATCAATTCTTGGAACCAGACCGGAAGATGAAAACTGCCGTTGAAACCCCGAGTAATGCTGCTACACCCAAGGCTACCCCGGGCAAGGCAGTCGTGACACCGAGGTTCTGCATATATACATGGCCATAACAAACAACATAATTCGGTGCTGTTAATAAGTTTCACTAGGCTATACTATAACAGTGTTCGTTTGCTACGACAAAATGCTGGTGAAATGACAAAACCAACCTCGAGAAGTCCCTTTCCGGTTGCGATTTCAACACTAATAGCTGTTGCGAAAACAGCCATTGCCAATCGCCCGACCCAGACATCCAAACTGCTGTCCCCGTTCGTGCTTTGTTCTCGCATCTTATGAATGTCCCTTTATTTACACTACTAGGACAAATAGCTTTTCGTAATGCTGTAAGAAAAAGAAGAAGAAGAAGAAAAAAAAAAGGCGAGTTTTTAATCGAACATCTTACATGATTTAACTTCATTTTATGTACATTTGTGCTGAGATCCTAAAAACTTGATCCATAAAAAGTAAAGTGATTTGAACGCACAACATAGGTGAAAAATATGGTGCAAGATAAGCAACCCTGAAGAACAAATTCAAACCGAAAATGCAGACAAAAAAACGCAGGCATATTCCTTGTGTACATGAACAAATGCTAAAAAAACAGAGTATTCTATGTATTATCACATTAAATTCAAAATCATGATAATGTCAAATAGAAAAATCAATTAAAACATACAGAGAGGAGAGCCGGTGGCGAAGGAAGTTCGAATTCCGGCGGCATTCAACCTCGGAATCAAAGGTGTAGATGATGATATTCTTGCTGAATTCGAGACATAAACATCTGCAAAAACAAATGTCTTTGTCTGTGAAGAAGCAATGCAGAAGGAAAGTGAAGAGGACCGGTTGGGGGGTGGGGGGGGGGGGGGTTTACCTTGAGTAGGTGTGTAATAAGCAAAGCAATGGGAAACTTGAGCCAAAAAAGCCATGTTTGATTTGGATAAAAAGCTTCAACTGGGACTCAGAAGGATAGAGCAAAAATGACTGTCCACAGAGAGAGAGAAGAGTCAGCAACCACAAGTGCAATATCCACTGTGAATCAAACCTCCAGCTTTAGGGTAATTCTTGGATGGTAACTTCATTCGTCGACATTTAATATCCATCGAATCTACCTCCCAACACGGGTAATTTTTGGATGGTAATTTCATTTGTGGACGCACCCTATATGGATGAATCTACCCTCTAACACGGGTAATTCTTGGACGGTAACTTCATTTGTTGATGTACTCCATCACCGGTAATTCTTGGACGGGTAATCTACACTCCAGCATGGATAATTCTTGAATGATAACTTCATTTGTGGACGTACCTCACATGGATGAATATGAATCACACTATCTTATTCTGCGTAATTCAAATTCATCCACATCCGGTAGAATTTCCTTTCCACGACATAAATCTATTGAATTCACTAAACATGCTTTTACGTCATTTGTCTTGTTGTAAAAAATTGTTATGAATTCCCTCGTTACAAGCACTGGTGTAAAAGTAGAAGTCTTGTTGTAAAAATTTGTTATAACTCAGGCTCGAATCTCGGCCCAAGCTTAATCAAGCCATTGAAAATCAAGATCAAACTCAACTTGCAACTACTCAATATTACTCAACTCGGTTCGTCTAATGCTCCACCCGACTAATAATTAATGATTTATATAAATTATAAATTAATTAATTAAATAATTATGTAATAGAGAGCTACTCAATTACTGCATCTCGAAGCTCAAGCTTATAGCTTGGTTAATCATTCGAGTAGATCAAACTCAAAATAAAATAAAATAAAATTAAAATTAAAACCGAATCGAGTCAAACTTCTTTTCAAGTTGAGTACGTGTAGCCCAATCCACATTACATAGAAAAAAAAAAATCAAAGTAAAAATTGCAGTACTCAAAATTGGCAGCTCTTTGAGAAAAATTCGTACGCGCACCCTCCGCGTTAGCAATACCATAATACAGTTTAAAAATACAAAACGCGATTATCTTTAATTAATACACATGTTCACACATCTAATTGTTGGGTGCAATACAGAGTGTCTCCTTACCTGTAGTGAGCAGTGGTTTAATGGAGGCGGCCATACGAAACCGGAACTACAGTTTCAGATAAACAAACTCTTCAATGGCTGGAATTTCTCCAATCCTCTGCAATGATTCTTTGCTAGGTTGTTCATCCACTCCAATCGCCATTACAGCGTGCTTCCTCGGGGCGCTTCTTCCAACGCTCATAAAGCTCACATTCACATTCTCTTCTCCTAAAATGCTCCCAACTTTTCCGATCATCCCAGGTTGATCAACCTGCCTGCAAGTATAATACTACCTTCTAAGCTCACATCAACTTCAAATGAACCAACTTTAGTCAAATGAGGGATCCCGTCTTTAACCACCCCTTCAACTTTGATTTCTCCGGTTTCAGATATAGCACTAGCGAATTTTGATTCAACATTTGCGATTTGAACTTGGATGGATTCCAGTGGACTTTCTGGGGAACCGTCTAAGAGAATCCGTTCTTCGGTTATACGAAGGCCTCTCTGTTTAGCACTGAAATCAGCATTTACTAAGTTGACAAAAGCACTGGATATTGGCTCAATCAGACCTTTTATAATCATGGCTCGAAGCACCCTCGTGTCAAGATCATCCGGTGCTCTTGCTGATGCATAACCTACTTTCACAGATTTAACCCCACTTCCACCTGCTACTAATTGGACAGCAAGTCTCCCGAGTTTTTCAGCAAGCACAACATATGGCTTCAGCTCATTTAATACCTTAAGAACAAGTAACAATAACATTAACAAAAGTACTGAATTGGAGGTTGAAGGGTTGAAAGGAGAGGGTGTGGGGGTGGGGGGGTACCTCAGCAGGAACCATGGGAGCATTAACAGCAGTTGCAGCAAGCTCGCCTCTCAGAGCACCAACAACAGCCTCGGCTATTTCTATAGCCACTCCTTCCTACCAAAATAGAATATAAATAATACAAAACAGTCAGTGTTGCAGATGGTGAAAACCGAAGAACATAAAGTAATTAACTTTTCCAAAAAAAAAAACCTGAGCTTCCATCGTACTAGCACCAAGATGTGGAGTCGCTGTAACATTCTCGTGCTGTATCAACCTACTATCCTGTGGTGGTGGCTCCACAGTGAAAACATCTAGAGCAGCCTAAGGCACATGAATATGCAAATCAGAAAAACGTCTGAATTGTTCTTCATACCCTTCAAGAAACACAACATACCTGAGCAACTATGCCAGCATCAAGGGCCCTTACTAATGCATCTTCATCAATAACACCCCCACGAGCAACATTAACAATCCGGACACCTTTCTTCATCTTGGCAAACGTTTCATCATTAAGAATCTTAGATGTAGCAGGAGTTAAGGGCATGTGAAGTGAAATGAAATCCGCCACGGAAATAGCTTCCTCAAAGCTCACAAGTTCCACTCCAATAGCACGAGCACGATCTGCTGGTGCATATGGATCATGTGCAATCACATGCATACCTAGTCCCTTTGCCCGCCTAGCAACCTCTGTACCGACCTTCCCGAAACCCATAATAGCAAGCGTTTTGCCAACCAGTGATACACCAACATACTTATTCCTCAACCATTTCCCTATTCAACGGGAAAAACGGCATTCAACTAGCATTTCCGGTTTTCTACAAACTATTCAAAGATTACCCCCAAAATATGACCACACATGAACCAAAAACATGATTAAAACTGACAATAAATCAAATGACAGAACAATTGTATGTCATATTCATCCAGATCCACATCATATCATCCCAGATTCAAATTTTTGGATATTCAAAGGAATCCCACAAGAAATGCAGAAGGAAAACATCTTTGCACCTATTCATAATTGGGAAAATCAAAAGTTCTAATTTCCTTAATTTGAACACAATTATACAGTTTATTTCAAACACTAACCTGCTTTAACAGAAGCATCTGCTTGAGCAACATTCCGAGCCATGGCAGTTAGAAGTGCAATTCCATGCTCAGCAGCAGCTACAGTATTAGCTGTGGGCGCATTGACCACAAGACATCCATGTTCAGTAGCAGCTGCCAGATCCACATTATCAATCCCGACACCAGCGCGTCCAACCACCTTAAGCCGCCCACCGGACGACTCGAAAACTTCACGAGACACTTTGGTTCCACTCCTCACAATCAAAGCATCGCAAAGTGAGATCTTGGTGCAGAGCTCTTCTGGGCTCAAATTGTATGAGCAATCAACATTCGCGAAGTCCTTCAACAGTTTTAAGCCAGGTTCACCGAGCTTTTCTGCCACGAGGACGGTAGGTTTCGCGTCTAAGGCGAATACTATGAGCCTCCTCCGGGAATGGAGTTGGTTTGTCTGTAGGGAAGGAAAAGAGACTGCGGTGAAAGAAATGGTCGGAGGGAGGCTGTTCTTCCATGACAGAGCAGTGGTTTCTGAAGTGTTGAATGAGAGGAGACTAGAGGAAGAAGCCGAATTCGCCGCCATTGGTCTGATTCAGTGGAAGGCGGAGGGTGGCGTCCGAGATGCTGCTAGCGCAGAAATGAGGATCTACTTGGGGACTATGTTCGGAGATATTTTTCACCTTTCTAGTCCACCCACTCAAAAGACATTATTAAAATTTTGACTAATGAAATTATAATGTAGTATAAGTGAAATAGTTTATTGGGCGATGATATAATAAACGTACACTTCAAGTATCATTCTTTACTTTTTCACCTTCGATTTTGGTGGGGATTATATAATCAATAAGTATTGTCTTAGATTAATGGTGATAAATAAGAGAGTGATACTTAGAATTCATATTGGGAAGTGCACATATCGTTTCCCTAGTTTATCATTGTGTTTGCCAATAGATGATATATCGAATGTCAACAGGCGCATTATGAGAGTTAGCTCTGAATTCGAGATGATTCTTTGTGGCATCGAGTCTTAGTTCTCTCACTTAAGGAGGCCTTGAGTCACCATAACTAACTTATTCATCATTCTGTCGGGTCGAGGTGAAAGGGTTTTGTGGGCGAAGGATATCGTATTTTACACTAAAGAGATAAATAATATTAAGTCATGATGATAGTGGATGTATCCTCAAGAAGTGTTGTTAGTTTTAGGTGAATTGGATGACTCATTTGTGGGTTTACGAGAGTCTTTGAGTTTTCATTAAATCATGAGTGACCTGTAAAAAAGCTTTAAGACAAGGATGCCACATAATAAGTGTAAACACCCTCATACCAGAATGAATCAACAAAACACATGAAATAAGGTGGCACAACACTGATTGGAACAACAAAGATAACTTCCCGAAAAACACGCTAAACATGAACACCTAAAGACATTGGAGGGGTAGGGACTACCTGAGCCCTCTTACTAATCCTCGCAGAACGTCTTCGTTGGAATTTGTTCATCTGCTAAGAGATAATATAAGAATTGAACTATGAAGCTCGGTAAGTAAGTTTCGCATCAATGTGAACAAATTATATGTTCGGTAGAAGATAATGTTAATTTGATAGACATTGACGGTGTTGTATCTGTAGTAAGTGTCTATCATTACGAAGAGTCCGTGGATATCAGAAGGTTATGAGAGGAGTGACCACTGTAAGTTCATAGTACATTAGTTGGTGCATTTTACCCACCTAATACATCTAATTTTTTTTTATATATGGTTAATAAAAAAGTTTCTTGTAACTAACTTTACTTTCAATCTTTTAGTATTTAGGTTGAAATATTTACTTGGTGGGAATGAGGAGAATCAGGAGAATGAGGAGGTTGGTGAGTTATTAGGACCGGGGACAAAGTTTCAAGTTCTCATTCGCAGAGATGAATGCATGAGTAAAACTAACAAGGACTCCATCCGTCCTAATTTGTTTGAGACTTTTTGAAACCCTAAAAATTTAGCGGAACATCATTTATTACATTGTCCGATCATTAAAAACATAACTGATTTACAATTACATCCTTTTTATATTGCCTTGTATTTTTTTAATAAATGCTAATATGTGGGCATTTTAAACATTTAAGAACCAACTTTAAGTCTAAATATTAGCTATGAGATTTATTTTGGGACATCCATAAATGGAATAAATCACAAACAAATTGAGACGGATGGTGTAACTGTTTAAACACGTAATGATTAAGAAAATGATTAACATGAACTAACATATTTACCACTGCAAAGAAAACAAGCACATAAATTAAGTTCATCATTTTTTTTACTTTATCACTTACTGCTCATGCTCTACTTTAAAGTTCAAGGGTACCATGTCATATTTAGTCGAACTCAACATGGAGAGTCTATTCTAAATATATTGACAAACTTTACATTGTCCATTATTATAGCCCATTAACAAAGATTGCTGATAGGCCCGGTATAACGTTCACTATTTTCATCCGTGAACAGGACTGATGATTGATGACTCTCGAGAGTTAATTATCTTTCATTCAATCAAAGTATTTAACCATGAGGCATGCTGTTTTATTTCTTTCGTTCATACTCTTATAATCACATTCTTTATCATCATACGTGCTAAGAAACATCATAAACCATACATTGAATACTTTTCCTACTCGAGTTACTTCATCCTTTCCATTTAATCCTACATTCACATTCAGCCCTTAAACTACTTCCTAACATATTACACACATACTAACAACTTAACAGGTACAAAGTATAAGTTCACCATCATGATCATCTTTTAACTTATCGAGACTTCTAAAAAGTTTCATACATGAATCTCCATTTCTGGCTTATTTGTCTCATAAAATTAGCCTAAGAACACGATCTCTTACATTTTAACACAACCACATAACATATACTTTCTAAGATTTTCATACATGGGTTTCAAATGTTTATTTTTCAGACATAATTTATCAAACATCACTCTTTTTAGGCATACTTTTCCAAGGAGAATCATCTCAAGTACTAGTCTTAAATGATTTCTCAATTATAAGTGTTTTTAGACATTATCAACAAAACGATCTAGTTTTGAAAGGAAAAAAAAATACGGCTAGATAATTTCATATTTTAAGTGTGTGGTTAGATCACTTGAATTTGAAATATCGCTTAATTAAGGCTAGTAATTAAGATGGTCCTAACACCATATTTCAAACTTGAAAAAGGAACATGTTGCTTAGAATAGACTAAAAACACGTCCCATGCCAAAATGCATCAGCCAAAAAGGTCCCTAACAAATGGTTTCTTACACTGATCACCCAACGGTAAGAAATTACTAATTAGTCACCTTTTAGCATGCGAAAAAGCCACAATCATGGTGCTTAATTTCTTGTGTACAGTAGATAAAAGGACGTAGCAAAACAAATTTTGATTTGGACAATAATCAAAGATTACTTCTTGACAACATCATTAAATAATCAAACTAAAGCGACACACTTTTATCAACTATTAACAATAAAGGTGGCAGAATCATCTTCTTTATCCAACAACTAGGCATTCCTAGTCAAAAAGAAATAAAGGCTACTTTCACCCCTTTTTAATCCACTCTTGACCTTTTGGGCAACCACAATGATTACTAAGTGACAAGTAGGATCCGACGAGTATTTATGAGTTATATCAAATGGAGAGCTATGATTAATTTTTGTTCATTCTCACACACACAGTAGGGATGTGTAAGTATGAACTGGATGCATCAGACCACGCCAGTTGTTATGACACAAAAGAGGAATGCTACTGACACAACCACAACAAATGACGCAACCTGATTAAACACCATCGATCATCATGTAGGACTCATTGATCATCATTTAGGCCAGTAAAATCATGTTGTGGTATTTGTTGTGACTGAATATTTATGTTTATAGCATTACGTACCCAACACAAAATTACTCGTTGCATCATAATTCTTCTCTGATTACCAATAAAGTTATCAAGAACATTGGATCTTTTGAAGGACTCCTAGTGCATCCTTCATAGAGGGTCTCTTTTGTGACACCAAAGAAGCACACCTAAACCCTAATTTGAAGCATTCAAACATGGCATCCTCTCTACTCTCTACATCGCTTCTGATTGCCATGTCAGCCATCCGTAAAACCCGACCCCTATCCTCTTGAACCAAACCGGAAGTCCATTGGCTTAGCTCGCGGTCAGAAAACACTTTCCCTGTGAGAAGCTCAAGCAATATGATCCCAAACGAGTAAACATCCCACTTCGGATTAGGTTTAACATTGTTCAGAGACTCTGGCGCGTGATAAGGTGAGGTGCAACCCATGAAACCCGCGGGTGAGAAGTAGGGAGTAGTACTGCTGCCGTTTATGGAATTGTCAAGGAGTGCAGAGCATCTTCTGCTGCCGAAATGACGAGACGAACCATCCGATTTGTTGTTGTTGTTGCTATGTTTGCCATATAGAAGCTTGTGGAGGCCTAAATCACTGATTATAGGCTCCATTTCTGGTGTCAAAAGAATGTTGCTTGGCTTTATATTTCCATGCACGTGTTTCTTTTCATGTATATATGCTAGCCCTCTTGCAACTTCTCTTGCTATCTTGATCCGGGTTCCAAATGACAAATGATGTGGCGAGAAACCAACTTTTCCTGAAAATTTGGAATTATTGAGTTAATTACACTTAGATTGGACTCAATAGTATAATAATTAAGGTAGCTTTTATATGTTTACATCACACAAATATACTGTACACTACACCACCTACCTGTCCACAATCCTAGAATCGAATTTTTAAAGTCGATTTTCGAGTCAAAAAACCAACTATCCGTAAGTATATTGTGAGAATCAAACTTCAAAAGTTGGTTATTAACTCCAGAACCGACTGTCAAAATATTGATTCAGTGTGGTCTGTGGTGTATGGTAGTTGTGGTGCACCAGTAATGTCACCGACTTACGATCACTCAATTGCAACAAGTGACATGATATGATTTTACACTATTGATTATAATGTAGAACCACTATAATCAATGGTGTAAAATCAAGTTATGTTACTTGTTAAATGATTTTGTCAGTATAGCACTATACGATAATAATGGATCAATTTACCTTTAAACTTAAGGCACATACGATATAAAACGAAGTGCCATAAAAAATTTAAGTAATCCTACTGACACAACTATATATTCAGCCACAATGAATGATACAATTTGATCGCACACCATTGATCATAATGAGCCTACGTCATTATCAATAGTCCATACATAATAAGCAATGATGTAAATTCAAATGCATGGGACATATGTTATAAGAGACAAAAGCCCGACAGTACTTCAAATGATTCGTTTCAGACAATTGTCTGAAGCTACATTGCAAAAATTATATTATTCGTTAAGATTAATTAAATAATGGCGTCATTATCATTACTCAATAATAGGCTAACTATTATTTGCAACACAACCTTTCTACTCAATGTCTCATCCCTATCGGTACACCACACAATTTCGTACATAATTGATCCTATGAAAGATGATTCTATAGCTAAGAATCGACTTTCTAAAAATCATTTTCTGATCGACATTGGAAAGATCAGATGTTGGCTATAAAACCGACTTTCATAGGTTTGATTATATGGTATACAGATATTATTGTATATCGATAAAGTCATGGTATTGAAAATGAAGACGGATTTTTTTCCTATACTTATCTATATGGTGAG
Organism: Gentiana straminea; assembly: GCA_036785695.1. Lineage (NCBI taxonomy): Eukaryota > Viridiplantae > Streptophyta > Magnoliopsida > Gentianales > Gentianaceae > Gentiana > Gentiana straminea. Next base: position 3,893,217 of record JAVUPR010000483.1, on the reverse strand, counting down.
CGAGAGAAAATAAATCCATTGAATTGACAACCATGACATTTATTTGTTCCATGCATGATGATGCATACACACACATGCCCTTGTGAATGTTTGTGCAGAAGAAACGGTTTTTCCTTTCAATAGTGATAGAAATGGGGCACATTTATTTGGCGTATTATTTGCCTTCCTCTATATTAATATTTTTAGTATTTTATACTATATATCACTAAATCACGTGCCCCATGCAGGCAGCCCCCATTTTCTGATGGAATCTAAGAAATGGATACATATTCCCTATATAATATAAATATAACTGTGGAGTAGGTATTGTCTTATATACTCTTTCCGTACCATAATATAAGGCATTTTTCTATTTCATTCATTTTAAGAAAACATAATAAATGAGTTATTTTTTAATATTTCAATGCGAAATATTGTATTGTTTTTTGGGACTGACTAATAATATTACATTGTTTAATGTGAAACTAAAAACAATGCATTTAATATTGTATTGTTTTGTGAGAAAAACTTATATTTTAGAACATTACTAAAAAATCAAAAGGACTTGTATTACGGGACGTAGGGAGTAAAAAAAAGAATAATGAAAATTCAAGGCAAGCAACCCATATAAATAAATATATTTCCGAACTCACTATCACATCAAACATTATCACATTATCATTTCCGCAATTTGCCAACATGGCATTTGTCCAGCGGTAATTGCTGCGGTTATTAATTCAAAAGTTCTGGGTCCAAGTTTCAATGGGGACAAAAGTGTGCATGTTTCAAAAAAAGAAAAAAAAAATATTTGTTTTTGACAAAAAAGACACAACAAATGTTACATCACTGATCATAACGACACTCTAATTAATCTATCAACGAGTCGATCTTAAAACATTTACATCACTCTAATTAATCTATCAACGAGTCGATCTTAAAACATTTACATAAGTTACTTTAAAAATATTATTTATTTACGGTATTAATTATCATTTAATTTTATTTTACCGAATTTATATTTAGAATAAATGAATTGAATCTCTAAAAGGTATAATTTGCATATAAACTTTGTATTTTAAACACTACATATAATGCATAATTTAGAGATACCGTAGTTTAATGATTTAAGTAGAGACTTTGCCGGAGATGATATTTTGTAAACCTTGATTATTTAAATCTATATCTTATATATTTATCTTATTGTGCAATATCTACTGATCTTATTTTATAATCAATGATAGAAAATACTTGTAATTTTTTTCTGTTCATTCTGTTGTAGACATATCATTAGTCGTTTAGATTTATTAAAGCACTTTAATCAAATACTATTAAAAAATTGTTTATTTAATAGTTTAAATACTAAACTTTTAAGTTCACACAATCTCTGTCTAAGATGAAATGAATTAGAATCCTTATTTTACGAATAAATTTTAGAAAAATCTGGATAAATGTTTGTTCAACGTGAATGTTGAAATATTTGAAAATACATATATTATTTCTTAAATCAAATTATTGAAATGTCTAAAATATACTACTTCTCATCCTAAAATATAAATATATTTATGCTTTAGAGTTTGTCTCATAATATAATATAGTCCAATTCAAAAACCAATGAAAATTTTATTATATAGATATATAATAAATAAATTATATAGATATATATACATCCATTTTTGCCTATTTTTCAAAATTACTTTAGATTTTTATCATTAATTTTTTTTTATAACGAAATTTCACTAAAATTAATCTCACTTAACCGGCTTAACTAATTTTTAAAACATTTACGTATTGAAATGTTATAGCAGAAGAAAGAAGAAGGGACAAGAGGCAATACCGTAACCGGCGTTGGCTAAGCTTCCACCGGAAACATAGTCGTAGATGACAAGCTTTTCATCCTCACGCCAATAGAATCCTCTGATACGAAGCAAATTGGGATGCCGTAGCTTTGCAATGCTTTTGATTTGATTCTCGAACTCCTTGAATCTTTCAACACAGCTTTCTCCAATCCTTCTAACTGCAAATGAATCTCCATTTTCAAGAACTGCTTTGTAAACAATGGTGGAAGTACCGTTTGATGATCCCAGTATATATGCTGAAGCTTTAAGCAATGTCTCCAGTTCTAGTTCAGTCCCTCCATCAACCATTATAAGTGGCTTTTGATTCTTGTTTTGTAGTTGATTTTCGATGTCGTCTTCTGGGATTTCATCGCTGTCGGAGGAGGCGGTTGCATCAGACGTTTCTTCGCCGTTTGTTATGGCATTAAGGCATGACCAAACGGTTATGCTTCTCGGTGGAGAATTTGAGCCTTTTGCAGCTGAAATTTCTGATTCTTTTGTGATGCTTTTAGGAAGCTGAACTTGATTTACTGACGGCAGCGGCGGCGGCGGTGACGGTGGTGGTGTTACTGCAACTGCTGCGTTTTCTTTGTTTACCTTCTCCCCGTCGACCTTTTTCTTCTTCAGTTGGTACACGTACAATGAGATGATTGCAAGAAGAGCGACGCCCACTAAATCACCGACTACAATCCCTGTTATTTTCCCCAATTTTAACCTGCTATGGGCTTCATTTTGTGTTGAAGATGTACCAGTGGAATTCGAATCAATTGTTTGAGGTATGGCAGCAATTGCCGGAGATGAAGAATTACTACCGGAAATATTTGGTGGAATGGATAAAGTAGAAGGAACAGTACAAGGTTTCTTGATTGGTTTTCCACATAGATCAACATTTCCTTTAAAAGACTCTGTTTTTTGATTGTTTAACGGCATCGAATCCGGTATCTCTCCGGTGAGTTTATTGAAAGAGAGATCCATGATTACATTTGCAGGTATTTTCTTAGCAAAATCAGGTGGAACAAAGCCAGAAAGATCATTTAAAGACAAATTCAGATACTTCAAAGCTTCTCCACCAAATGCACTAGGCAATGATCCATTCAGCAAATTGGAGGACAAATCCATTACTTGAACATAATGAAATCCACTAGGAATTGAACCATAAAACTGATTCCCTCTAAGAGAAACCACATTCAAGTTCTGCAAATAAGCAAGATTTGATGGAAGATTTCCAGATAATGCATTGTTTGAGAGATTCATAAGCCTCAAATTCTGCAGCTTTACTAAAAGAAGCCCACCAGAGATATCATTGTTAGACAGTGACAAAGATACAAGCTCTGAAGCATTGAGAAGTGAATCAGGTAGTGTCCCATTCAAGAAATTGTTGGACAAATCGAGTTTTCGAAGGTGTGGAATGAGTCCCAATTCTTCAGGAATTGAACCCATGAGCTGTGAATTCGGAAGATTTAAGCTCACAACACGAAACATATCAGGTGTACCAAAAGGGCTCTCAACTTCAGCACACATTACACCTTTCCATTGACATGGAGTTTCATCAGTGTAATCCCAATTCTCAAGAACTGAAAAGGGATCACTCAAAACTGAGTATTTGAAAGAAAGCAAGAGAGTTCCATCTAAATTAAGACAAAGAGAAGGAGCTACAAGAAGTAAAAAGAAAATGAATGAGCTCAGAAGAAGATTGTGAGTAGAATTGGTGGTCATTGTTTTCTTGAACAGATATTGGATTATCCAGAATGCATATTCCTCCTCTTCATAAAGAAGTAGAATAGAGAGAGATTTTAGAAAGAAAAGCTGAGGCCAGAGAGAGGTAACCAACTATGGAGAAGTTGTTTTGGTGACCAAAAAGATGAGGATTTTTAACTTTAGAAGATTGATATGGTACATGGAAATGGAGATGGAGCAGAATTGGTTTAGTGTGATTGTGAGGGACAGGGGAATGTGATATAATTACTTTATCTGGGTTAGAATGAAAATGACCGTTGATATAAATCAGCATCTGAAAGTGTGTGTGTATATATATATATATATATATATATATATATATATATATATATATATATGGAGAGGGAGGGGTTAAAGTAGAGTAATTAGTAAGCTGCATCTTTAGACCTTTATATCTTGAACGTTGGAGATTCAATCATTTATGCATGTGTATTGTTGTTAATGAGTCGGGTTGATCTGAGTATCGGTTGTTTGAAGTCGAGTTCGTTCGTGTATTGAACGAACAAAAAATTATGTTTGAGAGCTCGACTTGATTAAAAGATGAATTGTTTGAGGTTGTGTTTGAGTTCAGCTCATTAAATATACTTTTGTCTTTCGATTTGAGTTCGGCTCGTTATGGTATAAATATGAATTGTGAATACAAAAATAACAAATAATAAAACAATATTGTTTTTGAAGGAATTAATGTCTAAATATGATGTAAAATCACCTATGGTATCTATTAGAATAATAAAAGGAAAACTCGAAAAATATGCTCAAAAAGCATAATATGTAATAATTTGTTTCAAAAGATAATATGTGGAAACTTTTCTACATACATAACAATTTCATAGAGAATCCGTAGCGAATCCACAGCAAAAAACAAAAGGCATAATAATTTGTTTCATAAGATAACATGTGAAACTATTCTACATACATAAGAATTTCATGGAGAATCCGCTGGGAGATGATTTATGAAGCACATTTACACGGGATGAGATCACAATTTAATTACTTTTAAAAAACGACGTCGTTTCATTTGTGTTTTATTTTTTGGTTTTTGTTTTTTATTTTTATTTTATTTTCTTCAAAAAATAAAACACAAATGAAACGACGTCGTTTTTACTTAGACATCGAAATTAGACACACAAATTGGACAGGTGATCTCATCCCCATTTACACAATTTAATTCTTTTTGAGAATATTTTTTCAAGTTTCCAATTAATAAATGACTTATAGTATAATAAGTTAAGGGAGTGAGAGTCAAAATACAAATTCCTGAAGCAAACACAATTAAAAAAAAAGTTGTAAGAAAGACTATAAGAAAATTGTATCAGAATATCTTTTTTACTGCGAAAATAAAAATAAATTGTTATGAATATACCACTAAAGATGTGGATGTCCATCGATACTTTAATATGTTGATGCAAATGATTAGATATGTTAAATACGTAAGATAGAAATATTTATGTAAAGATAAGATAAAGTTTTATGCATTAAGTATCAATGGTATTATAATTTGGCCATATGGTTTTGTATGAGATACGGAAGGATATAACAGAGAAACAGAATGCAAGTGCATGTGACCTTTCATTACAAATTCTCCTTCTCATTGTAATGAGGCGATATAAAGAAATGGAGATAATATAAAATGAATAAGAAAATGTTTATTGTTGTTTCACTTTATTCTGTGTCTTCTTATTTTGGTTTCTTGCAAGGACGTAGCTATATGGAGGGCTCAGGGGGGGCTAAGCCCCCCCGGTTGTTATTTTTGGTACCAAAAAACTATATAATCCAATTGAAGATAGTTAATTATCTTAATATAGCCCACCTGAACACACATAGATAATCTACCAGCCCACCCAAAAATAAATTCATGGCTCCGTCATTGGTTTCATGTATTGGTTTGATACCAATAATTTTATAACACGTTATCAGCACGAGTCTCTGTCAACTGAGTAGCGACTCTACATATTTATCTATTTGATTAGAAGATAAGTTTGATTGTCTACATCTTCATCAAGCACCGACCGAAACCGAAAGAAACAACGGTTCGATGAATCTCTGCAAACCTTTAGGGAAGTTCTTTGTTCTATTTTAATTTTTGATTAACATAAGTCTCTGAGATTAAATGTCTAATCTTTAATCTGTAAATGTATGATCAATTGCTTAAACTGTGTTGCAATCTGTATCTATATTGCATGCTTGCCCTCTAATCTTGTTTTAGATCCACTATATCGAGACCTAATCTTTTAGTATGAGTCAATATGTCTTAATCGAAATTGTCATGCTTTAATATCCGTCAAACCTTTGTTAAATCTGAGATGTATGTAAATTGCATGTTCAGCACTCAATTGCATATGTTTAGATCTGTGTATTGGATGATAATTTGCTTAGGCTCTAAATATCTCCTTAGTCTCGTTTCTAAATCGAGTCTTAATGTTTGCCTAATGTAACTGAAAATTTGCAAATGGCTTAAACAGTGTTAAAGTGATCTAAGTCTGTGTCAACAAAAATATTTGATCAAGATTCTTTAAATGACTCTTTGACAAACTTGTTTTAACACATCATTTCTTTTGAGTGTGTTTTGTTGTTATGGTATGAACAATAATGTCTCTTGTGTTAATGTATTTTTTTTATCCGAAAATAGTGAGTTGTAGGCTTCATTGGAAAATGTTATAAATATACACGCAATATGTGGATATCTATAATATCTATCTCATCCTTAAAGCACTAGCCCACAACTAGATTACTTAATGGATAAATATCGACACAAATACACGATGTAACCGACACGCGTGTTTACACCTTAAAGCCACGTGTATCATGTCGTGACTTTATTAAACGGTATCGCAATAGATAATATCAAAATAGGATAATGCTTAAGCCGATATTCCTTAGTCAGCACGACTCTTGTATATGCATATTAGATATACATCAGGCAGAAGGGGGACGATCAATTCCTCACTTTTCATATACATACACACTAGTATTTTCTTTTAACTGCAAACTCACTTATGCAAAAAGTATTTCCTTGAGCTTTGTTCTTTCAAAGTTATATATTTTATAATAACTTTGATGATTATGTGTCAATGATTTCTCCTATAGATCATAAACTCCTGAAATCATCTATTTGGTAATATTCATGCGGGTTCATCCTTATCTATTTGGTTTGGACGTGGATGGCAAATAAATTGGTGGAATTTTTGTCTATCGTGATATGTTCACATAAGAAATTTGAGCATATCTTAAGGGGTTTGATGGATTGATGTTGACTGAAGTTTTATTTATACAGGTGTAGCCATCTCTGTATTTGGTATTATGATGTTATGGAATTCATATCTAAGTATTAGTGGGATCAATATTTGTTATTATTGTTTCCAATTGATGGTTATATCTTATCAACGGTGATTGATTATTTAGATTTCTATATTGGCACATATATGGATATTCTATGGATCTATCTTTTACAATATATGGATATCTATTATTGGCCGGTGAAGTCAATGATGGTGATAATCTTATCTCATTTTTATGGTTACGTATTAGATGCTATATGCAAGGTAAAGTATCGAGGTAAAATTTTATTTTGTTAATCTTACCAATATGATCACACAGTGATATTTATATTGAAAAATATTAATTATTGGTGAAAATAAGGATGCATTACCATTCGTTGGAGTGAATGTGTATAAACTATATATTTAAGATATGTCGAATAACATAAGTCCATCCCCACAAGTGAAAACGACCAAATGAAATATTCGAAATGTATCGAATTACATGAGTCAGTTTCCAGAAGCGAACGTGGCCAACTTATAGATATTAGAGATACATAAAATTATAAGGTCTCATTTTCAGAAGTGAATGTGAGTAAATACATGTATCAGATTATACATGTCCAATCATCGAAGTGAATATGACTAAACTTGAAATTTATGGTATACGTATTATCATGTCCGTTTCTAGAAGTGAATGTGACACAATTGAATATTCTAGATGTATTGAGTTACACAAATCCGTTCCCCGAAATGAACATGACAAAATGTATATATTATTTACCGATATTCAAAGATGTATCGAATCTTGTCAGTCAGTTCCTTGCAGTGAAAATGATATAGATGAGACTGTGATTTAAAAATCGTCATAATAAATCTCACCAGAAGTGAATTGATGACACTAGTGTGAAAATGCTATATCAATCCAATCTGGTATAATCTGAGTTTGTTTTATATTTTATTATATATTATATATAGAATATATATTTATGTATATATTTATTTAATTATCACTTAGATTGAGTCCTGAAGACTGAATCTAACATAAAAAGATCATTTGTCTTGTATACAATTTTGATTAGAAGATTCGATCACCTGAAGATGATAATTCATTTAAAGTATATATATATATATATATATATATATATATATATATATATATATATATATATATATATATATATATATATATATATATATATATATATATATATATATATATATATATATATATATATATAACCTGAAGTTCATCGAAAGTACTTGTGTGCTCATAAAGGAGAATCTAAAATCCACGTAAATTATTATGGATCCGAAATCCGTATAAAGGGACTTGATGTCCAACAAATGACCTGAAGTCATAACACTTCTTTAATCCCCGTAAAAAAAATTGTATTTATCACTGCAATAATATGCTCATGCAGTAGCAATATTAAAAGAGGTGGTTTATGTTCAACAAAATGATTATCATAGAATAATCATGAAACCTAATCTTTTTTGCTATAGTCCATTCCTTGAAGTGATTGTGACTACATTCATTAAACAAAAGGGATCAAAGACTTTGAGGAGTGGTAGTAGTATAAATTACTTGTGTAGTTCTATTTTCCTTTTGTATAACATGATACATAAAACATACAATAAATGATCTTACCTTACTTCATAAACGTGTCCGAATTCATGGACCAAATCGTGGTTAATATATCCCTGACGGATATCACAATATTTGTGGGAAGAATTGTCCACTAGAAGTGGAGTGAAAACGAAACTAAATTCCAAAAGAATAATGAAAATAAATTTTCAGGATGTGGCATTAAAAGGCCACTGGTCGCATACTTGTCATACGGAGAATATCTGGTTGAGAATAATGAAGCTTCAAAATTATAGTAAAGGCAATATCATGACACATATACTATATGTTAAGAAGGTCATTAAGAAGATGATCCATATATGATAAAAAAAATTGTTTATCATTTTTCAAAGTCTCAAACGAAGTAAGTTGTGCGGGTATCCTCTGATGTGGATATTAAATTGAGACATCGGAAGAATTAAAAAGATATAAATCACTCGAAGAGATTAATTATTTCTGATTGAGTAAAATCTCAGAATGTTTGTTGATACTCATATAAAGGGATACACATTGAAATGTTGAATCCCACAAAGGTTATTGCAGACTTACGTAGATATGCTTATGATGAAATGTTTTTCTGAGATTCGGGGGAGGAATGTAAACTTGAAGTTTATAAATCTCGTGGAGAAACATCATATAACGCACATTTTATCACCGGATGTATTTAATTACTCTTGATGAGTGAGCAGCTGCAAATGCTCTGGTTAGAATAAATGTTGCTAAAAGGTTTATCAGGATAATGTCTGTCTAAGAAGAGAAAGTCCAAGAAGGACAGAAAATGAAACGTATCAAATTAATGAAAATAACGCTACTACAAACGTTAAAAGACCAATTGGATCAATAATTTAAAATTCCTCAAAAGATGTTATGACTATATTATTTATAAGAACTCCGAAAGAATTAGCATATGCTCGAGCAAAAAATAATATAGTCTAAGAAGCTCCGGAAGAGCAATGACATACTCCAGATGAGTAATGAAATCAGAAACCCTTGAAGAGGTCAAGGTTAGATAATGTCAACAAAGTGTTGATATATTATATATGGTCTACGGATCAATATTCAAATTGTTATACACACATGAGGGGGTGAAATGAACCTGGAGTTCATTCTGTCGTGTTAATTTCTTGCGACCCCCGAAGGAAATGTGATGATTCATGAAGAATCTGAAATCGAATATTGCTATATTATGTTAGACGCTTGAAGCGTGAGGAACATATTAGTTCCAACAAATATAAATCTCATAGTGTTGAGATAATGAATTAATATTTTGAATTAATAAGATAGATAACAAATGCAAAACTTGGTTCATAAACGAGATTCATAAACTTGATAGACATGCTTTGTAATAAATGAATCATTTGAATGAAATATATTGCCTGAAGCACATAAAATGCTAGAAACATACAAAGTGTGTGAAACACAAAGTATACATTACATGAATTATCCTAAAAGCGAGGTAATAGTTTGAACTGAGAAAGTTTGGATCGATAATGAAACTCCTAAAGAGTACAAAAGATGATTGAGTATGAGCATTTGACTTGTATTATGAAAGATGTCTTTTGGTATTGAAAACCAATGGTTGTACTATTTTTTCCTTTAACCAAGTTTTTCCCACTGAGTTTTCTTAGTTAAATATTTTTAATGAGGCAACCAGTGCAACAAGAACGCATATGTCATGAATCTTTTTCCCTTGACTGAATTTTTTCCAAAGGGTTTTTCCAAGCAAGGTTTTTCGTACATGCCATATACGTTAAGCCACTCAGATCAAAACAAAGCAAGTCGGGGACTTGTTGGTTACACGGGTTATGGATATGTTTGGCCCCCTCAAAGCAAGGTCTAAAACTGGTTATTTATTCACCAGCGGAGGTACATCAATTTCATGGTGCTCGACTATATACAATCTTTGGTCATTACGTCTTCAAATCATGCCAAATAATAGCTATTCACGGAGAAAACAGAGAATACATTTGATTACTATTGTTGACACAATATTATATCCGTGGAACTTATGTTTATTAGTAGAGAAAGAGAAGCCGGTCATATTGTACGAATACAATTCACCATGTATAGTTCAGTTAAATGGAGGCTACATCGAAGGCGATCGGACAAATCATATTTCATCAAGATTCTTCGTCATATATGATCTTCAAAAGAAATGTGACATTATTGTTCAAGAAATTATATCAAGTGAAAGTCTAGCAGATTGATTCATCAAAACACTTATTACCGTTACATTTGAGAGATTGATCTAGAAGATCGGAATGCAATGAATCAAAGACCTGAACAGATGTTCAAATCAGGGGGAGTAAACACAAATTGAATATGTACTCTTTTTCCTTCATTAGAAATTTTTTCCCACGGGGTTTTTCTCTAATGAAGGTTTTAACAATGCATATTTTTGTGTGTAATGGACATCCAAGGACGAGTGTTATGGAAATACCACTAAAGATGTGGATGTCCATCGGTGCTTTAATATGTTGATGAAAATGATTAGATATGTTAAATACGTAAGATAACAATATTTATGTAAAGATAAGATAAACTTTTATGCATTAAGTATCAATGGTATTATAAGTAGGCCATATGGTTTTGTATGAGATACGGAAGGATAGAACAGAGAAACAGAAGGCAAGTGCATGTGATCTTTCATTACAAATTTCTCCTTCTCATTGTAATGAGGTGATATAAAGAAATGGAGATAATATGAAATGAATAAGAAAATATTTATTGTTGTTTTACATGTGTCTTCTTATTTTGGTTTCTTGTATTGGTTTGATACCAATAATTTTATAACAAAAATAAAAACTGTATATTAATTACTCTCCTACCTAATTTTTTAAACACGCGTAAATTTTGATTTAAACAATCCCACAAATCACACTCTATTCATCAGAGGTTCTCGTTCAGACTTGACAGTTTTACCAATATATGTTGATGATGTATATTTGTTGGACCTTCCATGAGTCACATACAAAAAATCTAAGATTCATTACATGATCATTTCACCATCAAAGATTTAGCAAATATAAGTTTTTTTAGGCTTTAAGGTGGCAAGGGCATAAAAAGGTATACCTCTATCACAAAGGAAATATTGTTTGGATTTGCTCACTGAGTTTGGCTATTTAAGTGTAAACCTGCAAAAACTCAAATAGACACATCTCACAATTTAACACCCGATGGCTCTCCACAACTACAAGACAACACTTACTATAGAACCTTAGTAGGAAATCTGTTATATCTGAGTCTAACTATGCTAGCCATTCCTTTTGTAGTGCAACAATTAAGTCAAAATTTAGCTAACCCTACCGAACTTCATTTGAAAACTACTCATAAAGTGTTGAGGTTCCTCAAACAAGCTCTAGGACCAGAGTTATATTTTCCTAGCAGAAATAATCTCAGACTCACAACATATTCTGATTATGCCTGGGCATGATGTACGGTCACTAGAAGGTCTGTGATAGGATACTCTATTTTCTAAGAAACTCACTAATCAGCTGGAAAGCTAAGAAACAAGCTGCAATATCAAAATCATTTTCTGAAGCAGAACACAGAGTCATGGCTATGGCCACTAGTGAGATCATGCGGCTCCTGTATCCTTTTAAAGGCTTCCAAGTTGCTCGTGGCCAGGTTCTACCCTTATTCTATGATAATAGCGGTGCAATCTGCACAATTGAAAATCATGTCTTCCATGAGAGGACAAAACATATAGAGATTGATTGTCACATTGTCAGAGAGATATCAAGCCGGTTTCAAACCTATGCCAATCAACACAAAAGTTCAACTTGTTGATTTATAGACAAAACATCTTGATCACAAGACTTTTCAAACTCTCTTATCAAGTCATCATTTGATCAAGCAATATTGCCTCTCCTAATCCTGCTTGATGGGGGATCGATGTTACAACAAAGTCTTAAGTGGATGAAGTTCCTCTTTAAAGACTACGCGATTGCCGAAGTGATGTGTTTCATGTTGTTCTTGAATTAGTATTCAAGAAATTTCATGGGGTGCGTCGAATTCGGTCAAAATACTTTAAACATTTTGATAATAAATTGAAGACATACTGCATGAAATGATAAATACAATATATATTGTAATATCATATCTCTATCTCTACTATTCTAAAAATATGAGTGTGTTTCCCCAAAAAGTGTTTCTCCCTAAAAAGCGTTTCTCCCTAATTTAAATTAATTAATCATTATTAAAATAAAACCATAAAACCAAAAAATAATTAATTAAAAATAAAAACACGAAATAAAAAATTTTAAAAAAAAATCAATCAAGATCCTTGATTAATATACAAATACAAAAACGAAATAAAATTTAAAAAAAAAAATCAATCAAGATCCTTGATTGAAAATCAATAGAAAAATAAAAAATAAAATCAATCAAATTAAATAAGCATAATCATAATTAAAATAAAACCAAAGAACCGAAAAACAATGAATTAAAAATATAAAAATGGAAAAAAAATAATTAAAAATAATCAATCAAGATCCTTGATTAATATGTAAATAAAAAAACGAAATAAATATTACAAAAATATCAATCAATATCCTTGATTGAAAATCAAATACAAAAACAAAATAAAAGATTAATAGAAAAAATCAATCAAGATCCTTGGTTGAAAATCAATTAAAAACACATCTCTAATATTCTAAAAACGTGTGGTGAGACGATGTTGAGTGTGTAAATCATATAGAGCTTTGAGTGTTAACCTATGCGAGTGTGCTTCCCCTAAAAAGTTTTTCTCCCAACTAATTCGTTTCATTTAATATCATAATCATTGATAGGTATTAACATAGATAATTAGTGTGTTGATCTAGATGGATAATGTATTAGTCGTTATCAACTTATAGAAATAGAAAAATAATATAAGTGCGATTGTGTTTCTTCTCTATATATTTCCCTTAAAAATGTTTATCCCTAATAAAATTTCTCATTAAATATAACACATGGTCAAATATTTGTAAATGACATTGATAAAAGGTGTGCGAATGAAGATACAATGAAGATGCGTCTTTCAGAAAGAAAAAGAAAAAAACATTGTGCTCATGAGTGTGGTTTGATGCGTTAAAGATCCTTGTTGAAAATCAATTAAAAACACATCTCTACTATTCTAAAAACGTGTGGTGAGACGATGTTGAGTGTGTAAATCATATACGAGCTTTGAGTGTAAACCTATGCGAGTGTGTTTCCCCTAAAAAGTTTTTCTCCCAACTAATTCGTTTCATTTAATATAATAATCATTGATAGGTATTAAATAACATAGATAATTAGTGTGTTGATCTGGATGGATAATGTATTAGTCATTATCAACTTATAGAAATAGAAAAGTTATATAAGTGCGATTGTGTTTCTTCTCTATATATTTCCCTTAAAAATGTTTATCCTAATAAAATTTCTCATTAAATATAACACATGGTCAAATATTTGTAAATGACATTCATAAAAGGTGTGCGAATGAAGATAAGATGAAGATGCATCTTTTAGAAAGAAAAAGAAAAAAAAACATTGTGCTCATGAGTGTGGTTTGATGAGTTATACATTCTTGTGCTATATAACTTTTTAAGGCTATGTATTCGCCCCCAAAATCGGTATAATTTTAATAGTAGTATCAGAAGTTTTGAACAAGAGCCTTAAAAGGCATAAAAACACCAATCACACCATATTTACGCATAAATAGATTGAACCTTGTATCCTTCGAAAAAATTATCAACAAAATTATGTAATATTTCAAACCATCACACGACACAATTGGGGATGTCCAAATGTTGAAAATAATCTCTAGGTGTTGGGAAAAACATAAAATAGAAGTAGAAAAAAAAAGTTTGTGACTTTTATTCTCTAAACAAGAAACACAATAGGAAGAAACAATTGTGGTGGCAACTTCTAGATCATTTTGGCAAAGAATAGATTGAAGAATGGGAGTAGCTAGGTGACAAAGCCGATGATTCCAAGCACTTATTGATGTTTTATTCACCGCAAAAGCTAGAAGGGGGAGTTTGTCCATCCATACAATCCATTTTTAAGTGGTCATGGCGCATCATAAGAGTACTAGTCTGAAAATCCTTCAAATAAATTTAGAGAGTAAGAATTCAAAAGAAACATTATGGACATGACAAAGCTAAGAAATATATAATAAATTACGAGACATGATGGGAACACAACGAACATCGACATGGATGAGATTAGTCACCGTACACGTGACATTTATGATGCCTCACATAGAGTGATAAATGCCATACCAGCATATAGGACGACATGGACACAACTTGATATTGGGCCTCAACTAGCAACATCTATATTTAGTACAACATAGGCCACCCTTATATCATTAACCAACATGATTCATTCCATCCTTTGTCTGACATGGCTCATGTCCCTTTTTGTCCCTTATAGCCGGCAAGATGCAAGACGTCTACGGTTTTCTTATTACCGACATCGGCAGGTCACATCGGTCATTTATGCTCAATACGATACAGTTCATCCTCGACCTCATGAAACGGTTATATTCTCTTCAATAAGCGTTCCAGACTTCACGCAGATATTACTCCACGATAGTAACTACTGTAATGATGGCTTTGAAATTTACGTTCCGTTATAGCCCGAGCCATAAGTGCTCCATAACATGCTTCATTACATCAATAAATGGTACACTCCCTTGACCGCGACTTCAATGCATCATAATTCACTCCCCGTGAGGGAGAGTTATATAAAAAGATCATCATCCTCAATTACAAGGTATTCACATTATACGCTTGCTATACATCCCCGCGTACTATCTCAATTGAAATTCTTCCATTCAAATATTGACTTGAGCATCAGAGTGTCCCCCCGGAGGCAAGTTTCAGGACCCCTCACGTTTTTGTGTATTTTGTAGGCCCGTTCTCAAATCCACTCGAAAAGTTGTTTGGATCATCACCCGGGGGTTCATTTACACGAATATCAACTCAATTGTAACCCAGACGGCTTCAGACACCGTCAAACATCAGACCTTTGTCTGGATGCATAAGGAAGTCAACAACTTCGCCATAATATGATATTAATATAGTGGTTGCCCCTCTCACGAGCAACTTCAATGTAAATAAGTTGAAGGCATAGAGAGAAAAATAGAACCTATGTGTGTGATGGAAATGATATTTCCATCACCAACCATAATGTCTTCAGAGCCAAAATAAGGCGTGTGTAATGTCAAATCACTGAGATGAGTGGTAACATGATCCGTTGCACCAATATCAAGAAGCCATGGAGAAGATGACGAAGCATCCAAATGCGTTAAAAGGACGCAATGTTGAAGGGCTGGACAAAATGAGATTTTTTTAAGAGGTTGAACATGGTAAGAACTACACAATTCCTCTGAATGTCCTTTGCACTTAGCACACTGGAAATACCCAAGTAAGTTTTTTAGGGCGAAACTCGAGCAAACTGCATCAGAGAAAGTATTTTGTGCATGTTCTTAAGAATTAAGAATAGTAAGACGTGGAAACAAACTAACGCTGGGAGAGGGATGGCATACAGCTGAATGACTTGTAGTAAGACCAGAAAAGGCGACCAGCTGCATCTTAGACGGAAGGGTGTCACGTGATTGAACATCCCTAGCCAACTCTTTATAGTCATCTCCCAAATAGTTCGAAATAAGATTCACAAGATCATCCGGATCTGTCGACTAATTCATCAGCTTTAGTTTTTACAACATTAAGATAATTAGAAATTGTTTGAGAACCTTTTTGCATAGATTTGATGTACTGTTTAATTTATTTTATTCGGCCATGGGACGGCTTTGCATATGTATCATATAAAGTAGTTCATTCCTCATGAGAAGTCTTTGCTTGAGTGATAAACGGAATGATATTTTGAGAAAGAGGAGAAATAAGGACATTTAAGATGAGTCGATCATGTCTAATCCAAAGATATTATGACAAATAAAATTGAGGACGAAGAGTAGTTCCAGGCTGCATAATCCATATGTTAAATAGGAACGCATTTATTATGCGGGGAGATATGTTGGATTGATATGCATGGTTTCGGCAACTTCCTCGGTTAAATAAGAACAATGAAAGTATAGCTTAGAAAATAATTGAATGATATAGTTATAATGACTAAAATATATCTCTAACCATTGACAACCTATAATAAAATTATATATATGGTTTCATCATTCTTCCTAACATACTAATTAAATTGAATCTTAGATACACACATCAAATGTTTAAAATGTAATGATCATAATCTAAAATGTTACTTTGTTTAACAAGTACTATTTTACAATTACTAAAGTATATTTATAGCTAAGATATAATAAACATATAAAATTATATGTACATGAAACCCACCTGCTATGCTTATTGCATGCATTTATCAAAATGAGTTGTTTAAAGTAAGAACTCCGCAAAAGTTGAATTTTTTTTTTTGTAAATGTTCACAGGTTTACTAAATAATTATGAAAAACATATATTCTCAATATATATTAAATACACAGATTTGTAAATTCAGAATGCTATTATATTTAAAAGTGTGATAAATGTATCGAGCACATGCATTTATAAATTCAAAATACTAACAAAAAATACATAAGATCATTTTGTATAATTATTGATACTAGAATATTTATATTTTATGTGAATAAATACTTAATAAATTATGTATTGATTAATATTGTTATTTATAAAATTTTAAATTTTTCGTTTGACTAAAACACGTACGGTTGCACGTGCATTTTACTAGTATCCAATAAAACATCACATTTTGTTGCTTCATTTTGTTACATTGCTACAATTTGTCCCATTCCCGCGGTGCATTTGATGGCATGGGCACGGGGTATCGAAATGGAAATGATTAATTCACAGAAAATGTGCACAAAAATTTATCCAACGGTGATGATTTTTTCTTTTGAGTTTTAGATTCTTATTATATAATACACTGTTCCGATCATTTTCTGTACATATTTATGTGGATATTTTCTGTGTCTCTGTCGTCTCCCTGTAGAAATGCCCTTAAAGTTTAAAGCAGCTAGAAAGGTCAACATGCCTTACACCAATGGTTCTGGTATGCTACTCCATCTATTGTTGGTCGAATATATATGACCCCAACCAAAACCACTATAATATGACATCCCACCCTATATAAATTATTCATCTTAAATGTTAAGAAATTCAGAATTTATAATTTCAGCATCTTACATCTATTTTTTTATGAATTCAATAATTTTATAACTATTTTATTCATGATACTAAATTTTAAGACACTATTTCAATTTCTTAAAACGCATGAAAACTAGAAAAACCCTTAAACTTTAGGATACTATTTCAATTTTATAAACATCGTGAAAACTAAAAAAACCGTGATATTTTTTTTTTGTTGTAAACTGGATCTTCATTAAATATGTACAACATACACCCCAAATATTAAAAGCTTAACTCGAATTCGTGCGAATACATAACTAAAATATCGTTCCTAGCTAGTCCAAGCTATTTTCAACTCCCTCGCCCTGCGGATTGCCTGTGAGATAAAGACCTCTCCTGGAGGGCGTTGGGCGCCCGTATGATGTACTTTCTGATTCCAACAATACCAGGCACCCATCATTATTTCCCGGAACAAGGACTTCCACTGAATAATATCGTCTTTCCCGTGCATATCCTAGCTCCGACAATCATCCACCCACTCCCGGTTATCCATGGCACCGAAGAACCAGCGGTGAATAGGCCGATGGCACCACTTTCCTCCAAACATCATAAATCCATCCACAGTCTCGAAAAGCATGCAATAAAGTTTATGTGTGGCTCTGGCAACTCATACAAGTCTCATCATGTAAAACACGCTTGTGTGTAAGCAGATCTAGCGTAGGCAGTGCCGGAAAAGCCAGAGCAACATATTACCTCTTTGCGGCCCTGAATGGTCCACACAGTCTTCCATTCCCCTTCCTCTTCATTTGAACTCACCTCAGCCAACTGTGCGTAGTATGCACTCGAGACGGTGAACTTTTTGGACGATGTGGCAAGCCACTCGACCCATATTTCCACAGTAATATTAAAATCCGTGATAAATTAAGGTAAAGATAGTACTAATTACACCCAAAATATAATGTCTTTTGACACTTTTTTTTTGTTCATTTGTCACATTATATAAGACCATTTTAGTTTATCTTTTGGAGTATTTATAAAAAAAAAGTCTTTTCTGTTATCCCTAATTTATTATCAATTTAATAACTTTTTATTATTTTACAACTATAACATGATATCAAAACGTATTTTCGAACTTTGTCATTCAATTAATGTCATCATCCACCTTAAAATGTGTGTGAAAAAAACTAATGATCTTATATTATGGGGCGGAGGAAGTACCAAATTATGAAAAGGGTTATTATTTACACCTCATCCATTCTAGCGATGCACCACACCGTTTTTACAGAATCGATCTTGTGAAAGTCGGTTCTGGAACCAAAAACCGACTTTCACAAAATCGATTTTACTATGGTACACGGATAGTGTGGTGCACCGATAGAGTGAGTGTGGTGCGAATAAATGGACCATTATGAAAAAGAGTGCATAAGTCGTTTTATTTTCTTTCAAAATCAACGAATATTCATTCCCCTTCTTAAATAAACTGTATGTAAAAACCTAATGATCTTATGTAACGCCTCCGGATCCTGGGTTTGGTAGCGCTAAAATCAGTGATAAATAATCTGGTCAACTGTTTAGACCGTCGTCCTCCCTTGATCTAAAAGAGCTAACAACATTTATGTTTCACATTTATATTGGGGTGAGCATGACATTACTTTACAGATGTGAGATTTTACATCTTATAGTATCGGACGGAGGGTGTATATAATTATGAACAGAGCTATTATCTGCACCCACCCGTTCTGACGCTCATGCACCCTCCGGTGCACCACACCGTGAAGACAGAATCAACATTGTAAAAGTCGGTTCTGGAGTATAAACCGACTTTCTCAAGACACCGATAGAATCAGTGTGATGCGAATAAATGCCCGAAAAAGAATGCAAAAGTATTGTTTTTTCAAAATCAACGAATATTCATTCCCTAGGACTAACATCTTAAGCTGGAGACAACACTGCATTGTTATACTGAATATCACGAGTTCTTGTGATATGTGTAATGAATTGCTTTAAGAATGCCAAATCAGCAGCAGCAGTAGTGGACTTGGTAACACTTCTTACCTATAACCACTAAATTTTTGAGTTGTGTAATTAAAGACACAGTTTCCTATTCCGTTTTGTTTTTATCTGTATATCAAAAGCCCTAGTTTTAATATATATTTGAAGTTTGAAAAATCAAATTTTGAATAATTTTGAAGTTGACTTAATTGGTGTGTTCAACTTTGACAATGGTGGGTAGAACCTTTTGTTTTAAGTGGTGTTGGTCGTCTTTATGTATAAATATAGTTTAATGTGAACAAACATTGTCTTGTTTACATTTGTCATTTATGTCTTTTGGATGTGTATGTATACCTTGAGTATCAAACCCAAGGATACTCAAATTTCAAATTAATAATAATATAATAATAATAATCATAATAATAAACAAACAAATGAATAGAGACCGGATGCTTAATATCTGAAAGGTTGATCAGTCCAACTCGAAGGACTCTTATTGTCTCGTCTCTAAAATTTTGTGGATGATGTAAATCCAGCCCAACTCAAAGGGCCTTGCTCCGTCCCTAAAACTTTGTGAAGATGTAAACTGACGAGAATTGAACATATCTACGTGGCACCACTTTAGTGGCCCAACCTTAAGTATAGAGAGAAATGATGTCTAGAGGGTCAGATCTCTCGGCAGCCGAGCCGGAGTAGCTCGGCTATTTTCCCCATTCTCTTCGGGTCGGTCAATACTCAGGGCCGACCTCCGAGTAACCTAGGTGTAAACACTCTCCCGACTTCCACAAGTCAGCTAACACTTGTGTTCAAGCTTACTCTCATCCGACCTGTAAAGTCGGACTAGGTCCCCCCAGGCCAAGCTCTTTACACACGCTCTAAATAAGATAAGTATGGAAGGAATCTCGAGTCATAAAGGCTCCAATTTTTATAACTTAAAATGAATAATTGAATATCACAAGTATCTCCTAGAATCAAGGAGATCGATTAACTAATCATAATCCATTTCCTTAGGGAACACGCCAATCAGTGTCCATCACACACACGCCACACGTTAACTCTAGGGCACAAGCCCCTATATATAAACGATCCCTAAGGAACTACGGAGACTTGATTCCAATCCCCGCATTGGATACGTAGGCAGCTTGATCACCATCAAGTGCAGTCTAAATCATCCCCAAAACACCCCCTCTTCTTACTATTTTATATATTGAAGGAGCACCTTGGGTTATCATCAAGAGAAAGAACCTTAAGTTTTGGATAGATGAGTTTTTGGATCGTCAATTGGCGCTAGAAGGAGGGCATTTTTTCATTGATAACCTAGTTTTCAGGATTGCCTAAAGATGAAGAACATGAACACCATCTCCGGTGGGTATGGCAACCAGGTTTTGAAGGAAGAAGATGATCAGCACTCCGGTACCGCAGCACCCCACAAAAGACGAAGATTTCTCGAAGAAGTGACTATAGAACCGGAGATCCTGTCCCCCTGGTAATTGGCAATGGTGGCCTCATGATCGAAGCCATGGTGGGTCAGAATCTGGTAAGGCGTATTTGCATTGACACGGGAAGTGCGGTTAGTATTTTGTACCATTCTACTTTACAATTGATGCACTTAGATAGTTCGGATTTAACTCCGGCAACTTCTCCCCTGTTCGGCTTTGCCGGTTCATCCGTCTACCCGGAGGGTACCCTTATCCTTCCCACTACCTTCGGCCGACCTCCGTTAGGCCGAACTCTTTTAGTTGAGTACACGGTGATCAAAGCACCATCCCCTTATAATATGATAATAGGCCGACTTCCGTTGATCGGCTTACGAGTTGTCATCTCGCTCGCACATAACAGCTTAAGATTTTAGGCTGCCGGAGGCCTCGTGGAAATCACAGGCAATGTAGACCAAGCGAGAAGCTGCTACATGATGACGGACTAATATATACCCTTTTGTCATCAACATTTTCCCTAAAAGAAGCATAATGTTATATTATTTTACGTCGAATCACGTGTTTATAGTGCTTAATTCATGTTGTGTGATTTGTGAATCGTGATATGGTATTTATGCATTTTTAGCCCCAGAATATGTTTTACTGCTCGATAATTATCATAATTATAGGTTCCGGAAAATCTCAAGTGAAGTGGAAGGAAATCTGGAGCAAAATACTGAAAAAGCCCAACATAGCACGGATCGTGGAACGGAGTAAAATGAAGTGCGAATGAAACCGGGCCAGAAGCCCAGTTCGCTGGAGCGAAGTACCCATTTCGCCGGGTCAAACGGCCCAGTTCGCTGGGGCAAAATCTTCAATGTACTCCGCCGCTTTAGGGTTTCGAAACAGTACTTCCTAGGGTTTCTAGAAGGTTTTAAGTCAGCCAGAAACACCTATATAAGGCCGCCATTCATAAATTATTTCACACACCAAAAATACAGAGCAAAATACAATACGCTTGTGTTATATATATAGTTTTTCTTTGTTTTCTTTATGTTCTTTCATTACGGAGTCGATAAATTCTCCGGTTAGGGATTGCATCGAGGAGTGGGAGTCACGCTCGTCGAGGGTAATGCCTACTTATAAATGCTATCTTTATTCGTAGATCTATTTTATCTTGTTATGGAGTAGTCGTTTATGTATTGATTTCACGATGTAGTAATTAACGAACCCATATTAATGTAGATCTAAGCCGTACGAAGACGTTTTACGAGAAAATTCTGGAATCGCCGGTCTAGCTGGAGCCGCGGTCTTTACGGCTGGAGCTAGCCACTTAGATTCTGGGAATTTTCTATGAACGACTTCGGCTACGTCTGGTTATCTGATTGTCGTAAAAGTGAGTAATAAACCTGATCAACTTATTATATTGTCATCGTAAATTAACATAAAGCCTAAAAGTGGAATGTTAATTAGGACATAGAATAATCGATTGTGTAGGAGGGATGCCACTCTACCCGGGATGGTTGCCTAGATAAGGTGTACGGTTTATACCGGCATCCCTAGTTTTGAAAGCATGTTTTATTATATAAGATGGAGACCTACCTGGTAAAGTCATGTAATAAACATAGGGGTTTAGATTCCTACCCGGATCTAGATCTATATAAGGGGATGACTCCCGTAGCCAATAATATAATCAATCTTAATGTCTTATTTGTCTCGGCTTAGATATACATATATGGGGGAGTAATTACTACTAGCGTTATCAATACCATTTCTTAAGAGTCTTATAAAAAACCATAAAAATACTAGTGTCGTGTCGTTGTGTCGTATTGTTAGTCTTGTGTTTTCTATCTTTTTATTCTTCGGTTATAGTTGGTCATAGACCGCCCTTAATTTACTTTAGTTTAATACGTTATACTTGTTTAATTCGAGTCTCTGAGGGATCGACCTTGACTCTATTAAGATATACTGCAATTTTACCTAGTACTCTTGCTAGTTGGTTGTGTAGATCAAGTTATAAATTTAACTTGACCCCCATCATGTTTTTGGCGCCGTTTCCGGGGACTCGAGTCATTAAATTAAGTATAGCTTATTTTATTAATAGTAGATTCGTAAATACTGTGAATATTGTCTGTTTATTTAATTTTTATAGCATAGAATTAACAGGAAATATTCGTAGAATAGATCTGGGCTGAAACCCAGAAAATCAGCACCCTTCGCTAGGACGAGGCATCCAGTTTGTTGGAGCCAGCCCCGTTCTTTTGGAAATTTGTGCGTCATTCTGTTCTGCACATTTTCTGCTTTAGTTTTTATTTATAGTAGTCGTTAAAAACTGGAACGAAACAAAACTGCCCAGTCCCAGCAGGAACGATAGTTTCGTTGAAGCCAGCTGAGTATCTCGCCGGAGCGAACCTGTTGATTCTGGAAAGATTCGTTATGTTCTGTTCTGTTCAGAGTATGTGTTATTCTTGTCTAATTTTGAGTCATTCAAAGGCTTTAGCCTTTGCAGTTTCTGATTGTTTAGTGTTGTTTTTATCTTGCAGTACGCTACCCGGAGTTCTAAGGCACCACTTGAGCCTTACCACCCCGAGATAGAGAAATTCGCAAGGAAAAACAACAAGTTGCATAAAGGAGAAGGATCTGCAAGAAGTCTGGAGGAAATTGAATCAAGGTTAGCGGAATCGGCTAGCCAAAGTGAACCAACTGGGTACGAATATGAGGAAACAAACTATTCTGTGAGTACTGAGTCAGAAATGGAGAACGGACTGCAAAATCCCGTCAACCATAATCAGTTAATCAATAATAATAATATTGTGAATATTCCTAATCAAGCTGTCGCTGCAGGAGAAAGGCGTACTTTGCAAAGCTATGCAACGCCTACTATTGAACAATTCATTCCCGTTATCGTAGCACCTGAAGATGTTGCGGAGGTTTATCACCCGAGACCTAATGCCATTCAAATGGTGACAAACTATTCCACTTTTCATGGTATCCTAAATGAGGATCCTGGCTTTCACGTGACGAATTTCTTGGAGATCGTTAGCACGGTGAAGCCAGAACTAATCCCAGAGGGTAACATTAAGCTTAAGCTTTTTTCCTTTCACTCTAAAGGATAAAGTTAAGCAATGGCTTCTCTCTTTAACGGCTGGATCAATCAGGACTTGGGAGGAACTGCTGCAAAAGTTCATGAATAAGTACTTTTCTCTAGGAAAGACCTTTAAGTTACGCCAAGACATCTTGGGGTTTAAGCAGCAAGCTGATGAGAGTTTTGATCAAGCTTGGGAACGCTTTAAGGAATCCATGAGGAGGTGATTTTAATGCAAAATTTTTACCATGGATTGAGAGTGATATGAATCGAGAACGAGATTTGCCCTAGGATCTTCTAAAGGAAACCAATGACGAGCTCGAAACAACGATCTTAGATAATCCAATCCAAGAACGTTGGCAAGAACGCCACAACGCTTGCTCAAGGCGCTGATAAGTTCTCTAAGGGGTGGAACTCTACAACGAAGAGATCCTCACTCGCAAGTGATAAACAAGTCAATAGACTAATAAAATTTTCACTCAAAATTAAACTGTTTGTACATGAACAACCTATGTGCCTTATATAGGCTACAGACTCCAAGTCCAATTGCTAATTTAGCAACGTGGGACAAAATAACAATAAATAAAAATAATAACAAAAATAAAAGACAATATAACCAATGTAGGATAACAAAGACTATCTAACCAATAACATAAATAATTGCGCCTCTTTTGCATCACCATGGATTTCTATTTTCCTTCCTTTGACGCCCACCATGGATCACATCAGAGAGAGACAGAGAAGATAATAGTAGATGCCTCCATCAATGGAACATTTGTTCTGTTATCTCCTGAGGAGGCACAAGTAAAAATGGAGCAAATAACGATGAATAGCCAATGGGGAGGCAATGATAGAACAACCGTGAAGATGGCCGCTGATATGTTTGAAGAAAGTGCATCAACTAAGATCTACAGCAACATCGATTATCAACACTAAGGTGGATGGAATGCAAGAGAGGATGGAAAGAGTAAAGAATGGAAATAGGATTGAGATGATCAATCAAATCGAGAATGCGTACTGAAGAAGCCAACTATGTTGGAAGACAAGGGAACCAATATGGAGGTTACAAACCGAATCATGACCACCTTGGATTCCGATATGGTGACCCAAATGGAGGAGAGTGGCCTAGACATCCTAACACTTATGCACCCCAGCAAACTAAAACTTTTGGTTGGGAAGTTGCGATTGAAAATATGAGCAATGTCGTGACTGACAACATGGGACAATTGTCAAAATCTATGACCGAGTTGGTTACTAACTTTATCCAATATTGTCAAAAGAACGACGTGATGGTAACCAATCAAGAAGCCCTAGTCCAGAATCTCTCTAACCAAATATGTCAACTAGCTGAACAAGTTTCAACTAGACCTCCTGGTGGATTGCCGAGTAACACTGATAAGAATCTTAAGGATTTGAATGCGATAATGACTAGGAGTGGGAAAGAACTGACTCCACCAACCCTGAAAGACAAGGATAAATCATAGAAAGTCAGGATGGTGAGCCAGACGCTGAAGCAAGTACTTCAGAACCTTGCTTGTGCAAGATACTGCGAAGGAACCTGCTACTACTGGTGCTGAGGGTACAAGTAAGTTTCGTGCTACTATTTCTATCGACCCTTCAAATTTACCTTATCCTCCACGCAAATCTAAGCCTAAAGTTGATGATACAAGGTATAAGAAATTCATTGATATGTTTAGGAAACTACAAATTAATATACCTTTGGTATAAGCCCTTGCTGAAATGCCTGAGTACGCCAAGCTCTTAAAAGATGCTGTCTCTACAAAGAGGAAACTCTTAGACTTAGAGACCATTTGCCTAAATGAAGAGTGCTCAGCTGTTCTTCAACATAAATTGCCTACAAAATGTAAAGATCCAGGAAGTTTTCTCATTCCCTGCACTATAGGTAACATATGTTTGAACAATGCGCTATGTGATCTAGGAGCGAGCGTGAATTTGATGCCGTTATCTATCTTTCGCAAGCTTGGTATGAGGGAGCTAAATAAGACTTCCATCACTCTACAACTAGCTGACCATTCGGTCAAGGAACCTTGTGGAGTGGTAGAAGATGTGCTAGTAAGAGTTGACAAGTTTGTGTTTCCAGTCGACTTTGTCGTGCTAGATATGGAAGCAAATTACGAAGTGCCCTTGATTTTGGGAAGACCCTTCTTGGCCACTAGTAAGACGCTAATTGATGTTCACAAAGGAGAATTGGTATTACGCTTAAATGAAGATAAGGTAGTCTTCAATGTGTTTGACACTATGAGACAAGATGAAGATACTGAGGATGCATGTTACAAGTTGGATTCTATTGATGAAATGGTCAATGAACTTCAACAACATAAAAATATAAAAGAATTAATCACCTCCTCCTTAGCTTTAGAAGATGACACAAGCTCTGAGGATTCTGAGGAGGAAAAGAAGATATGGCCAGGATGTAGTGAAGGAACTCCTCGCCACATCGAGCAAATTAACTCGACTGAGATTGAGAGGTACTATCATAGGCCGGCATGGCATAAGTTCTTTGAACTAAAGCTAACCGGACAAAGGCTTAAGACATCATTAGAAGAGCCTCCTGTCAACCTAACGTTAAAACCCTTACCTGCGCATTTAAAGTATGTGTTTCTGCAAGATGAGACCTTGCCACTCATAATTTCTTCCTCCTTGACTGAGATAGAAGAAGAAAAGCTGATGAGAATACTGAGAAAGTATCGCGGAGCATTTGGATGGACAATAGCTGATGTCAAAGGCATTAGCCCTAGCATCTGCATGCATAAAATCTCCGTGGACCCTAAAAAGAAAGCGGTTGCACAACCTCAAAGAAGGTTGACACCTAAATTAAAAGACGTGGTACGGGATGAAGTCATAAAGATGCTAGAAATGGGAATAATCTTCCCTATTTCTGATAGCGAATGGGTAAGCCCCATCCACGTAGTTCCTAAGAAAGGAGGTTTGACGGTACAAGCAAATGAGTTCGATGAGTTGATTCCCGTCAGACTTATCACCGGTCATAGGGTGTGCATAGACTTTTGGAAGTTGAACGATGCAACTCGTACGACCATTTCCCTTTTCCCTTCATTGATCAAATGCTCGAGAGACTGAGCGGACATGCATTTTACTGTTTCCTCGACGGTTACTCGGGATATTATCAAATTCATATCTCACCCGAGGATCATGAGAAGACCACCTTTACATGTCCATATGGAACCTTTGCTTATAACAGAATGCCCTTTGGTTTGTGCAACGCTCCAGCAACATTTCAAAGATGCATGATGTCTTTGTTTGCTGATATGGTTGAAGATTTCCTGGAGATCTTCATGGATGATTTCTCCGTATTTAGAGATGATTTCGATTCATGTCTCATGCATCTAGCTAGAGTGTTAAAGAGATGCGAGGAGACGAATCTGGTGCTTAACTGGGAGAAATGTCATATGATGGTTACTAATGGCATAGTACTTGGCCACCGTATTTCAAGGAACGGTATAGAGGTAGATAGAGAAAAAGTGGAGGTGATCGAAAAGCTTCCCCCACCAACCAATCTTAAGACATTGCGAGGTTTTCTTGGCCACGCAGGATTTTACCGCCGGTTTGTGAAGGACTTTTCCTTAATCTCTAAACCTCTCACTGAACTTTGGGCCAAGGATTTTCCGTTTGAGTTTACAAGTGAGAGTACCAAAGCCTTTAATGCGCTTAAAAAGATGCTTATCACTACACCAATTTTAATTGCACCCGAATGGAATCTGCCTTTCGAGTTAATGTGTGACGCAAGCGACACTGCGGTAGGTGCGGCCCTTGGACAAATGAAAGATAAGATATTTCGACCTATCTACTATGCTAGTTGCACTATAAACTCTGCGCAAAGGAATTACGCGACCACTGAAAAAGAACTTCTGGTTGTCATCTTTGCTTTTGACAAATTTAGATCTTACCTTGTGGGATCTAAAGTCAGAGTGTGGACTGACCACGTAGTCCTGAAGTACCTATTGGAAAACAAGATTCCAAGCCGAGATTGCTGAGATGGATTTTACTACTTCAAGAGTTTGATGTAGAAATCCGAGATAAGAAAGGGTATGAGAACCTGGTTGCGGATCACCTTTCCCGTTTACAAATAGAAAACAATAAGAAATTGCCCGAGATTGGAGAGACATTTCCTGATGAACAATTATTCTCCATTTCTACCCTTCCAAAAAATGGTGGTTGTGCAGCGATATCGTCACGCTGTGAAGAGGTTGAGGCTGCGGAGCCACAACTTTGGTTTAAACATATAGTGAACTACTTATCCGCGAGATATCTACCACCCAAATTCTCCAAGCAGCAAAAGAAAAAATTCTTTGCAGACCTTAGACATTACTACTGGAATGATCCCTACCTTTTTAAGCTATGCTCGGACAATGTGTTTAGGAGATGTGTTCCTGAGAGCGAATTCAATGATATACTCAAACGCTGCCATGCTTACGAGGTAGGAGGACACTTTGAAGGAGACAAGACGGCTACGAAAGTCCTCCAATGTGGTTTTTACTGGCCCAATATTTACAAAACTGCGCATGACTACGCTAGAGCCTGTCATTCCTGCCAAATGACGGGCAATATCTCAAAAAGGCATGAAATGCCACTAAAGAGTATCCTAAAAGTGGAACTCTTTGATGTGTGGGGAATTGATTTTGTGGGACCTTTCACGTCTTCTATTTCAAATCGCTATGTCTTAGTAGCAGTCAACTATGTATCCAAATGGGTTGAGGCCATTGCATCACCCGCTAACGACGCAAAAGTCGTATTGCGGTTTCTAAAGAAGAATATCTTTACGCGGTTTGGAATCCCTCATGCCATTATTAGCGATGGTGGAAGCCATTTCTGTAATAGGTTATTTGAAAATTTAATGATTAAATACGGGGTAAGACATAGGTTAGCTGCGGCATATCACCCTCAGACAAGTGGGCAAGTTGAGGTTACAAATCGAGAGATCAAGCGCATTTTGGAGAAAACTGTGAATCCTACAAGGAAAGATTGGTCGTTAAAGTTAGATGATGCTTTTTGGGCTTATAGAACTACTTATGGGACTACAATTGGAATGTCCCCATATAAGATTGTCTTTGGAAAAGCATGTCATCTACCGGTTGAACTTGAACACCGAGCCTTATGGGCTACTCGTCTGTTAAATTTTGATGAGAGTTTAGCCGGAGAGAAGAGACTACTGGAATTAACTCGCTTAGAGGAGTTCGCATTGAAGCCTACGAGAATGCTCGCATCTTTAAAGTGCGAACAAAGAAATTCCATGATAAAAAGATATTAGACCGAACCTTCAAGGCAGGAGATCTAGTTCTGGTCTACAATTCGCACCTGAAACTTTTTCCGGGCCAGTTGAAATCACGGTGGTATGGCCCTTACCAAGTCAGTAAAGTTTTTCCTTCTGGAGCTGTAGAGGTAATTAATCTTAAAGATAACACCACCTTTGTGGTTAATGGGCACCGATTGAAACATTACCTAGATACTGCTTTTGATAAAGAGGAGGAAGTCTTTACTCTGGAAGATCCGACATACACTTAGACCATCGTGGAAATAAAGTCGAGCTGACGACTATAACCTCAGAACTATTTCTTAAACTTTCTTTTAGTTTGTTTATTTTCTGCAAATAAAGTAGCATGGAGACTATTGAGGTTTTTTTCATCTCGCCATGTTCCGAGTCTAAGTTCGGAATAAGTGAGGTTTTTTCCTTGATGGCCACCATGTGAGTTTGGTAGTTTGTTTTGTTACCCTTTAATTACTTGTCATTGGTTGTATAAAATAAAGTGGCTCAAATTGTTTTTAGATATTATATCTATTTAATGCCACATTATTTTATCACTTTCATTGACCTGTTACTGACGGTTTCGTGGAGTTTGTTATTTTGGTTTGTTTCCACAGGCTTTCATTAACTTCTCTACGCCGTGAAAGGATCAGTCCTACACTCTGCTTCCTACTTGAGAACCGTTTCCAGAGCTAAGTCCTTTTCTTATTTCTCCTTTTATTTTCTCATTGAGGACAATGTCGAATTTAAATTTGGGGGGGGGGGGGGGTAAGGAGACTTAGCTATAAACCTATAAACTTATAATTGAAACGAGGTGAAAAGGTGTATTAAAAAATCCTGAATAAACTGTTTCTCCTTAGAATCATGAATTCTTAACATTGGATTTAGTGAGAAAGGAACCTAGTTGCATGAGTACATGATCATATTATACTTGTGTGATCGAATTTAAGGATATTCATGCTGACTGCTGGAAGTAGTTATTTATTATTTGATTACTTAATCTTTGAATCGACGGTTTACACGTGAATGATAATAACTGGAAGAATTAATGTGTACATGCGGAGATGATTGGTTATGAGGACCTAGTGTCGATATTTATCTGCTGATGTATTCTGAGCTTCTGGCCATCACAGCGGAGTAATAAGCTTGAGAACTATATGTGTTCTAATATTTGCATTAAACACTGGGCTTATGGAAACATTGTCAAAGTAGCCTCGAGCTTGTGGCGATATTCAAGGTTGTTGACTAATCCGGGATAGGGGATTCTTGCTTGACACCCACCAGTGAAAGTTTCTTTCTTGAGAAGTGTCAATACATGCGCATATGAAAACAAGAAGCAATTCAAATTTTTAGAGGCCTTTGAGTAGTACTCGGTCTCCAAGTCCATAAATTTTTTAAATGAGGCTCTTGCTTATTGCTCCATGTCTTTACCCACGCGAGGCGGTGTTGATGTTGGTAGGTTGAGATTGCGAAGTTGGCATAAACTTTAATCTTGCTACGATTATATAAAACTGAATACACATGCACACATCACTTCGATTCATAGAAAGCATTGAATAATGGATGACTAATGAGTATGCGTTGGTATGAGTCGACTCGGATTTCTTGTAAAAGTTTGGGATGACCATGTAAAATGTTTTATAGGGGAATATTTTACTGATGCTTTGTTCGGGACGATCAAAGTCTAAGTGGGGGGTAATTGATGGCGGTCTAATATATACCTTTTTGTCATCAAAATTTTCCCTAAAAGAAGCATAATGTTATATTATTTTACGTCGATTCACGTGTTTATAGTGCTTAATTCATGTTGTGTGATTTGTGAATCGTGATTTGGTATTTATGCATTTTTAGCCCCGGAATATGTTTTACTGCTCGATATTTACCATAATTATAGGTTCCGGAAAATCTCAAGTGAAGTGGTAGGAAATCTGGAGCAAAATACTGAAAAGCCCAACATAGCACGGATCGTGGAACGGAGTAAAATGAAGTGCGGACGAAACCGGGCCAGAAGCCCAGTTTGCTGGAGCCAAGTACCCATTTCGCCGGGTCAAACTGCCCAGTTCGCTGGGGCAAAATCGTCAATGTACTCCGCCTCTTTAGGGTTTCGAAACAGTACTTCCTAGGGTTTCTAGAAGGCTTTAAGTCAGCCAGAAACACCTATATAAGGCCGTCATTCATACATTATTTCACACACCGAAAATACAGAGTAAAATACAATACGCTTGTGTTATCTATATAGTTTTCTTTGTTTTCTTTATGTTCTTTCATTACGGAGTCGATAGATTCTCCGGTTAGGGATCACATCGAAGAGTGGGAGTCACGCTCGTCGTCGAGGGTAATGCCTACTTATAAATGCTATCTTATTCATAGATCTATTTTATCTTGTTATGGAGTAGTCGTTTATATATTGATTTCGTGATGTAGTAATTAACGAACCCATATTAATGTAGATCTAAGCCGTACGAAGACCTTTTATGAGAAAATTCTGGAATCGTCGGTCTAGCTGGAGCCGCAGTCTTTACGGCTGGAGCTAGCCACTTAGATTCTGGGAATTTTCCGTGAACGACTTCGGCTACGTCTGGTTATCTAATTGTCGTAAAGACGAGTAATAAACCTGATCAACTTATTATATCGTCATCGTAAATTAACATAAAAGCCTAAAAGTGGAATGTTAATTATGACATAGAATAATCGATTGTCTAGGAGGTGTGCCACCCTACCCGGGCTGGTTGCCTAGATAAGGTGTACGGTTTATACCGGCATCCCTAGTTCTGAAAGCATGTCTTATTATATAAGATGGAGACCTACCCGGTAAAGTCATGTAATAAGCATAGGGGTTTAGAGTCCTACCCGGATCTAGATCTATATAAGGGGATGACTCCCGTAGCCAATAATATAATCAATCTTAATATCTTATTTGTCTCAGCTTAGATATACAAAAATGGGGGAGTAATTACTACTAGCGTTATCAATACCGTTTCTTAAGAGTCTTATAAAAAACCATAAAATTACTAGTGTCGTGTCGTTGTGTCGTATTGTTAGTCTTGTGTTTTCTATATTTTTATTCTTCGGTTATAGTTGGTCATAGACCGCCCTTAATTTACTTTAGTTTAAAATGTTATACTTGTTTAATTAGAGTCTCTGAGGGATCGACCTTGACTCTATCTAGCTATACTGCAATTGTACCTAGTACTCTTGCTAGTTGGTTGTGTAGATCAAGTTATAAATTTAACTTGACGCCCATCACTACACATCCGACACAAATGAAATCATCGATCCCGCACCGATCCCCGTAGAAGAATTGCTACATGAAAGTGAGAAAACATGATCCTCGGATGACAAAGCAGATGAAGTCTGCCTGTGGGAAGGTCGGGAAGACCGGACCGTGAAGGTAGGATCATGGATTGCTGATCTAAACAAGATACCGTTAGTAGCCTTGCTGAAAGAATTCAGGGATGTCTTCGCCTGGACCATAGAGGACATGCCTGGCTTGTCCCCTGCTTTAGCCATGCATAAGTTGAATGTCGACCCAAATCGGACACCCGTTCGCCAGAAGAAGAGGCATTTTGCCCAGGAACGAATGGACGCCATTAAAAAAGAAGTAACAAAACTGCTCCAGGCCAACATCATCCGGGAAGTGAGCTATCCGGATTGGCTAGCGAACCCCATCTTGGTAAAGAAGCCGGACGGTAGTTGAAGGATGTGCGTAGATTTTACCGATCTCAACCGGGCTTGCTCCAAGGATTGTTATCCCTTACCCAAAATAGACCGAATGGTGAATTCGACCATAGGCTTTGGAGTCTTTGGTTTCATGGACGTGACGCCAAAAAAACCTCGTTCATCATTGAGTTCGGCAGTACTGTTACAACACTATGCCGTTTGGCCTCAAAAACGACGGAGCAACCTATCAAAGGGCAGCTAATATGATATTTAAAGATCAGATAGGCAGATGTATGAAGGATTACGTGAATGACCTCTTGATCAAGAGCAGGTCCTTGGAACAGTACTTAGCTGACATAAGGGAAGTCTTCGAAGTACTCAGAACCTCACAGATGATTGTTAATCCCAAGAAGTGCACATTCGGGGTCCGAACCGGTAAGTTCTTAGGGTATATGATATCTCAAGAAGGCATCAGATCTAACCTAGACAAAGTGGAAGCGCTGAGGACTATGTCGCCGACCAGGAACATTAAGGAAGTCCTGAGGTTAACAGGAAGGATGGCCGTGCTCGGCGTTTTTTTATCTAGATCGTCCTAGCGAGCCCTCTCTTTCTTCAAGATTCTAAAACAAATTAACCCGTTCAGGTGGGATGAAGAGTGTCAGCGAGCCTTCGAAGATCTGAAACC
This sequence comes from Gentiana straminea, assembly GCA_036785695.1. NCBI lineage: Eukaryota > Viridiplantae > Streptophyta > Magnoliopsida > Gentianales > Gentianaceae > Gentiana > Gentiana straminea. The sequence goes on along the minus strand of JAVUPR010000483.1, from coordinate 3,859,542 downwards.
GAGCTACCCACACTAACTTCACCACAAGAGGGAGATACTATGTTCGCCTATTTAGCCGTATGTGATGAGGCTGTAAGTGCAGTCCTCGTCAAGGAATATGGCAACATGCAGAAGCCGATATTCTATGTCAGTAAAGAACTTCATGGTCCAGAAGTTAGATATTCGAATGCCGAGAAGTTGGCACTGGCTTTAGTACATGCCTCCAGAAAATTGAGGCCTTACTTTCAGGCTCACCCGATCGTCGTGGTCACTGATCAGCCCTTTCGGCAGATATTAGCCAGACCAGAAACATCAGGTAGACTGACAAAATGGGTAGTAGAATTAGCAGAATACGACTTAGATTTTCGACCTCGAACAACGATCAAATTCAGGCCTTGGCAGAAGGAACGGCCATAACCGCCGATCAGGATCACCCGAATACCGAGGTCGAATAGTGGACACTGTACGTCGATGGAGCCTCGAGGAAAGACGGAGCCGGAGTGGGGCTCGTACTCATCAGCCTAAAGGGCGAAATATTTCCTTACGCCCTCCGATTTAACTTTTCAGCCACCAATAATAAAGCCGAGTATGAGGCCATGATCCCCGGGCTCAACCTAGCAGCGTTGTTGGGGGCTAGGAACTTACGGGTTTACAGCGACTCCCAGTTGATCGTCAATCATTTGAAAGGAGAATACGAAGCTAAAGAAGAGCCAATGAAGGAATACTTGGCCGTAGCACGTGACCGGTTAAAATACTTCCAGACTGTTCGTATCGAACAGGTCCCCCTGTCCCAAAATCGACGAGCCGATGCCCTTTCCAAGTTAGCATCTAATTTCGCCTCCATAAAAAAGGTACTGGTAGAATTGTAACATGAAAGAAGTTATGAGACCCCGGAGGTCCAACCCATCACTCAAAAGGACACTTGGATGGATCCTATAGTTTCCTACCTTCGCAACGGGGTACTACCCGAAGACAAAACTCTAAAAGAAAGTTGAAATTCCGAGCGGCCAAGTATTCTCTCTTCACAACGTACTATATAGAAAGTCCTTCGTGGCACCCTGGCTCAGGTGTGCAACAGAGGATGAAAGGAACTACTTGCTCCGATAAATCCATCTAGGAATATGTGAAAATCATCTCGGAGCTTGGACACTGGCATGAAAATGCCGTCTATTCGGCTATTACTAGCCGACCATGCGACAAGATACAGAAGATTAAGTATCTCGTCCGGACGTATAAATCATGTCAAGTGCACGATAATATATCGCATCAAACTTCTCAGCAGATGATTCCCATGATCGCGGCATGGCCCTTCGATCAGTGGGGGGTCGATTTAGTCGGGGCTCAGCCCCGAGCGCCGAGAAACCTCAGATTTTTAGTGATAGCCATGGATTACTTCACCAAATGGGTAGAAGCCGAGGCTCTCACTACAATTACGGCTAAAGCCATCCAGAAGTTCATTCGGAAAACATTGTCTGCCGATACTGGATTCCTAAAACATTGATATCAGATAACGGCACGCAGTTCGAAAACAAAGGAGTCCGATCCTGGTGCGCCGATCTAGGGATATCCCAACATTTCACTTCAGTTGGTCATCCGCAAGCAAATAGGCAAGTTGAGCAGACAAATTGGTAGATCAAAGTCGGCCTGAAGAAAAGACTCGACAAAGAAGGGGAAAATTGGGTGGAACATCTGCCCAACATCCTATGGGCGTATCGAACGACCCCAAGTTCGGCAACGGGAGAAACACCTTTCTCCCTGGCTTTCGGGAGCAAATTAGTTATACCGCCAAAATTGGATTACCTTCACCAAGGCTCGAGCTCTACACAAAAGTGGATAGGGAAGCCGAGCTCAAGCACTCCAAAGATGACTTAGAGGACAACCGAGAAATAGCCTTCGTCCGAATGTCCAGATATAAGCAGAAACTTTCTTAGTACTACGACGGCAAAGTAAAGACTGTATATTTTAGGGAAGGGGACCTGGTGCTTCGGAAAAATGAAGTCAGCAGACAGGGTCCCAGGGAAAACTCGACCCAAACTGGGAGGGCCCCTACTAAGTGGTCAAGGTGCATGGGAATGGCGCTTATCAGTTGGCCGACTCTAGCGAAAAAACCGTTCCCAGATGTTGGCACGCTAACAACTTGCGGAAATTGTATCCCTAAACCCGGTCGTGCAAACAACCCATGTTCAGGCATTGTTATAAATTGAGTTCTTATTTTACAAATTCTGTTGTTATAAATAAAACATTATTTTCCTGTCATTACTTTATGAATCAGTGCTACATTTTACGAACACGATGCTATAGTCCACGCGAGAAGTCAGTCCGACCTGGCCCCGCTCGCCGTGCCTTAAAACGAAAAGTCAGCACTAGCCTGGACCTGCTCGTCATTGCTCCCACGCGAGAAGTCAGTCCGACCTGGCCCCGCTCACCGTGCCGTAAAATGAGAAGTCATCACTAGCCTGGCCCTGATCATCAATGCTCCTACGCGAGAAGTCAGTCCGACCTGGCCCCGCTCGTCGTGCCTTAAAACGAGAAGTTAGCGCTAGCCTGGCCCTGCTCGTCTATACTAATTGTGAAACTACCATCCAATCGTGCTTCTTACAACCTCGAACAGTATGCCATCTCCAATATTCATTGGCATGACATACTGGGGGGGTAGTGATCATAATCGCACAAAAAACCATACAAAAAATATACGGTAATAATCATCAAATACAATCATCAAACAAAAAGCAGAAAGGCTTGGAAAAACTGATTTCATTAATAAACAAAAATAAAACGTTGAATTACCAATTACAAAATTTAACCACGAGTCGAACCCGAGGGTTGGCCCAATTTTGAAGGTCGGCTCTGGTCGCCGATCATAGGGTATTTAGCCGCCAGGTGCACTCCGCTTGAAATTCCTTCAACCGAAGAGAATACATCGATTCGGCACCGGAAATGTACAAGTCCGGATGAGCCAGTTTGTCGATAGTAAGGTCCGGGTGATGGACCCTACAATTGTATACCCCAACACATAGCTAGCTCTCACGGCAGGGCTCAGCAACCGCTTTAAAGATTCGATGAATACAGAAGAGGCTTTGTAATCTCTAACGGCTTGGTTCGAGGCCTCCTCGAGCCGAGCGGGGAAAGCTCGGATAGCTGCCTCTAAAGCCGAAAGCTCTCCCCGAAGCCTCGCAACATGACCATCCAGTTCGGCTTCTTTCTCTAAGTGTTCATTCATGAACTCTTGAAGGCGAACGTCATACTTAGACCTTAAAGTCGCTGTCTTTTCAACTTGTGACCTCAGTTGCTCTTCATGCTCCTTTATTCGATCGTCTTTGGACTTTAGATCAGAAGTCCTCTTCTCCCGTTCAGCGGACAAATGCACAAGTCGGCAAAAGATCTCTTGACCCACAACCGATCCCTGCAAAAGCACGACATATGGTCAAGATTACTGAGTAAGGATAAATGCTAAGGATGCAAAGAAATGAAACTTACGTATCTCATGGCCTCGAAACCTGCTTCAGTCAGATCCATGTCAGACATCTCGGCAACATCCTACGTTTGATCGGCTGAACGGGGGGATTAGTGCGGAGGTCGACCTCGATCTCCCCATCCTCTCGACGAACCTCGGATGTTTCTTCGTTGTGTTTCTCTGAGTCCGACCTCACGTCAATTCTACTTCTCTTTTCCAGCCTCTCTTCCGCGTCAACCTCTCCCGATCTAGGGCAAGAAGATCTTCGTATAAGGGGAGTCTCCAGCTCCTCCTCAGAGCGTCGGAACCCCTCTGGAGAGTTTGAGGATTTGGCAGTGCATCATCCTCCAACTCGGACAACAGGCGAGCTGTGTGAGGCCCGAGGGATGACCCCATGACCCGGGTTGCCAGGTCTCGGCTAGCACGTTCGTCAGTCACGACAATCCTCTCGATGGGGTGTTCTACCCGTTCCCATAGATCGGGGGCTTGAAGACCAGACATAGACCTTATTGTAAGAAACGGGAACACACATTACTTACGCCAATACAAAGTATACAAGATAGTAGCAGCACTTACCCATATCGCGGCTATTGTTGTCCTAGGGAAGGCAAGGATCAGGACCAGCCTCGGCCAGACGAGCTGCAGCGATCAGCTCGGAGGGTATTTCACGCAGCCTCAGGACGATACCCGCGTTCTGAATATCATCCACTTGAGTAGAGTTTGGAAAGGTCGGACACTCGTCCTTTTGTAGTGAACTTGTTTTTCAACGACCCAGCCTAAAGTCCCCACCATCCCGAACAAAGAAGAAGCGCCCTCGCCAGGAGTTGTATTTAGGGTCTTCAAGCATCATTTTCTTTACCCCCGACCGACGGGAGAAATGGTACCACCCTTTCAACCCCGGGTTGCTATACGATGAAAGGTTCGGAAGAGACCCGTCGAGAACCGTACCCCGATTGCTCGGCACAATACAGGAAAGCCTATCACCGTTCTGACTCCGGAGGGAGCTATCTGAGCTACGCCTAGGCTATAGTGTCGTAATACAGACACAAAAGCGGGAACAACGGCAGCCTCAGGCCCGCCTTTAACTGAGCTTCATAAATAGCAAGGTACCCGTCTGGAGGGCGAGATGCGAACGGACGAGGATCCGCAGGAAGCAGAGGGACGAATTCCTCTAAGTTTATCCTGTATTCGTGACAAATATACTCCATGCTTCCTTGTGCCAAAACCGAAACCAATCCGTTACTCCCCATGATGTCTTGGGTAGCCTTTTGAATCTTATACCTGAAAAAAGGATCGAAGGTGCTGAGGGCGGACCGGAAGATGAAGCGACAGAAATTGGTTGGGGCCCAATGAATCTCTTCAACAACCACATGTCTAGTCCAGGACTCCCTGATGAGTGCTTCGGTCCTAAGGGTAAGTGGTTCATCTTCAGATGAATCGGACATCTAGCAGAAGCGGAAACGGGTAAAGAAGGAGGAAGATGGTGATAGCATGTGGCAGTAGAACGATAGTCAGTAAAGTAGAAACGTGTGAAATGATGTTTGACCTGATGGGTTTATATCCCCCAAATAAATCTAGGAAACCGCTCCAGCGTAATCGTGCAAGTAGTGACGCCTCAAAATCCGGGACGGTCATAAATACGGCCCCTAGTCATAGCTTGGAACCCTAATGAGCTAAGTTGCAATCCGAACAGATCCGAACCGACATTTCAGGGATCGGCTGGATCTGAGGGGCTTATTGATCGCGTGTAAGTCACTAACGTCGATATTACTTGCAAGAATACTAAGTACGTCGTAATATAGTAAATGCGAGTCAAGGTCGATTCCACAGAGACATTGCAACTTTAACTATAAATGATTCTAACATAATTAAAAAGCAACATAAAGGCGGTCATTGACCAACAATAAACATAAAGAAAATGTGGTATTTCTCCCCCTCTTCTCACCGATCTACTAACTTGGATTAGTTAATCATTACGTTTACTTCCCCATATAATTTCCTTAAATTAATCGAGCGAGCATTTGATTTAATTATCATTAGCTACGGGTGCAACTCATAACCCTATCTATTCCGACAATGGTAGTAGACAATCTATACGCAAGCTACCTTCCTTAATTGGTCCGTAAAAGCCCATACGCATAAAGAACTAGAATTACCGATATCGAGCGCTAACTCATACCGCTAACCCGCCTAGACAGCTGTCGACACTGATCAGCACGTTCCTAGGGTCCATCGGACTATGTCCAAACTAACACTTCACCTTGCAAGTTCTTCGCATTAATTTATGAATACAATAACCAGATTGGCCAGATCTAACTTACTGTTAATTAAACCTTGTCGATCAACGTAGCTGTAGTGAATCCCAGTTTTAGGTTTTCTAAATAATGCCTCGGTAAACCGGTATAGACCGCCGGGTTACCGGGGTCAGCTATTCCTATTCCCGGGATCTACATTGCTCACATACGATTAAAATAAGTAAATCATGGGGTCTTTAAACATGCAGATTAAATAAAACACATAAATACGAACATATCTACCATATTGAAGACAAAAAGGAGCGTTCAAAGCTTCATACCTTCCACAATGGAGATCTAGCTCGATCTACTCAAGCTAGAGATGGTAGAGAAAGGGAGAAAACCAGAATTAACTCCTCAAAAGCTTGGAATAACTTTATTTCATCAAATTATTATGTATTGAAGAGATTTGATAATAATAATATGAAAGCTTATACAATAATCTGTAATTGCGGCCTTATATAGATACAATGACCGACTTATGTCTCTCTAAAACCCTAACCGACTTAGATAATACGGCAGAATCAATTTCGTGTCCAACAAATCCTCGGTTTACCGGCCCTAGCCCTCGGTAAACCGGGCCGACTTTTCCTCTTTTTTTCTTCAGCAGACTTCTTCTTGGGCTTTAATCACTTGGCCCAATATACTTCTTCTGGTCCAGATCCGTTCTTCAATGTTCCAGGTCTAATACATCCTATAAAACATGCAAAACGAGACCAAACAGTACAAAAACCTCGGGAAAATAGCATAGATGCAGAATTACGATCCTTGGAACACGCACATAGCATTTAACATATATTCCACACAATAACGAGCCTATCTATCCTCTCTTGAGCAGAATCCGGGGTGAATATAGGTATAATTACTGGTACCATTTAGAGCGTTATCACTTGTGACGATGCCGAGAATTGAACATACCTGCGTGGCACCCCTTTAGTGGCCCAACCTTAAGTATAGAGAGAAAGGATGTCTAGAGGGTCAGATCTCCCGGCAGCCGAGCCAGAGTAGCTCGGCTATTTTCCCCACTCTCTTCGGGTCGGTCAATACTCAGGGCCGACCTCCGAGTAACCTAGGTGTAAACACTCTCCCGACCTCCACAAGTCAGCTAACACTTGTGTTCAAGCTTACTCACATCCGACCTGTAAAGTCGGACTAGGTCCCCCCGGGTAGACCCGTCCAAATGGTGGAACCGGAACCGGAACCGCCGTTTTTAAACAATGCCGGTTTGGGCCGGTTTGACGAACCGCCGGTTTGAAAACCGGCGGTTTACTGTTCAAAACCGGCGGTTGCCGGTTTGGGCCGGTTCCGGTTTACCCCGGTTCAGATCACGGTTCCGGCCACGGTTTTAAAATTTCATAATTTTGTTTTTTCATTTTCACATAATACTTATTATTTTCACTACAATAACAAATTATTATTCTTTTCACTATAATTACTAAAACGAGAGTAATATATATATATATTTTAAATAGTTTTCTATTCGGTGTTAAAAATAATATTAATATTTGTGTTATTTTATTTATATATAAATAATGTTATTTTAAAATTTTTTTGTTATTTTTTCAACGCTTGTACCGGTAATTCGGTTGCCTACGTTTTTTTTATATGTAATCGTGTCGGAGGCACAACACATATAAAAAAATCAAAGCGAATGTAGTTCTTATTGTTTATTTTTTAGTTTTTTTATAGTTTGTTGTAAAAGTTTTTATAGTAATTTTTATTAATGTTTTTTTAAAGTCTTTCATAGTTTTTGTTATAATTATTTTGAGTCGGTTTTAAGTATACGTTTATTATAAATGTTGTTTTATTAAATATTAGGTGAGATATATTGTGTTGTTTTTTTTATATGTAAATTGTGTTATTTTTTCAACGCTTGTACCGGTAATTCGGTTGCCTACGTATTTTTTATACGTAATCGTATCGGAGGCACAACACATATAAAAAAATCAACGCGAATGTAGTTCTTATTGTTTATTTTTTAGTCTTTTATCTAATTTTTTTTTAGTCTTTTATAGTCTTCTTATATGTTTTTATAGTATTTAAAGGTTTTTGAAATGTTTATTTTATTGTAGTCTTTTATAGTATATATACGTGTAATGTGTTTGTATTTTATAGTTTCATACAATTTTTTAGGTTTGTATATGGTTTGTTTGGGTGTTTTTATAGTTTCTTATAGTTTATTTTAGTTTTGTGTAGTGTTGTTATGGTTTGTTATAGGTTATTATTGTTTTTTGTATTCTTTATAGTATTTTTTTAAATGTTTGTTTTATTGTAGTCTTTTATAGTATTCTTATGTGTTTCTATTATATAGTTTCATATAATTTTTTAGGTTTGTATATGGTTTTTATGGTTTTTTTTTTATTTATTATAGTTTTATATACTCTTTTTTTTTTAGTTTAAAGTAGTAGGTATTTTTTAGTTAATTTTAATAGGTTTTTATAGTTTTAATCGTGTTTTTTTAATGGTTTTTTTAATAGTTTTATATAGTTTTTTTTGTTTTTGTTTTTAGTAGAAGGTTTTTTATAGTTATTTTTAATAGGTTTTTTTTAATCTTTTATAGTTGTAACAAATATATAAGTAAGATATAAATTGCGTACCTTTAATCGATGTCGGTATTTCGAGCGCTTGTTCCTCCTGAAGTTTCAGTGTCACCGCCTTCGAACTGTGACTCCTCATCTTCTGACTCAATGTGTTGCACCCTCTTCTCGGCTCGTACCCAATCTTGGCAAAGCATTTGCTTCTCTAAAGTGGTGGGATGAAGCGAACATCTTTTATTGGTAAGCACATATCCTGCCATGCTGAAACATCGTTCAACAGTGACGGTCGAAACAGGGCAACTTAAAAACTCGACCGCCATCATTGCTAGAACTGGATATTCTTTAACATGTCTCTTCCACCACTTCAATAAGTCGAACTCGAAATCATAGGTATCAATTTCACAGCCTTCAAATGTTGTGTTTAGAAATTTGGATATCTCTGTACGTTGATCGGATGACGATGACGATGTCGCTCCCTTCTGTCGTTTAGAATTCATTTTATCCAGAACTTTTTGAAGTCCCCGTACGAGACTTGTAGGGTTAGTAGAAGCACTTGCGGATGGATTGGGAACCGCTTCGTTTCTCAATCCATACATACGCTCATATTCAACATACAAAGCGTTTAATAAATTTTCTAGTCTAACTACTTCAACTGTAAAATCTACCGGGGGCACATTATGAGTAACAGACAAAGCATCATAGTAAGCACCTAACATGTTAGACAAACCTACTAGTCTTATACGAGGGTCGAGTATAGAAGAAATGAGATAAGTGTCAGGAATATACAACATGTATTTATTCCATTTCTCCTTCATTGGCTCTAAACATTGAAATAATTCTGCGTCGTGTTCCATGGTTTCAAACTCGGCAGTTATTTCTATACAAGCAGACAAGACTAAATGTACTGTGGGTTGATAACATTTTGAAAACAATACTGTAAATATTTTGAATATTTCAAAAACATCTATCAGTTTCTTGCATGAAGTCCAAATAGAGGGATACAAACGATATTCGCTCGGACAGTGTTCATTTAAAAAATCACAAAATGTATTTGTAATTTTGTTTGTTTTTTTCCAAAGATCATGAGTCGCGTTCCACCTATGCGGTACATCTTGCGGCAGTTTGATAGGGCGATGACCTTTCTCTTTAAGAAATTTATACCACTTATTAACAAGAATATTTCTCCCTAACACATGTGAAATTGCAGTTTTTTTCGAATTAATATTATGGTCAAAAACTATTAGACCATCCTTTACACATAAATTAAAAATAGGGCATAAACATCTAATATGAAAAAATTGACCGTTACAAAGAGGTTCACAATATTGGGATAAGTCGGGAATAGAAGCAGTGTTGTTTGAAGTATTATCAAACGCAATAGAAAAAACTTTACCTTTTAAATCGTATTCCTCAAAAATATCAATTAATAAAGATGCAATGTTAGAAGCAGTATGATTGTCGTTAAATAAACGAAAAGCAAGTAACCTTTTTTGGACAATCCAAGTGTTGTCAATCCAGTGACCCGACACGCCCAAATAATAATTGTTCGTCCTCGTATCCTCCCAAATATCGGCACATACATATATTCGGAATTTATTTTTCTTCAAACTTTCTATAATAATATTTTGTCGTTTAATAAATTTATTTTTGAAATCCCTAGTAACCGTTGCACGAGGGATACGAGTAAAAGCCGCCTGCAAAGCCCCTTGTACGTAGCTTTCAAAAATAGGATTCTCAGGAAAGCTAAAAGGAAGACCCATCCCCGCAACAAGATCCGTGGTTAGATCTCTACAGTTATCACGACTGTAAATAAAGAGTGGATTAGTGTTACCTCCGCTGGAGCTCGGCATGTTTAGCTGGGTTTGAGAAGCGCCGTCTTGCAATTTTTCTGGATGTTTACTTAAAATGTGACCCCGCATTGTTCCGTAAACACCGGAATGTTTAAATTGGTATTTTTGGTCACAGAAATTGCACACCCCGAAGAAATATATTCCGGGGTTAGCTAATGCTTTTTCATCAGTCCGAGGAACCTTTGTGAAAAATTCCGTAAAAATTCTCGATCTTAACCTTTTTTCTTGTGCTTTGGATCGGGTACTTTCACCACCATCTAAATTGACCGACTCGGGAGTAAGAGTAGGATCAGCCAAACCACTAGCACTAGCACCACGCCGACTCCCACCACGTCCTCGTCTTGGACGAGAAGCATTTGGAAATACATCATGATCATCATCAACGTCGACTTCATCATTATCTTCATCTTCGTTAAGGTTGATGTTAAAATTTCCAGGTTGAGACATTATATCGTCGTAATGACTATCAAATTCATCTTGATTGTAACCTGAAGGTGTGTCGAACTGAGGAATCGAAATGTGATTACCGATGACAGGGTCTGTATAATATTGGGGTCTATAACCACCAGCAAGATCATCCGATTCCGGCACAACCGTGTCATCACGGAAAGTAAGATTTCGATTGCCTTGTGTTGATGCACCTCTTCTTGACATTGTACAAAATCTAAATTACATATAACGGTTATAAAAAAATTAAATTAACTAACCAATTTTACTTATAACTAAAACCGAATTGAAGTAACGATTAAATCAGAAAAACTTCAAATTTCGGTCTAGTAAAGTAAATTTGATTATAAAATTTAAATTTTTTTTACACTTGCAAAAAAATTAGTTGAATATAATACAAAACCAAATTTACTTATAACTAAAACCGAATTGAAGTAACGATTAAATCAGAACAATTTCAAAAATTCGGTATCGTAAAGTAAATTTGATTGTTGTTTTTAACAACTAAACAAACTTGATAATCAAAGAAATTAGTAGAAGATATAAGAAATGAGTAGAAGATTGAGAGAGATTGGTGTGAGATTGGTGTAGGAATGAGGTAGTATTTATAGGATTTTTTTTGAGGTGTTTGGGAGAAAAAAAAAAAAAATAATAATAGCCGTTGCATAAATAGCCGTTGGGCCGGTTCCGGCCGGTTTCACCCGGTTCCGGCCGGTTCAAACCGGCGGTTCCGGCCGGTTTTGGTTCCAATAATCACAAACTGGTACAAACCGGCCAACCAGCGGTTTCCCGAACCGGCGGTTTCCCAAACCGGCGGTTCCACAAACCGCCGGTTCACAAACCGGCGGTTCCGGTTCCAACCAGCGGTTCCAGTTTTGGTTGGCCAGGTCTACCCCCGGGCCAAGCTCTTTACACACGCTCTAAATTAGATAAGTATGGACGGAATCCCGAGTCATAAAGGCTCAAATCTTTATCACTTAAAATGAATATTTGAATATCACAATTATCTCCTAGAATGAAGGAGATTAACTAATCATAATCTATTTCCTTAGGGAACACGCCAATCAGTGTCCATCACAGACACGCCACACGTTAACTCTAGGCACAAGCCCCTCTATATAAACGATCCCTAAGGAACTACGGAGACTTGATTCCAATCCCCGTATTGGATACGTAGGCAGCTTGATCACCATCAAGTGCAGTCTAAATCATCCCAAAAACACCCATTCTTCTTACTATTTTCTATATTGAAGGAGCACCCTTGGGTTATCAACAAGAGAAAGAACCTTAAGTTTTGGATAGACGAGTTTTTGGATCGTCATAAATCGAGGTTATGTCTTAATGGTTCAGTTTGCAAAGGTTGTCTATAAAAAATCTAAGTCCAACAACATATAAGAGGTAGTGCATCAAGCTCAAAATCTTAGTCCAACAACATATAAGAAATTAACATCAACCTCAAAACTTAGGCTATGAGACGATGGACGTCTTATCTTTGTGGAAAATGTAAATCGATGATTATGCATCAATAGTCCAGTTTGCAAATCTAAGTCCAACAACATATGGGGGCCACAACCTCAAAATACAAGTCCAACAACATATAAAAGGAGTGACATCAACCTCAAAACTTAGGCAATGAGACGAGAGACGTACATCTATCTTTGCGGAGGAAGTAATCTGAGGGTTATGCCTCTTTGTGAAACATATAAGAGGAGGGGCAAGTGCCCAATGCTGGACAACAACAAGTGCCCAAGTCCATCTCTTAATATGATGGTGAAATAATAACAAGTGCCAATGCAAGACAACTTTAATAGGTCCCCTCAAGTGTGTGTCTATAACAAGAATGAGCCAACATAACAGATAAAATCATATAAATGGCACTACAATGCCAACAAAGTGCCCGAACACTTGAATATAACAATATAAATGTGTTTATTCTGATATCATGTAGAAAATCTTAGTCCAATAACATGTAATAAGAGGGGGTTTCAACCTCAAAACCTTTATTAATATAATGGTGAATAATAACAAGTGTCATTAACGTCACTTGTACATTTTTTTTAATTGTTGAGAAAAGCCAATACAAGATACCGAGTTCCTGCACCCCAAATTAAAGACAATATTGTCATTACACTTCGGTTATTTTTTTTTTATGACTGAGCTATGCATATGGAGGCTTGAATACTCGAATATGGATTTGGTAGTAACTTAAATTGCAGTATTAAATACTATATCTGTATAAAGCCATGGTAAGTGACTTTTTTTTTTTGTAAAGCATTTGACAGAGTCTAATGGTCATTTGTCCAATACATTATGAATGCAATTTGTTTCCCAACAAATATGGTGAATGTTATTATGAGATGCATTTTCAGTATCTGATAACAAGTTCTAATTAATGGAAAACGAGGTACAAATAAGAAAGGAAAGTACTTTCGAGCTTACGAGTCGAGTTATATCGAGTGCTTAACAAATCGGGTTTGAATTAAGTGCCTTTTGCTTTATGTTTTTGAAATGTAATCCTCTTGACTCTTTAACCTTTTCTACGCATGCTTGATAATGATTTCATGAATTGGATCTCTCACAACATAATGGATGATTATACATTATAGAAGGGGTGGGGGTGTTTACATATAAAGGACTCAACATATTGTTGAATTTCTTACATACAAATCCGCATAAAAACAAGAAAAAAACACGAGTTATAAGCGCGTTGAGTGATCAAACAAACCGGTTTTTTTCCCCTCAATTTACCGATCAAAGTTTGCTTCCAGCAACATCAACAACAAACCTATAACGAACATCATTCTTCTCGAGCCTTTCCAACGCATCGTTGATATAATCCATTTTCACAACTTCGATCATTGAATTTACATTCTTCTCCTTACAAAACTCGAGTGTTTCCTCTATTTCCTTCACGCTCCCAATAAAGCTTCCCGTTATGCTCTTCCTACCTAGCATAACCATAGGGGTAACAAACTGCAACGGAGTACTAATAACGCCCATCAAAATCAACTTGCCATCAACTTTCAACAACGAAAGGTACGGCTCGAGTGGGTGAAACACCGGGACGGTGTCAATGATGTAGTCAAGCGAGTCTGCAGCCTCTTGCATCCGAACAGTGTCTGAGCTAACCAGGTACTCATCAGCCCCAAGATGTTCCATTGCCTCCACCTTCTTCTTATCAGACGAGCTTATCACCGTCACGTGATGTCCCATCGCTTTCGCGATTTTCACACCCATGTGCCCAACTCCACCTAGTCCTAATATCCCTCCTTTTAACCCACTTTTCTTGAATCCAAAGTGGCTCAAGGGACTGTATATTGTCACCCCTGCACATAGTAATGGTGCAGCTTGCTCTGCTGTCATTCCTTCTGGTATTCTCACCACAAACCTACAAACACATCAAAACCAATGATCATCTCTCAGTTTGGCAGACGGGCCCCTCTCGATTTAGCGTAAAAACAAAACAGAGTGGCTTTTAACTAACCTTTGATCAACCACCATCTCAGAGGCGAATCCGCCTTGGGTCGGGTTGCCATCGGTATAAACGTCGTTATATGTCCAAATCTTCTTGGCACAGTATTGTTCAATATCTGTTTTACAAGGATGGCAATTCTTGCAAGATCCAACAACTATACCTACTCCAACATTTTCTCCAACCTTAAACTTTGTCACATCTGACCCCACCTCCAGAACCTCACCAACCACTTCATGACTAGAAATACAATTCAATAATCAACAAATAAAGTGACAAAAGAGTAATGATTACAGCACAAGACTGTCAGTGACAGTCATATGAGTAACGATTAAGGCACAACCGATTGTGTCAGACTGTCGGTATTACAACATCCGCACCGTTGATAATGTCCGCACCGTTGATAACATTATCAACGGTGCAGATGACTCTTATGTCACTGATCGTGACGTATCATTGCCAAAAAAAAAGATGGAGAAAAAAGAGAGAAGAATATATGAATACCCAGGAACCATAGGATAGTGAGACATGCCAAGATCATTCTTTGCTTGATGAATATCAGTATGGCAAACACCACAGCATATCACTTTTATGTATACATCTTCAGGGCCAGTGTTTCTAAAACATATAGTTGGAAATTAAAGTATTAATAGACGCCAATTAGACACACTGTGAATCTACTGGCACCACAGCAAAATTCGATATTTCCATAATCAAATATCTACATAAAACTTGACTTTGGAGAGGTCGAAATCAGAATTCGACCTCTGTAAAGTCGAAATTTGTTCGAGATGTGGTGCCGAGCAGGTCGACTGTGATGCCGTTAACGAGGTCCAACCAAAAACAACTACATATAATGCAAAAAGAAATGATTTTGATGGTACCTAAGAGTAAAGGTATAAGGGGATAGCACACCAGAGGGATCCCTTGCAGCCCATCCAATGGTTTGTCTTTCGACAACTTCAAAGCTGCCCATTTTTTGATCTGATTTGGAGTTCAAGAACCAAACAACAAAAAAGACAAATACAGAGAAAGTTTTAGTGTTTTTTAATCAAGAAATGCTGTAGGTGATGGTTATATATAAGTGAACTGTACGTATAATTAGGGTGTGTATATATGTTTTACGCAAGCTTTATTATAGTCCAGAACCAAGTATGATTTGGTGGTCTTGGACCAATAACATATTTTGTAAAGTGCTGGATCTCTTGATTAAAACATAAATTTTACATTATTATTCATGTTTTAAAAAATACTATTGGTGGAATATGTATGACATGACATAAAAAAAAAAAAAAAAAAAAAAAAAAGGGTGTGTATATATCGAAAATTAAAGTAACTTTGAAAAGGATATAAGTTGGCACGCACTATGTGACATTTCACCCACAACATGGACGGTGGACCGGGGTTAGTTGGGTTGGTGATTCTTTTCGGCCTATCTTTTATCTCTTATGGATTTACACTATTTTTTTCGACACATTTTTTCATAATTGATTATGATAAATCTTATTCCTTCCGTTCAGTTTTATTTGTTCTGTTTGACTTTTTATACAGATTAAGAAAAGTGTAGTTAATCTTTGAATCATATTAAATAATCCAATATTTTTACACTTATGCCCTTTAAGTTGTAGTTGGAAGCGTTTAATCTTCTGTACTTTTTATTATAAATATTGTAAAGAGTGAAGAGTATTTGAAAAAATTTAACAATTAATGCACAAAATAGACTTTTATTTTAGGACAAAAAAAAATCATGGATAAATAAAATGGGACGGAGGGAGTATATTAATTAATTGGTTTTACGCATTAATCAATAATAAGATCTTATATGGTGATCTATGAAGCACGGACACGGACACGGGAACGGCGCACGACACGACACGGACACGGCGACACGGTTACTTTTAGAATTTGAGGGAACGACACGCCGCCGACACGTTTTAATATATATATATATGTATATTAATATATATATTATTAAAAAAACATAGACGTAGGTTGATACTGCAATTCGCGGGACGGATTGCATTCCTTGCGTGTCCCTTACGTGTCCCCAACGTGTCCCGCCGTGTCCCTTGCGTGTCCCCGCCGTGTCCCTTGCGTGTCCCCGCCGTGTCGAACGTGTCCCCAACGTGTCCCGCCGTGTCCCTTGCGTGTCCCCAACGTGTCGGGCCGTGTCCCGCCGTGTCCCCAGCGTGTCGGGCCGTGTCCCCAGCGTGTCCCCAGCGTGTCGGGCCGTGTCGGAATTCAAAATTTGAATTTAACATTATTTTAATCGAGCGACACGTTTCCGACGCGTGTCGGGAGCGTGTCGGGCGCGTGTCGGGCTGAAAATGTGTCGGACGCGGCGCGCGGCGGCCTGGTTGAAGTGTCGGTCTTGTAGATGGTGATATATGTTGTGACACGATATGTGGTGCATGTATCATTTCATGGTTTAAAGAAAGATTCCCACATATTTCTATGTTTGTGAAGATAAAAACACTTTGGCATTATTTATATGAGTAGTGTTGGTTCGGTACAAAATTGCCTCGACAAATGATCAAAATTTATTTTATTTTTATATATATTATTGATTATGATGTGATGTAAAATATGTTGTAATCATTTTACGTGAAACCTACATTTCCCTATTTGTATTTACCTGTTAAAGCAACAGTTAATTTCTAATTTTATGCTCAATCCCCTTGTATTTACCTGTTAAAGGAACAGTTAATTTCTAATTTTATGCTCAATCCCCTTGTATTTACCTGTTAAAGCAACAGTTAATTTCTAATTTTATGCTCAATCCCCCCTCCTTTAGTAGGACATGACATCAGGAAGAAAATATGAAATCCGGCCCTTGTCTGGGCCCGTATTTTTTTTTTAATGTCTGGTTAGACCTGATATTTCTTTTAAATCTCCTGTAGAAATTACTACTGTTTGAAAAAATCCAAGAAAATTTCCATGGGCTTAAATACTGGCCATAGAAATTTCAGAATACTATATTCATTCAGCCCTGTGAAATTTCCTCGGGCTAAAGCCGGTGTAGGAAATTTCCACCGATTCCTCCCAGCCCGTAACGATTTCCACATACTACCTGAAAAAGAATGTCAAGTTTTCTCAGAGCTGGAAACAAATTTATCAGACTCTACATAGGCTTAGATTTTCACAGTGGTTTTATGATGGTCCTGGACCAAGTAATTGGACCACCATGTAATCAATTTGAGAATATATCATTGGTGGTTCATTTTTAAATACAGTGGGCCACAAAAAATCCCTTAAATTCTATTGGCCTGGACCACCAAATAGGATTTGGTGCAGGACCATAGTAAAATTTGTGAGATTTTCAAATTTCTCGAAATCAAGACTACTCTACAATCATACAACAAGTCCTTTCACTTTAAACATGCTTTTTGAGTAAGGGCAGTTTTTGTGTGGTGTCTCCACACGGTGTGGAGACACGTATGGAGATACACATCACACAGTTTTATTCTATCTTTAAACTATGTGGTTCAGATCGTTTCACCCGTCGCTTCATCTCAAAATTCCTCTCCACACAAGTATTTTCCTTTGAATAATCAAAGGTTGATTGATGGGTTTTTTCTTCAAAACAAACAGTTAGAAAAAGTCTTTATATTTTGAAAATAAATTTTTTGCCGGCCCCAGTGGAGTGGGTGAAGGGTGACGGGTCCCAAGAAAGTAGGTGAAGTTTATCATGGATTTGTCATCGTTACAAAACATGCACCAAGACTTTAGTCGGACCATAGATTTTATAATGTAACGGTTGTTGATGATGATATCGAAATTTTTTTTTCGAGTGGAGGCAGCAGCGTAAATTTAAAAATCCAGTATGGATATTAGGAGAGTTCTTACATTTTTTGTAAAAAAACTACTTTGTTTTAATATAACTAGTAAAATACACGTGCTTTGCACTTGATATATATTTAATGTATGTATTTAGTTTTATAAGAATTAAATCTTATGCCTAATATTCTTTCATTAGTTTATGAGAGAAAAAATTCTTATTTATGCATGCTCATCCTTATTCTTTTTTTTCTTTTCCTTTTTGTTGTAAATTAATATATATTATGCATATAAATTATGTTTAATATTTAATCAGTAATTTTGTTAATTTTTTTCCTTTTTATATTATTTGATCAACACGCTTCTTTTATGCACATTGATCATTTTTAAACAATACTTAGAGTACTGATTTTGTTGAGATAATTTGGTATTGATAAATATATTTTTGTTGAGGGGGGGTGGGGGGGGGGGGGGGGGTGGTTATGGTAGATGAACTACATTAGTACTATAAATACAAAAAAGACATTAATATAAAATTCGTATGTAAAAGAATGCAATTCAATTGTGGAATAAACATCAATACAAATATAATCTAAACAACATTATTACGATATTATGATATTATTACGATGTATTTTATAATTATATTAGTGAAGACTGAAGATAGTTTGGTAAATATTGATAGGAACGGGAGCCCTAGATGATATATATATATATTGTACTTGGATGATTGATGAATGACAAGAAATATTTTTCCCGAACTCATTTTTCATGGTATCGGAGCCGAGATCATGAGATCGAACCCTCGTGTGAATATTAATTTCACAAAATTTATATTGTGTAAGTGTTGGGAGAGATTGCCTACACTTGACGGGCGTGTTGAACCCCAATTATATTGTGCAAGTGTCAGGAGAGATTGTCCACACTCTTAAATGTATACGAAAATATAGTAGCATCTTTATTATCACTAATTGGTTTAGTAGAACGATAAACGCTTGATCTTATCAAACATAACTTTATAAACACGTCTATTGTTACAACATAATATAAACAAGTTGAAACATAAAAGAATGGATACTGAAAAAACCTTTGGACCAGACAAATCTCCGGACATGTATGAGGGTTGATTCAAAGGCAATCGGAGACCTCCCACCAATTGTTATTTGTAAACGGTCATTAAACCTTGAGGATGTTTATTGGCCTCTCATCAGATGATGGGAGGCGAGTACTGAATATTTCAAGTCGATATCATAAGTCCGGCAAATCTCCTTCATGGCAACATCGACGGTAAGGGAGGATCTATTATCCTCCTCACCAGGAAGTACCAGCACAACCTCAGATGAGTTTGTACCTTTCTTTTGAGCGGGTTGAGTACTTTCAGATAGATCCAAAACTTTTGAAATTGAGGTACCTTAATATTCAATAGAAGCCGTTAAGATTTCAGGGAGGATTTTGGTTTAAGAAGAAGAAGTGAATTACTTTGTTGATGGAGATTTGAATTTCAAAGGACAACTGAAAAACATATTCATGTCTAGAGACCTTTGGCTCCCGCTTCTTAAGAAGTTCCACATCATCTCCAATCAGACCTAACATTTGACCTATGTTCTAGCTTAGGTCTATGGGGCTTTTGACGTGAGTATGACCCGACATCACACACGTGCCACCTAATGGGCTATATCAAATCCTCTTACCATATGGGCCACATAAGTTCAATCTAATTTAAGGCCTCATACTCTAGATAACTTTGATGAAGATGTTCAGTCTGATATGAAGTGTCTCCAAACACTCGTTCTAGCAATATGGTGTAGGATCACCTCGGTCCTGAACTCTCAGCTCGGGCAGATCACCATCGCTGACTTCAGGTTTCTGAGATGATTGATCAGGTCATTTAGCAGACTACAACTGCCATAATAATGCCTCCATGATTCCTACTCCATTATGGACGAACTGTAAACCATCCTATGATTTTAGTCATGTCCCTAATCATGTGTTGCAAGACATCTTCTCCGTTAAGGGGATCATATAAAAAGGATTCATTACTCAAAAATTTAGAACTCTATTAATACCGTGATCCCAAATCCTCTTGGTACGTAGGCAGTCAGTTACACTGGCTCGGCTGTTCGTGTGGATCACCGGTAGAGGCCGAACGCTTGTGTGGCTCCGTGAATCGCTACTCTCCTTAGACGGTCAATGCGTTGATCTTTTAGATCAACCAAGGTAACCACCGTCTACTAGCTTATTTGTTTATTGCTTAAACGAAGTCGATCTTGGTTAAAAGGAATTAATTTTTGAATTCCGCTGCGTTCCCACGTAGATTTCCTAACAGAAAATCATGTTGGTTGTACATTTTTATCGCATTATCATAAGCACACTAATTTAGATAAGCTTGATGCTTGTTTTATGCCAGTGTTGTCACACTTTGAGCAATCTCACATATTTTGTCCACCGCGCACTTATTATTTGCGTAACATGCATTAGTTTTACAAAATTTTATTAATATTTTAGACCTTTAAGGCTGTTGCTGTAAACTGATAATATACAAGTGTTGGTCCCTTGAAAGGCTAACACAAGTTTAGAGGGGGAGGGGGGGTGAATAAACTTGTCACCAAAATTAGATTAATTAACAATTAAGGTTAAGTTTTAACTTGTGTGGAGTTGAGCTGACAAAGCTAGTCTAAGTCAAACTGACTTATACAAAACCGGTCAACCTGCAGCGGATTTAAGTTTTACCCTTTATCTGGATCTTGTTGATACTATAAGAAAAAGTTGAGTGTGTGTTACGTCGAAAAGTCTTAAGGCTCTACTACCTATAAAACTAGGTTCTAAAATTTATTTAAAAACCGACGTCAGCCCCAAGTGCAAAAGCTTGCAGCTAGTGGTGAAACCGGGTCGTATCCGCAGGGACTTGTATGAAAATAACTTTTCGTTTCGATTTCTTTTTAGTGATGATTATGATCTTGAAAACTAGAAATAAAATAAAGGTTGCAAAAGTGAAAAGAAAGACGATACGTGAAAATTTGTTTTGAGAAAGATTAAAACAACTAGAACACACCGTTGATCCACCACCCCACCGAAATTAACAAGAAAGACACACATTCATTCGTAAGTCTTGGATTATTATCTGCTAAAGAGGCATTTTCCCTTTCGGTTCATCGCCTTTTAATTAGTTCACCATTCTCGGTACAACTAAAGCATTTACGGATCAAAGATATGGATATAAAATCCTAATCTAACAATATTCTCCCTCAACTTACGTATGTTGGAAGAATATCATCACTCTCCTTCACGGTAATCTACGAATTCATCAACTTTCGTATCTAAATTCGATTAGTATGCAACACACATATAGTTCATACACATTGCACATAGACAAAGTAAACATGAAGGAAGAACAAGAAAGCTTACTAGAACAAATGAAAACGAAATCCTTGTTTATTCGGTGATGGTAGCTTCACAATGGTGGTTCTAGCCTGGAGTCCTTAGCCAATCATCCTCGATTATGATTTCGAATCGGGGCCGTAGCTCGAAGATTACAACGATACTACTATTCTAATTTATTCTCGGCATAACGCCTACGAGTATTTACATAAAAGACGGGAAAAGTAAAAGCTTGGCCAAGAGTGACCAAGGAGGGGCGCCTATTACAAGTGAAGGTGGGGGGGGGGGGGGGGGGTTTATAGCCTAAGCATCAAGGGAATATGCTTAGAATATCCTAAGTTTGTTAGGAGGCATGTGGGAGGTGATGATTACTTAGCATGTGAAGGGGATGAGTCATACAAGAGTTAGTTACAAGCATGTGGAGTTTGTTGGGGAGGAATCATTGCCATCATTAGTCTTCACATGGAGTAACATGCAACCATGTGAGCTAAAATTATCTCCGGTTCGTCCGTAATTCCAATGTTCGGTAAAAAAATCATAACTTGAGTTGTAGACCTCCGATTGACGTGATTCAAAATGCGTTGGAAATCTCATTTTAGTATCTACAACTTTCGTCAAGAACTCTTCCCCTGAAAATGCCTCTAAGTCGGGTCAAATTTCCATCGAAAAACAGGTTACGGTAGAAGTGCGTTGGACAAAATTGATTCGTTTAACTCGTAAACTCGTGGCATCTTCTTCAAAATCCATCTTTTAGACCTCAAAACATATTGTTACATGTGATATTTTGAAAACCTTGGTCACCAAGTTTGGGCCGAATTGAATCAAGCTTTCTTTATTCGAATCGAGCTTTCTTCTTAATCTTCATCCGATCTTCGTTTAAGATCCTCATTTAACATGCAAGCGTACCTACATTTATGATAACATCGTGCAAAATGTAACATCTCATATTCAAAGATTTTTATCAATGAAACCACATAAACAACACAAATTTGCACTTAAACACTTTTAAAACTCATTTGCTCAATAATTCGATTAAACCCTTAATTTCTATGCAAATTATACGAATATGGAGGAAATCGTTATAAAATATAACGTTATAAATCATGTAAAATCACCCTAAACAACTCCCTCACACTTAGCTTTTGCTCGTCCCGAGCAAAAATAAGCGGTAACATATAAAAACTACAATAAAAATGATATGTTTGGTAGATTAACTTTCAAGTTAACAAAATATCATTTCAATATTATAAATATATTAAATATATCTTTCTTAGAAATTAATAAGATAAAAAGTGTATATAACTTAGATAAATTATTTATCAAATATCATTTAAATGAAATTCTACACAATTTACTTAGTAAATATAATAAAAATTAAAATTATTCTCTAATCTTAACTCGTATGAAATAATTGGAATCAAGGACTTAGTATAACGATCAGGATCTGGGTGTTTGATCAAAAGGAAAAATAAAGAATTATCAAAAGAAGAAGATAGGTCGTACGTACTTAACTTTCATCTCAAAAACCTTTTTTTATCAAATTACAACCCAATATTATTATTATTTTTTTTTAATCGTCGCGTCTCAAAAGTATAACACTCTCCCCAAACTTTAGAGGCAGTCACCCTGAGATCACTCAAACCCATACTGTCCAAGGTAAACCACACTCCCCAATTGGGGCAGTATCCAAATGGACTCGAGGTGATTTATTTATTTATTTATTTTTTTTAATCGTCGCGTCTCAAAAGTATAACACTCTCCCCAAACTTTAGAGGCAGTCACCCTGAGATCACTCAAACCCATACTGTCCAAGGTAAACCACACTCCCCAATTGGGGCAGTATCCAAATGGACTCGAGGTGATTTGTTTTTTTTCCATAGAATACTAACATATCCGAACTCATTGCCAGAATCGACTATTTTGCAAGTGTCATGAGGTGAGGTCAAATATATTAGCACCTATCTAACTTTATTATGCCAAAAATCGTCATCCTTGGTCTGATTCCATATTCATACTTATTTCGAAAAGAAAATTATTCTAACATTTCATTATAAATATAAGCATATCTGTCTAATTTCAAATCAACAATACTCAATAATATTTATGTATAGTTACATATACTTAAGATCTTATAAAAATCTAAAATCGACATATATAATATAATCATAATACATCTAATCTATTTTACTTAACTAAAACTTATTCTATCAAAATATATTAAATTTATTATATTAATTATATACTATCTTATTTCTACTTTAGGAAAAATAAAACTAAGTGTTAAGCAATCAATATACTTATTTTAATTATAGCGTTAATTTTTAATATTTTCAAAATTTTATAACTTACTCTACTCCCCACTTACGAATTGACATCGACCTTGATGAATAATGAGTGGAATATAGTAGTTATAAAATGAAAATATGCACATAATCATATATATATATATATATATATATATATATATATATATATATATATAATAAATAGTTTAAACGTTTAAAACCAAGACAACATATATAACCCTAATGTTTAAAACCAAAACAACATATATAACCCTCCCCCACACTTAAGTTACAAGATGTCCTCAGCATGTGCAAAATAAGAAATACTTAGCTGGTTGTAATTCGAAGGTGGCAATTCTGGAAGTGGTCGCGAATCAGATCCAGAAATGCTTGATGAAAGCAGTAGACTGTGGACCATCCACCGGTAAACTGATTTATCTAAAAGCTCACAATCGCTATCGCAAATATCCTGCACACCATGGAAAAACAAGACGTACCTCGGGGATAGGGGCACAAAAGATGATAGACAAGGCAATATCATCTAAACATTAGCAACAACTAGAGAAACAAAACAGAAATAAACTACACACAAAAAAGAAAAGATAACTAGGTTACCGTCCTAGTAGGGTTTAATTATAGTCGGGAGCTCGACTAGACAATAAAATGTCAACTCGGGTTAGCTTTGAATTTCCTATTCCCTTAGTTTCATAGTAGTTGAACTAATACATGTCACACATTATTTGAAAATTTAAACAGACTAGATCATGATATGAAATATGTGACAAAGTAATAACTATGAGTCTTTTATACCCAGATCCTCAAGGGTTGTTTCAAATTGTTCTAACAACCTAAATCTAAGAAATGATGTATTTGAATTTTATCTTTGCTGTATCTCGGGATTTTCGGATAACCACCTAATCGTTCCCTCTTTAATGACATTCAAACATTCATCCTGAGACTTGGCGAAACAAAATGAAAATCAATCCGAAGTATTAGAAAACTATTATCCAAAGTATGAGTAAAGTATCATCCAAAATGTAGAGTTTTTTTTTTTTTTTTTTTTAATGGGTTGCCTCCCGGTAGCGCTTTTGGTTAATGTCGTTTGCTCGACAACCCAAAAATTTTCAACCCGGGTCAGGCCAGTGAGGCCTCTTTCCGGAATCATTCTTGATTTCCTTGGGGTCAATAGTATGGATCCCACAAAAACAAAGTCTCGCCAATGTATTGGCCATATTAGTAAACTTCTGTATCCACTTAGTTCCTATGATTCTTCTCTTCTTCTTTTTAGATTTCAGTTCCACAAGCCGAGGTGTATCATCAGTAATCACAACATCATCAAAGAAGTCACAGAGATGTAAATCATCAGGTGCCGAAGAATCGGAGCTATCCTGACTAGGGACGTCTTTTAGACAGAAAACCACCGATCGTTCCTTTTTTTGACCAATATAGTGTTTCAAACGATGACCATTTACTCTGAACAACTCACCCTGCTTATTTTTCAATTCGACTGCTCCACTAGGGAAAACCTGAGAGATTTGAAAAGGGCCAGACCAACGGGTGCGTAGCTTACCAGGAAACAGATGTAACCTGGTATTATATAGTAAAACCCATTCGCCCGCTTTGAATTCTCTATGCTTGATTTTCTTGTCGTGAAGAAGCTTAGTCCTCTCCTTATTGATTCTTGAGCTCTCGTAGGCACAGAGTCCGAAATCATCAAGCTCCCGCAACTGCAACAATCGCTTTTCTCGCATAACGGCTATCGAAATTCAAGAATTTAATAGCCCGAGAATGCTCGTGCTCAAGCTCGATTGGCGGGTGGCGGGCCTTACCATAAACCATCTGAAACGGAGACGTGCCAATAGGAGTTTTGAAAGCTTTCCTGTAGGCCCAGAGTACATCATCTAGTTTTTGACTCCAGTCCGTCCTATGAGAGTTCACCGTCTTCTCAAGAATGCTTTTCAGGCTTCGGTTACTTACTTCAACTTGTCCACTCGTCTGAGGGTGATAAGGGGTAGCAGTTTTGTGTTTTACCCCATATCGTTCTAAAATCTTTTCTAATGGAGTATTGCAGAAGTGAGTTCCCTCGTCACTGATGAGAGCTCGTGGACAGCCAAACCGTGTAAAAATATTTTTCCTCAGAAAGTTCTTGACCACCTTGTGGTCGTTCCGCGGTGTTGCTATTGCCTCTACCCATTTTGACACGTAGTCGACGCAGACCAGAATGTACTTGTTCCCATACGAGGATGGAAACGGTCCCATGAAGTCAATACCCCATACGTCGAAAACCTCGCATTCTTGAATGGGGTGGAGGGGCATGTCCATTCGCCGAGAAAGTTTACCGGTGCGCTGGCACCGGTCACACCCTTTTACAAAAATCTCTGTATCCTTAAAAATTGTCGGCCAGTAGAAACCGGACTGAAAAATCTTCGCAGCAGTCTTCCCAGCTCCATAGTGACCTCCCACAGGTCCGTCATGGCATTGCTCCATAATGTCCCTCTGCTCGAACTCAGGGACACACCTGCGGAGTAATCCATCCTTACAACGCTTGAAGAGAATAGGGTCGTCCCACACATAATAGTTCAAATCCAAAAAGAATTTCTTCTTTTGCTGATATGTCAGGTCAGGGTCCGGATATACGCCGCTCAAGAAGTTTGCAAAGGGTGCAAACCAAGGAGAACCTTTTCCCGCACGGGCGGGGAGCAACCTCGCACACATCAATGGTCATGAGTTGCTCGGTTGGAAAATCAATTCCAATCTCGTCGACTCTACACGAGGATCATCGGTCGGCCGAGACATGTGATCGGCTACCACATTCTCGCTACCCTTCTTGTCCCGGATATGAACATCAAACTCTTGTAAAATCAAGATCCATCTCAACAAACGAGGCTTGGCATCGGCCTTGCTCAACGGATACTTTAATGCGAATGGTCATGTCCAAACCGTAACCTCCGACCCAAGAAAATAGCTTCTAAATTTATCCATGGCAAAAACTACGCCAACAACTCCTTCTCGGTTGTTGCATAATTTACTTGTCTTTGGGTTTAAAGTGTGACTAGCGTAGTAGATAGGTTGGAACACCGCCGTCCACTCTCGACCTAGCACCGCTCCGACTGCATAATTAGAAGCATCACACATAAGCTCGAAGGGAGCTTTCCAGTCGGGTGCTATAAGAATTGGCAAGGTAATCAACTTGTCTTTTAATTCTTTAAAAGCTCTTTCACACTCAGGGGTGAAAACAAATTTCACATCCTCTCTTAAGAGAGTTGACAAAGGCTTGGCTATCTTAGAAAAGTCTTTAATGAACCGCCTATAGAATCCGACATGACCCAAGAATCCTCTTACTTCTCTTACAGTTTTGGGGTATGTCATTTTTTCAATAGCTTTTACCTTCGCTTTGTCAACCTCTATACCTTCCTTGGACACCTTGTGTCCAAGAACAATTCCTTCTTCCACCATTAGGTGGCACTTCTCCCAATTTAAGACTAAGTCCTTCTCTATGCACCGGGACGAACTTTATCAAGATTGTGTAAACGGTGGTCGAAAGCTGTCCCCGAACACGAGAGAAGTCATCCATAAAAATCTCCATCACCTTCTCCACTAAACCATTGAAGATAGCCAGCATACATCTTTGAAATGTAGCCGGTGCGTTACAAAGACCAAATGGCATCCTTCGGTAAGCGAAGGTACCAGAGGGGGGTGAAGGTAGTCTTTTCTTGATCAGTGGGGTCGATAGCTATCTGAAAGTATCCGAATAGCCATCCAAAAAACAATAAAATTGCTTGCCACTAAGCCTCTCAAGGAGTTGGTCAATGAATGGCAAGGGAAAGTGGTCTTTTAAAGTTACCTCATTTAGTCTTCTGTAGTCGATGCAAACTCCATAACCAGTGACTTGCCGTAAGGCAATCTCTTCCCCCTTTTCATTCTTTTCAATAGTAATCCCTCCTTTCTTTGGCACCACCTGAGTGG
This sequence comes from Gentiana straminea, assembly GCA_036785695.1. NCBI lineage: Eukaryota > Viridiplantae > Streptophyta > Magnoliopsida > Gentianales > Gentianaceae > Gentiana > Gentiana straminea. The sequence goes on along the minus strand of JAVUPR010000483.1, from coordinate 3,832,103 downwards.
GGCTCACCCATTCACTATCGGCTATTGGGTAGATGATACCCATGTCAAGCAATTTGATGATTTCCTTCTTAACGATTTCCTGCATGTGAGGGTTTAGCCTTCTCTGAGGCTATCGCACCTTCTTCGATCCCTCAACAGTCCTGATCTTGTGCATACAGATATCAGGGCTTATCCCCTTGATATCTCCCACTTGCCAACCAAAGGCGAGGATATTATCTTGCAGCACTTTGATAAGCTTTTCTTCCTCCTTTGGTTCTAACTTAGATGAAATGATCAAGGGAGCTTATCACCGTCCCTCGAGAAAAATGTATTTCAAGTGTTGAGGCAAGGGTTTCAACACTAAATCGACGGTGGCTCCTCCACACTTGGTCTCAATTTATCTCCCTTAAGCTCTAGATCTCCAAGCTTATCATAAGGGCTACGAAGCATCATGGCCTCCCGGCGGACGGGGGTACCATCTCCCTTTGAAAATGCGGGCATATCACCATGCCTCTTCCTCATTATCTTTCCTACCACTTCGTGGTAATCGAACTTTCCTTGTCAATCTCTTCTAAAAATTTAATCCACTCCTCATTAGTCCAAGTTGCGGATAGTTTATTGAATTCTTCCTCATCCCAACTACCCATGAACACTTGTTTATCATACTCATCGGTGAAATCGTCCTCAATAGCTAAACAAGTGTCCTTTGGACGGGTGCTTCAACTTGCATTGCCCACATTGAACTTTATGCTCTCATCCTCCAAATGTAGGGTTACTTCGCCCTTTGTAGGAATCTAGTAAGGCACGTGCGGTTGCAAGAAAAGGTCTTCCAAGGATCAAGGGGTTTTCTCATCATTGGTCATATCCATGATTACCCAATCAGCTGGGTATATGAAGTTCTTAACCTTGACCAACACATCTTCTACAATTCCCCTTGCATATTTCACACTTCTATCTGCAAGTTGAAGAGAAATAGGTCTAGGAGTAATAGATTGATCCAATCCAAGAGATTGGAAGATCGACGTAGACATCAGATTGATTGATGCTCCCGAATCGCATAGAACATTGTGGAAATCCCTGTTCCCGATAGTACATGAAATCGTAAATCTACCGGGGTCGGGACATTCACCGGAAGTTTAGTCGGCCGATTGCGGAACATTCTCCATTCAACACTATGTGCTCGAGCTCTTGAAGCTTCTTTTTCGAACTTCTTGCGTCCTTTATAAACTTTGTATACTTTGGCATTCCTACCAAAAGATCAACTAATGGAATGTTTGCCTCAGTATTCTTGAGCAAGTCGATAACCTTCTTATATTCTTTATCGACTGTTAATGATAGCTTGTTCTTGTTAGGTGGGTAAGGGAGATCAGCAAAGTCTTCCTCAGTAAAGTGCTTCTTTGCCGTCTTATCATTGATTGCTTTGTCTTCCCTATCCTTCCACCTCACATGCTTCCCAGAACTCAACTTAGATTCTGACTTCTTCTCAGCAGTATTCTCTTCATCATCAGAATTCTCAACTTTCACCTTTTCTTTAGAATTTTCTCTTTCACTTGGATCAATAGTAGTCCCAACATCCTTCTGAGGAGAACAAAGATCTTCCCCTCCTGCGTCTCTGCTCGCAGGAGGGGCTACTCGTTTCCCTGGTTGGCCGGCGCCAACCGCTTTCCCACTCCTCGGATTTATAGCATTCGGCTCATCTTGACCATAGTTCCATGGTGCGGACGGATCGGTGCAAGTATTACGGTCATTTTGGACCGATTAACCCCTCGGGGGTTCTTCTCGGTAAAACTCGGCGGTGACCACGAGGTCGACTTGCTTCTTTGCCCGAAAGGCATCCTATTTGCACCTCCAAATTTCTCAACATTGTCTTGGTCGAGTACTTAAAGCATTTGCCAATTGAGTGTTGGCCGTGATTTGCTCACTCAACTTTTGTTCTAAGATGCGAAATGATTGATTTTGATTTTGCGGTGGATTGGTGTTCCATGTTTGGTCGATAGTTGGATTGAAAATTGCTTTGATTAGGCCTAGGGGCACAGCGATGGGGGTTTGCTTTGCCCCGGAAGGGTCACTCCATCGGAAACCGGGGTGGTTCCGGTTGTAATTGAACCCTTGAGTGTTTTGATTCGACCCGAAGGTCGATAATTTTGAGAAATGAATGCATTCACCTCTTACGAATGCAACAATAGATGACAACGATGGAATGTGTTCCCGGCGGTATCGCAATTTTGGCAAACAACATTGTTTTGAACGACTTTGACTGTGAGATCGGGTCAAGGCGGCATTGATTACTACGATGGCCTTGGCCATGGCGGTTGTCACACACAAGACTTTGAACATTCATTGCCGTCACTTGCTTCGTAGTGCGGCCAAGCGAGCTTTTAGAGACGTGGTCTCATCTACCTCATACTCCCTGCGGTCGAGCTTTTCGATTGGACGCACTGCGTAGGTAGGGGCATAATTATACTTTGCAATATCTTCAAACAACATCCATCCCTCATTAGGTGTCTTTCTCGAAATGCACCTCCCGCGAACTATTCACCATTCCGCTTAGTCAATTCGGTCAAACCACTTGTAGAAAGTGTTGATCAATCTTTGTTTGTCCGGCCCATGGTGGGGGCACTTTCTCAAGAGAGCCTTAAATCGTTTCCACGCATCGTAGAAAGATTCCTTCTCGGATTGCACAAAAGTGAATATCGATTCGAGAAGATGAGCCGTCTTTGCGGGTGGAAAGTACGCTCAAGAATTCTTTCTCCAACTCCTCCCACGAAGTAATGGATTCGGCGGTAAAGATTTATACCATTCTTTTGCTTCTCCCTTCGGTGAGAAAGGAAAGAGTTTCATTTTCGGGCGTCCTCGGTGACCCCTTTGATTAAAATAGTCCCGCACGATTCTAGAAATGAGTGAATGTGATCGTGCGGGTCCTCGGTGGAAAATCCATGGAATGTGGTACCTCTCACCGATTGATTAAAGAAGTTTTGAGTTCGAAATTCTCGGCCGTGATTTCGGGAATTACGACCGCGGGGATTAACTTTCACAATAGATGGCATGGCAAAGTACGCAATGTCCGTTGATCTGCCATTTCCTCAACACAGGGCTCCTCGCTTGAGCTTCTTCCTCAACGTATCCTTCCGTATTGTTTCCTTCCGTGGTTCCCTCGTCTATCGGTCTAGTGATCCGAGCCCAACGTCTGTTTGGTCGAGCGATGGTTCGCTCTATCTCCGGATTATACAAAAGTGGTCCCCCGTGAGTTCGAGTTTGCATAAACTACGTTTGGAAACCAACACCTAAATCATGAGGTTTCGGGATTTTATCCTTAGGCTTCCGCAGAGTGGGATTCACCGAAAATCCATCACCCAACCTCAATGATTGAAACGTGTTCCTTGGTTCTTTTCTCTCTTTTTTTCTCTCTCGGTAATTACCGAATCCACTCGGTATTTACCGAAAATTTTTTTTAAAATTTTTTAGAATTAAAAAAAACTATACTAAAAAGGCTCGAAACAGGTCTGAACAGCGTAACAGAAACAGAATACTATAAAACTAATACAGAACAGAAACAGAACGAAATTTTTTTTTCTCTCTCTCGGTAATTACCGAGATTTTTTTTTATTTTTTTTTTTTTTTTTTTTTAAATGAAAACGAAAACAGATAACTTAGTTGACAACAAAACCGAAAACGAAAACTTTCCGTGCCAAAGTCCCCGGCAACGGCGCCAAAAACTTGTTACGTCGAAAAGTCTTAAGGCTCTACTACCTATAAAACTTGTTCGCGGTTAAAAACAGGTTCTAAAATTTATTTAAAAACCGACGTCAGCCCCAAGTGCAAAAGCTTGCAGCTAGTGGTGAAACCGGGTCGTATCCGCAGGGACTTGTATGAAAATAACTTTTCGTTTCGATTTCTTTTTAGTGATGATTATGATCTTGAAAACTAGAAATAAAATAAAGGTTGCAAAAGTGAAAAGAAAGACGATACGTGAAAATTTGTTTTGAGAAAGATTAAAACAACTAGAACACACCGTTGATCCACCACCCCACCGAAATTAACAAGAAAGACACACATTCATTCGTAAGTCTTGGATTATTATACGCTAAAGAGGCATTTTCCCTTTCGGTTCATCGCTTTTTAATTAGTTCACCATTCTCGGTACAACTAAAGCATTTACGGATCAAAGATATGGATATAAAATCCTAATCTAACAATATTCTCCCTCAACTTACGTATGTTGGAAGAATATCATCACTCTCCTTCACGGTAATCTACGAATTCATCAACTTTCATATCTAAATTCGATTAGCATGCAACACACATATAGTTCATACACATTGCACATAGACAAAGTAAACATGAAGGAAGAACAAGAAAGCTTACTAGAACAAATGAAAACGAAATCCTTGTTTATTCTGGTGATGGTAGCTTCACAATGGTGGTTCTAGCCTGGAGTCCTTAGCCAATCATCCTCGATTATGATTTCAGAATCAGGGCCGTAGCTCCAGCATTACAACAGTACTACTATTCTAATTTATTCTCGGCATAACGCCTACAGAGTATTTACATAAAAGACGGGAAAAGTAAAAGCTTGGCCAAGAGTGACCAAGGAGGGGTGCCTATTACAAGTGAAGGTGGGGGGTTTTATAGCCTAAGCATCAAGGGAATATGCTTAGAATATCCTAAGTTTGTTAGGAGGCATGTGGGAGGTGATGATTACTTAGCATGTGAAGGGGATGAGTCATACAAGAGTTAGTTACAAGCATGTGGAGTTTGTTGGGGAGGAATCATTGCCATCATTAGTCTTCACATGGAGTAACATGCAACCATGTGAGCTAAAATTATCTCCGGTTCGTCCGTAATTCCAGCAGTTCGGTAAAAAAATCATAACTTGAGTTGTAGACATCCGATTGACGTGATTAAAAATGCGTTGGAAAGCTCATTTTAGTATCTACAACTTTCGTCAAGAACTCTTCCCCTGAAAATGCCTCTATGTCGGGTCAAATTTCCATCGAAAAACAGGTTACGGTAGAAGTGCGTTGGACAAAATTGATTCGTTTAACTCGTAAACTCGTGGCATCTTCTTCAAAATCCATCTTTTAGACCTCAAAACATATTGTTACATGTGATATTTTGAAAACCTTGGTCACCAAGTTTGGGCCGAATTGAATCAAGCTTTCTTTATTCGAATCGAGCTTTCTTCTTAATCTTCATCCGATCTTCGTTTAAGCTCCTCATTTAACATGCAAGCGTACCTACATTTATGATAGCATCGTGCAAAATGTAACATCTCATATTCAAAGATTTTTATCAATGAAACCACATAAACAACACAAATTTGCACTTAAACACTTTTAAAACTCATTTGCTCAATAATTCGATTAAACCCTTAATTTCTATGCAAATTATACGAATATGGAGGAAATCGTTATACAATATAACGTTATAAATCATGTAAAATCACCCTAAACAGTGTGCAAAACTGAATTCTGGTGAATGTCAGTTTGTGGGCTGTGTATGCTTGTAAAAATCAGTTTCAGTATGCTGAATAAACAATAATAAATGATGTATAAGTAAATAACAGAATGTAAATGCGTAAAATAAGTAGAACAAGAATTAGGTGGTTCCAGGTGGTGTAATCATGTCAGTCCACTCTTCCCCTGTGATGTAGGAGGAAAATTCCACTAGACCTCCCTGAGGTACGCTGTTACAAAAATTCCTAAACAATAGTCCTTGACTAACCCCTAGTGTCACTATCTAAACAACTAAAGAACAGGTTGGATTGCTGCTCTTCAACTACTTGAACCACTGGTCCTTAGAGGGTTGTATTGCCTCTTCACTAGCTACCACCACAAACACAGTCTACCCGACTGCAAATGACACAACTGTCCTTGGCAACTCCTTGACAAGATTGCTTCACAGTTTAAACCTTTGAATAAGAATCAAAATTGGGCTGAGAATCAATAAATTGATCGTTGCTTGTGGTTCTTCAAAGTGTCAAAATCTGGATATGATCGATGTAGCTTGAACACTTGAAGAAATCTAGATATGATCTTGGTGAACACAAATAATGATAGAAATTCGAATGAACTAGACTTGAGCACAATAACGCTTGTAATCTTGTTAATTATGTGTTTGATTCTTGATGTCAAGTCCTCTATTTATAATGTGAAGTCCAACGTTCATCTTGCTTGAATTTGAATTTTCAACGTCTATATTTTCAGATGTCAGGTGTCAGTGACCGTTCTGACATGTCAGTTTCTGTTGGACATATTTTAAGTTTTAGTGATGAGTGCCAGACTAGCTGTTATAGAGCAAAGGCAAAAAGATGTCTAGATCAAATGTATAGGCTTATGAGAGTTTGATCTTTGTATAAGTTTGATAAAAAAGGCATTGTAAAAGGTAAGTTGACTTTCATCAGCAGACCTGTCTAGGTCAGTAAGGTACATGAGTCAGTAGAGTAGTTTAGGGACCTGCTGAAGACTGAAGGCAGAGGGTTCAAACTCAGTTATTGAAGGCTAAGGGATAAAACTTAGTATTTAAAGTCAAGGATATGGAATCAGAATTTAGGGAAGTCTGTGATGACCTAAACTGGTTACATATACCTTGTGTACAAGGTCTAAGTTCCATAAGTTAAGTGGTGATTGGACTTAGTTATGTTCAAATTGGTGTAATCTAAATTGTTAGGAACATTCTATTATGTTTTGATGATGGCCATACTAGCTGTAATAGCAAGCCTGAAATAAGTTAGAATTCTCTGTATAAGTCTTTACTTAGAGTCTGACAAGTTGTATAAGTTAAGTCAGACAAGTATTGTACTAGTTGGTAGGACGGCAAAGCAAGGACAGATATTCAGCATAGTGAAGCCAGCCAAGCACCAGCAGAGAAGTATAAAGACATTATGGTCGACTTATAACCAAGGAAGTCGTGATGACCTTGGATAAGTCTAAGTTATGTTTTAAGTGATGAAACTCAATGTTCAAATATGGTGTACACTTTGGTCTCACCCAAATCAAGGATCGTGAAGTACAAAGACTCTCCAAAAACTAGAACAAAGAAGGAAACAGTGAATCGGCTGAGTAAACTGACTTTCGGCAAAGAGAAAGCAAAACAGCAAAGAAAGAACTAACGGCTAAGTCAGAAGGCTCACTCGACCGTTCTAAAAACGGCGAAGAGACATTTACAAGATCAGATTTGATATACGATGAAGATTCAAAAGATCATGCATTAAATGCACAAATCATTAAAGGATCAATCAAGGATGGATTTTCTGCTATACGTTTGAAGAAAGAATCCGATCACTGAAATCAAGGAGAATACAATTAAGGGGGAATCAATAATAAAATCAAGGGTAATTCCCTCATTAATATAGCCAACGGACGGAATTTCAAAAACCAAGGTTATTCAAGGCTATAAATAGAAGGCATTGACAGGAAAAGAAAACAACGATCAAGAAAGAAAAATCAAGCAGAAACTCTGTCAATTTGAAAAGCCTTCTCTACGAACTTACAAAGACATATCTAGTGATCAACTAAAGTATCGAACTACAAAGTCATACTCGAAATTGAGATTGATCAAGCAAGTGTGTGAATCACATTCACATCAAACTCGAAGCAAGCGAATCGAGGGCAATCGAGAAGGAGTTGAATATGTGATAGGCTTGTTGAAGGATCTTAATCTTAAGGAACGACAAAAGGAAAGGCGAGTCACCGAAGGCATTGCGGTCAAGGAGTGATAGTCTTGTAGATTGTGAAGCTTGGGAAGCCAAGGACAATCATACTATTGTATATGTGAAAACAATAGTGAATTCCTCCAATCATCACAGGAGAAGAGTGGATTAAGGGATTACACCACCCTGAACCACTATAAGCCTTGTGTCAATTTCAGCATTTATTTATTTAGCCTACATCATAACTTATATCTGTGACTGTCTACACTGATTTGAAAACAACATAGTAAGAATGGACTTATCCGCTGGCTAAAAGCTTTTAAATATAAGAAAAGTTTTTGAAACTCCACTATAGTCATTCACCCCCCCTCTGACTATAGTTTCACCCTTCTCTAGGACCAACAATTGGTATCGGAGAAGCGGTGTTCCTAGTATCGAACTTTGTTCGGATCTAATTTACGTAACAAGGAGATCACATATTTTCAAAGCGAGTTTTCAAATCGAGTTTTCCATTCACTTGTCATTTATATATTTAATTATACTTGATGGATTCCTCAAACTTCTTGTCAAAAGTACACTGTTTTTAATGTTAACAATTTTGATGAATATAAAATAAGAATGTCGTCTCATCTTGCGGCAACTCATGAAGAGATGCTGGATGTAATCAATGATGGACCGATCACAATCACTACGGTGGTAGGCACAGGAGCAGATCAAGGAAAGAAAATTGACAAACCTAAAAAGGATTGGACCAAGGATGACATGAGAAGAGCAAATATGGACTTTGTTGCAAAAGACATGATCTTGAAGACCACTGAGACGACAACATGTTCATGAGAATTAAAGACGCAAAACACGACAAAGGAGATGTGGGACAAGCTATCATTGATAAATGAAGGATCTCGAAGCGATTAAAGAAAACAAATTATCTGTTGCAAAACGAAGTTTGAGAACTTTAAAATGAAGGTGGTGAATCCATTGATCAAATGGACAACGATTCTCAAGCATCATCGATGAATTACAACGGCTTGGACACATATATCCCCAAAAAGAAGTATGCTTGAAAATCTTGAGAGGACTACCGAAAGATGGAAGATCATAACATCGATGTAATCGAGAGGAACAACAAATCTTGCAAGCAACGACACTCGACACGATGTCCCGGTTAAAAGCTCATGAATTCGAATTGAACGGCGAAGATGGTGCTCCGGCGAGAGACACACAAAATCACTACATTAGTTTTTTGCACCCCAAAGCAAAGTAACTTTGCCGAATGCATCGACAAAGAGACACAAGAACTAAAAGAACGGTAGCTTTATTAGTTAAACGTTTTGACGGGTTTAAAAAGAAGCCATTCAAAGGAAATTCGTCATCAAACAAAAAGTCAAGCTCAAACATAGACATGAAGAAGAAAGATGATGAATACGGATGCTTCAACTACAACAAGAAAGGTCACTTCAAGGTGATTGTCTGAAGAAAATGACAAAGATAATGAAAAGAAGAAATACGAGCATCGAAAAGAGAAAGAGCAAGAAGGCACTTAAGGCGAGAATCCGGCGAAAGTGAAAAGCATGAAGAATCATCGACAATGACTCGGATGATAGTGATGAAGAAGACGACTCGAGAAAATGAAAAAGCATGCCTATGCCTCATGACCAAAGAATTGGATGAAGATAAAAGTGATGGCTCGGACAACGAGGAAACAAGCCTATGTTTAATGGCTAAAGAATCGAGATGAAACGAGGTAACATCTAGTTCTTGTTCTTCATCTAATGCATCCACATCTTACACCTTGCACAATCCTCTAGTCTCCCATTAGATACGACGAGACCTAGTCCAAAATCTCATGACTAAATTTGATGAAATTGAAAAGAATCATGAAATTCGGAAAAGGAATGCAAGGATCTAAGAAAAGAGAATAAGTGGTTAAAGAAAGAACTGGATGAAGCAAAAGGCTTGAATTAACTAGTAAGGAGACCTACTTAAATGATCAACAAAAAGCGAGATGATCATACATACGTTACTAAAAGATCGAGTTAAGAAAATCTCCTCACCGGTGAAGGTATCCACTGCACCACTAAAAGCACCGACTTACAAACCCTCAAAAAGGTTTGGATCCGGATCTGGTCTTGGCTACAACAGTCAGGATGAAAGTAGGAATAATGATCAACACCATTCTAAATTTAGCACCACTAGTGGACCAAAATTTAGAAAGGGACGAACCATGGTTCCAACGGATCATCTGTTCCGGTGAAGTCAAGACCCGGTGTAGTGAAACGACAAACTAAATCCTCCTTCCGGTCAATCAAGAACCACGGCCATCGAAAGGAAAAGGCGGACTTTACCCTTCGAGGATGATTGGAATGTTGCACCTCCAAAATACAAGAGGAAACCATTCCACAAAATGCATCATGTGTTTAAGAAAAACCAAACTGTTCCTAGACACATGAAGCAAGAAAGGTTTCCTACTTGCATATTGGAAAGTAAAGAAGGATGCAAATGCACCAAAAGGTGGAGAAAAGTATCAGAATACCTTCAGTAAAAATACTAGAAGCTATTCTGCCATGCCTTATACATATGAAGTTGATGACTTCAATTATCCAAAAAGAAGACCTTTTGGATACACCCTTGGTATTGGAGGCATGATTGCTAACAAGCATGGACCCAAACAGTGTTGGGTACCTAAACTTAATTAATCTATTTTGTAGGATGTCTGGTACATAGATAGTGGATGTTCCAGACACATGACAGGAAACAAGAAATGGCTCACGACTTCAAAGCTTTTGATGGACCCAAAGTCACATTTGGAGGTAAAGAAAACCCTGGCAAGATTAAGGGGAAGGCACAATACTCAAGAACAATCTAAATATTCAAAATGTGGCATATGTCAAGGGACTTAACTTCAATCGATGAGCATCGGTCAATTACGTGACAAAGGCTACAATGTGCACTTCAACAAAGAAGGATGCAAAGTGATTCACGAGTCAAACCAACACGGTAGTTCTTGCGGGTAGAAGACAAGACAACATGTATGTGGTGGACGGAAAACGACCAAGGCGAGAAACATGCCTACTTGTCAAGAATAAACAATCAACAAGTGGATTTGGCACGAGAAGATTAAATCACACGAATTTCAAGACCATCAACAAACTATCAAGGAGCAAGCTAGTTGAAGGCACTGCCGAGAGATCACATTCAAGAAAGAGAGTCTATGTGATGCTTGTCAAAAAGGAAAACAAATAAAAAGTTCATTCAAGTCAAAGCCTCATCAATCTACAACAAGAGTTCTACATCTGCGCACATGGACTTGTTTGGACCGAGTCACACCGGTAAGTGTGAGTGGTAAGAAATACACTCTTGTAGTGGTGGATGACTTCTCAAAGTACACATGGACCATTTTCATGAACAAGAAGAAAGAAACACTCAAGAAGGCGCAGTTTGTTGAGAAGACTCGAGAATGAGAAAGAGCTAAAGATTATCAAGATCGGATCGGATAGAGGCACTTTGAATTTCGAAATGAAATTATCGAACCTATTGTGAAGAAAATGGAGTATTACATCAACTATCTGCGGCGGGAACTCCACAACAAAATGGTGTTGCGAAAAGAAGAAACAGAACCATCAAGGAAGCGATCGGGACAATGATAGCGAAGCATGTTTACCAAAGAGATTTTGGGTGAAGCAAAGAAAACACGAAGATGCCATACACAAAATAGATCAATCATCAACAAACATCATGGAAAAACTCCATATGAAATATGGAATGGTAGAAAACCCAATATCTCGTATTTTCATATGTTTGGATCAAAATGTTTTGTCTTAAACGAGAATCAACGCATACCTTTGATGAGAAGGTGATGAAGCAATCTTCATAGGATACTCGGACACCGACAAAAGCATTCGAGTACTAAATAAAAGAACTTTGGTGATTGAAGAATCAATACATGTGGTTTTTGATGAACCAAATACAAATGGTGAAGATCTTCAAGATCAAGAAGAGAAAGCACCACATAGAGAAATCTATACAAATGCAACCATACCAACTACTATCCTGAATCATCATCTTGAAGATCAAGAGGAGCCACATACCAATACACCAGATGAAGCACCTGAAGTTGAAGTTATTGCTCAGCATAAAGGTATGGAAGCACCAAGTGAAGATCAACTTCAACCAGACCTAAATTGGCTAAGAGACCATCCTGAAGAACAAGTCATTGGAGATATTCACACAGGAGTCAGAACCAGAAGACAACTGGAGCACATGCTAACTTGCTTTCTATCACAAGTGGAACCCAAGACCATTGATGATGCAATCCAAGATGCGAGATTGGATCACGACCATGCAAGAAGAACTAAATGAATTTGAAAGAAATGAAGTATGGGAACTAGTTGACGGACACAGAAATGGCCAACATCATTGGTGCAAAATGGGTATTCAGGAACAAGATGGATGAGCAAGGAACTGTTGTCAGAAACAAAGCAAGGCTAGTTGTAAAAGGCTATTCCCAAGCTGAAGGAATAGATTATGATGAAACATTTGCTCCAGTAGCAAGATTGGAAGCAATCAGACTATTTCTAGCATTTGCTTTGCACACAAAGACTTCAAAGTCTATCAAATGGATGTAAAGAGTGCATTCTAAATGGACTTTTGGAAGAAGAAGTTTATGTAGAACAACCTCACGGATTTCAAATTAAAGGAAAAGAAGACAAAGTATACAAACTCAAGAAGGCCCTCTATGGCCTCAAACGAGCACCTAGAGCACTGGTATGAAACTCTTGTCACGAGTTTCGATCAAGAATGGATTCAACAAAGGAACTATTGACAAGACTCTATTTAAACTGGAGGAAGGAGCAAGCACATTGCTAGTACAAATCTATGTTGATGATATAATCTTTGGATCGAGAGGATGAAAAAGCGTGTGAGAAATTTACAAACCCGATGAAGAGCAAATTTCGGATGAGCATGATGGGAGAATTAAACTACTTCCTTGGCCTTCAAGTAAAGCAAATGAAGGATGGCATTTTCATTAGTCAAGCAAAGTATACAAGAGATTTGATACACAAGTATGGGATGGATACAAGTGGCACAGCAGACACACCAATGTGTGCCAGAGTCATACTTGGAAAAGATGATGGAGGAAAAGATGTTGATCAGAAAATGTATAGAGGAATTATTGGATCATTATTATACTTAACTGCAAACAGACCTGACATAGCATTTGCAGTAGGAGTGTGTGCAAGATTTCAAGCTCAACCAAAAGAATCACATCTTCTAGCAGCTAAAAGGATAATCAAATACTTGAAAAACACTATAAATGTTGGTATTTGGTATCCAAAAGATGGAGGATTTACATTGATATCATATTCGGACTCGACTATCTTTGGATGCAAAATAGATAGAAAAAGCACCTCGGAACTTGCCAAATGCTAGGAACCGGACTAGTCTCTTGGTTCGGTAAAAAGCAAAACTCCATATCTACATCAACGGTGAAGCGAGAATATATAGCGACGGTAGCTGTTGTGCACAAGTACTGTGGATAAGACAATAGCTAAGGGACTATGGAGTAGAAGAGAAAACAATTCCAATCATGTGTGATAACACAAGTGAAATATCTATTACAGAAAATCCAGTATTGCACTCAAGAACAAAGCATATTGATGTAAGACATCATTTTATCAGAGACCATGTTGAAAAGGGGGATGTCATCCTAAAACACATACCCACCGAAGATCAATTAGGCGACATCTTCACTAAACCACTCGGTTATGAAAGATTCGGTAAGCTAAGAGCGAGTTAGGAATGATTGAAATTGAATAAGTATCAAACGGCGGCTAAGCGGAGTAATCGGCTAAGTGACTTCATTAAGCTGAGTACGACCTTTGCCGTTACGGGAGATGCTTGCAAGTAAGGCAACGGTATCCAGCGAAGGTAACTTAACTGATTGTTAGGAACAGTCAAATGGCGCAGCTAAGTGAAGAGCCTATTGGGACGGCTAAGTGACCAGCGAAGGCACTTCACCGAAATAAAGACTTGGACAAATTAAAAGTGTGAACAAAATCAATTCTGATTACACGTGGAGAATAAGGAAATTATGGAGGATTATTCTGTACACACGTGGCGATCAACTTATGATCATGGAGGTAATTATATTATTTTTCGAATTATAAACTCCTCGATTCCCGGGCTCTATCATTACTTGCCTCAAACCACACCCCCATTCCACTCGAATATCGTGTTTTTCATACACAAAATCACGCCATTATGCCACAAAATCCTTCCATATTCAAAACCACGTTCACACTACCCAAATCACACTATAAAAACAAGACTTAGAGATGTTCAGAAATCTTTACATACTCCTGCAAATTACAAACCCTACTTTTTCTCACTGAAACCTCAAGATATACTCTTCTAATCTTCCTCTACCAATCAATGGCTTCATCCTCCCAAATCAACTGCTTCTTGAAAAATACTACGAAAAATCAATCATAACCGGCTCGTTTTTCAAACCCGAGCACTATCTCTCATTTTGTGACAATGACTCAAAAGCTCAACGTACGGTTGATTCTTTGCTCGAATTTGGGGCTGATGACCTTCCTAAATCCTCCAATAACTGGAATCTGCTATGAAAATCTGATAGCGTTTTGGAAAAACGCCAACTTTGTGCCCAGCACAAAGAAGAATGAAGTTGATCGCATCCAAAGCTCAATCTTTGGAAGAGAAATAATCATCACACCAGGTGTACTCAACCGTTACCTGCACCTTCCATTGAAAGGACAGGCTAATGTCAAGCTTGTGACAAGCGACATTGCAAAGTTACGAATTTGAAATAGCCAAAAGTCCAAAGAAAAACGACAAAACATACAATCTACCCGGATCAACGCTCAAACTTCCGTTTGCTTTGAGTTTGCACCGATTATCACAAAAAATATTGAAGGCGAGAAAAGGGTCAATGGAAAACTGGCGAGGTACGAATTAAGCGATGGCCATAATCTACAATCGCATCAAATTTGGTGGGCAACATTTGTGTTCAATCGAATGAAGGATCGATTCAAAAGGAAATCGATCTATCCATCAACGCACCGAGGCAAGGGTTTGCGAGAAAAAGGGTGATTTCTGGGAGAAGAAATCATATGGGTTCCCTCTTCAACACTTGTTCAATCAGTTGAAAGTACGACCCACAAATTTGGAATCTCCACACAAATCCAAGACGATGTTTACTTACATCAAGGCTTCCTTAAAACCCAAACCCATAGCTGGGAGCAAAAGAAAGCAACCTGAAGGCAGTAGATCAGGAGTGGGACGAAGAACCAGATCTCAAAAGGCACAAGAGGAGACCAATATGCCTGACACCAGCAATTTGGATGAGCCTGTGACAATCAGCGATGACACAGCAGCAGAAGAAGAAACGCAGCCAGAGGGAGTCACCTACCTGGAAGAAGGTGAAGAAGGATACCGCCTCACCTCATCTGATGATGAGGAGTTACAAGATGAAGGGGATGAGTCAGAGGATGACCACTCATAAGGAGGAAATCCTGAAACAAATCAAGAAGATTTGGGGATTTCTGATGATGAACTGACTCTCCAGAAAGTGCTTTTCAAAAGCATAGGCAAAGTTGACAACCGACCAAGTGAGCCGGTGATAAAGCTCACTCGGCCGAACTTGTCAACTCCCCCACAATTGCACAAGGGGGACCGGTGGTAGATGAAGCGGTCCACACTCAACAACAACCTCTAAATGACCACTGTGTCTAATGAGGCGAGAACAAGAGCGAGATGGAAGAAAAAGAAGAAACACAAGATGCAAAGGAAGAAGAGGAAAAGGAAGAGCAAGAAGTTGAAGTAGAAAGTGAGGAGAAGCAAGGTGAAGATGATGAGGATGAAAGTGATGAGGGTGAAGAGAATGCCCATGTGGCACCGAAGAAGAAATTGATCCGAAAGAGTTTTCAATCGGACATTCAACCCCTCATTGTGGACATAGAAAGGCAATACTACGGCGAGGCAAAATGCGAAGACGCGCCTTAAGGAGTGAAGAAACCTCCTTCAATCACAAGATTGAGGCCTTCATCAGCCATATCAAAATCCAAGATGAGGTCATGGAGAGACAAGGAAACTTAATTTGCAACTTACAACACCTCATCCCTCACCATGTCCAAACCAATCTTGAATTCCATGCGAGAGACGGTTGACAACAATCTCAAGCCATTGGTGGACACCCTCAATGCTCACACATCCAAAATTCAGCATCTGGATGAGATCATGGAGCATTCGGCAAGCAAGCTGGACTTTCTCATCAAAGTTGGTGAAGCCAACAACAAAATCTTGGAGAGAAAGTATGGGCCTCTCCCTGAATCTGACGTGGCAATTGCAGACCTTGAGGCACGTTTTGATGCTGCCACAAAGGGGGAAGGTAACTCAAAGCCTGAGAGTCCCAGTGGGAAGGGAAAGGTGGAAAGCTCCAGTGGAAAGAGAAAGGGCAGCAAAGGCGAGGACAGCAAAGGCAAGGGCATAAGGTTTGAAGAAATGAAGGAGTAAACCAGTTACCTGTTGCTTAATTCAATTCAATTCATCTTATCATTTGCCTTTGTTCACTTAAATAAAAAGATGCAATATCTTATTGCCCTATGATGGAAGAATAAAATTGTTGAACTTTTAACTTTGTTGTGTATTATGAAAATTTTGATTACTTATGTTCAGGCTTATGAGGGTTTTGGCATCATCAAAAAGGGGGAAATTGTTAGGAACATTCTATTATGTTTTGATGATGGCCATACTAGGCTTTGTAATAGCAAGCACGAAATAAGTTAGAATTCTCTGTATAAGTCTTTACTTAGAGTCGACAAGTTGTATAAGTTAAGTCGGACAAGTATTGTACTAGTTGGTAGGACGGCAAAGCAAGGACGGATATTCGGCATAGTGAAGCCGGCCAAGCACCGGCGAGAGAAGTATAAAGACATTATGGTCGACTTATAACCAAGGAAGTACGTGATGACCTTGGATAAGTCTAAGTTATGTTTTAAGTGATGAAACTCAATGTTCAAATATGGTGTACACTGGTCTCACCCAAATCAAGGATCAGTGAAGTACAAAGACTCTCCAAAAACTAGAACAAAGAAGGAAACAATGAATCGGCTGAGTAAACTGACTTTCGGCAAAGAGAAAGCGAAACATCAAAGAAAGAACTAACGGCTAAGTCAGAAGGCTCACTCGACCGTTCTAAAAACGGCGAAGAGACATTTACAAGATCAGATTTGATATACGATGAAGATTCAGAAGATCATGCATTAAATGCACAAATCATTAAAGGATCAATCAAGGACGGATTTTATGCTATACGTTTGAAGAAAGAATCCGATCAACGAAATCAAGGAGAATACAATTAAGGGGGAATCAAGAATAAAATCAAGGGTAATTCCCTCATTAATATAGCCAACGGACGGAATTTCAAAAACCAAGGTTATTCAAGGCTATAAATAGAAGGCATTGACGGGAAAAGAAAACAACGATCAAGAAAGAAAAATCAAGCGAAACTCTGTCAATTTGAAAAGCCTTCTCTACGAACTTACAAAGACATATCTAGTGATCAACTAAAGTATCGAACTACAAAGTCATACTCGAATTGAGATTGATCAAGCAAGTGTGTGAATCACATTCACATCAAGCTGAAACAACCGAATCGAGAGGCAATGCGAGAAGGAGTTGAATATGTGATAGGCTGTTGAAGGATCTTAATCTTAAGGAACGACAAAAGGAAGGCGAGTCAACGAAGGCATTGCGATCAAGGAGTGATAGTCTTGTAGATTGTGAAGCTTGGGAAGCCAAGGACAATCATACTATTGTATATGTGAAAACAATAGTGAATTCCTCCAATCATCACGGGAGAAGAGTGGATTAAGGGATTACACCACCACTGAACCACTATAAGCCTTGTGTCAATTTAATTTACAATTTACGACATTTATTTATTTAGCCTACATCATAACTTATATCGTGACGTCTACACCGATTTGAAAACAACATAGTAAGAAGGGACTTATCCATTGCCTAAAAGCTTTTAAATATAAGAAAAGTTTTTGAAACTCCACTATAGTCATTCACCCCCCCCTCTGACTATAGTTTCACCCTTCTCTGGGACCAACACTAACTTCACAATTAAAAGTTAGATAAAAGACAGTCAGTTGAAGTGTTTTTTAAACACAACAAACTTCAGACAGCTGACTGATAAGTATTTCAGCAGACTTACATACACAGGAACCTGCTGAATATGTATTTCGATTTAATCAAAGGTTACATTGAAAGATTACAAGGATAAGGACAGATAACAAGTCTTGATTTTGTCAACAAATCAATGGTCAAGATTAAAGGGACGTTGGAAAGATTAAGAGTTTTATCTAATGGATACAAGTCAAAGGGTGGACAGTCTGAAAATTGACAAAAAGAAGGTTGACAGTGTCAGTACTATGTACAGGGACAGAAAGCAAGTCAAGATGGGGACAAATCTGAAACGGCTATGTTTGAATTTCAAACATAAGTCACAGGATTCTCTACTATAAATAGAGGACTCATAGTTCAGATACAATTGATGAAAATTGATGAAAATCTTGAGCTATCAGACTCTTATCAAGAAATCACCCTGCTAACATTACTGAGCTTAAAGCTACTGATCCAGTATATTCTTCAAGTGTAACCTGCTATCAACTTACATCAAGTATACACTTGAAGATTCCAAGCTGCTGATCATTTCATCCTGATCAAGCTGCTGAAAGCTGAATCACTTACTTGATTCAAACTTTCTTTTACAAGAAACCTGCTGAAGACAGTGAAGCATCTTTGGGTGTCAAGGACTGTTGTTTGTGGTGGAGCTGGTGAAGAGGCAATCCTACCCTTCAAGGACCAGTGGAATACTTTGGAGCAGCAATCCTACCTGCTTCAAGTGTTCAGTTTATGAAGCCATAGTTATTGGTGAAGGACAGACAACTTAGGGTTTTTTGTAACTGCAACCTTAAAGATCTCTAGTAAATTACCTCCAACATCACAGGAGAAGAGTGGACTGACAGGATTACACCACCTGGAACCACTATAAAAATTGCCTACTTAGTTTCTGCATTTACTTTCTGCATTTAGTACATTAAGCACATCAACCTACTGAAACTAGCAACTGAATCACACACTTACACTACTGAGTATCTAATACTTGGTTTCATGTTTTAACAACAAGTAATAAGGCTTAATTTGAATGTATTCCGCTGTAATAAATTCAGTAAAATCAACGATCGGCGACTGCGAGTGGTCGACGGACTGCGAGCGATCGACGGACTCTACGAACTTGTTGAGTTTGTTAACTCCGAAAGTTTTAAGTGTTAAGTTTATTCACCCCCCTCTAATCTTAACCAAAGCCTTTTCAAGGGACCAACAATTGGTATCAGAGCAGTGCTTCTGTTCTGAAGTAATCCTACTTGTTGTGCTTGTGAAAATACTTTGGAAACATTTTCAAGTTTCTGATTTTCAAAGCTTTGCATCATGGATAACAACTAGTATGCTAGAACAATGTTGATGTGTTCTTTAGATCTTTTTGATGAGTATAAATGTCGTATGCAGGATTTTCTAGCTGCAACACATGATGAGATGATGGATGTGCTGACTGATGGACCACTGGAAATCACCAAGTCAATAACAGTGGGAACTGAAACTCAGTATGTTCCAAAGCCAAAAAGAGAATGGAATGCTGAAGATAGAAAAAGAGCAAACCTCAACAATATTGCTATTGATATTATATACAAAACCTCGGATAGCAATATGTACATGAAGGTGACGGATTGCAAGACTGCAAAGGAACTTTGGGATAAGTTACAATTAATCTGTGAAGGCACTGATGCAATCAAGAAGAACAAAATCAGTGTGGCAAAGAAGAAGTTCCAAGATTTCAAAAAATGAAACCAAATGAAACCATTGAACAAATGGAATCAAGATTCAATGCTATCATGGATGAACTCACGCTACTGAGTGTAAACTACTCAAAAGAAGAAATCAATTCTAAAATCTTAGATGCTCTACCTGCAAAAGAAGTTTGGTAAATGAAGGTGACTGCAATAGAAGAAATGAGATGTCTACATGAAGAGGATACCTTCAAGTTATTTTCAGATCTCAAGGCTTATGAATTCAGTAAGAAACTTGTACCTGAGACTGAAAAGGAAGAACCAAAGACCACTGCATTGGCTGCTTCACATCAAGAAGAATCATCAAGAGCTCAAGATGATCTATTGGATGAGATGCAAGAGCAAATTGTCCTACCGAGCAAGAAAATCAGAATGATGAAAAATGGAAGGGGTTCTCCAAGGAATTTCACAAAGAAATCTAGTGAAAAGAACAAGGAAGAATCCAAGAAAGACAATGATTACTTGTGCTTTCAATGCAAGAAACCTGGACACTTCAAACCTGAATGTCCTGAACTAAAACAGAAAAAGGAACCTGATTATCTGTGCTGCAGCAACCTCCTGGTTTTGAAGTTAAAGATCAAGAAGATAAAGTGTACAGACTTAACAAGGCACTTTATGGTTTGAAACAAGCACCAAGAGCATGGTATGAGACCCTATCTCAATTCTTGGTGGACAATGGTTTTACCAAAGGAACCATTGACAAGACTCTTTCCAGAAACAATGAAGGAGACAACACCCTGCTAGTACAGATTTATGTTGACGACATAATCTTTGGTTTTGAAAATGAATTGCTATGTGAAAAGTTTGCTAATCTCATGAAAAGAAAGTTCCAAATGAGTATGATGGGGGTGATGAAATACATTTTGTGATTACAAGTCAAACAAATGAAAGATGGAATCTTCATTCATCAAACAAAATACACTAAGGAGTTACTGAAGAAGTTTGGCATGGAAAATAGCACTAACGTGTCAACTCCTATGAGTACTAACATTAGATTGGATGAAGACAAAGAAGGCAAAGATGTTGATCAGACTTTATACAGAAGGATGATAGGCAGTCTCCTGTACCTTACTGCCAGCAAACCTGATATATCTTTTGCTGTAGGTGTTTGTGCAAGATTTCAACTAAACCTAAAGAAAGTCATCTAGCTGTAGTAAAAAGGATTCTCAAGTATCTAAAAGAGACTTTGGTAGTAGGGATATGGAATTCAAAAGATGGAAGCTTCAAGGTTATATCCTACTCAGATTCTGATTATGCTGGATGCCAGATTGATAGAAAAAGCACTACATGTTGGAAATAATATCTGTGTATTGATGATGATTTGTCACGCATCTAGTAAGATCGCTTACAACCTATGATGATGAAGTCATAACTAACTGTTATAGTGCGTAATGAAAGAAGAAGCAAGAAATGGTCTAGAGAAAATGTATAAGTTCTATCTAGAGTCTGAACTTTGTATATGTTGTTTCAGACAAGCATTGTAATAAATAGGAACTAGGTGAACAACTGAGTCACAGCAAGCAAACTGAGTATACATATGGAAAACCGAGGAGTATACATATGATGAACTGAGGGTTCAAACTCATTCATGTGAAAACTGAAGAAGATAAGTTCGCTGAGGGACACAGACTCAGTTGACTTGTCTAAGAAGACTGAAGAACTGAGGGACACAGACTCAGTTATTGAAGACTGAAGAACTGAGGTGGCAAACTCAGTTAGAAGCTGATCAAGTCTTGACTATAAGTTAGGATTCAGGCAAGTCTGTGGTGACCTGAAACTGAACTATAGATCATGTAAAGCTGAATAATCTTAAGGACAAAGATTATCAGTTACCAGGAAAAGAAGAAACTGAATGGGGTACTCTGACTTAGTCAATTGAAGTCAGATGTCAAGAATATGAGGTACTCATTTTTGAAGAAGAGTAGAAAACTGAGTTAAGGCCTTGTTGAATTTTAAAGTAACAAAACGACAAAAGGTCGTACATATGAACGTTGGCTAAACAACAAATATAACGGCTATAAAATTATCTTACCGTTACATTGCCCCTATAAATACACAGAGGGAAACACTTGAAAAAATGAGATCGGAAAAAGCTTTACAAGCATATATCTAAAGATCCAGATCCAGAAAATTAGATTCCATATCTAGAAAAGGGGAAGCCAACGGAATTGCCTTGAAGATTACAAAGAAAGATCCAGTAACCCATTAAGGGGGAAGAAGGCATCTTGGAGCTTCAACGCCATATCCAAAAGAAGCAAATAGCTCAGTGAATTAATCACTTAATTAATTCTAAACCTAACCTTTGTGAAAAAGGGTTGGTTGTGCATAGTTTGAGGAGAGCAACTCCACCTTTCCTCATACGGTTGCAACTTGGTTGCCACAACTGTTGGTGCAGTCTGTGGACTGTGTATGTGTTAGTGGTGAGCTGGTGAATGAGTCATTCCACCTCCGAAGGATCAGTGTGCAGAGTGAAGGGATCAATCTTACCTTTCATCATTATGTGTAGACAATGAAACTAGGGTGTCGTGAAGGACTGTCATTAGGCTAGGATTTTGTAACAGTTATCTCAAGATTCGAGTGATACCTCCTACACCACAGGAGAAGGGGAGACGTACGAGATTACACCACCCGGAACATCCATAAACAAACTCTGTGTTGATTTACTTTATGCTTTTATATTTGTGCTATGATTGCTTTAATCACTTTATCAATACACTCAACAAACATTAGATACTGAGTCAGCACAGAACTGATACATAGGAGGATTAGATCTTTATTGACACATCTATTGCACGAAAGGCTTGATCTTATCCGCTGCAAGTTAGTTCAGGTCTAGCATCAGCTAAACTGAATTAGCTAACTCCCTTGCAAGATTAAAGGAAAGGAACAAAACTGAACTGAGCATCAGTTTGTTGAGTTTGAAACTCATTTCTTGGTGTACTTTCAGCTTTGGGAAAGTTTTTGGTGACAAGTTTATTCACCCCCTCTAAACTTGTGTTAGCCTTTCCAAGGGACCAGCACTACAGGAACCTGTCAGTTGATGGGAAATAGACTGGTTTCCTGGTTTAGCAAAAAATAGAATTCTATATCAACTTCCACAGCTGAAGCTGAATATATAGCTGTTGGAAGTTGCTGTGCACAAATACTATGATTGAGACAACAATTAAGGGATTATGGAATTGAAGAAAGAGAAATTCCTATAATGTGTGACAACACAAGTGCAATTTCAATCACAGAAAATCCTGTTTTGCACTCAAGAACCAAGCATATAGATGTGAGACATCACTTTATAAGAGATCATGTTGAAAAGAAAGATGTGGTGGTTCTTTACATCCCTACTAAAGATCAACTTGCTGATATTTTTACTAAACCATTGGATAGTGAAAGATTTGCTAAGTTAAGGACTGAACTTGGAATCATAAAATTTGACTGATGTACATTAATAAGCAGTGTACTGGAATTCACCAAGGGGATTAGTCTTTGCTATGTTGGGTGAGCTCACTTAGCAGACTAGTCATTGGTATCAACAATTCCATGTACTTATATGTGTTTGGACAATTGAGCCAATGAAGTTGCCAAGGGGATTGGTCTTTGTCCTGTTGGGTGAGCTCACTTGACAGATCAGTCATTGGTATTGAACTTCATCTTGTATTATCAGTTGGACAAAACAAGGATACAAGAAGATCAGCAGAGTTACCTTGTCTGTAGGCTGCTGAGCCATTCTTGTCAGCAGGCTGCTGATCCAAGTCTACTGAAACTCAAGGCTGCTGAGTTATACGTTACAAGACAGTCAAACTTAAATGAAGTCAACAGTAATTGGATATTATTCTTATCCTTTATAACCGTAGTTACAAATATCCAACGGTTACAACTCTAATGGAATCAATTAGTGGGACACGTTGCAACATCTCATTTATTCCAACTTTAATCGTGGTTAATGCTACAGTGCACATACAATACTTTATCTGACAGTTACCACCCACTACTTTCTCTATATATACAGATATATACACAGAGACATTACTTACAGCTTTCAGATTGATTTTCTCTGAATATACACTGTGTGAACACAGATTTGAAAACTTTCTTCTTCATCTTTTTCATCTCTAATGGCGGATAAGGATGATGTTCACATTGGAACGAGCCAAAGTGTTAGAGGGTTCATTTTTGATGCTAACAAGACTGAGTTGGCCATCAATATTGGTAGAAGAATCAGAAGATATGAAGGACTGGAGGATGTTCTTAATCCGAGATTGGAAAGCATATCTTACACAAATGTAGTAAGTTTCTGGAGAAACATTGTGATAAGAGACAATAGAGAGGCATTTACTATCACAGTTAATGGCCAGGAGATTGAAATTTCCTCAAACCTGCTGAGGGAAGTGTTCGGGTTTGGACATGGAAATAATGCTCCAACCAATCCTGAAGCAATGGGATTGTCAAGAATATATTTTGTTGATAAAATAAAGACCAACAATGCTATCAAATCGTCACTAAGCATCAATGTGAAGCATATCAGTATGGAGTATAATCTGCTGAGCAAGATTATAACCAAGAATTTTTTGGGATTCAGTGGAAGTCTTAACATTTTGTCAGGACCCAAGATTGATCTGCTGATCATCATCTGCAAGAGTATGAAATTTGATTGGGCTGGATTCTTTGTCCAATACATGAACAAAGTAATAACCGAGGACAGAGATGGGACAAGACAGTCCAAGACACTGCCTTTGGGATTGATGGTGCAGGCCCTACTGACACATTTGAGGGTTGCTGATGTTGCACCAGAAAAGATCAACAAATCTAGATATAAGAAGGAGATCAGCTATCTCATCCCTGGATTGGATGATGATGAAGATGTAGATGATGAGGAAACAGATAGTGACAATAATGGAGATGATGATGCTGGTGGTGAGCAGGTTGAACTAGTTGCTAAATCTAGTGCACCCAAGAAGGCTGCTGAGAAGATAAAAGCTACTGATACTAGAAAGATCACTGAGATCTTAAAACCAAAGAAAACAAGACAGCAAACGGTAGAGAATGCTGAGTCTACTGAGGGTCCAGTTGAAGTTGAAGTTTTTGACCCTACTAATGTTGTAAAGAAGAAGTCTGCTGGTGAGATCTTGAAAGAGCAACAGAAGGAAGACAAAAGAAAAAGGAAAGCTGCTGAAATTGAAGCTGAACGACCTTCAAAAAGAATGAAAGAGATTGCTAAGAAGAAAAAGCATGGAAAGGGTAAAGTATTAAAGGTCCTGGAGGACCAATGGGAATTAGAAGAAAAGGCAGTACTATAGTAAAAATGGTGTTTTTGGTGTTTTATGGCTGAGTCCAAGAATGTATCTTGGATTGCCTACGTATCCTGTCTAATGTGTAGGAATCAAGCCTTACGTAGTTCCTGGAGCTGTGTATTTATAGGTACATGCCCTTCTTCTACCCTAGACTTAAGGCGGTTTGGTCTATTGACATAAATAACCCTTGCTGGGCCTTGCCCCTTGCCCAAGTAACCCTCTGGATGTTGGGCTTAGGAATCTGGGCCGGGACACTGGTCTCGACTCGTATAACATCGACATGAGTGTTCGAGATGGGACACTTGCAGAACCTGCTGGTTGCTGCGGACTTCACTGACTCGTCTCATATTCGACTCGAGGTGAGTACTAGAGGCTTGGGATTTTCATATGCCAGCTGGACCAATCAGATAATTCCACGTGGATGGGTGAAATCCCGTATCGTCATAAGCTCCCCAGATCGGAGAGAAGCTCATCTCGTATGCGGATCTCGGATCTGAAAATTTGAATTATCTCTCCGATACGTGGCTTTCTTTAGGCGGGAATAAAACTGTTTTTCTAGCCGATGTAGGCTGTCATAGGCTGACGTCACGCCGTATCAGTATTAATGGGTGGAGGAAACGAAGCATTTTTATTGGCCCACTATCCTTGATTGCCGTGTTTCAAACTCTATAAATGCCCCCAAATCCTGCCCTTTCAAATCATTCGCAAGATTTGCATCATATAAGGAGTCCAAGACACTGACGTCTCTCATTTGCCATCTCATATTTCTGCTTTACCTGAAAATCTCAAGTAAGTCCTAGTCTTACCCAAACTCTTCCTTCGTTTTTTATTTCTTTGCCTTTTCTCAATTCCATGTCTAGGAGTGAGAGCGATTCTCAAAATAGGGAAGAACTCGTTGTGGTAGAAGAAGAATCGGTGGAGAGAACGGTTTCTGAGCGACCACTTGCTTCCGGCGAGAGAGAAGCCGGAGAAGAAGAAGAGGGAGGAGAAGAAGAATCTACTGCTCGACCTATTGCTACCAAATGCCAAACAAGAATGAAGGGTCAAGGACCTTATGGTTGTATATCCAATCTTACCCAAGAAAAAGCCAAGGTCGTCTGTCTACGATATGGCATCCCATACTCCTCCGAAAACATCAAAGTGTCACACGGTCGATTTCAATACGCGTGTGACCCTCCCCCTGGGTTCTGTGCCATATACGAGGCGCAATTGAAAGAGGTATTAAGGTTTCCCTTCGACCCATCTCTCATAGAAGTTCTCCGACACTATCAGATCTGCATCACTCAACTCGCTCCAAATGGAATTAGGAGCGCCATGGGCTTCGTATTGGCATGTCGGATAGCCAAGGTCGAATTCACAGTTCGCCTATTCCGATAGTACTATTCGATCCAAGGTCTACAGGATGCGGGATGGTACACTTTCCTGAGACGTCCCCTGGTCTCGGAGTTTGTGAGGAGAGTGACCTCGTCTCAGGGCGAGTGGAAGCCTCAATTTTCTTCATCCGATATGGGTTGGAAGATATCGATATCCATACCTGGTACAAGAGGCCCAGGAAAATGCATGATAGGCTTGACTCTGATGCCCCCCGCGAGTGTAGGATTCTCGAGAGGGTTAACCCCGATGTCGCAACTCGAAACCTCCATTCTCTATACCCTTTTTTGCTGATGTCGAGACGGCGGGTCCGGGTGCTTATCTGGAACTCGATGAGGACGTTCGAGTTTTGTGTAGGACTTTTATTTACTTTGTCGAGTTGCTTTGCACTTTTGTATATATATATATATATATATATATATATATATATATATATATATATATATATTTTACTTGCCTCTCGTTTTGACCGTGTACGATGTCGATTTTTCCCTGTTTGCAGTGGAATTCTTTTCAAAGTTGGAGGCGGTGGGCAAAGTGCCTGACCCCAAAAAGGTTGATCCCAAAAAGATTCAGGAACTGGCTGGTATCAGATCGAAAAAGCCCGTGTCTGGGGCAATAATCTCTGGGGGTCAGAGGACCCCGGCTCGATCTTCTACCCCAGTGTCGACATCCGACATTCTGAGAGATCAACCTGATGAGGCACGGGTGACTGAGCAGCCTGAAGGGAGCCTCGTCTCGAGGAAGCGTCAGAAGACAACCGAGGTGAGGCATGGAGTCGGGAAAGAAACTCGTAACCTCGCTCCTCCTAGCTCGAATTCCACCGACCCGATCCCTGGAGTAAGCATTATAGAGATGGAAGCTATGTCTCCGAAGAGTTGCATGACTTCTTCATGAAAAGCAACCGAGCTGTAAGTCTTCATTTTATTTCCCTTAACTTTGGGGCTTTTGCCTATTTTAGATATTAACAGTACTCTCTTTTGCAGGCTCGGCTAGCAGCTAAAGTGGCCATGACCAGAATTGAGTCTCCATTAGCAGCCTTGGAGGAACAGAGGGAGACCATCGACCGGTTGAACTCGGAGATCGAAAAGCAGAAGTCGGCCGTTAAAACGTTAGATGGCCGATGCCTCAGACTGGAATCTGACCTGGCCACTGCTCAGGATGAGTTGTCTGTAGCACGTAAAGATTTATCCGAGCTTGCTAAGGTGAAGTCAGATCTTGAGGAAGCGAGGGCTGAACTGGCGAAATCCCTCAAGGTTCGAGACGACCTTCAGCTTGAGGTCGATAGCTTTACAACTCGTCTGGAGGCGGCCAAAAAGGACTTCCTAGCTTCTGCAGAGCTCGAGAATGACCTGACGTTTCTAATGAGTCAGGCTATGAAGGGGGGATTCTCGAATGCCCTGGATCAGGTCAAGATGGTCATCCCTGACTTTGACGTTTCGAGCATCCAGAAGGCGCACTTATACGATCTAGAGGCCATCCCTCGATATGGCCGATACTTCACAGAATTTAAGGCTGGTGTGTCTCTTCACGACAAGTATGTGGCCCCTGCCATGGAGGGTGACGGAGAGGAGGACCTCGAGTCGGAAGATCCAGTCGACCTCAACGCCAACCAGCCTGCTGCTTGACCTTATTTCTTGTTATTGTTTTTTGAACAATCTGATTCGATCTGTCTGTAATAACATTTTATTGACTTTTTATTCATTAAATTATACTCTCATCGAGATGAACACTTGATTCGATCTCTTAACTTTTGAATGATCTTGAATTTCAATATGCACTAAATTTCGAATTTCAATCTGTGCTTCACATTGTTTTTTCTTTTGTGTCCTTGGTTATTTGTTTAGGGTGTAGTCCTTTTGAACTTAATTCTCTTTCGACATTGTTTTATGGGGTGTAGTCCTTTGGACTTAATTCCCCTAAGCCCCTCAAAGTGTAGTGTGAGTATATGACTCATGGTACACTTGAATATGAGTCGACCTAGCATTGTACTGCCTTATCGGCTTGACCTGGCTATTTGGTCGGAGCTCGATTCGACTGTCATGCCTCGTCAGGCTTATGAACTGGTCGAATTGAACAACTCCTTATTCGTCTGTCGCACTTCGTGGTGCTTATTAACTGGCCGAATAAGGTATCCATAATGGGATTTTCCAACTGCCTCGCATCGTGGCTTATTGGCAGGTCGGGAGTGATATAAGCACTGTCAATGACTTGGCTTTATTCACCATTTTAATCCAACTCCATCGTGTCGAGGAATTGATTGTTGTTGTGGTTGATTTTTGCTCTTTTTTCTTCCAGCTTCCTTTTCTTTTTTACATGAGCTTGCAAGTTAAGCATAATTAGAAAAGAAAATTACTTAGATAAAAGACATCGAGATTAACTGTCGCATCGACTTATTACAAGTAACTAGGAAAGTAAAGTTGCAAATGTCATAAAGTGAACAAACAATTTAAACATAATATTTTCTGAGGTTGGTGGCGTGCCAAGTTCGAGGCACTGTACTTCCATCCGACCTGCCCAGTTGATATGATCCCTTGGGATGGACTTTCAGAATCTTATATGGACCTTCCCAATTCGGCTCGAGCTTGCCTATTGGGTCCTGCCTGCTTGCCTCATTTTTTCTCAACACGAGGTCACTTACTTGGAAGTATTTATACTTGACTCGAGCATTGTAATACTGCGAGATCTTTCTTTTGTAGTTAGCCACTCGATGCGCTGCGATCTCTCTTCTTTCTTCGACACTGTCTTTCTCTTGCCGTAGATCAGCTCCATTTGTCTCGACATTATAGGCCAAGACCCGAGGTGATGATAACCCGATCTCTGCAGGTATGACTGATTCACATCCATAAGCCATGACGAAGGGAGTTTCCTGCGTGGCCACATTGGGTGCCGTCCGATACGACCATAGAATGCTAGGCAGCTGAGCTGCCCAATCTCGACCTTCATCCTCTAGCCGCTTCTTCAAACCAAATTTAATCTGTCTGTTTGTTTGCTCGACCTGTCCATTGGACTGAGGTCGGGCCACTGAGCTTGTTCTGTGATCAATCTTGTACTCTTCAATCCAATTCTGCACTCTTTCATCTAGAAACTGGGTTCCATTGTCTGATATCAAATACTTCGGAATCCCAAACCTGTATAAGATATTTTCTCAAAGAAATTTTTTGATGGTCAAGGCCTTGTTATCAGTGAGAGCTTTGGCCTCGACCCACTTGGTGAAATAGTCAACTGCTGCAACCACGAATTTGAAGTTGCCCGGAGCTCGAGGTAAAGGCCCAACTATGTCAACTCCCCACTCATCGAACGGCCATACCGACTCGATGGCATTCATCTCCTGTGCCTGCTGGTGAGTCACCACATCATGTACTTGACAAGCTCTACACCTCATCACCAATCGATTGGCATCTTTTTGCATGGACGGCCAAAAATAACCTGCTAGCTTACACTTCCTTGCTAGCATTCGAGCTCCACAGTGATTGCCACAAACTCTTCGATGTATTTCTTCGAGCAGATATGCCCCTTCATCTTCCGAGGCACATCGCATCCAGGGAGTCACAAAAGATTTTCGATAAAGAACGTAATCAAACAGAGCATACCTGGAGGCTTGCAATCGAATCTTTCTGGCTTGGGACTTATCGGACGGGAGAATTCCGTCTTTCAAGTATAGAGCTATCGGGTCCATCTATGTCGATCCCTGAATAACTGGCTACACATCGACCTCATTGTAGCTCCTTTCCGCTAACATCTCGACCAGGACCTTACTTTTTGATTTAAAATTCGATGCGAGTTTGGACAATGCATCGGCCCTTTTATTCTCACTTCGAGGCACCTGTTCGATGCGAACTGTCTTAAGCTTCGATATCAACCCTTGAACCACTTTCAAATAACTTTTCAGCTTCCTCTTTGGCTTCATATTCGCCTCGTATGTGATTGACTACGAGCTGAGAGTCACTATATACTAGGAGATTCTCGACCCCCAACTTAGACGCCAGCTTTAGGCCCGTAATCATGGCTTCATACTCTGCCTCATTGTTGGTGGCCTTGAACTCAAATCGAAGCGCATAGGGGAACTCTTCTCCCTTCGGACTGACCAATAGTAACCCAGCTCCTGCTCTCTCTTTATTGGATGCTCCATCGACATAGATGGTCCATTGTTCCTCTGTTGCTTGTTTTCCTTGCTCTAGCTGGATCGATAATCCCTCGGCAATGAAGTCTGCCAGAGCTTGGCCTTTAACAGCTTTGCGAGGTAGGAATTCGATGTCTTACTCAGCTAATTCGACAACACATTTTGCTAATCGACCCGATATCTCGGGCTTGGACAAAATTTGTTTCAGAGGTTGGTCAGTTATTACAACAATAGGGTGTGCTTGAAAATAAGGCTTTAACTTCCTCGATGCATGAACCAAACCCAATGTTAATTTTTCAGCAGGTGTGTACCTGATCTCAGCTCCATGTAGCGCCTTACTCACAAAATAGATTGGAACCTGTCCGTGTTCCCCTTCTCTAACCAACACCGCACTTACTGCCTCCTCACAGATAGCCAAATAAACCAATAGTTTTTCTCCTTCCCGAGGTGAAGACAGAGTTGGTAAATCAGATAAATATTTCTTTGGGTCATCGAATGCTTCCTGACACTTGTCATCCTATTGGAACGGACTTGCCTTCTTCAATATCTTGAAAAAGGGTAGGGCTCTTTGTGCTGATATCGATAAAAAAAGGTTGAGGGCCGCCATCCGACCAGTCAATCGCTGTACTTCTTTGATGTTACGAGGTGCAGGCATATTCTTGAGGATCTCGATCTTGTCCGGGTTAGCTCGAATTCCATCTTTCGATATCATATAGCCCAGAAACTTCCCAGATCGAACCCCGAAGGTGCACTTCTTCGGATTGAGCTTCATGTTTGCATCCCGGAGTACCTCGAATACTTCTCTATCATCGACAAGAAACTGTCCCATGGACTTGCTCTTGCTCAATAAATCATCGACGTATACTTCCATGTTACGACCTATCAACCCCTTGAAAATTTTGTTAACCGCTCTCTGATAAGTGGCTCCCGCATTCTTTAGGCCAAACGGCATCGTCACGAAACAAAATGTACCAAACTCTGTAATAAACGCGGTCTTTTCCGAGTCTTGAGGGTCCATGAAAATCTGATAATATCCCCTGTAAGCGTCTAGAAACCCGAATACCTCGAAACCCAGTGTCGAGTCGACCAACTGATCAATCTTTGGGAGTGGATATGAATCTTTAGGGCATGCCTTGTTTAGATCCGTGAAATCCACACACATTCGCCCGCTCTCATCTGGCTTCTTTACCAAAACAAGATTGGCAAACCAGTCCGGGTAGAATATCTCCTTGATGATTCCAGCAACTAACAATTTATCTACCTCATTTTTTACAGCCTCTTTCCTCTCAGGGGCGAGGGTTCTCTTCTTCTGCCGTATCGGCTTCTTTTTCGGGTCGACATTTAGTCGATGCACTGCTATTTCTGCCGATAGGCCTGGCATATCGTCGGTCTTCCAGGCAAACACATCTCGATATTCGACCAAGACTTCGACCAAGGCTTGCATGTCGGGGTGTGGTATCCATTTCCCGATTTGGACCCCTTCGCCTTCTTCCTCCTTCCACTCACGAACTTCCTCTGTCGGGTCGACAGAGACCCAGCTTCTATCCTCCTCTTCCTCAGGAATTAATTCCTCGACTAGCACTTGTCCGACGCCTTTCCCTTTTATCGTAACCAAACTGCAATTCCTGGCCACCTCAACGTCTCCTTTTACTTCATGAGTGCCATACCAGGTGGGAAATTTCATGCTATTGTGGAATGTAGAAATAATGGCTCTCAGGGCGTATAAGGCGGGTCGACCTAATATCGCGTTGTAACCCGACGGGGCTTTAACTACGACGTAAGTCATTTCCATCGTCCTGCCTTTCTCTCCATCTCCAACTGTAGTCAGTAGTTTATCGATCCGACAGGGTGGATTGCCTGGCCTGTGAACCCGAACAAAGGAGTCGATAACGGCACAATGTCCTCATCTCTCAACTTCATGTTTTGAAGGCTGAGTAGTAGAGGATGTTGACTGCACTTCCACTATCAACACAGACCCTCTTTATTCGGCCTCGGCTTATCACTGCCTCTATCACTAACCCTTCACTGTGACTGTGGGTGCTTGGAATATCATCTTTGGGTCTATAACCTACCTCTGTCGTGAACCTAAGATTTTTCGATTCCCTCGATCTGTCTGTAGACTGTCGACTGGATCGGGGTCGATCTGACTCATGCTCGGCAACAATTTTATTGACATTATACCCGATGCGATTATCCCCGTGGGGGTCTCGACTCTGATCTTCCCTTCGATCATCCCTGCGGTTATCTCTTCGAGTCGGCTCGGGGGACCTATCCCGTCGTCTTTGATTATCTCGACGTGGCGATCGGTCTCTTCCCCCATTATAAATCTCTCTTATATTCTCGACGACCCTTGGGCTCATCCTTCTCTGATCTATCGACCACCTCATTTAACCGACCCTCTTGAATACACGCATCGATATCACTCTTCAGATCGAAACACTCTTCGGTGTCATGCCCCACATCCTTGTGATAGTCGCAATATTTGTGGGTATTCTTTCTCTATTCTGGATCTTTGGACATCGGTTTCGGTGTTCGTGCAATGTTTTTATTGATCATAAAGGCCAGCACCTCCCCCCGAGATCGGTTGAGAGGGATAAAATCTCGATCTTTTAAATTTCCCTTCTTTCCGAGCCGATCCGTGATTGGTGCGGTCAATCGATCGAACACATTTGACTTTCCTTCTTCGTTCTGACCCTTGGTCTGGCCTCGGGTATCATTCCTCGAATTGAGGCCGAGTGAAATGGTGTGCAGACGCACTGCCTCTTCACTTTGGCAAAACTTGTGGACTATGTTCACACATTCGTCCATGTCATTGGGCATCTTCTTAGACAACTTGTTGTATAGCTTCATATTACGCAGGCCTCCGACAAAGGAATTAACCTGAAGTGCATAACTGGCGTTATGCATTTTCATAGCTTCGAGATTAAAACGCCTCATGAAATCAATAGTTGATTGTCCCTTTTCTTGCTTGATGTTCATGAGATGAGTAGCACTGAGGTGGAACTTCTTGTTCCCGATGAAAGCATCTCGAAATTTCTGCCTCAACTGTAGAAAACTAGAGATCGATCCGGGTCACAGCTTATGAAACCACTCTCGAGCTCGACCCATAAGCAAGGTGTCGAAGGCACGACACTTCATGGCATCGGTGGCATTCCTTAATCTCATCAGTGATATATATCGATACAGGTGGTCCTCTGGGTCTGTGGTGCCATCGTAGGATTCCATCTTCGGTGGCTTAAAAGACTCGGGCATCGAGAACTGCTCTATCTCGGAACTGAATGGTGACCCGAGCCAGTCTATTGCCTGATCTTTCCCTACGATGCGATTAAACTCATTTCGAATACTATCCTCGACTTGCCTTTGGTGTCTTTCATGTCCAGGACGCGTTTTGGTGATGCTGACCTGCACTTCGTCTTCACACTCTTCTCGAGAATCGACAGGTTTCTTTCCTTTCGTATTCTCGTGCTCTTTTCGACCCAGTGGGTCTAACAGGTGAGGCTTATCAGGGGTGCTGAAAATCCCCTTATCTATGAATGCAGATGCCACCACTCGCTTCAGGGCGTCTTCATCCAAAGACGCCAAATGATCGGCCACGTCCTGCAACTGTGGGGGAAGTTGGGGCTTTGGTGGTTGCGCAGTTGCGGGCCTAGATCCAGTGGGGATTTCGGGTACCTGAATTTGTACCCCTACTGGATCTAAGTCCGTGTGCTATTTGACCTGCAGGTTCTTGCTGCTCGTTGGTTTCTGTCTTCTTGCCGGTGGTGCCATTGCGATATCTTTAACAACTCACCGGTAGAAGGCCCTCCTTCTAGCGCCAAATTATGATGTTGAATAAGGCACCACCGGTTTAACAGGGCCACGTGTAATCTAAGGGTGAGTCAAGAAGAATATGCAAGGCTAGTACTATAGTAAAGATGGTGTTTTTGGTGTTTTATGGCCGAGTCCAAGAATGTATCTTGGATTGCCTACGTATCCTGTCTAATGTCCAGGAATCAAGCCTTACGTAGTTCCTGGAGCTGTGTATTTATAGGTACATGTCCTTCTTCTGCCCTAGACTTAAGGCGGTTTGGTCTATTGACATAAATAACCCTTGCTGGGCCTTGCCCCTTGCCCAAGTGTTCGAGATGGGACACTTGCAGAACCTGCTGGTTGCTGCGGACTTCACTGACTCGTCTCATATTCGACTCAAGGTGAGTACTAGAGGCTTGGGCTTTTCATACGCCAGCTGGACCAATCAGATAATTCCACGTGGAGGGGTGAAATCCCGTATCGCCATTGAGCAACACATTGAGCAAACAGTTCCAGACCCTCTTGTGGAAACTACTGAGGTTGCAACTGAACCACATGGTGAAGCACCACACAAACCTGCTGAACCAGAACCTGTTGTGGAAGTTATTGAATCTGCACCTATAAAAGATGTTGAGCCTACTGAGGCTGGAGAGGTTGTTGTTGAGCAACTTACTGAAGAACCACAGCATACTACTAAATCTGCACCTGCTGTGGAAATTGATACAACTGTACAAGACCCTGCCATTTCTGCAATAATTCAGGGGGAAGAGAAATCTGTTGCTAACCCTGCTGATAAGCATGTAAGTCAGGAGGAACCTTGTGTTGAGCAGATGGAGGTAGTGGGGACAAATTTACTAACTGAGGAGCCTACTGACCTGATGGCATCTTCTGAGGAAACACTGAATTTGCTTGTTGAGACCTTTTGAGGACAACAAGCTGAACAAACAGCCACAAGAAAGCCATCAATGCCCTTTGAGAGGAAAGAGAAGAGGAAGAAGGAAGGGTATATTGATCCTGAACTTAAGCTGGTTGCTGATTACTTTCAATGGAAGTTTGGCTACTACAAAAGACAAAAACCAGCTGCTGAGCCAATGCCAGATTTTGAGGAATGGGCTTTCGAAAAGTTAGAAGTTGAAAATCTACTTGATTTGGTTAATACAAATGAGATTGATGGAAATCATTGATGGAGAAAAGGGAGAAGGAAGTATTTTATTTAAAGACCCTAGGGATGCACCAGATAGTGATGATTCATCATCATCTGATTTTGATGATGATCATCCTACACATCAAGGAGAAGCCAGTGGAACTGCATTGCCAATATGTAATGAAAAAGATGGACAGGGGTCAACTGAACCAAGAGTAGAACAGTCTACTGGTGCTGACAAGTCCGCCGAGGGCCGACAAGGCGATCATATGGATGAAGATCTGGAAGATTTAACTATAGATGATTTGGAGGCTCTAATAAATGATGGAATAAAATTTGGAGATAACAGGCTGGTCAGTATGTCTGATACATTCTTAGTTGTGGAAACTGAAGTGAATCCTGATGATAAGCAGACTAAAAATTTGGATGAGGAGAAGGTAACAGCACATAGTGAGCCTGACATCAGTTCTGAAGATTCAGCTCAATATCAAGAGTGGTTTGACACTCAAGATACTTTATCTCAAACTTCTTATATCCTACAGAAGATTGTTGATGAAAGAGGAGTACTAGAGGAAAATATGGCTATTTTTCCTTTTATTTTTGTGGAACAGAGGGTCCTACTCACTGAGGAACAAACAGTGATTGGATTTGGTGATGGGGTTGGAAGGATCACCCACACATTTTGAGGAGGTTCATGTTGCTGAGGAACAAACAACATCTGAACAAAGGTCGGAACTGGAGGTACATGTTCCTAAGGATCAGACAGCACCTGGACAAAGTTTGGAACTTACAATGGAATTGGAGGAATCCCCTGCAATTGTTGAAGAACAGGCTGTTGTAGTAGAGCCTGCTGTAGTAAAGGCTATTGGAGGAAAGGATAGTCAGTAGGCTGCTATTGATGAGGATGAATAGCTGTTGGACTATGATTTTAGTGATGAGGAGTTCCAAGTGCCTGAGGAAGAACTAATTGCTGCTGAACCTCAACATGCACATGTACCAGTATTTGAAGAAGAACCTATCATGGAACCTCAACCTACACAAGATCCCATTTTTGAGGAAATATTTGGTGATGTGATTGAAGAGGGTCCTGAACCTGCTGGATGGGACATGACAAGAGCTATGGTTGTCAGCAGACAGAGGGCACATTACAATGTTGAAGAGCCTGCTGATGATGCTGCTTGACATATGGTTGAAGGTATGGCTGGTGCAGTACCAACACATGTTTTGGATGAGTTGAGGGCAGTCAGAAACGACATTACACAGTTAAGAACTCAACTTAATAGACAA
The DNA here is from genome assembly GCA_036785695.1 of Gentiana straminea. Lineage (NCBI taxonomy): Eukaryota > Viridiplantae > Streptophyta > Magnoliopsida > Gentianales > Gentianaceae > Gentiana > Gentiana straminea. Next base: position 3,795,538 of record JAVUPR010000483.1, on the reverse strand, counting down.
GAGCAAAGATTTGAAGATTTGATGAACTTGGTTGAAAATAGAGGGATGACTACTGAAACAGTTGCTTCCAACATCACATCCACTCAGTTTGCTCTTGCTGATCTAACCAAAGATGTCAAAGGTATAAAACAAGGCAATACACTCAAGGAAAAGTTCTTAAATGAGCAGTTTACCTTCAGTCACAAAAAAACTTGACAACCTTGCTAAAGCACACAAGCCTGCTGTGGCTGACCCTGCTGAAACACTTCAACATGCATTGGATCCTAAAATCACTAAGAGGATCAATTTGCTGGAGCAAACACTAGAAGGAAGGATCACAGCAGTTGACACAAGAACAGAAATTATGGAAGGTCAACTTGCAAATTTGGTGATCACACATGAGAGTATTCATGGCCTGCTTTCCTGTTTTGTTGATGATGTCAATAAGGGGGAAGAGAGCCAAACAGCGGTAGGAAAAGATGCTGCAAGGATTTTTGCTCAAAAGAAATGGGAGGATGATACAAATGCATTAGAGAACCTGCACCTGGCAGACTTGAGCTGACTGATAACCTCTTCAAAGAATATAAGAAGCAATACTACAATAAGAGGAGACCTTACCATGACAAGGGTTTCCATGAAGGGCTAAATTCCTTTTTGGGACTTAAGTTCTAGGAATCTAGAGTTAAAGCTTTAAGAGCTACACACAGAGGTGGAAGAAGTCTACCAACTACATCAGCAAAATAGTCACTGGAAGAGTTCAAACAATTGTACATGCGTCTAGGATTCAGAGTACACCAAATCAATCTAACTCTACCTGAGGCATGGAAATGGTGGAAGGAAGTAAATCATCATATTGATTTTTCCTTTGTTGAAAATCAATGGATGAGAGACATGGCCAGGGAGATAAGAGAATATCAAAATCAACAAGAAAGAGAGAGACAAGAGAGAGAAAGGAGGAACTAGATCAGCAGACTTTCATATTTCTTTATCTTTTGCTGAATCTAGTTTGTAATAATGTGGAACAAATTTGGTTATAATGAGAAATGACCGAATTTGTACTGTTTTTGTTTTTATCCTTTTTGCTTTGTTGTAAGGAAGGTATTGGCATCATCGCCAAAAATGGGAAAATTGTTGGACATATTTTAAGTTTTAGTGATGAGTGCCAAACTAGCTATTACAGAGCAAAGTGTTGGTCCCAGAGAAGGGTAAAACTATAGTCGGAGGGGGGGGGGGTGAATGACTAAAGTGGAGTTTCAAAATCTTTTCTTGTGATTAAAAGCTTTTGGGCAGCGGATAAGTCCCTTCTTACTAGATTGTTTCAAAGCAGTTTATACATTCACAGATATAAGGTATAACGTAGGCAATTAAATGAGTGCAGTAAAGTAAATTGACACAAGGCTTATAGTGGTTCAGGGTGGTGTAATCCCTTAATCCACTCTTCTCTTGTGATGATTGGAGGAATTCACTATTGTTTTCATAGATACAATAGTAACATTGTCCTTGACTTCCCAAGCTTCACAATCTACAAGACTATCACTCCTTGGCTGCAACAGCTTCAGTGATTCAGTCTCTTTCACTGCTCCTTGAGATCAAATCCTTTAGCAGCTATCACAAACACAACTCCTTCTCAGATGACTTCTGATTCAGTTGCTTCAGTTTATTGTGAATGAGATTCACAAACTCGATTGATCAATCTCAGTGCTAAATATAAAATTGTAGTTCCGATGTCTTAGTTGATCTCTAGATGAATCCTTGTATGTTCAGAGAGAAGGCTTTTCAAATTGACAGAGTTTCTGCTTGGTTTTCTTTTTATGATCGTTGTTTTTATCTGTCTGTCAATGCCTTCTATTTATAGCCTTGAGTATCCTTGATTTGAAATTCCGTCCGTTGGCTATATTAATGAGAGGAATAATCCATGATTTTATTCTTGATTCCCCCTTAATTACATTCTCCTTGATTTCAATGATTTGATTTTTCTTCAAATGTATAGTAGAAAATCCGTCCTTGATTGATCCTATATTGGTTGTGCATTAAATGCATGATCCTCTGAATCTTCATCATATTTCAATTCTGTTCTGATAAGGAATACTTCGCCGTTCTCTGAACGGTCGAGTGATCCATCTGACTTTTCCGTTTAGATCTTCCTTCACTGTTTTTGCCTTCACTTAGCCGAAAGTTAGTTTACTCTACCGATTCACTGTTTCCTTCATCACTTCAGTTTAAGGAGAATATTTGTACTTCACTGATCATTGGTTTGGGTGAGATCAGCGTACACCATATTTGAACATTAAGTTTCATCACTTGAACCATAACTTAGACTTATCCAAGGTCATCACAGACTTCCTTGGTTATAAGTCATACCATTAAGTCTTCATTGCTTCTCTGCATGTACTTGGCTGGCTTCACTCTGCCGAATGTCTGTTTTACTTTGCCGTCCTCCCAACTAGTACAATACTTGTCTGACTTAACTTATACAATATGTCAGACTCTAAGTAGAGACTTATACAGAGAATTCTAACTTATTTTAGGCTTGCTATAACAGCTAGTATGACCATCATCAACATAATAAAATGTTCCTAAAAATTTCCCCCTTTTTGATGATGCCAAAACCCTCATAAGACTGAACATAAGTAAGTCAAATTCATAATAATTAATAGAATAAAAACTCAATCATTTTATTCATCCATTTAATGGCAATAAGATATTGCATATTTTTATTCAAAGACAAAGGCAAATAGATATAATTCAAATTAGGTATAAGGTCTACTTCTTCATTTCTTCGAACCTGATGCCTTTGCCTTTGCTGCCCTTTCCCTTTACTGTTGGGCTTGCCTCATTTCCACTGGAGCCCTTGCCCTTTAATGTTCGGCTTGCCTCCTTTCCACTGGAGGTATAAGGTCTACTTCTTCATTTCTTCAACCCTGATGCCTTTGCCTTTACTGCCCTTGCCCTTTACTGTTGGGCTTGCCTCCTTTCCACTAGAGCCCTTGCCCTTTACCGTTGGGCTTACCTCCTTTCCACTGGAGGTATAAGGTCTACTTCTTCATTTCAAACCTGATGCCTTTGCTGCCCTTGCCCTTTACTGTTTGGCTTGCCTCCTTTCCACTGGAGCCCTTGCCCTTTACTGTTGGGCTTACCTCCATTCCACTGGAGCTTTCAGGCTTTGAGCCTCCTTCCCTCTTTTTGGCAGCACCAAAACGTGCTTCAAGATTTGCAGTTGCTGCATCAGACTCAGGGAGAGGACCATACTTTTTCTCCAGTATCTTGTTGGTTGCCTCCCCAATTTTGAGAAGGGTGTCAAGTTGTTGCCCATAGTGCTCCATGATCTCATCCAGATGCTGAATTTGATGAGTGTGAGCATCTAAAGTGTCCACCAAAGGTTTGAGATTGTTGTTAATCGTCTCAGCATGAAACTTAAGGTTGGTTTGGACGTGATGAGGGATAAGTTGCTGGAGGTTGCAAAGAAAGTTTCCTTGTCTTTCCATGACCTCATCTTGTATCTTGATATGACTGATGAGAGCTTCAATCTTGTGGTTGAAGGAGGTTGCTCCACTCCTTAAGGCAGTCTTCAGGTTTTGCCTGCTATGATATTGCCTTTCCATGTCCACAATGAGGTTGAATGTCCAGGTTGAAGAATCTTTCTGGATTGATTTCCTCTGGTGCCTCATAAACCTCCTCTTCATCTCCATCTTCCTCTTTCTCGTTTTTCTCCTCATCCTCTGGTTAGGTGTAATGCCCGAAAGACAATTTTGTAATTGTTTTATTTAATAAATGAAATGATATTATTATTCATATTTATTATTCTCATATTCACCGATGTGACAATAGTATTTACACTACAGAAAACCCTAAAGTATATCATTTATGTAATCACTTAACTCAGTGTATGAGATATACACGGGAGGATTGAGTTAGTGAAGATGTACTTAAAATACAATTAGCCCGTAGTGAAGTTAATCGAGAGTATCGGGTCTCTCCTTTAACGTGCTATTAATGCGCCCAGAACACAATAGGTGTGATTGTCTTATCCGGACTTTCGGTTAAGAGAACCTAGTGGGGCATTTATATATAATAGATATATCATATAGGGCTGGACCGATTTGATTAGAGTTCACGATATAATTCCGTAATCGAGAAATCTTATCGAATCAATCGATAATCATATTTATGGATATATCTTAATCCTGAGGTGATCACAGTCAACTGCTTGAATCGGTATGAGGTTTGACTTGACGGTTAAGGATTACACCGAGTCTGTGGTCTGAATTACCCCATCTTGGCATTGTACTTTGGATTGAGTGAGTAGTCGGTGTTATCACGGATACGGAATCCATCCCTTCCATTTATGGAAGTAGATAGACAGATTCACTTATTTGTTAATCCTAGAAACCGATCGATCGTACGAGTTCATATTACAACGATTAGCTACCGGTGAGTTGTATGAATTAATTGATCACTAGGGGGTTAATGGTAAATAAGGATAAGAGGTTCTAAAAAGGGTTAACAATAACTTCCCGATTTAGAATTAACAGTCTATGGAGGATTAATCCATATATAATGATTATTTCAATGGACGCTTATTATCATTCTTGTGAGGAGATAAATATAATCTCATAATCGGAGGAGTGCAGTCACGGGATTATGGTGGCATATTCCTGTGATTGATTTATCGAATATAATTATTCTGTTTGTAAGATAATTATTTATTTGATTTATCGGAGCCGCTGATTATTAATCCATGGTCCCCGACGTGCCTCCAAAATAGCATAGCTATTCTCGGACGTCGAATCCTAATAATATTAATTTAGTTCTTATTAGAATTTAATTAAGCCGATATGTGAATTAATTGTTTAGTGAACTATTAAATTAGTTGGGCTAAACAATTAAATATGTGAAAAAGACATTTTTCATAATCTTGGCAAATTAGTGTGTTATGGCCAAAAATTAACATTGACTAGGTCAATGACAATTTCGGCCAAGGGCATGTTTTTGGGAAACAAGAAATTGTTTTAAGACATGTGCACAAAATATTTATTGGATAAATATTTATGGTAAGAAATAAAGATAAATATTATTCTAGATTTGTTCTAGAATATTATGGGATTATTTTTAATTATTGTATTTATTTTATTTGCAAAATAAAATCCTTGGAGGTTAAGTTTTACTCTCCTATATAAAGAGAGTTCTCCCAAGCCTTACACACACCAATAATTTCGACTTCTACCTCTTTGAGAGGAGAAGAATAAAATTCGGCCAAGGGGGAAATGGAGGAAAATCTTGGAGGTTTTCCGGGTAGCATATCGAGAGGATTCGAGACGAGAATTTCCTTCCACCGGGAGTTGCTTGGATCACACATGCGGAAGATCGTGGTGCTCTTCACACCATCCTTTGTTTATCTTATTGCAGCTCTTCTACTTGGATTTTGAGATCCAAGAGGTATGATCTACAACCCCCTTGTAGATATAGATCTAGTTATTTTATTACGTGTAATTTATAGATCTAGATCCTTAAATCGCTTCCGTTGCGGATGGTATTACTAACAGTGGTATTAGTTGCCAAGGTGATCAATATTTATACGTATAAAATATCACTACAAGAAAATTGACATTTTGTGACGACCGATGTTCGTCACATAATTAGTAAATTTCGTCACATTTAGTTATTTGTGACGAAATTCGTGCGTCACTAAGGTCGTCATCTATCATAAGTCACGAAAAGTATTCTGTGACGAATTTATTATTCCTCACGTTTTTGTTGCATATGTGACTAACACTTCATCACATATTAAATTATAAACCTGGTCATACTATATCCATTAGTGACGTCAAAGTCGTCACTTATTTCTTAAATGAGTGAAGGCACGTCTTCCTCGCGTATTATACATTTACGTGACGACTAATTATTCAACAAATCTATGAGAAAAATACAAAAAAATATGTGATAGGTTACCTCCGTCCGTCACATATTTATATTATAGGTGATGAGAACTTCATCACTACTTTTTTTTTTGGCGTCAACTATTGAATACAATGACCAATAATAGCTTGATAAGGAAAATGTTCATTAACCGTGCATAAGTTCCGAAATACAAACATAAAAGAGTATTATCACAAGTTCAATAAAACAAAATTTACAAAGTTCTAATAATTCTAGATATGAGATAAAACAAAATTTACAAACTTCTAATAAATCTAGATATGAGATTTTCGGGACTTTTGTACTTTCTCTTCTGGTCTTTAGCTTCTGCTATCATATAATGGACGTCTTTTCCATGTGATTTTCCATTCTTCATTTTCCTTCCTGAAAAGTGATAAGCCTCTGCAACACCAAATCTTCATTTTTTTACTTCTAACAAAAAAAAAAAGGCTACACTAGGAAAAAATGCATGACTGATAACAAAAAAGAAAGAAAAAGGAAACACATCCATGTAATCATTATCTCCCAAATAGCAACAAAAACAAGGAAAAAGAAAAGAAACATATGCATAGTTACAAGCCTTTACAACTAAAATGTAGAAAAATATAGTCACAAGCCAATAGCTCTCAAGTTATCTAGGCACTTATCCATGATGCATACAACACATTTCACAGCTCATTACCTTGTCCCGGTCGACATTCATGCATAAGAGGCATCAAAAGGGCAAGAATCTAACACAGAGAAACCAATCCTACATCCAATGTCCTAAAACAGATTTAAGAATAAAAAGTGCAATTTCCCTTAGATACACAATCGATTAATGCATATATATATATATATATATATATATATATAGACAGAGAGAGAGTGACAGTGAGAGAGAGACAGAGAAAGTGAGAGAGCGAGAGAGTGTGAGAGAGACATGGCACATACCTTTCGTTTGTGAACGTCATGTTTCTGCGATCTTCTTGGTTACATAGTTCAATTCTTCATCATATTTCTGCAACCAAAATATAAAGATTAATAGTAGCATTTATAATGAAAGAACACAAAGCAGAACTCAATATAAGAATCATAAAAAAAAGAAACAAATCAGATGAAGAAAAAATGCAATATGTTGTGGTTCAAAATAGTAATTTCCTTCAAAGCTAAGTATCCGAGTGGTAAAGCTACATTTAAGTCGTGGATGCATTCTAAGAGTTTCTTGCATTTAGATGCAGATAAACTCACATACATGGCAACAAATATGCAGTAGAAGAATGGCTGAAACAAATATATATGCACTAGAAGAATGGCTGAAATAATTAACGAACTCCACTAGATACGTACCATATATTTCAAAAGCTAATCACAACGGGATTGTGACAAATAAATGAATACAAGAAACAGAGCTCTAATACAAGTGGAAATAACAAAAAATGTACAAAACACTTGCTCCTGGCAACAAGTAAAAGTGTGACTGCCGTGACTGACTGTGGCTGAATTCTAAACAGAAAAAATCTCAAATAGACAATAGAGTACCTTTGAGTACCTTTGTCCATCCACCCTTGATTTTTTAGCAAATTCAATGATAAACAAGCAATCAAGTATTCCAAAATTCAACCATCAAAACATCTCGACAAAATCAATGTATGGAAATGGATTAACAACTTCCGAAAAAACTATTGAACTGTATTTGTGTTTCTTAATATGACAAAAATTGCAGCTACCTATGTGCATCGATGTTCCTTTTTCTCTTCTTCTATTTTTTTTTTTTTTTTGCCCTTTTTTTGCTTAAACTCTCATTTTTCATTCTGAAATGAACAAATAGTGTAGAGAAATGTCACCTTCCAAAACATTTAAGATAAATGAAGAGGTACGGATTGACGAAAGCAACTTTATTCCAGCCGATCCACCAAGGAAATAGGAAATTCCATAGTGTGATAAAGCAATAACCTGTACAGCAGAGAAGAAAATGGAATGAATATGGATGTGCAGTACCATGGAAACATAAATTGTTCCCAGGCTGCTCCCACCAAATCTCAATGTAAAAAAGAAGACTCTTTTGAATACATGTTCAGAAGCTGATTTTTAGGGCCCTGTAGGGTAAAGAATGAACCAACGATAGTGAAAGAGATCGATTTTTTAGGTGTTATGACAATAACAGGGAGAAAACTGAAAACGAAACTATGATAAAAACCACTCTTGTAGCAATAAACACAAAAAAGAACAGAAAGATATCTGGATCATTGCTTGTATAACATGAACGGAAATTAGAAAAACATCAAAGAAAGAGACACATACCTACTTTTCGACTTTAAGGGCCTCATCGATCTACGTCAAGTGACTAGCACCAAAATCCCAATTTTAATCCATTGGCAGCTGTAAATTAAAACCGTCGTTTTATCAAATTTCAGAAGGAAAAAAAAACAAGAACTATAAAGCCTAGACAACGGTGGTATCGATAATCCGGTACGATTTACCGCTCAAGGGACGGAGTAGTGCCGAAAATTGATTTTAGTCCTGCAAGATGAACAACCCCTGAACAATCCTGCGAAAAACTGTGCCCAAATTGAAATCCATATGCCCTAAAATTCCTTGGACTGATAATTCTTAGAAGATTATTTAAGAAAATCAACAACAAAACAAGATTTACCTTTTTGGAGGGGATTGATCGGTCCATCTTTTGACGAATAAGTGTGTTTCCAGTATACTGAAATTTCAAGCCGATGGAATATTTTTTTTTATATTTAACTTCCAGGAAAAGATAAGACACTGTGGAGGTTTGAATAAAAGGTAGAAATTCATAACAAAAAAAAAAATCGGGGGATTGAATCGAAAAAAATTGGAGGGGAAAATTGTGAACCTGCTTAGTTGATATATATTTATTTATTTTTCTTTATTTGAAGGCTAGTAGATAATTTGTTTTTAATGATCGGAATTAACGCTGATCGAGAGAAAAGATGGAAGAGACGTAGAGGTATAACTTTCTTTATATAATGTGACACAGTTTTTTCATCATATATATTTTTATGCTCATCACGTTAAATTTTTTTTTGTGACAGATTGTTACATTCCTCACCAATAAAAATAAAGAAAATAAATAAGGCGCGAAAGTTTCCCGCAAATTTATTTGTGACGAAAAGGAAAAATTATGTGACGAATTGGTTTTTCAAAAATTCAAAAGCTCATAAATTACACATTTGTGATGACTTTAAAAAAATCCTCACAAAACCTATGAACGTGTGACGAATTTCTAAGCGTCATATTTTATTTCGTCACAAAATCTCAATTTTCTTGTAGTGTATTAGATCTATGAGTGATAAACATGTAGATTTTTTGTGTCCCAATTTTTTTTTATTATTGGGGCCGATGCACATACATATTTTTTTATGTTGCGATTGTTGTGGTTTGAAGAGATGGATTGGGGTTGGTACTGTTTACTCATTAGATCTATTTTGTAGCTCCTTTGTTTAGTAACAATTGAGCATAGGAATTGTATTTTATTTATGTTAATTTTCGAAAATTCCATGTAAAGGTAGCATCTTTTATTGTAATTTTGAATATCCGGGCTCGAAAAGATGAAGATCTTGCTGGAAAATTGAAGATCAAGGCGAAACCCAAGGTATGAATGAGGAGAAACGGTTAAATTTTTTAAAAAAAAAAAAACTGCTACAGGACTTTCTGCGACGCTGAAAAGCGTCACTATAAGTCCTGTTTATGATATTGCATGCGGCTAGGGTTTTAAAAATTGCGGCTGCATGAAATTTTTTTTTAACCTAATTTTTTTAAAAAAGACTGCCGTTTAAGGCAGAAAAAAAAATTTTATTTTTTGGAAAATAATTTGTAACAGCCGCATGTCACAATAAAATATATATATATATGATTAATTATAATAAATTGGATTTATTTAATTAAAACAAAGGTCTTTCTCCTCTCGGGTGTTCGTCGTTAATGATCCGGCGGTTCGAGTTCAAGATTCGAAGATCAAGACTCGAAGACATAGATTATGTAATTTACTGCTTTCCTAGGATAGATTAGATACGGGGTACCAACAATCCATCTCGGTGTTTAAATTTTCCGCAATTTATTTTTTATGTGTTTGATCATAAAATAGATATAAATTCGGAATTGCCATGACATGCATCATATCATAAATCCACTCCATGCATACATGTAGAATTTTAATTTTGGTAATTAAAATAGGCATGTATACAAACTCGCGTAATTAGTGGAAATTTAATTAATACGTGGTAATTAATTAATTTAGTAACTAATTAAAGATCCGAGGACGGGTTATGAAATCGTTAAGCCTTTTCGGTGTGTTTTCTTGGTGAACCGCCTTAAAAGCACAAACGAGATCACGTTTTCAATTCGTAGTGTCTACGAGATTGAATGATGGTAAAAGAACAATAAATCTTGGATAAAAACGGTTCGCTTATAGGTTGGGCAGTCAACTGAGCTAGGCTCGACCGACTTAACCCTCCTAGTGTGATGTATGCACGGGGATCCGGTAAGACTAAGCTACACCGGAGAGCTGAGGGGTGATTCCTTCTTATCTCAATGGGGCTCTCTTGACCCGACTTCGTCCGACTGTCACATATGTTCCAACGAATAGGACGGGTAGGTTTGCCTACGTTACCGACACCATTCGGAATCCTTGATTTGATGTGCTTTTATGTTAACATCAAAAAGACGTGGTTAGTTAACCCACCACTACTTCCAAAATATTGAGTGGGAGCGGGGGAGGCGATAACCAACCCCACGGCCTCTACTATAGATACAAGTAAGTGAGAGAAGGGTGACGCCTCACGGCGCTTTGATTTCGTCCCCTTAAGGATGGTGTTCACCCCTATCAACATTCATGGCTTGGTCTCCGAAAGGATAGGATTTCTGGGTACTCGTTGGGTCAGTGACCAATCCTAAGACGGCACACTCGGGGCGTACCTAAGAGATCCGATATAGTAGGTCACACTCATAAAGGATATTCTTGATAATATCTAGGCTAAAAAAGGAAGGTAGTCAATGAATAAAGGGATGTTCGATTCTCATGGGATGTTCGATTCTTACAAGTTATTCATTGATGAGATTGTCTCGATTTAACCGTCATCTCTTTGACCTACCCTAAGGCGGCACTGAGATGCGAGGTTAAAACCTTGGAATGGTAGAGTAGACTTACTTATAGTTTACAATTCCTAAAATAAAATCATATAGTAGTGTTAAACTTGAATTAATATATGTCATTTTATTTTCAGCAAAAATGTCTGCTCAAATTTCTGCTTTACTGTCTGAAAAATTATAGGGAAACAACTTTAAAAAATGGAAGAGTAATTTAAATGTGGTACTCACATATGAGAATGTGCAACATGTACTCACTTCTGAATGCCCTACGGTGGCGATCCAAAAACCCGGAAAAGCTGAGATCGAACAGCGTAATCGCTGGATCGAGGCAGATAACCGGGCTCGTGGGATCATACTGGCGGCAGTGTCGGAGGTTATTAGGAGCCAGATTGAAGAGTTTGAGACTGCAGGAGAAATCATGCGGAAACTTACTTCGATGTTTGGATCACCTAGCAACCAAGCAAGACACGATGCCATCAGGATGGCTGTTAATACGAAATTGACGAAAGGTCAAGCAGTGAATGGTCATGTTCTGAATGTGATCAGTTACTTCAATGACGCCGGTATTCATGGATCAATGTTCGATGAATCAACTCAAGTGTCGATGATTTTGGAATCATTGACTCCTGAGTTTATCCCGTTCAAAACTCAGTATCTGATGGGCAAACATGAGTTGACCATGACATAGATGCTCAATGAAATGACTATCTACGAGGGCCTACTATCGAAAGATAAGGTCCAAGTAGGGGATAAGAAAGCTGAAGCCAATATGGCCGAAGCTAAGTCATCAAACAAGCCTAAGGCCAAACCAAAGAAGAAGGGTAGTGTTGCACCTGTGCCCAAGCCAATGAAGAAAAAGAAAGCCAAGAAAGTTGACGAGGCCAAGCCCAAGGGCAAATGCTTTTACTGTAAGGAGGTTGGACAATGGAAACACCATTGTCCGGATTATCTTCGTGATGTAAAAGATGGCAAAGCCAAGGCTATTACTAGGAAAGATAAGAAAGGTAATTTGGAATTACTATTCTTGGAATCTTTTAATGTAGCTAAATATGTGTCCACTTGGATACTTGATACTGGAGCTACTAACCATGTATGTTCTTCATTGCAGATTCTTAGTTCGTACAAGGAGCTGGAATAGGGTTCTCAAGTGATGCGAGTAGGCACTGGGGCGCTCATTTCGGCTAAAGCAGTGGGAGCTGTGGACTTGCATTTTAATAATAGAATTTTACATTTAGAGAATGTTTATTTTATTCCGAATTTCAGGAGAAATTTAATTTCTCATTCGACTTTAGTTGAACAATCATTTTCTGTTTCAAATTTGAATGGTGAATTTGTTATTTCGAAGAATGGCTTTGAATTGTGTTCAACTACGAATGAAAACGGTTTATATTTTGTAAGACCACATAAAGCTCCCCTACTTAATACCGAAATGTTTAAAACTCGCTCATCAAAGATCTGCTAAAAGGCAGAAAGTTTCTCAAGTAAAAGAAGATAAAACATACTTGTGGCATCTAAGGCTCGGCCATATTTCTTTGGAAAGACTCAAAAGACTAGAAAAGGTTAATGCCTTAGGTGAGTCATCTGTTGACACACTGCCTGTCTGCGAGTGTTGCCTGGAGGGAAAAATGACTAAGCGTCCCTTCTCATCACAGGGTAATAGGGACATGGGAACTCTAGACTTAGTGCATTCAGACCTTTGTGGTCCGATGAACGTACAAGCTAGAGGCGGATACGAGTACTTTATGACTTTCATTGATGACTACTCGAGAGTCGGTTATGTTTATCTGCTGCATAGGAAGTCCGAGGCTTTTGGAAAGTTCAAGGAGTTCCAAGAAGAAGCCAAAAGGCAACTAGGCAAGTCATTGAAATGCCTTTGCTCGGATCGTGGAGGTGAGTATTTAGATACTGAGTTCATTGACTACTTGGCTGAAAAAGGAATTTGTTTCCAACGTTCAGCGCCTAGGACACCTCAACAAAATGGAGTTGCTGAGAGGAGAAACATGACATTAATTAACATGGTTAGATCAGTGATGAGCTATGCCTCACTACCTATCCTTTTGGGGTTATGCTTTAGAAGCAGTGTCCTACATTTTGATTGCAGTACCGTCAAAGTCTGTCGAAAAGACACCCATAGAAATATGGTCCGGACATCGCGAAAGCCTTCGTCACTTCCGCATATGGGGTTATCCTGCACATGTGCTGATGGACAAGACTACCAAGCTACAATCGCGTACGAAAGTATGTTTGTTTGTAGGCTATGCAAAAGGTACACGTGGTGGTCTATTTTACGATCCAGAAGATAACAAAGTGCTAGTCTCGACTAACGCTACATTTTTGGAGGAAAGTTATATGAAAGACCACTCTCCGATGACGTCAGGCCTATTGTGGCTGTTGATGTTCCTGTAAACAACACTAATAATACGACAATCACTTCTGATATTCCTGTTCCACCTAGACGTACTGCGAGAGTGGTTCGGCCACCGGCTCGGTACGGCATGGATTTAGAGGCAAACGTAGTCGCCTCTGATGGGGTGGAAGATGATCCTCCGACCTATAAGAAGGCCCTATTGGATCACGATAAGGAAAAATGGATTGACGCGATGAATCAAGAGATGGAGTCTATGTACTCTAACTCATTCTGGAAACTTGTAGAACTTCCTCAGGGTGAAAGGCACATTGGATGTAAATGGCTCTACAAGCGAAAGAGAGGAATAGATGGGAAGGTCGAAACCTTCAAAGCACGGCTGGTAGCCAAAGGTTACACACATCGAGAGGGTATAGACTACGAGGAAACCTTCTCACATGTGGCCATGATGAAAACCATCCACATCCTCCTTTCGATTGCTGCATGTCTGGATTATGAAATCTGGCAAATGGATGTTAAGACAGCGTTTCTAAACAGCTTTCTCGACGAGGAAATCTATATGCAGCAACCAGAAGGATTCATTGAAGAAGGCCGAGAGCACATGGTGTGCAAGTTGCTCAGATCCATTTATGGGTTGAAGCAAGCATCTCGTTCGCGGTATCATAGATTCGATCACACGATCCAGTCTTATGATTTCGAACAACACTTTGCTTTGAATCTTGTGTGTACAAGAAGGTTATCAAAGATAGTGTTGTATTTCTAGTGTTGTACGTTGATGACATACTCCTAATTGGCAACGATAAGGGGATGATGTCCGACGTGAAAAGTTTGTTGACCACGCAATTCCAAATGAAGGATTTGGGAGAAGCGAGTTATGTTCTAGGGATCCAAATTATAAGGGATCGCAAGAACAGGATGTTAGCTCTGTCCCAAGCAACTTATATAGATAAGGTGCTAGTACGCTTCAGTATGGAGAACGCAAAGAAGGGTTTTCTACCAATCCGTCACGGCGTTTACCTCTCTAAAACTCAGGGGCCTCAAACTCCTGAAGAGATTGAAGCTATGGGAAGAGTGCCATATGCCTCGGCTATTAGTAGTCTTATGTTTGCCTTGAGGTGTACGAGACCTGACATTTGTTACGGCGTTGGATTAGTCAGCCATTTTCAGTCAAATCCAGGGCAACCGCATTGGACAGCAGTAAAGAATCTCATCAAATATTTGAAGAGAACCAGAAATTATATGCTCGTATATTCGAGTGGGAGTTTGGAGTTAGCGGGGTACACCGATTCTGACTTTCAGTCAGACAGAGATGATTCTAAATCAACCTCTGGTTCAGTGTTTACGCTTGGTGGCGGTGCAATAGAATGGAGAAGCCAAAAGCAATCCAGCACAGCCGATTCAACAATGGAAGCTGAGTTCATAGCGGCCTCCGAGGCAGCTAAAGAACCAGTTTGGTTAAGAAAGTTCATCAGCGGATTAGGCGTTGTCCCGAATGCTGAAGATCCTATTACTCTCTATTGTGATAACAATAGGGCCATTGCCAACTGTAGGGAACCTTGAAAGCACAGTAAGTCAAATCATATAGAGAGGAAATACTGGGTGATCAACGATTTTGTCGATAGAGGGGACATTTCCGTCAAGAAAATCGCCTCCGCCGATAATCCTGCTGACCCATTCACCAAGACACTGTCGGTTGAAGCTTTTAGTCGACACTTGGAGACTATAGGTATTAGATACATGTCTCATTTGCTTTAGAGCAAGTGGGAGGGATAGTTTGCTGTATTTTAAATAATTGGGTGTGCTCTAAAACAATTAATCACATGCTTTCGTGCAAGTGGGAGATTGTTAGGTGCAATGCCCGAAAGACAATTTTGTAATTGTTTTATTTAATAAATGAAATGATATTACTATTCATATTTATTATTCTCATATTCACCGATGTGACAATAGTATTTACACTACAGAAAACCCTAAAGTATATCGTTTATGTAATCACTTAACTCAGTGTATGAGATATACACGGGAGGATTGAGTTAGTGAAGATGTACTTAAAATACAATTAGCCCGTAGTGAAGTTAATCGAGAGTATCGGGTCTCTCCTTTAACGTGCTATTAATGCGCCCAGAAGACAATAGGTGTGATTGTCTTATCCGGACTTTCGGTTAAGAGAACCTAGTGGGGCATTTATATATGATAGATATATCATATAGGGATGGACCGATTTGATTAGAGTTCACGATATAATTCCGTAATCGAGAAGTCTTATCGAATCAATCGATGATCATATTTATTGATATATCTTAATCCTGAGGTGATCACAGTCAACTGCTTGAATCAGTATGAGGTTTGACTTGACGGTTAAGGATTACACTGAGTCTGTGGTCTGAATTACCCCATCTTGGCATTGTACTGGATTGAGTGAGTAGTCAGTGTTATCACAGATACGGAATCCATTCCTTCCATTTATGGAAGTAGATAGACAGTTCACTTATTTGTTAATCCTAGAAACTGATTGATCGTACAAGTTCATATTACACTGAATAGCTACCGGTGAGTAGTATGAATTAATTGATCACTAGGGGGTTAATGGTAAATAAAGATAAGAGGTTCTAAAAAGGGTTAACGGTAACTTCCCGATTTAGAATGAACAGTCTATGAAGGATTAATCCATATGTAATGATTATATCAATGGACGCTTATTATCATTCTCGTGATGAGATAAATATAATCTCATAATCGGAGGAGTGCAGTCACGGGATTATGGTGGCATATTCCTGTGATTGATTTATCGAATATAATTATTCTGTTCGTTAGATAATTATTTATTTGATTTATCGGAGCCGCTGATTATTAGTCCATGGTCCCCGACGTGCCTCCAAAATAGCATAGCTATTCTCGGACGTCGAATCCTAATAATATTAATTTAGTTCTTATTAGAATTTAATTAAAACGATATGTGAATTAATTGTTTAGTGAACTATTAAATTAGTTGGGCTAAATAATTAAATATGTGAAAAAGACATTTTTCATAATCTTGGAAAATTAGTGTGTTATGGCCGAAAATTAACATTGACTAGGTCAATGACAATTTCGGCCAAGGGCATGTTTTTGGGAAACAAGAAATTGTTTTAAGACATGTGCACAAAATATTTATTGGATAAACATTTATGGTAAGAAATAAAGATAAATATTATTCTAGATTTGTTCTAGAATATTATGGAATTATTTTTATTTATTGGATTTATTTTATTTGCAAAATAAAATCCTTGGATGTTAAGTTTTACTCTCCTATATAAAGAGAGTTCTCCCAAGCCTTACACACACCAATAATTTCGACTTCTACCTCTTAGAGAGGAGAAGAATAAAATTCGGCCAAGGGGGAATTGGAGGAAAATCTTTGAGGTTTTCCGGGTAGCATATCGGGAGGATTCGAGATGAGAATTTCCTTCCACCGGGAGTTGCTTGGATCACACGTGCGGAAGATCGTGGTGCTCTTCACACCATCCTTTGTTTACCTTATTGCGGCTCTTCTACTTGGATTTTGAGATCCTAGAGGTATGATCTATAACCCCCTTGTAGATATAGATCTAGTTATTTTATTACGTGTAATTTATAGATCTAGATCCTTAAATCGTTTCCGTTGCGGATAGTATTACTAACACCTCTTCCTCTTCCTGTTTACCTTCTGTTTCTTCTCCTTTTTCTTCCTCTCTTTCTTGTCCTTCATCTTGTTCCTCTTCAACCTTAGTATCATTGAGAGGTTGTGAAGGAATGCTTGCTTTTCCATCTTCTTCTGCTGGTGTTCCCCCTTGGACAATAGTGTGGGAGTTGACAAGTTCAGCGAAGTGAGTTTGATCAGCTGGCTCACTCGGCTATTTGTCAACTTTGCTGAGGCTCTTGAAAAGTTCCTCTTGAAGAGTTTGATCATCATCAGATGTCTCCATGGTTTCCGGATCAACTTCAAGATGGTCACCTTCAGAATGTTCATCCTCTGCCTCAGCTTCTTCCTCATCCATATATTCGTCTTCAGATGAAGTAAGAGCATATCCTTCCTCACATTCTTCCAGATAGGTGATGTCCTCTTGCTGTTTCTCTTCCTCCGTTGCTGTATCATCACTAATTATCATAGGTTCATTTAAGTTGCTGGTACCAGTCACAGAGATGTTTTCTTGTGTGTTCTGGGATCTGGTTCTTCGTCCCACTCCTGATCTGCTACTTTCAGGTTGTTTCCTCTTTCTTCCTCCAGTAGGTTTGGGTTTCATGGATGCCTTGATGTATGTAAACATTACCTTTGATTTGTGTGGAGCCTGCAGATTTGTGGGTTGCACTTTCAATGCGTCAAACAGGTGTTGGAGGGGGAACTCATAAGATTTCCTCACCCAGAAATCACCCTTCTTCTGCAAACCCTTGCTTGGTGCCGTAATGGACAAATCAATCTCTTTTCGAATCTGGTCTTTCAACCTATTGAATACGAATGTTGCCCAGTCAAATTTAGTACCTTCGTAGATGATTGCCATTAGCTTGATCTTTAACTCAGTTAGGTTTTCCATCGAACCTTTTCTTCCTTCGATGTTTTTGGTTATGACCGGTGCAAATTCGGCAAACGGAAGTTTTAGTGTTGATCTAGGGAGGTTGTATGTTTTGCTGTTTCTTTTGGGGTTCTTGGCTATCTCAGCCCAGAATTTCTTGATGTCAATCTTCACAAACTTGACATTATCCGGACCTGTTATGGGTAGTTTTAGGAACCTGTTGAGAGTACCGGGCGTGATGACTATTTCTCTTCCAAAGATTGAGCTTTTTATGCAATCGACTTCAGTCTTCTTTGTGCTAGGCACAAACTTTGCATTTTTCCAGAATGAAATCAAATTTCCATAACAAATTCCGGTTATTAGGGGGTTTAGAAAAGTCATTAATCCCAGATTTGTACAGCAATCAACCAAGCGTTAAGCTTGTGCGTCACTGTCACAAAAGGAGAGATAGTGTTATGGTTTGAAAAACGAACCAGTGATGATTGATTTTTCATAGAATTTTTCAGTGGGAGAGATTGTGGAATATGAAACCATTGATAAGTGATTGATGTTTAGAAAAGAATACTTCGAGTTTTCAGAGAGAATCAAAAGTAGGGTTTGTAATTTTACAAAGGAGTGTAAAGATTTCTGAAAATTTCTAAGTGTAGTTTATATAGGATGATTTGGTTAGTGTGAACGTGGTTTGAATATGGAAGGATTTTATGACATAATGGCATGATTTTGTGTATGTAAATCGTGATATTCGAGTGAAGTGGGGGAGTGGATTGTGGTAAGTAATGATAGAGCCCGGGAATCGAGGCATTTTAAAAAAAAATATGGTTACCTCCATGATTATAAGTTGATCTCCACGCGTGTAATCATCCACATAATAATCTTCCATAATTCCTTTATTCTACACGTGTATAAAAGTTGATTATGTTCACACTTTAATTTACCCATGATTCCAATCTTTATTTCGGTGAAGTGCCTTGGTGGCCACTTAGCCGGTGTAGTGACTCTTTCACTTGAGCCGCTTTATTTGACTGTTCCTAACAATCAGTGAAGTTAACTTCGCCGAGTACCAGTGCCTTACCTGCTACATCTCCTGTAATGGCAAAGGTTTAAACAGCTGATGAAGTCACTTAGTCGATTTCAATCATTCCTAACTCCGTTCTCAACATGCTAAATCTTTCATGACTGAGTGGTTTTGTGAAGATGTCAGCCAATTGATCTTCAGTGGATATGTATTATAGAATGATATCCCCTTTTTCAACATGATCTCTGATAAAATGATGTCTCACATCAATGTGCTTTGTTCTTGAATGCAACACTGGATTTTCAGTAATAGATATTGCACTTGTGTTATCACACATGATTGGAATTGTTTTCTCCTCCACTTCATAATCCCTTAGCTATTTTCTAATCCAAAGTACTTGTGCATAACAACTGCCTGCTGCTATATATTTTGCTTCAGCTGTTGATGTAGATATGGAGTTTTGCTTTTTGCTAAACCATGAAACTAGTCTGCTGCCTAGCATTTGACAAGTTCTAGAGGTGCTTTTTCTATCTATTTTGCATCCAGCATAGTCAGAGTCTGAATATGATATCAACTTAAATCCTCCATCTTTTGGATACCAAATTCCAACATTAACAGTGTTTTTCAAGTATTTGATTATTCTTTTGGCTGCTAGAAGATGTGATTCTTTTGGTTGAGCTTGAAATCTTGCACATACTCCTACTCCAAATGCTATATCAGGTCTGCTTGCAGTTAAGTATAGTAGGGATCCAATGATTCCTCTATACATTTTCTGATCAACATCCTTTCCAGTTTCATCTTTTCCAAGAATGACTCCTGCACACATTGGTGTATCTGCTGTGCCACTTGTGTCCATACCATACTTGTGTATCAAGTCTTTTGTATACTTGGCTTGACTAATGAAAATTCCATCCTTCATTTGCTTTACTTGAAGGCCAAGAAAATAATTCAGTTCTCCCATCATGCTCATCTAAAATTTGCTCTTCATCAGGTTTGCAAATTTCTCACACAGCTTTTCATCCTCTGATCCAAAGATGATGTCATCAACATAGATCTGTACTAGCAATGTGCTTGTTCCTTCCTTTAATTTGAATAGAGTCTTATCTATAGTTCCCTTATTGAATCCATTGTTGATCAAAAATTGAGATAGTGTTTCATACCAGGCTCTGGGTGCCAGTTTAAGTCCATAAAGAGCTTTCTTTAGTTTGTATACTTTGTCTTCTTTTCCTTTGAGTTGGAAACCAGGGGGTTGTTCCACATATACTTCTTCTTCCAAAAGTCCATTCAGAAATGCACTCTTAACATCCATTTGATAGACTTTGAAATCTTTGTGTGCAGCAAAAGCTAGAAAGAGTCTGATTGCCTCCAATCATGCTACTCGTGCAAATGTTTCATCATAATCTATTCCTTCTGCTTGAGAATAGACTTTTGCAACTAGCCTTGCTTTGTTTCTGACAATTGTTCATTGCTCATCCATCTTGTTTCTGAATACCCATTTTGTTTCAATGATATTGGCTGTGTCTGGTCTGTCAACAAGTTCCCAGACTTCATTTCTTTCAAATTCATTTAGTTCTTCATCAATGGCTGTGATCCATGCTGCATCTTGAATTGCATCATCTATTGTCTTGGGTTCCACTTGTGATAGAAAACATGTTAACATATGCTCCAGTTGTCTTCTGGTTCTCACTCCTGTGTGAATGTCTCCAATAACTTGTTCTTTAGGATGATCTCTTAGCCAATTTAGGTCAGGTTGAAGTTGTTCTTCACTTGGTGCTTCTCAGCTTCGGGTTACGCATGTGCTTCCGGCTTCGGTGCTTCTTCGGTTGTAATGACTTGTGGCTCATCTTGATTTCCAAAATTGTGATGCGGAATAGTTGCTTTGTACTTGTTGTATTCATATACACTTGTCTTTGTGTCGCTTCTTATTCTTGTTCTTGAAGACTTTCACCATTTGTATTTGGTTCATCAAAGACTACATGTATTGATTCTTCAATCACCAATGTTCTTTTGTTGAGTACTCTGAATGCTTTGTTGGTGTCTGGGTATCCCATAAATATTGCTTCATTAGTCTTTTCATCAAAGGCATGCAGCCGATTCCTGTTCAAAACAAAACATTTTGATCTAAACATATGCAAATATGAGATATTAGGTTTTCTACCATTCCATATTTCATATGGAGTCTTTCCATGATGTTTGTTGATAATTGATCTATTTTGTGTATGGCTTGCTGTGTTTGCTGCTTCAGCCCAAAATCTCTTTGGCAAGCATGCTTCTGCAATTATTGTTCTGACTGCTTCTTTGAGAGTTATGTTTCTTTTTTCTGCTACACCATTTTTCTGTGGGGTTCCTGCTGCAGATAATTGATGCAATACTCCATTTTCTTCACAATAGGTTCTGATAATTTCATTAAGAAATTCAGCGCCTCTATCTGATCTGATCTTGATAATTTTTAGTTCTTTCTCATTTTGAAGTCTTCTTAGCAAATCTGGTATCTTTTTGAGTGTCTCTTTCTTCTTGTTCATAAAAATGGTCCAGGTGTATTTTGAGTAGTCATCCACAACTACTAGGGTGTATTTCTTACCACTTACACTTACTGGTGTGACTGGTCCAAACAGGTCCATATGCAACAGATGTAGAATTCTTGTTGTTGATTGATAGGGTTTTGACTTGAAGGAACTTTTGATTTGTTTCCTTTTCTGACATGCATCACATAGACTTTCTTTCTTGAATGTGATCTCAGGCATGCCTTCAACTAATTTGTTCTTTGATAATTTGTTGATGGTCTTGAAATTTAGGTGGTTTAGTCTTCTATGCCGGATCCAGCTGGTTGATTTTTTGTTTTTGACAAACAAACATGTTTATGCTTTGGCTGTTTTCCATTCCACCACATACATGTTATCTTTTCTTCTTCCTGCAAGTACTACTGTGTTGGTTTGGATGTGAATGAATTTGCATCCTTCCTTGTTGAAGTGCACATATTAGCATTTGTCACAAAATTGACTGATGCTCATCAGATTGAAATTAAGTCCCTTGACATATGCCACATTTTGAATCTTCAAATTGTTCTTAAGCATTGTGCCTTTCCCCTTAATCTTGCCAGGGTTTTCTTTGCCTCCAAATGTGACTTTGGGTCCATCAAAAGCTTTGAAGTCAGTGAGCCATCTCTTGTTTCCTGTCATGTGTCTGGAACATCCACTGTCTATGTACCAGACATCCTACAAAACAAATTAATTAAGTTTAGGTACCCAACACTGTTTGGGTCCATACCTGTTAGCAGTCATGCCTCCTACTCCAAGTGTATATCCAAATGATCTTCTTTTTGGGTAGTTAAAGTCAACAACTTCATATTTATAAGGCATGGCAGAATAACTTCTAATATTTCTACTGAAGGTATTCTGATACTTTTCACTACTTTTTGGTGCATTTGCATCATTCTTCACTTTCCAATATACAGTGGGAAACATATGTTGCTTCATGTGTCTAGGAACATACCTAGATTGATTTTTCTTGAACACATGATGCATATCATGGAATGGTTTCTTCTTGTATTTTGGAGGTGCAACATTCCAATCATCCTCTGAAGGATAAAGTCTTCCTTTACCTTTCAGAAAGTCCTTGCTTTTGGTTGATTGGATTGATGATTTAGTCTGCTGTTTTACTGCACTGGGTTTTGACTTCACCGGTACAAGATGAGTGGTTGAAACCGTGGTCTGTCCCTTTCTGAATTTTGGTTCAATGTTAATCCTGGACTCAGAATTGTGTTGACCATTGTTTCCACTCTCATCCTGACTGTTGTAGCCAAGACCAGATCTGGATCCAAACCTTTTTGAGGGTTTGTAAACGGGTTCATTTGTGATCTTAACTTGTAGGGGGATTTTCTCAACTGATCTGTCAACAACAGATGTATTTTCCTCTGTTGTTTGTTGATCATTTGAGTAGATCTCCTTACTAGTTAGTTCAGCTTTTGCTTTATCCAGTTCTTTCTTTAATCTTTTATTTTCCTTTCTTAGATCCTGGCATTATTTTTTTAGAATTTCATGATTCATCTCAATTTCATCAAATTCAGTCATGAGATTTTGGACTAGATCTGCTGGATCTAATGGGAGAATAGAAGATTGTGCAGTTTCAGATAAGGATGCATTTGATGAAGAGTAAGAGCTAGATGTTACCTCAGTTTCATCTGATTCTTTGGCCATTAGACATAGACATGCTTTTTCATTGTCTGAGCTGTCTTCTTCATCACTGTCATCTGAGTCATTACTAGATGATTCTTCATTCTTTTCACTGCTAGATTCAGCCTTGAGTGCCTTCTTGCCTTTCCTCTTTTCAGATGCTTTGTATTTCTTCTTTTCATCATCTTTATCATTTTCTTCAGGACAATCAGCCTTGAAGTGACCTTTCTTGTTGCAGTTGAAGCATCTGTATTCATCATCTTTCTTCTTCATGTCTTTGGTTGAGCTTGACCTCTTGTTTGATGATGAGCTTCCTTTGAATGGCTTCTTTTTGCTAAACCTGTCAAAACGTTTAACTAATAAAGCTACATTTTCTTTAAGTTCATGTGTCTCTTTGCTGGGGTGCTATCAGTGCAGTGGCTTTTTGTGTCTCTTCCGGAGCACCATCTTCACTTTTCAGTTCGAATTCATGAGCTTTGAGTTGGGACATCAGAGTCAGAGTGTCAGTGTTTGCAAGGTTTGTGGTTCCTCTGATTCCTGATGTTATGATCTTCCATCTTTTAGGTAAGCCTCTCAAGATTTTTAAGCATACTTCTTTCTAAGGATATGTGTGTCCAAGCTGTTGCAATTCACTGATAATGCTTGAGAATCTGTTGTCCATTTGATCAATGGATTCACCAGCCTTCATTTTGAAATTTTGAAATTTCTGTTTTGCAACAGATAATTTGTTTTCTTTGACTGCTTCAGATCCTTCATTTATCAGTGCTAGCTTGTCCCACATCTCCTTTGTTGTTTTGCAATCTTTGATTCTCATGAACATGTTGCTATCTAGAGTCTTCAAAATCATATATTTTGCAACAAAGTCTAGATTTGCTCTTCTCCTGTCGTCCTTGGTCCAATCTTTCTTGGGTTTGTCTACTTCCTTCCCTTGATCTGCTCCTGTGGATACCACAGTCATGATTGTGATTGGGCCATCATTAATTACATCCAGCATCTCCTCATGAGTTGCTGCAAGATGAGACAACATTCTTATTTTATATACATCAAAATTGTTAACATTGAAAACAGGTAATTTTGACATAAAGTTTCAGGAATCCATAAGTACAAATAACAGATCTATATGTGAATGAATAGAAAACTCGATTTGAAAACTACTTTGAAAATATGTGATCTCCTTGTTACCGTAAATTAGATCTGAACAGGTTCTGATACTAGGAACACTGCTCCGATACCAATTGTTGGTCCCAGAGAAGGGTAAAACTTTAGTCAGAGGGGGGGGGGGGTGAATGACTATAGTGGAGTTTCAAAAACTTTTCTTGTGATTAAAAGCTTTTGGGCAGTGGATAATTCCCTTCTTACTAGATTGTTTCAAACCAGATTATACATTCACAGATATAAGTGCAGTAAAGTAAATTGCAGAAAGTAAATTGACACAAGACTTATAGTGGTTCAGGGTGGTGTAATCCCTTAATCCACTCTTCTCCTGTGATGATTGGAGGAATTCACTATTGTTTTCACAGATACAATAGTAAGATTGTCCTTGACTTCCCAAGCTTCACAATCTACAAGACTATCACTCCTTGGCTGCAACAGCTTCAGTGATTCAGTCTCTTTCACTGTTCCTTGAGATCAAATCCTTCAGCAGCTATCACAAACACAACTCCTTTTTAGATGACTTTTGATTCAGTTGATTCAGTTTATTGTGAATGAGATTCCACAAACTTGATTGATCAATCTCAGTGCTAAATATAAAATTGTAATTCTGATGTCTGAGTTGATCTCTAGATGAATCCTTGTAAGTTCAGAGAGAGGGCTTTTCAAATTGACAGAGTTTCTGCTTGGTTTTCTTTTTATGATCGTTGTTTTTATCTGTCTGTCGATGCCTTCTATTTATATTCCGTCCGTTGGCTATATTAATGAGGGGAATAATCCTTGATTTTATTCTTGATTCCCTCTTAATTACATTCTCTTTGATTTCAGTGATATGATTTTTCTTCAAATGTATAGCAGAAAATCCGTCCTTGATTGATCATCTATCGATTGTGCATTAAATGCATGATCCTCTGAATCTTCATCATATTTCAATTCTGTTCTGATAAGGATTACTTCACCGTTCTCTGAACGGTCGAGTGATCCATCTGACTTTGCCGTTTAGATCTTCCTTCACTGATTTTGCCTTCACTTAGCCAAAATTTAGTTTACTCTGCCGATTCACTGTTTCCTTCATCACTTCAGTTTAAGGAGAATCTTTGTACTTCACTGATCATTGGTTTGGGTAAGATCAGCGTACACCATATTTGAACATTAAGTTTCATCACTTGAACCATAACTTAGACTTATCCAAGGTCATCACAGACTTCCTTGGTTATAAGTCATACCATTAAGTCTTCATTGCTTCTCTACATGTACTTGGCTGGCTTCACTCTGCCGAATGTCTGTTTTACTTTTCCGTCCTACCAACTAGTACAATACTTGTCTGACTTAACTTATACAATATGTCAGACTCTAAGTGGAGACTTATACAGAGAATTCTAACTTATTTCAGGCTTGCTATAATAGCTAGTATGGACATCATCAAAACATAATAAAATGTTCCTAACACAAAGGCAAAAAATTGTCTAGATCAAATGTATAGGTTTATAAGAGTTTGATTTTTGTATAAGTTTGATCAAACAAGCATTGTAAAAGGCCAGCTGACTTTTATCAACAGACCTGTCTAGGTTAGTAAGGTACCTGAGTCAGTAGAGTAGTTTAGGGACCTGCTGAAGACTGAAGGCTGAGTGTTCAAACTCAGTTATTGAAGGCTAAGGGATCAAACTTAGTATTTAAAGTCAAGGATATGGAATCAGAATTTAGGGAAGTCTGTGATGACCTAAACTGGTTACATATACCTTGTGTACAAGGTCTAAGTTCCATAAGTTAAGTGGTGATCGGAACTTAGTTATGTTCAAATTGGTGTAATCTAACTTCACAATTAAAAGTTAGATAAAAGACAGTCAGCTGAAGTGTTTTTTAAACACAGCAAACTTCAGACAGTTTACTGATAAGTATTTCAGCAGACTTACATACACAAGAACCTGCTGAATATGTATTTCGATTTAATCAAAGGTTACACTGGAAGATTACAAGGATAAGGACATATAACAACTCTTGATTTTGTCAACAAATCAATGGTCAAGATTAAAGTGATGTTGGAAACATTCAGAGCTTTATCCAATAGATACAAGTCAAAATGTGGACAGTCTGAAAACTGACAAAAAGAAGACTGACAGTGACAGTACTATGTACAGGGACAAAAAGCAAGTCAATATGGGGACAAATCTGAAACGGCTATGTTTGAATTTCAAACATAAGTCACAGGATTCTCTACTATAAATAGAGGACTCCTGGTTCAGATTCAATTGATGAAAATTGATGAAAAACAACAATCAATCTTGAGCTATCAGACTCTTATCAAGAAATCACCCTGCTGACATTACTGAGCTTAAAGCTACTAATCCAGTATATTCTTCAAGTGTAACCTTCTATCAATTTACATCAATTATACACACTTGAAGATTCCAAGCTGCTGGTCATTTCATCCTGATCAAGCTGCTGAAAGCTGAATCACTTACTTGATTCAAACTTTCTTTTACAAGAAACCTGCTGAAGACAGTGAAGCATCTTTGAGTGTCAAGGACTGTTGTTTGTGGTGGAGCTGGTGAAGATGCAATCCTACCCTTCAAGGACCAGTGGAATACTTTGGAGCAGCAATCCTACCTGTTTCAAGTGTTCTGTTTGTGAAGCCATAGTTATTGGTGAAGGACAGACGACTTAGGGATTTTTGTAACTGCAACCTCAAAGATCTCTAGTGAATTACCTCCAACATCACATGAGAAGAGCGGATTGACAGGATTACACCACCTGGAACCACTATAAAAATTGCCTACTTACTTTCTGCATTTACTTTCTGCATTTAGTATATTAAGCACATCAACCTACTGAAACTAGCAACTGAATCACACACTTACACTACTGAGTATCTGCTACTTGGTATCATATTTTAACAACAAGTAATAAGGCTTAATTTGAATATATTCCGCTGCAACAAATTCAGTAACATCAACAGTCCGCAGACTACTGAGCTGTCATCAGACTACTGAGTGGTCAGCAGACTACTAAGCAGTCAGCAGGCTACTGAACTTGCTGAGTTTGTTAACTCCAAAAGTTTTAAGTGTTAAGTTTATTCACCCCCCTCTCTAAACTTAACCTAAGCCTTTTCAAGGGACCAACAGTTTCTCATCCAATAAGAATATTTGATTTATAACGTTCAAATGTACTTTCAGTTGTTTGGATGGCTGACTATAAAACTGAGTTTCCTGATCAGTTTTATACTCAGTATGTCAGTATTCAGTTTTTTAACTGACTTAGAGCATTAACTGAGTTTTTACTCTTCTTAAAAAATTCAATACTCTATTTATCTGATTTTATGTGACTGAATCAGATTACTCCATTCCTTTATAGATCATCTAAATATCATTGTCTTTTTTATACTTAGGTCTTCTTCAAGATCCATAAAGTCAGTTCAGGCCATCACAGACTTACCTGAATTCTAACTTTACAATCTCGGCTTAAAAATCTTCATAACTGAGTTTGAACCCTCAGTTCCTCAATCTTCTACAACTGAGTCTGTGTCCCTCAGTTCGTCAAATACTGAGTTTGTTCCCTCAGCCTTCAATTCTAGATAAGTCAACCAAGTCTGTGACCTTCTGCAAACTTACCTTTTTCAGTTCGGAGTGAACTTCAGTTCTAGGTGTACATCTTCAGTCTTATGTCAAGTTCCGGTTATATAGATGATTTTCAGTTTTCAGTTTTACAACACTTCTATCTATTACAGTGCTTGTCTGAATAACCTATACAATTATTAGACTCTAGTAAAACTTATACATTCAGTTCTAGACATCTTTTAGCCTTTCACTGTTACAGCTAGCTTCAACACTTCATCAATGGGGCGTAAACAAACATATTCTTAAATAAGATGAATCATCATCAAAACTAAATTTTATTTCTAACAATTTCCCCATTTTTGATGATGCCAAAAGCCTCCTTAAAAGAAAAGCTTAAAGATAATAACAATGTAAAACAAAGTAAAACTGGAAACTGAATTTCATTAAGTTTCCAAAAACTGGAATAGTTACACAATTGATAAAAACTGAAATCAGATCTAAACATTTCTTTGTGTAACTTTGGTAAACTTCAGTTCCTTATCATGAAGACGATATTCTTCTTCAATCTTTGTGTCTTCCTTTAGGAAAGTCCTCAGATAATCTACTTAGCTTGTAAGTTTCCACTTCCTCCATAGAGCTAACTAAGGGAGGTGTTTCTCACCCTTGTAGTAATCTTTAAATTCTGAAATATCAGCTTTCAGCTGTTCTCTCTTATCTTTGATTTGAAGTCTTTCTTCAATTCTCTTGACTTCTTGTGCTGTGCCATCTTCTGATTATGAAGAACATCAAGTAAGAAATAGGCAAGTGATTCTTCATAAGTCTTGTGCATGTATTTCGTTTTGACATGGTTATAGTCAGCAACAAATTTCATCCATAGATCTAATTTCAGAGTAGCTCTTCTTTCTCCAGGCTGACTGTACTTGGCAATGAGCTGTTCTTCAGATAGTTCTACAACATCTTTGACATAAGGACCTGCTGCTGATTTTTGTTCCATCAACTCAGCTTCAAGCTTCCGTTTTTCTTCACATAGCTTTAGCTTTTCTTCCTCTACTTCCCTCTTTTGGTGTCATACAACTCACTGATTAGCTGATGTGTTGCCTTCTGATATGTTGAAATGTCTTTTTGGGAAGTAAGAATTTCTTTGAGCTGAGTTTCTAACACATAGAGTGCCATTCAGCTTGAGCATGAGTTTCTCGATCTTCCATAGTTGTAACTTCAAGTTTTTCCTTGAGACTGAGAATTTCTGAAACTGAATGAGAAGTGGATTTCTTGATAATGTCCAACTTAGTATGAACGGAGACATCGGTCTTTTTCATGTAATCCAAGTAATTGGACACACGTGATAGAAGACCATTGTATTCATCCTTTTGGTTGAGTATAATCTTCAATCCTTCTTGTACTTTCCTCAATTCTTCCGTTGAGAGCTTCTCGGATGGATCTTCTTCTTCTTCCATTTCTTGGATTTTAGACTGACTAGCATCTTCAATAATCATCGGTTGCTGATTATCATCAGCTCTGGCTTCTTCTTCTTTGTTGTCAGTTGTCTGATTTCCAACTGGCAATTCTTCTGGCTGAGTATCAGTTTGCCTAGTTTGATCTTCAAATAGCGCTTCTGGTTGCAAAACTGTACTCTTTTCTACTTCTTTTCTTGAATCATCATCTTTATCATCATCTTTCTTCTTTGAAACATCATTGGGCAATGATGATGTGATAGATTAAGTTCTCTGAGCTATCTCTTTGTAGTAGTTGGTGAGAAATTCTTCCATTGGAAATAGTGCATAGAGATTTTGTATTTCCAGTTTCTCTAACAACAATTTTTATTCACTAAGTAAAGTAGCTTCACGAGAATCTTCGGTCTTGAGCTTCATCTTCATCAATTTGATGATCCTTTCGGCATCGAAGAGGAACTCCTTTGGTTGCTGAGTTACCTGTTCCTCTTGCTCAACATGCATAACAGAAACTTGTCTCTCTGATATTTTTTGCTTAATCCGAGAAACGATATCAGTAACCATGCTCTTCTTCTGACTGATTGTAGTAGTCAGTTGTTGTTCCCCCTCAGTTGGTGCTAACTGACTTGAAGTGCTTAGGAACAAACATCTTCCAACTAACTTTACTCCCTGTGTTTCAGCTTTCCTTTCAATTCCCTTTTGCTGAGCGATCTGCTGAGACACAGTTTGCTTATTGCCTTCAGGTTGGGAAGTTCCCTTTGTTGAACTTACAACTGCTGCAACTCTTCCCATAGCAGTTTGTGCTCGCTTCTTCCCATCACTGATTCTTTCCAAAAAATATTGAATCACTAAGCTTAGTGATTTTTTCAGTCGAAATCTTCCTACAGATTCTCTTCCTTCACCTTGGGCTCTTTTTGACACTTTCTACTTCTTCTAAGTGTTGCTTCTTGAGCTGATTGAAATGTATCCTACCCTGTTGAATTCAAGTTCATCCCAAATGACATTCATCAGGTGTATTCCATCTTCAGTTAACTTGTTTAACCCTTTGTGTTGTCCGATGATGTGTTTGCTGATCCATCTGCTGAGGAGACCGAATTCAGTTTTGAGGTTGGAGAGGTGTGTATCCACTTTTGCTGGTTGATTTGATGCTGAAATCTGCTTAAGAAAAGCTTCACGCTTGAGTGGTAGACAGGTTAGTTCAATTGATTTCACTAGAGGATCTTTGAAACCAAAAAGCTGTCTGATGATGTCTTCATTGACGAAAATCTTCTGTCCACGAACTCTTGTTAATAGAGAGTTCTTCAACATCTTCAAATTTTCCCAGAATTGCAGTAGCCCTTCCAAGTCTAAATCTTCTTGCAATTCTGCTTCTAACAGGTTCTGTAAACCTTGTAATCATCCAATCTTTTCGCTTATGTAGCTAGAGAGAAGAGTATTACCACACATTATTTTCAAATTCCTTGCAGGAGAACAAGTCTGGTTTGGTGATTAACCTTTCTTCTTGAGTTTGTTTAGAGGCGGCCATTTCTTGAATTTGTGAAAGGTAAAATTCTGGCTTTTTGAGACAGAGGAAAAGGTTTGATTTTTTCCTTTGTAAAGAAGATATATGAAAATGGTTGGATATATAAAGATGAGGAATGTTGAAGATTTGATCCCACGATCTTTAGGTAGATTTTGTAAAATGTTTCAAATTCCATTGGGTATTTGTGTAACGGATACATGTACTATCTAACTTTTTGGGGTGGTATACATACTACACATTCTGATAAAAAAGGCGGTAATTAATTGCGATGTAACCGTTGTCGGTTTTATCCATTCGTCTTTTGAATTTCTTTGACTGCCCAAGAACTGACTGAGAAGTTATAAGATATGTTCAGTTCTGTCAAATATTCAGTTCAGTTAGTCAGTTTGAGATTGTTGATGTCAATGACTGATCTGTCAAGTGAGTGCACCCAGCATGACAAAGATCAATACCCTTGACGAATCTCTGAGCTTGAACTGACTTAACTAACTTTAATGATCCCCAATTCAGTTCTCAGTTTGGCAAACCTTTCTTTGTCCAGAGGTTTGGTAAAAATGTCAGCTAACTGATCTTCAGTTAGGATATAGAGAACTGTAACGTCCTTCTTCTCTATGTGATCCCTTATAAAATGATGTCTCACATCAATGTGCTTGGTCCTTGAGTGCAAAATTGGATTATCAGTTATAGCTAGTGCACTAGTATTGTCACATATTATAGGAATCAGTCTTCTTCTATTCCATAATCTCTTAATTGTTGTCTTATCCATTAAACTTGAGCACAACAGCTTCCAGTTGCTATATACTCAGCTTCAACTGTTGATGTCGAAATTGAGTTTTGCTTCTTGCTGAACCATGACACAAGTCTATTTCCCAATAACTGACATGTGCCTGAAGTACTTTTTCTGTCCACCTTGCATCCGGCATAGTCTAAGTCTGAGTAGGATATCAGTTTGAATTCTCCTTCCTTTGAGTACTATATCCCTACTCCTTCTGTGTCTTTTAGATACTTCAAGGTTCTTTTAACAACAGTGAGATGGCTTTCTTTATGTCTTGTTTGAAATCTGGCTGATAAGAGGATTTTTTCAATCCGGTTAATCAAGTAAAAACTCGAAACCTTAGCAAAATCTACTTTCTAACCGGCAGTGGACCGGATCGATTGTAGGTAGTGCTTGAGGAGTCCGAGGTCGAACCCACAGAGATTGGATTTGAGTACCACAGCTGACTTAGCACTCAGTTCAGGTCAACCAAGTTGGTGAAAAGTTTATACTAATGCGTAAATTAAAGATTATACTAATCGGTTTCTTTTACGATTAAAAGGTACATCCGAACTACGATCCAGCGGATTTCTCTACTCTCAGACAAACTACCCCGGGAGTGTGCTCTACCTTCCTTGTCTAAATGATAAAAACCCTGTATTGGAATGGACTTAATGACTAGAGTGTCAATCTAGTGCACGGGTAGGTGTCAAACTACCTTTTAAGCCAAAACGTCTACGGTCCCGAAACCACGGTTCCCACACTTAGCCGCAACATACATTTATAAGCTAGGTGTGTGTGATGATGAATGACTAGGTGATCAAGCTAGCATCGATTATGATTGAAACTGGTTTCGTGATATGAATTATTGATTAGAACGTTTCATTACGTGCTACACTACCTCCCGGTTCATTTCCCTAATGGCGTTTCATCCGCTTTCACATAATTCGGCCGTACAAATGATTTAGCTATTCATTATCGGATTGAAACAATAATTGATAAAGGAATTCAGGATATAAAAGAATAAAGAACAGGAAATCATACCCACTTTATTGAAGATTGATGAAATACCCAAGTGTGCTCACAAAAAAAAATCAATTCTTGACAATCGAGACGTAACAGATTGATGTTGTAATGTATTTAGTGTAAAAGAGGATTGAGAGATGAGAACAACGGTATATGGAACTTAATTCTACGCTTCCGGACGAAGGAAATAGCCCAGAAGAGGCTACAACTAGCTAAAATCGTAAAAGTCTGCTAAATAAAACGTTTGAGCTGCCCTTTTATAGGCTAGGGCAAAATTCATCTCATCCGTACGGATAACAGGCTATCCGTACGGATGGTTCTTGCTTTTCCAAGTTGTCCGTACGGATGGTGGATTGTCCGTACGGATATATCTCTGATCAAACCTTCTGTTATGTGTTCCCACTGTCTGTCCGTACGGACATATTCCTATCCGTCCGGATGTCTATCTGTTTCTTCATTCTGTCCGTACGGATAAAGTGAGTATCCGTACGGCTAATTCTCAGTTCAACATTTTTATCCGGGCTGAGGGCTGTCCGTACGGACAGAGTTTTGTCCGTACGGATAGGTGCATTGACTTCCAAAACTTCACTTTCTTCATACTCAGCCTTCGTTTCTCGCCTCGGACATGTCTAATCTCATAAATCATCACTCTCCGGGCTCCCAGCTCACCCAAATCCTGCATAAATAAGGAAACAACAAGCAAACGCATAACCCCGCAAACTACGGGTGCTCGGGAAATGAGTAAAAAGTGCCAAAAGTAGGCCGAGTTTACGGGAAAACCGACAGTTACTCGACGTGCAAAGAAAACCTCATTACACTCATTATAGGGTCTAAACTCACCCAAAAAACATGCTAGAAACATGATAACCGTGGGTTAAATTGTACAGAAATGTACAGTAAAGTTGGTTTCCATCACCACCCCACACTTAGCCTTTACTCGCCCTCGATTAAATCAGGCGATCAAACAATGCCAAGGAATCAACTTTACGGTACATGCATGCATTTCAAAATATCAAAGTGAGAGAGAGTTAGACAAGTGAATGTAGAACCTTGACTCCACAATGTCACGAAACGGAGTGACCGTGTGATTTAATGACGATGACTTATATTCAATACGGTTACCGGTTTGGAATACCGGACGAATGACTGCACACAATCCTGCCCTTCCTAAAGTCTCCACTAATCGAGGTTCACCAGGGCCAAAGATCCGGTCAGGTAGGACTTGAAAGGTTATAACGTTAGGCTCGGACGGGGGATATCGAAGGATAATTTGGGACTGGAGAAAAGAAAGTACTCGTGAACCTAATCAGCTTGTGTACTCTCACAATCTCGAACATATAAACACCACCAAATTCTTTCAAATTTCATTTAAACTCATAGTCCAACCTCAACATCATACTAGGCTAGTAAGCACATCCCTTTTTCCGGCTTTCTTCAGTTCAAACTCTTATTCAATCTCTCTTTTTTTTTCTTTTTTTTTTCTTTTTTTTTGCATTTTCATTCTTCACTTTCCTTGAACCGAAGGACTTATAAAGACTTCCCGAACTCCTCCCCTTCTATATGTTAGCTCAAAACTCCCTCCTCATACCATCTCACATACTCTCTCCCACCCCACACTTGCCTTGGCAAGTGTGTCTAAAGGAAACAACTAAGTCCACTTGTAGGGTAGTCAAAAAGGAATGTGACCAAATTATCGGCTCAGGGCTAGGAATTATAAGCTAAGTAACCAAAAACGGCTCAAAATTCGGACGGTGGTCAGACCGTTCCTATCAAGGCTTAAGAGGGTTTAGAGGGATAATGTTGGGATGTTTTCTTTTGGCTCTGGTCGCTTCAAAGAAACGCCTTTCCCGTCATCCCGAACCTACCAAGTTGAAACCTTTCTATTTCGCCTCAAAACTAGGGGTACAGGTGTGTAAAGCAATCGTACTAAGTACAAACGTCGTCAAACGTATATTAAATGTGTTCCGTATCGTGAAAATGTGGATTCACTGTAAGACATTCACAAGGCTAACGGCCGTTTACCAACTCAATCGTGAAAAACATGCATATATCGCGGTGTTAAAACTCTGGTAAGATTTGAAAACGCCTAGAAATCAACTCGAAACCGAGTAAAAACTAAGCTCATCACATAACGGCTTTGTAAACGGTGAAAACATGCGAATAAGCTAAGTCGTCCCACCCCCCACTTTAGTGAAACACCGTCCTCGGTGTGTGAACGAAAAGGAAAAAGAGATTTAGCTTAGTAGCCCGACAAAACAGTGTGTTCAAGTCCCGTAACGGTCGTGAGGTAAAGCATCCCGAATCCCTGTATAAAGAAAAACATATCCAAGACATACATGCACGGGACATGGTCCTCGTGCCATAGCAAGTAATAAGGGGGAAATCCGGGGAGAATCAAAATATTCGACCTCGTTACGTCAGAAAACTCGAATGATAGTACTATGTGGACGAAGCATCAAACATGATATATAAAAACATCCAAAATCGTCATTCATACAAAAAGAATTCAGAAATCAAGTCAACAAGGCAAAAGTAGTGGTGCCTTATGGCTTACAAACCAAGGAAACAAACGAAGCAGAAGAGTGTTCACAAAAGAAAAATCCTAGCCAAGTCTAGACGGAAAACTGAGACACCAACACCCGGATCTAACAGAAAACTAAGGACCGACTCTAAAGGAACAGCATCGACTCTAAACTCCAGTCTGGTCCTCAGGGGGAGGTGGTGTGGGCTCAGAAGCCGAAGTAGTAGAAGTAGCAGCAGTGGGAGCAGCCTGAGAGGTACCAGCACCATCTCCAGAAGCGCTCGCGGCAGCTCTAAAAAGTCCCTCGGCTACATCCTTCTCTATGCATAACTCGATGGCTTCCTTGATGAAAGACGTGAACCGGTAAACCTCGTCATTAAGCTCATGCATGTCCGGGATGTTCCTTCCGATTATCTGCAACCCTTCGGCTAATGTGTTCAGTTGAATCCGCTGCCTATCTAGCATATTCCGCAGCCCATCCATCATCAAATACCGGGTGCGTGTTGGCAAGGGAACTGTGCGGATAAAATCAGACGACTGCTCAGCAACTGGCTCTTTCTCAGGCCCCTGATCATCCTGCTCTTGATCACCCTCAACCTCGTGCTCAACATCCCCCTCGACAGGTGGTCCACCCGGTCCCGTCTCGGATTGCGGACTCAACAAAATCGGCTTTTTCGTGTGCCACTCATCCAAATCATACTCCTTCACCCCCGCCTTCAAACATAACCCATTAAGTAGATGGATACAAACAAGTTTGGCCCTCTGATCATTCCGGTTCCTTGTAATCTCGTTATACAACACCCTCCCCACATCTATCAGGATGTCGAAGTGAAGAGCGTAGAGCATAGCCAGATCAATCATGATAAACTTATGGAAATTGTCCTTGGGTAGAAGGCGGTTCTGAACAAAACGGGCTTTGACCTTCCAATCCCGAGAAAACCGAGTGGTCTTGAGCATGTCTCTCACACTAGCCAGCCCGGTCTTCTTCATCGTCCACGGGATGTCGGGGTCAATGGCTAGACGCATCTCATCAAATGGGTCTTCCCCCTTATCCTGCTTCTCCTTTATCTCATCCAAATAATCCGACGAGACGGCCGGTAGCTTGTAGTAGTCCGTGATGGCCTGGGGTGTAAAAGGGACATCAACTCCCCGGACATTCACCACCCCCGGACATTCAAATTGGCCAAAAACTCCCGGGCCAAAGTCAAATTAGGTTTCCGCAGCTTGAAATCCGGCACCTTAACAAACTCACCCCACTTCCTCTTCTTCAGATTTTCTAGGAAACTTGCCCCAACTTTTTCCATATCCACAGCCCTTTCCAGAATTTCCCGACCTTTGAATCTTGATAAAAACGCTTTCTCGGCATACTCGTTGACAAATCTATCCTTGAAGGGTAAAACACCCCCTGATGTCCCCTCAGCTTGTGCTCTCACCTCAGGAGTCTTAACCCTCTCGGAGGTCCCTGCTTGCCCTCCCGGGGCTGCCTCAGTACTCGCTTTCTTTGCCTTCCGAGGATTGACTAACGGTTCCTCATCCTCCTCTATATCCGTGTCCGTATCCGTCTCATCTGCAAGCTGACCATAGACCGGCTTTTTCCTAACTTCCCTCACTGGTCTATCAGTTCTATCACCCCCGATGATCAACGGTCTGTTCAAAGTTTCCACCGGAACCTCATCGAGCCTAGGTTTCTTCTTACTCGTGGCAATAGCCTTGCCCTTCCCTTTTCCTTTTACAGACTTAGAAACCCCCTCTACGGCTCTCTTCTTAGGACTCATTACGATCACTAATCACAAACACCCCCAGAAACCAAAACAAATTCAAACACCCCGTCAATCCACCGTAACACCGATATTCCACCAGAAAATCATCACACCACAATCAAAACATCCATGCAGACGTCCCCAAACCATCACATCCCATCACAAGCAACAACAAAACAAGAAAAACAAGAAAAGACAACCTAATCAGTTAAAGGTTCGTTTGGGGTTCGATTCGAAAACCGACCCCGAGAAAAACTGAAATTAAACTGAGAAAGGTCGACTAGACTTACCAATCTGGATGATAGGAATGCAACGGAGTTGACGGAATCCCCGGACGATCAACGGAGAAGCCAAAGAATGAATTTTTTTCCTACGAAAAACGTCCCAAGAAGAGCTTGATTCCCCTCGATCGTTGTTTGTTGGTGAATTTTGTTTGAAGATTGTAAAAGAGGAGGTGGATAAGTGTTTATAGCACCTAAAATTACTGAAAACGGTGAAGAATTGAAGATTTTGGGTGGTTGAGGGCGGAAAAGTCGGGGGAGAGGGAAATTTGGAGTAACGATGTGAATGGAGGTTGGGGGTGGAGATATATATAGAGGCAGGCCTATCCGGACGGATACTATCATGTCCGTACGGATAATATGAGGGAATGAACTGTCCGGACGGATGAAATTCTGTTCGTACGGATGAAAGACTGAAACTGAAATTTTTGATACTGTGATTTATCCGTCCGGATGGCAGAGTTATCCGTACGGATATAAGCAGGAAAAGTGAAAACCAAGTTTTTGATAGAAAAACCCCCTCGTGAACATCCAAACACAACCAAGACACCCAAAACACATCACGTGGGACTCAGGAACACACAAAACACAGAAGGTGGTGGGTTGCCTCCCGCCGAGCGCCTTTGTTTAATGTCGTTGGCTCGACGAAATGACTTGAACTGTGCCGGTTTTTTCAAATTATACTACCGGCACGGGCGAGGAAAACGAGGGATAGAGAGATGACAAATGGTGGATTAAAAGAATGGGACGTCATGCATTGAAGTCCATGACGGGACTAAACAACTTACTTCCTCCAACTTCGGGTCTTCCAAAATCACGACCTCAAGAGCCTCATCAAACGGCAACTTCTCATATCTCTTCAGACGAAGACCATTGGTAACTGAGGTCCCGTACTTTGGATGGTTTATCTCTACCGCTCCCGAGTTGAACATCTTCACAACGGTGTAAGCCCCCGACCATCGGGACTTCAGCTTCCCCGGGAAGAGATGTAATCACGTATCATACAGTAGAACCTCATCTCCCACCTTAAACAACTTCGGTTTGATCAGTTGATCATGGAGGAGCTTAGTTTTCTCCTTATATCTAGCCGAGCAATCATAAGCTCGCAGGCGAAACTCCTCCAACTCAACTAGCTGAGCCATCCTCCTTTCTCTAGTAAGAGTCTCGTCCATATTTAGCTCCTTAATGGCCCAATGCGCTCTATGCTCAACCTCCACTGGTAAATGACAAGTTTTCCCAAACACGATCATGTATGGCGACATACCAATCGGAGTCTTAAACGCTGTTCTGTGAGCCCATAGCGCATCATCTAATTTCGTGGACCAACTCTTACTGTTCTTCTCAACAGTTCTTTCTAGAATTCTCTTAATACCATGGTTGGAAACCTCCACCTGGCCACTCGTCTGAGGATGGTAGGCCGTTCCTAACTTATGAGTTACCCCATACTTCAGAAGCAGCTTATCTAAATCTCGATTGGCGAAATGAGTGCCATTATCAGAAATTATCGCCCTTGGTACCCCAAACCGTGTCAGAATGAACTTTTTCAGAAACTTGATGACTACGTGTCTGTCATTAGTGGGGGAGGCGATCGCTTCCACCCACTTTGAGACATAATCACAAGCTACTAGAATGAACTTGTTCCCAAAAGAAGGAGGATAAGGTCCCATAAAATCGATGCCCCAAATATCGAAGACTTCACACACAATAATGGGCAGTTGAGGCATTTCATTCCTTCTTGAGATTCGGCCCGAACGTTGACACGCATCACAAGTTTTGACATAAGCATAGGCATCCTTAAAGATCGTAGGCCAATACAACCCGCTTTGTAAAACTTTCAATGCGGTTCTCTGCCCCGAGAAATGGCCCCCGGCCTCTTTATCATGGCAAAAGGATAACACGCTCAAGCGCTCACCCTCGGTTATACACCTCCTCATAATACCGTCGGCACACAACCGGACAAATAAGGATCCTCCCAGACAAAGTACTTAGCCTCACTCATGAGCTTCTTCTTCTAATTTTCATCCAACTCTGGATCTATAAACCCACTCTCAAGGTAGTTCACAATCGGGGCAAACCACGGTGCGCCCTCTTTTCCTCTACAAAGAAAATTCCATCGCTTTTCCGGCAACATAGTGTCCACCACGAACAGTTGCTCATCCGAAAACGATTCATTTATCTCCACCCTCTCAGATTCATCGTCCTTAACCGGCTCTATACGGTTAAGATGATAGGCCACGACATTCTCACAACCCTTACGGTTTCTAATCTCCACGTGGAACTCCTGCAGGAGCAGAATCCATCTCAACAAGCGCTGTTTAGAATCCTTCTTTGCAAACAGGTATTGCAAAGCGGAGTGATCCGTATGCACAATCACCTTAGACCCCACCAGATAGGATCTAAACTTATCAAAAGCGAAGACTACCGCCAACAACTCTTTCTCGGTCGTGGCATACTTCTGTTGGGCCGGGTTGAGGGTATGACTGGCATAATAAATGGGTCGAAACAGCTTATCGACCTTTTGGCCTAACACCGCTCCTACAACTAGATCGCTCGCATCACACATAATTTCAAAACCTTGCTCCCAGTTCGGAGCTATCAGAATGGGAGCTTCAGTCAACAGCTTCTTAATGTCATGGAAAGCCTCTACACACTCCTCATCGAAAGTCATGTTTACTCCCTTCTTCAACCTAGAGGTAAGAGGTGTAGCCTTTTGGGCGAACTTAGGGATAAATCTACGATAGAACCCCGCATGTCCCAGAAAAGACCTTAACGTTTTCAAATTAGAAGGCATAGGCAACCTAGAAATAGCGTCTACCTTAGTCCTATCAACCTCTATCCCCTTAGCTGATACCTTATGACCTAGTACAATCCCCTCAGTCACCATGAAGTGACACTTCTCCCAATTCAAAATTAGATCGGTCTACTCACACCTAGCTTGCACCCTATCTATATTAAGTAAGCATGCATCAAAACTATCCCCAAAAACAGTAAAATCATCCATAAACACAGTCATGCATTGATCTATCATATCAGCAAAAATGGCAACCATGCATCGCTGAAATGTTGCGGGTGCGTTACACATCCCGAACGGCATTCTTCGAAATGCAAAGGTTCCATAAGGACACGTAAAAGTGGTCTTATCTTGATCATTAACATCAATATGGATTTGGTAATAACCACTGAATCTGTCTAGAAAACAATAGAATGCATGACCAGCAAGTTTATCTAACTCTTGATCAATAAACGGGAGGGGGAAATGATCTTTCCTAGTCTTTTCATTCAACATACGGAAATCGATGTAGACTCGATGACCGGTAACAGGACGTACAGAAAAAGACTCACCTTGCTCATTTGTCAGCACAGTAATACCGCCTTTCTTTGGCACCACCTGTGTAGGGCTCACCCACTCACTATCCGAGATAGGATAGATTATGCCTAAAATCAGCATCTTCACCACCTCTTTCCTTACCACTTCCAGTAAGTGTGGATTCAGTCTCCTCTGCGGTTGACGCCTCGGTCTTGCCCCATCCTCAATGATGATTTTGTGCTTACAGATGTCCGCACTAATCCCCTTTATATCCACCATTTTCCACCCAAATGCCCTCTTCCTCTTTTTAAGTACT
The DNA here is from genome assembly GCA_036785695.1 of Gentiana straminea. NCBI lineage: Eukaryota > Viridiplantae > Streptophyta > Magnoliopsida > Gentianales > Gentianaceae > Gentiana > Gentiana straminea. The sequence goes on along the minus strand of JAVUPR010000483.1, from coordinate 3,754,821 downwards.
TGGACCAGTTTCACTTCCTGCAAAGCGGTTAGCGTGGCAGAAATAATTACAGGAAGTAAATCATTATCCTCAAGGTATACGTACTTTAAGTGAGAAGGCAGCGGCTTCAACTCCAAGTCTGTTGGTGGTTCCTCAATGGATGGCTTCGGCATCTCATCGGGGGATCCAAGGTCCAGCTTCTCGATCCACTTCACATCAACCAATTCACCTGCTTCGAGGTGCATAACATGAGCTTGCATCATTTTGCTTTCGTCATCAATCTTACACGACTGCATCAGGCACCTCCCCAATGGCTCTTTATAACCCTGCAAATTCACATTGGCAACAATACAAGGGTGGATAACATCCACCGCAAAACAATCGTTTACCTCTTCTTCCGCCTGTTTCATGGTTTTATACACATTAATTGTCACACTCTCTTGACCGACACGAAAAATTATGTCCCCCCTCTTAACATCTATCAAGGTCTCCCCAGTGTTTAGGAAAGGCCGACCTAATAAAAGTGGTGTCCTAGAGTCAGTGTCCATGTCCAGAACCACAAAATCAACCGGGAACACAAATCTATCAACCTGAACCAACACATCCTCAGCTACTCCTAGCGGTGTCCTAACCGACCTATCCGCCATTTGCAATGTCATGCTAGTTGGTTCTAATCTCCCCAAACCAAGTTTATCATACACAGACTTTGGCATCAAACTAACAGACGCCCCCAAATCACAAAGCACATTTTTGAAATTAGTCTCTCCTATGGTTATAGGGATGGTAAAACTGCCCCTATCTTGGATTTTGGGAGGTATCTTGTTCTAAAAAATAGCAGAACACTCATAGCTCAATTGCACCATTTGCTGCATTTTCTCCTTACTTGAGAGCATACTCTTTAAAAATTTGAAATACGACGGGATGTTGGCAATGATATCCAACATTGGCATGGTCACTTCAAATTTCCTCAAGATTTCCAAAAATTTGGCTTGACTTTGGGTCAAGACCTCCTTTTTGGCTGGTTTAGGAGGAAATGGTAAAGTGGCCACATCAAAACCCAGGGGAGGAGGTGGAATTTTACCTTTATTACCTTTCGGCTTGAGTGGTGGCGATGACTCTTCTTCCTTTACGTCAATACTCACCGTGTCCGGCTTTGGCCTTGTCGCTTCTTCCCACTTTCTTTCGTATTCCTCCACTTCCCTTTCCAATCTAGAGATCCTCTCCTTTTCTGCCCTTTTCTCAACATCTTCGTCAAACCCTTCTTGCTCTTCCAACGGCCCTTTATAGTCAGATAATTTTTCTTTCTCGGAATTTGGCACCATTTTCTCAAGTTCCCGGTTCGCTTGTCCCACCTCTTTACCACTTCGGGTAACTACTGCACAAATGTCTTTTGAATCTTTAGGGTTCCTCTCAGTGTTTCTAGGAAGCCCCGTATTCAACGGTGGTTGAGCTCGGTTCTCGGTCAACTGCCCCATCTGAATCTCCAAGTTACGCATGGCTGCCTTGTGTTCAATCATAAACTTGTTCCACTGATCCGAGATTTCATCAGAGGGTTTCTTTTGGTTCCTCGAACCACTCCCTTGTTGATTGTAGGAGTTATTCTGCCTATGAGCATTCGGGTGTTGATAAGTTTCAGAATTCTGATTTCTGACTTGTTGGTTATTGTGTTGGTTGCCGGATTGCTGGTTTCCTTGGTCTCTATTCCCGTGATCCCGGTTCTGTTTGTTACCCCACTGGCCTTGTCGATTCTGGCCCCAACTTTGGTTCCCTGAACCTGGATTCTGATTTTCGTAACCTTGGTTGTTGGAATTTTGATTTTGTCGATTCCAACTACCTTGGTTATTCTCTCTCAAATTTCCTTGGGAATTTTGAGAATTCCCTTGATCGCGATTCTGATTCCAACCATGGTTGCCTTGGCCCTGATTGTTGGAATTCTGCCGGGACCACTGATTGTTCTGGTTGTTGCCTCGGTCCCAATTTCCCTGGCCACTCTGATTTCCTTGCTGGTTTCCTTGGTTCCAGTTCTGGCCTTGCTGGTTATTGTTCCAATTATTCCATGAATTCTGGTTCCTTGGGTTGTTCCCAGAATTGTTGTTGTTCCAGTTTCCCTGACTGTTATTGGCTTGATTCCAGTTTCCCCCAGAATTATTCAGACATAGTTCACATCACTCTGTTGGAAATCATCTTCCATGCCACAACCCATCGTTGGCTCGTAATCTTGGTAGTTCGGTGGAGCCAATTTGGGTTGTTACCCCATGGATTATTCTGGTTCCATTGTACCCCAGAATTTTGTTGATGACAAAATTGCGGGTTCCTTCCGAAAACCTGCTGATTACCGCTATTTGAACTCTCTGTCCCCAATCTGTTAAGCGCTGCAACGAGATCTTCCATAACTGCCACTGGTTGCTGCTGAGATATATTTGCTACAGGTTGTTGTTGGGTCGGCTGTGGTATCTGTTGTGGTACTTGCTGAGGATAAACCGTTCTACTCGGGCTCGTACAGACCTGAGCCGAGTGATTACCGCCACACAACTGACACACTTGTTGTGCCTCTTTCAGTTTCTTCATTTCCGTCTAAAGTGCCAACAACTCATTATGTGCGGCCGTCTCTTTATCCAACTGCTCCTCAAGAGCCTTAACAGTTTGTTGTGGCTCTATCAAGTTCTCTGTCCCAGAACTGGAAGCCCATTCATCATCCCTCTCGATGGCATCATTAATATGCTGCATTGCTAGCTCGGGATCAATCCTCGTCAAACCGTTTCCACTAGTTGCATCTAAGAGATTCTGTCGACTTATCCAAGGCTCTGTAAATCTTTATTACCCTCGCTTCGATCGTGCTCAAATTGTGTGGAGGGCACTTCTTTAGCAATGCCCTAAACCGTTCAACTGTTTCTTTCATGGTTTCCCCCTTTCGCCCACTAAAATTGTGTATTTCCCGCTTTAAATCCTCAATCTTTGCTGGTGGAAAATATTTCTTCAAAAACACATCGGCCACTTCGGCACATGTAGATAATGAGGCGTTCGGGAGGGTGTTGAACCATGTTCTTGCGGCTCCCCTTAATGCAAACTGGAACATCATCAACTTGAGCGCCTCCTCGCTCACTCCGTTGTACTTCAATGTCGAGATTATCTGCAGATAGTTGTCTAGGAATTCATTCGAGTCCTCATTCCGCTGCCCGTAGAAAACTGCATTCTCGCTGATCAGGTTGATGACATTCTGCTTCGGTTCCATGTTGTTGGCATGGATGGCTGGGATTCTGATCGGATTATGTCTGGTCCCTTGATACGGGGTAACCACGTAATCCCTTGCTGATACAAACCCCTGATTTTCCTGTGGGTTGTTTTGCTTCTTGCGATTACGGTTTTTCGATTCGCTTGCGTGCTTGAATCGTGCCGCCTGTTGTTGAATCAACTGATACATCTGCAATTGCAAATTGTCCCGACCAGGAGTGGTCATTTGTTTATGTCGACCATTTAACACATCATTTTGTTGGTCCTGTCTGTTTCTTCCATCTCCCCTTTCTAGAGCGGGGTCAAAGAAATTCCTTCCATCTTTCCTTGCAACCATAGGAGGGTCCAGGGGATTCCTCTCGCATGGAGGTGGGTTATTTAGAGTACCCAAACCCCCCATTTGAGACGTCCCATCACCATTCAACTGATCCCTACCGTTGGTTGTCATTTCTTCTTCCTCTGAAGAGAAATCTGACGTTTCGTGTCCGTCCACAGTTTCCGGAGTAAGATCAAATTGTATTCTTCTTCTTAAACCGTTCCTCTGTCTGGCGAATGATTCTATCTATGGTTGGTATGGCTCAAGATATTGTTGTCGAGACCTCCTTGTGTTCATACACTGCAAAACAACAATGAAACAACAAGAAAACGTAAAAACGACCTAAGCCCAAGCTTTCGGTCAACTATTGTGATATCAAAATATTGCCAATCCCCGGCAACGGCGCCAACTTGATAAGAGGATTTTTGCAATCCGGTTAATCAAGTAAAAACTCGAAACCTTAGCAAAATCTACTTTCTAACCGGCAGTGGACCAGATCGATTGTAGGTAGTGCTTGAGGAGTCCGAGGTCGAACCCACAGAGATTGGCTTTGAGTAACACAGCTGACTTAGCACTCAGTTCAGGTCAACCAAGTTGGTGAAAAGTTTATACTAATGCGTAAATTAAAGATTATACTAATCGGTTTCTTTTACGATTAAAAGAGGTACAGCCGAACTACGATCTAGCGGATTTCTCTACCCTCAGACAAACTACCCCGGGAGTGTGCTCTACCTTCCTTGTCTAAACGATAAAAACCCTGTATTGGAATGGACTTAATGACTAGAGTGTCAATCTAGTGCACGGGTAGGTGTCAAACTACCTTTTAAGACAAAACGTCTACGGTCCCGAAACCCCGGTTCCCACACTTAGCCGCAACATACATTTATAAGCTAGGTGTGTGTGATGATGAATGACTAGGTGATCAAGCTAGCATCGATTACGATTAAAACTGGTTTCGGGATATGAATTATTGATTAGAACGTTTCATCCGCTTTCACATAATTCGGCCGTACAAATGATTTATCTATTCATTATCGGATTGAAACAATAATTGATAAAGGAATTCATGATATAAAAGAATAAAGAACAGGAAATCATACCCACTTTATTGAGAATTGATGAAATACCCAAGTGTGCTCACAAAAGATCAAATCTTGACAATCGAGACGTAACAGATTGATATTGTAATGTATTTAGTGTAAAAGAAGATCGAAGGACGAGAACAACGGTATATGGAACTTAATTCTACGCTTCCGGACGAAGGAAATCGCCCAGAAAAGGCTACAACTAGCTAAAATCGTAAAAGTCTGCTAAATAAAACGTTTGAGCTGCCCTTTTATAGGCCAGGGCAAAATTCATCTCATGCGTACGGATAACAGGCTATCCGTACGGATGGTTCTTGCTTTTCCAGGTTGTCCGTACGGATGGTTCTTGATTTTCCAGGTTGTCCGTACGGCTGGAGGATTGTCCGTACGGATATATCTCTGATCAAACCTTCAGTTATGTGTTCCCACTGTCTGTCCGTACGGACATATTCCTATCCGTCCGGATGCCTCTCTGTTTCTTCATTCTGTCCGTACGGATAAAGTGAGTATCCGTACGGCTAATTCTCAGTTCAACATTTTTATCCAGGCTGAGGGCTGTCCGTACGGACAGAGTTTTGTCCGTACGGATAGGTGCCTTGACTTCCAAAACTTCACTTTCTTCATACTCGGCCTTCGTTTCTCGCCTCGGACATGTCTAATCTCATAAATCATCACTCTCTGGGCTCCCAGCTCACCCAAATCCTGCATAAATAAGGAAACAACAAGCAAACGCATAACCCCGCAAACTACGGGTGCTCGGGAAATGAGTAAAAAGTGCCAAAAGTAGGCCGAGTTTACGGGAAAACCGAAAGTTACTCGACGTGCAAGGAAAACCTCATTACACTCATTATAGGGTCTAAACTCACCCAAAAAACATGCTAGAAACATGATAACCGTGGGTTAAATTGTACAGAAATGTACAGTAAAGTTGGTTCCCATCACTGGCACAGACACCAACTGCAAAGGATATGTCTGGTCTACAGGCTGTTAGGTAAATTAGACTTCCAATCATTCTTCTGTAGAGAGTTTGATCCACATCCTTCCCATATTTATCTTCATCTTATCTGATGTTAGTTCTGATTGGTGTTGTAATGCCAGCTGATTTCTCCATTCCAAACTTCTTGATTAATTCTCTTGTGTACTTGGTTTGGTGAATGAAAATCCCATTATCCTTTTTCTTAACGTGTAGACTGAGAAAGTAATTCAGTTCTCCCATCATGCTCATTTGAAATTTGCTCTTCATCAGGCTTGCAAATTTCTCACAGAGTAGTTCATTTTATGATCCAAAAATGATGTCATCAACATAGATTTGTACTAGGAGAGTGCTTTCTTCTACTTTCATTCTGAATAGTGTTTTATCAATAGTTCCTTGCGTAAAACCATTATCCACAAAAAAGCTGAGACAGAGTTTCATACCAAGCTCTTGGTGCTTGTTTCAGTCCGTAAAGAGCTTTTCTCAGTTTAAAGACTTTGTCGGCTTGGTCTTTAATTTCAAATCCTAGGGGTTGCTGAATATAGACTTCTTCTTAAAGTATCCCATTCAAAAATGCACTTTAACGTCCATCTGGTACACTTTGAAATTCTTGTGAGCTACAAAGGCAATAAATAATCTGATTGCCTCTAACCTTGCAACTGGGGCGTAAGTTTCATCAAAGTCTATCCCTTCAGCTTGTGAATGACCTTTTGCTACAAGTTTGGCTTTATTTCTAACAATATTTCCATCTTCATCAAGTTTTTTTGGAAACCCATTTAGTTCCGATTATGTTGACATGATCTGGCTTTTCTACTAAATCCCAAACTTGATTTCTCTCAAATTCGTTGAGTTCTTCTTGCATAGCCAAATCCAATCTGGATCGTTTAAGGCTTCTTCAATTTCTTTAGGTTCAGACTGAGATAGAAAAAAGCTATCATAGCATCTAGCTGATGTCTTGTCCGAACACCTGCTTGGAAATCACCTATCACTTGTTCTTCAGGGTGATCTCTTATCCATTGATGTATTAGGGGTTGCATCAAAGGTCTTCATTTTGTTGAACTAGTTCTTCTTGAGCTTGATCATTTCCAGTTGGATCAGTTTCTTCTTGTTGTTGTTCAGTTGTAGAATATGTTACTGGCAACTGAGGCTGATCCTGATCTGTAGAATCTGAAATCCTTAATCTTCCAATATCAATGAAAACTAATTCTGGGGTCTTGTCTAACTGAGGCTGACAAACTGGTTCTTCCTTGTCTTCAATTGTGTCTCCAGTAAATTTTGGTTCATCAAAAACCACATGTATTGATTCTTCATGCTTGAGCGTTATTTGTTTACCACTCTGAAAGCTTTACTGACACTTGAGTAACCCATAAATATTCCTTCATCAACTTTGGGCTGAAAAACCTTGAGCTGATCCTTTCCATTATTTTGAACAAAGCACTTGCTTCCAAAGGCATGAAAATATGAGACATTTGGTTTTCTACCGTTCCAAATCTCATAAGGTGTCTTTTCATTTCTCTTGTTCATGAGAGCTCAATTTTGAGTATAGCAAGCTGTATTTACAGCTTCTGCCCAATATCTTTCTGGCAGTTTAGATTCACAAATCATTGTCCTTCCAGCTTCTTTGAGTGTTCTATTCCTCCTTTCAGCTACTCCATTCTGTTGAGGTGTTGCTGTAGCTGCAAGCTGGTGTAGAACTCCATTTTCTCCACAATACTCAATAATTATGTTGTTAAGAAATTTTGTTCCTTTGTCCGATCTGATTTTGACTACTGTAACACTTTTCCGATTTTGGAGTCTCTTGAGAAGTTCTGTCAGTTGTTGCTTAGTTTCACTTTTCTTGGTCATGAAGATAACCCAAGTATATCTTGAAAAGTCATCAACCACCACCAAAGTGTATTTCTTTCCACTAACACTGATTGGTGTGATTGGTCCAAATAAGTCCATATGCATCAAGTTCTAAAACTCTGGTTGTTGAATGCTGAGACTTAGTCTTGAAACTTGCTTTAGTTTGATTTCCTTTCTGACATGCATCACACAAGCTGTCTTTCTTGTATGTCAACTCTGGTAGTCCAATCACCAAGTTCTTCTTGACTAACAAGTTGATATCATCAAAATTTAGGTGACTCAGTTTCTTGTGCCACAACCAACTGAGTTCTGACTTGGTGTGCACAATTAAACAAGTTTCTGAAACTGCTGTAGACCAATCTACAACATACATGTTCTCTTCCCTTCTTCCGGCAAGAACTACCTGGAAAGCTGTTTCGCTGACGACAATGCAATACTCCTTATCAAAGGTAACTTTGTATCCCATATCACAGAATTGACTTGTGCTAAGTAGATTGTAGTGAAGTCCTTCCACGTAAGATACATTCTTGATTGTGAGTCCATTCCTGATTAAATTTCCATAACCTTTTGTGTAACCAGGTCTATCTTTACTTCCAAAATTGACTCTTGGTCCATCTTTAGCTACGAAATCAGTGAGACAATCCTTGCTCTTTGTCATGTGTCTAGAGCAACCACTGTCAAAGTACCAAATGTCCTACAAAACAAATTAAAATGCTTTAGGTACCCAACTCTGTTTGGGTCCATGGTGGTCAGTTGTCAGTACAACTCTGGGCATATTTCCATAAGGTCTTCTCTAAAAATTGTTGCACTTGTTTTCATATATATAAGCCACACTTCCATAATATCTTTTCCTGGATTGTGTCTCATTTATATGATTTCTTAGATCTTATGGTTGAAACTGATTTCCAAAATGTCTTCTATTATTAAAGGCTGAATAATAACCATCATTCCTTTTATACTGAGGTCTAGACTGACCTTTGTACTTAGACTTTTGCTAGAACTTGGAATAGGTCCTCTGCTGAGTCTTGGACTGAAACTTGTGATAAGTTTTCGGTCTGGAATGATTGTTCTTATCAGTTTTAATAGTAGGTTCAGTAAAATTCCAATCATCATCAGTGGGGTATAATCTACCTTTCCCCCTTGATGTGTGAATCTTTGAATGATTGACATTCTTAGATTTACTCTGATTATAATTTCTCCGGTTCTTGACTTGATCAGTTTTAGTAGATCTTGCAGTTGATCTGTCATTTCGTTTCCTTGAGGTACAGCTGATCTACCTTTTGATTTACCTTTGTTGGTAGGTGCATCTGTCTTCTTAGAAAACTAAGTTGTCTTATGAGAGGCTGACTTTACTGGTTCAGCAATTTTCTCAGTCCATGGAAGTTGCTCAGCCATAAACTTAATACCAGTTTTGATATTAGGTTCAACAGCTTTGCTAGTTCCCTCCTTAGAAGATTGCAGTGTATCAAATCCTAAGCCAGTTCTGTCTCCATACGGCTTACCTGATTTGAATCCAATTGTAGCTTTGAAACTTGATTGAGCAAAAGATTCATTTCTTTGCTTGATGCGATAGGTCGATACTGATTCTTCCCTTTATCAGTTCTAGTCGGTTTCATCATGTTTAGTTCAGACTTCAATCTTTCAACTTCAAGAATTAGAACTTCTATCTCAACTTTAATTGATTCATAACCAGCTTGGATGGTTGCCAGCTGATTCATCAATTCGTCAAGTGTTTCTTCTAATTCTAGATTTTTTGGATTGGAGTCAACAGTCGAAGAACATGCATTTTGCATGAAATCCGAGCTGAGGAATATTTAGAGTTAGATTCACATACTTCATTTGGATCCTCCATGTGAGCCATTAGAGTTGTGTCATCTTATAATCTTTCAGTTGCCAGCTTCATAGTCTGACTCATCTCCGGCTAAAAGTGCTCTTCTCGCTAGTTCTTCTTCGTTGCTTTGAGTCTTCTTACCACTCGCTACGGACATTCAACTTTGTAGTGTCCAGGATTTTTACAGTTGAAACGTAGAGATACTCATCATCTTTTCTCTTTTTAGGAGTACTTTTTGATAAACTTCTTAGTGACTGGACTTCCACTCTTCATTCTTCGAATTCTATTCATCATTAGAGCCATCTGCTCTTCCATCTCATCCAATTGCTGAAGATTGTTATATGAGGTTTCTTGATTTTCATTTGAGGCTGCTGCGAGGGCTATTGTTTTGGGTTCCTCCAGATCCTTGATTATGGCAGTTGTGCTTGTGAAATCCTCGCTGAATTCATAAGCCATCAGGTCTGAGGAGATTTTGAAGGAATCTTCTATATCAAGTCTTCTTTATTCTTCCATTGCTGTGACCTTCATCTTCCAGCACATGGGTAAAGCCTTCAAGATTCTTGTGTTGATCTCTTTCTTAGTATACTCGATCTTGAGTAAAGCTAGTTCGTCCATTATGGCGCTGCATCTTGTTTCCATCTGATCAACGTTCTCTCCTGACTTCATCTTGAAATTCTCAAACTTTTGTTTTGCCACTGAGATCTTATTTTCTTTGATGGAGTCAGTTCCTTCATAAACCAATTGATGTTTCTCCCACATTTCTTTTGCAGTAGTGCAATCCTTGACTTTTAGATACATATTGTTGTCAAGAGTTCTGAGTATGATATCCATGGCAACATTGTTCAAGTTGTTTCTCTTTCTGTCATCACGTGTCCAATCGCTTTTGGGCTTTGGAACTCTAACTTGTTCACCATTGATAGTTTGCATGTGAATGATTTGAATAGGTCCATCAGTGAGTACATCTATCATCTCGTCATGAGAAGCTTCTTAGAAAGGCCTGCAAAAGACGTTTGTATTCATCAAATCTGTCCATGTTGCATATTAGCATCTGTTTGGCATACTGATTGTTATCCATTGTGTGAGTGAATGAAAACTGGATTATGCAAAGACCGGAAACTGAAAGACTAAGCTTTTTCAGGAGATCAACTAGAGGAGATAATTAAAGCGAGTGAGTTTTCAACAATAGCTTGTTAATGAACACTGCTCTGATACCAATTGTTGGTCCCTTGGAAAGGCTAACACAAGTTTAGAGGGGGGTGAATAAACTTGTCACCAAAAACTAGATTAATTAACAATTAAGGTTCAGTTTTAACTTGTGTGGAGTTGAGCTGACAAAACTGAGTCTAATTCAAACTGACTTATACAGAACTGAGTCAACCGGCAGCGATTTTAAGTGTTAGCCTTTATCTGGATCTTGTTGATACTATAAGAAAAAGCTGAGTGTGAAAAGCTGAATTCTGGTGAATGTCAGTTTGTGATCTGTGTATGCTTGTAACAATCAGTTTCAGTATGCTGAATAAACAATAATAAATGCTATAAGTAAATAACAGAATGTAAATGCGTAAAATAAGTAGAGCAAGAATTATAGTGGTTCCAGGTGGTGTAATCATGTCACTCCACTATTCTTCCTCGTGATGTAGGAGGAAAATTCCACTAGAACTCCTTGAGGTATGCTGTTACAAAAAGTCCTAAACGATAGTCCTTGACTAATCCCTAGTGTCACTATCTAAACAACTAAAGAACGGGTTGGATTGCTGCTCTTCAACTGCTTGAACCACTGGTCCTTAGAGGGTTGTATTCTTTTCACCGCCTACCACCACAAACACAGTCTACCCGACTGCAAATGACACAACTGTCCTTGGCAACTCCTTGACCGGATTTCTTCAGAGTCTAAACATTGATTAAGAATCAAAGTTGGGCTGATAATCAATAAATTGATCATTGCTTGTGGTTCTTCAAAGTGTCGAAATCTAGATATGTTCGATGTAGCTTGAACACTTGAAGAAATGTAGATATGATCTTGGTGAGCACAAATAATGATAGCAATTCGAATAAACTAGAATTGAGCACAATAACGCTTGTAATCCTGTTAATTCCGTGCTTGATTCTTGATGTCAAGTCCTCTATTTATAGTGTGAAGTCCAACGTTCATCTTTCTTGAATTTGAATTGCTTCAACGTCTATATTTTCATATGTCAGGTGTCAATGACCGTTTTGACATGTCAGTTTCTCATCCAATAAGAATCCTTGATTTATAACGTTCAAATGTAATTTCAGTTGCTTGGATGGCTGACTATAAAACTGAGTGTCCTGATCAGTTTTATACTGAGTATGTCAGTTTTCAGTTGGTTAACTGACTTAGAGCATTAACTGAGTTTTTACTCTTCTTCAAAAATTCAGTACTCTATTTATCTGATTTTATGTGACTGAATCAGATTACACCATTCCTTTATAGATCATCTAAGATATCATTGTCCTTATGATACTTTGGTCTTATTCAAGATCCATAAAGTCAGTTCAGGCCATCACACACTTACCTGAATTCTAACTTTACAATCTCGGCTTAAAAATCTTCATAACTGAGTTTGAACCCTCAGTTCTTCAAATACTTAGTTTGTTCCTTTAAATCGAGTTTGTTCCCTCAGCCTTCAGTTCTAGATAAGTCAACCGAGTCTGTGACCCTTAGCGAACTTACCTTCTTTAGTTCTAAGTGAACTTCAGTTATAGGTGTACATCTTTAGTCTTATGTCAAGTTCCGGTTATCTAGATGATTTCTAGTTTTCAGTTTTACAACACTTCTATCTATTACAGTGTTTGTCTGATATAACCTATACAATTATCAGACTCTAGTAAAACTTATACATTCAGTTCTAGACATCTTTTAGCCTTTCACTATCACGGCTAGCTTCAGCACTTCATCAATGGGACATAAACAAACATATTCTTAAATAAGATGAATCAACATCAAAACTATATTTTATTTCCAACAACAACTATAAAGTAATGAAAGTTATAAGACATATTGTGCCTTTGAAATGATTGTATGTACAAATTGTTAGTTATTTACCTTAAAAAATTGAATGTTGATTGAGTGATGTATCAATTATCTCCGTTGTTGGTATATATTTTTGGCAAGTTTTATGGTGGTCATTGATTATAAAACATAATAGACACATATCAAATGAGTGATTGTGTGTATGTAGATTAATTTTCAACCATTAAAATGAATATTGAGTTTGGAGGTCATTGACCACCCTAAAATTTGCCTTTTTTCTTTGGAGATACTTAATTAGTGAAACTTTTCCTTGTCCACGGTTTGTTAAGATAGGTTGTTGTTGTTGTTATCATCATCGTCGTCATCATCGTTATCATCATCATCATCATCATTATTATTATTATTAAATAAAAACAATAATAATTTTGATTAGCTTGGCATAGCTAGTAGTTTGAGTTTTGGGTCAGAAATTGTATAGTGTTATTCTGTTTTTCTCTCTACGAACAAACGGTGTATAGCTTTTTTAATATATAAAAGATCCGGATTAAGTCACTATCTTAAATTTTGGGGGCATTTAACGGCACCCCACTAAATCTACATGGGGAACCACATAGAGATTTAAAAATAAGCATGTATTAGAGTGCCCTGAATGACAATGATAGATTTATTGGGGTGTCATTAAAGAACTTGCATCAGATCCTTTTAACAAATTTTCTATTTTTCCTTTTTAAACACATATTTTTTTAGTTTACTAAATCGCTATCTAAGATGAAAAGCATCGGATTATTTATTTTACATAATACGGTAAATATAAAGATAAATTTAAAGAATCTTGTTAAATGCAATACATGTACAGTAAATTATACATAATCTGTATGTTACAGTAAAAAAATAAGGCATTTGCTCCGATGTAATTTTTGCTAAATCTGAATATTAGAAATCTCTAAAATACAAGTTTTTTAAAGGTTTTACAATATCTACTACAATTTCTCTTAAAGGCCCCCTATATTTTTGTGCTTGATTTTGGATGGAGCAATCATGCCTAAATTGCTTGTTACATCCTATTTGTATTGTTACTTTCAAGATGTCTTAATGTGTTTGCAAATTCAATATAATTCACATACCGTTGCTATCCAATGCACTTATGTCTTGAGCTTTGCTTATTCTTCTAGCTTCCACCGTACTTTTGATATTATTCCTTGGTTCCATCATTGTCATTTTGAAATATTTTATTCTTTTAACTTCTCATTTGTGTGTATCATTAATATTAAAAAAAACCATCATAATACATCCATTAAACTAATAATAATACCACCTTACAAATTAGAGGAAAGGGGTCAGAAGGACAAAGAAGTTAACAAATTAGGATCAAAGGACAATTTCATTTTTGGTGGTTAAAAAGGACAATTTCATTATTAATGGACCTAAATACCCTTAAAAGATAAAATAGAAATGATTTTCTTTTTTGAGAAAATGAGTCACATAAATACTGAGCATTTAGGTTTGACCATTAAGTTGGAGTAATTATAGGGATTTAAAGCTCCCAAAACGGATATCCTAGTTTCACATATATATATATATATATATATATATATATATATATATATATATATATATATTACCACATATGGCTATCACCTTTGGAAGCACCTTTCAGTATTTATTTTCTGAAAGGTGCAAACCAGGTTGTGTTTATACTTTTTTCTTCAGTTTCTGTGCTGTATTCTTATTTTATGTGGACAGATCATGTGTTTTTTATCCTGTTCTTGGCAGATCCTGTTTCAACAGAATTTATGGGCAGCTGGAGGGATATATAGCACCAAGACTGCAGTGGATTATTGCTTGGGTAACAAATATTTACAGCTGATACTCTTCATTACATGATGGAGATTTACATGAAGATGCTCTGACAGAAAAGAGGTGGAACCTTCTCAATGAATACTTGAAGTACTACTATGATGGAAGATCAAAGCTCATAGTTTCAGGATATGCAATTTTCATTTCTATATCTTTGTATTTTCCTATTTTGGGCAGTTTTCTTTGCCAATGTGTTAGGCCCATACTTTTTCCCTGGCACCCGATTTTTCCCACACTGGGTTTTTCGGACCCGGGGGATGACATCTTAGGTGTGAGGAGGCCATGGATGTCAAAATCTTGTAATTTTTCTTTTGATTAATAAAATTACAAGTTAAAAAAAAAGATGTAGTTACATCAAAAAAATATAGTAACACTTATAAAAAAGATGCAGTCACAAAAAAAAAACGTAGTAACATAAAAAAATAGTAACAACCAATATAATATAGTTACAAAGGAATGTAGTTACACATAAAAAATGTAGTAGATACAGAAAAAAAAATATAGTAACATATAAAAAAGAAGCAATAACAACTAATAAAATATAGTTACAACAAAAATATGTAGTAACACTCGGAAAAAAAGGTAGTAACAAATAATAAAATAGATATACTTACAGGGAAAAAATGTAGTAACATTGATAAAGAAATAGTAACAATCAATAAATGAGATGTAGTTACAGGAAAAGAATGTAGTAACATTGATATTGATCGAGTAACATAGGTGGAGTAATTTTGCATCAAAATTTTTCATAAAATGAGTATATTTTACATTAAAATCAAGATTTTGTACTAATAATGGATGCCTAAATCATGGAGAAGTGATTGACAATTACAATAAATGGTGAAATTTAATTAAAGAAAATCTCATATTTTTATGGTAGCCAGCTATTTATTATTATTATGTATGACAAATGGTGAATGTATCATGAGAAGAGTAATTTAGGATAAAATAAGGTCTTTCGTCCTTATTAAATCACAGAGTCCTGCATTCCCCATTTAGTTAAGAATACGTCATTTTAGTCAAAAATCTATACAAATTATTGATTGCATAAATAATAAATACAATACTTTCATGAAATTCATTACATTTACTTTGAATGGATGATGTGTCGTTCATCATATTGTTGTTGTGTCTTTTTATGTCTGGTTTGCAATTATGTACAATTGAAAATCTCTCTTTGATGATCGGTCCAAACTTCTTTGTCTGCAATTATGTGTAAAAATTGTGTTTGTATGATGTATGCAATTATGTTCGCAGTAGACAGTCCCTCTTTGATAATTGATCCAAGCTGGTTTGACAGCTACTATATTTTGCATGATCTCCACAATTATGTGTTGTAGAAAGTCTTAGTTGATAATCCATCCAAGTTGGTTTTTGTTTTTGGAGAATTATTTTATTTTTATTAAAAAACTGAAAAAGAAAACACAAAAGGTGAACCAACCCACCTAAGTAGAGTTTGTAACACCTCAACACCTAATCCCGCCTCGTTAAAACCTCTTAGGATCAAAACCCACTAAGAAAAATGAACTAAGAGGAAAAAATATGGAATTTCCTTCACAAGGATCCTTTTCTTCACCTTAACCTCTCTGAGTATTTCTTGTAGTGTTAGATTTTCCTCAAATTCTCCTGTGTTTGAAATTGATGGCATTTGTTGCACATTCATTTCTTTTGTAATCTTGATTGGTACTTACACAAGTGTCTTAGCAACATTTGACCCCCTTCCATCAAAGGATAGTGTACGTAGCAAAAAAGGCCTAGCATTGGCATCTAAACGAGCCACCACAACAAAATTAATATCATCTGTAGAAAGCATAGATAAGGTACTTCAGTTGTCTTTTCCACCATCTCTCTTCTCAATAAGCCGAACCAGAATGTCCACACCCGTCCACGCACCATGTCACAATCTTCATGCTCATACTCCTCAACCATAAAATTCACTTACCTCGGCATTGTTATAATACACGACAATTGAGATTTCTTCCTTGTTCTGGTTCACAGCTTTTTCCACTCGTTCTTGACTTGATGTTGAAATTTCGCCACACCTATGATTTCTAATTACTCCACATATTTTGTCCATCCTGGTCGTCACTCACCCTTGTAGAGCTATCGTTATTGCAATTCAAAGAGCCGAAAGGGTCTAAGTTTGCACACCTTGCATATCCTCCTCTCCTGTACTCCTTTCAAGATTTTTGTTTCACTTCCCTTGCCTTAGCACCCAAGATAGGGTTCTTAGTAGGGCACTCATTATTGTGATTCCCAATGCGTCTACAAGTTTGACAGTATTTAGGCCATTGTTCATAAAAACAACGGCTGCCAAAACTTAGAATCATCATCTCCAATCCACATTTGTCTTCTCGATGCTTTAATAGATCAACTTCCACCATGACTCATGCAGCAGAAGGTCGTTTTAAATCTACATTGGCTGCATCAATTTTAAGTGGTCTCCCCACCAAAGTTGCTATACGACATAGATAATCTTTATTAAACAAAAGGAATGGTAGTTCAAGAAGCTCAATCCAAACGGTTTCCAAACATGCCTCCATATTAGGTCTAATGTACATCGTCCGTTTGGACAAGATCATAGGATTTTACCAATCGTCCAGAATCTTCTATAGAAGAGTCTAATATAATCATCTTGTGACGACGGACAAATTAAAACATTCTTATTGTCCAACAAGGCCAAGGGACATGTAGCTTTCAGTCCCAAGGCGAAGAAAAAACATATGCAATTCCTTAGTTTTGGCCGATTGTCCGGGAATCTAGCCATAAATGTGTTTTGAAACGGCTTTGCAATTTGAAGCAATTGTTCCCGTGAAATCTCAAACTCCGGTTTGCCTTTGTATTATAACAGTGTACCCAAATTAGTTGGAGTAAGTATATCCGTCTGTAAAACCCCGCTCCCGGATTTCGAGCCATTATCCGGAAGAGAACGTTCGGTGCATATAACATTAAATAAATCTAACATTATACGCAAGCCTCTACGTCATTGTATCAAATAAAAACAAACGGAAACTAAAAAAGACTCGGGTAAAAAATAAATGCTACTAAGAATAGAAATTAACCATACTAAAGATGGATAGTTAAATTACAACGACAATAAACCCAAAAAACTTACATAGTACGAGGTCTTAAAAGTACCAACCAAACTTACAAAGATCTTAGAAGTAAAAGTACAACAAGTCTAAGAAAAAGAATACAACTAGTCTAGTACAACCTTTACAAGGAATTAAACTAAAAGCTTCGTCAAGGCATCAACGTCCTCAAATGTCATCATTTACTCTTAGTCAACATGTTCGTCTTCTCACCTCACAATGCATACAAAATAAAATTCAAATGAGGTAAGTAAAAGTACTTAGTAAAAGAGAGAAGCTAATGAATAACTAAGTTCCACAACAAAATGGTTCTCATTATTATTTTCATGTTATCTTTATGAGACCGACTCAATCTAGGGTTCACTCCATGTCCATCAACATGTCGTGCCTATACATATCTAGCTTAACTTATCTTAGTTACGTCAGCACTCAAGGGCACTACGCGAGGTGTATCCACCATGAGAGGGTGCCAACCAACAGTGGCATGCACTGCTAATCCCGGGTTTCCCCGGTATGCATACAGGTCCGGTGAAGTTCATCCGTACGTAGGATCTCGGACTTACGGGGTGGTGTTCCTCCATACGTAGGGTCCAAAGACTTACAAAGTTATCCACCTATCCGGACGAGTCACATAGCCGATGTTTACATGTGCCTAACCAAAAGTGACATGACGTTTAAGCTTATTACTATGCAAGTATGTATTTATTATTTGTTGTTAACTAGCCACCTAAGTATTTTCAAATAAGCTCTCTCACACCTACTTCTCTCTTTCCTAGACCACTAGACATGGACAATGCCTAGCATTTACACAGACATTGATGAACTCTAGTTTATCAAAGCACAAGCCCTTTCATGCTCTTCCGACGGTCCCGAACTTCAACTCCCTTGAAGAGTACATTCGGTGCCGGAACTAAACACATCAGAAACTCAATCAAGGCTTGTTCATTTTCATTTAATGTTATTAAATCAATAATTAATATTTAAAACTCATCTCGTGGCTTAAAACCACACTTTTCCCAAACTGGGCTGAATGCGTGCGCATTGCACACAGAAAAGCCCTAACTTGACCTTTTTACACTTAAACGTCTTCTACCCAATTCCAAATATATTCAACATAAAAAACACTCAAAAAACAGCAGCAAGAATGTTCTAAACATCCTATAGCATATCATAGACAACAACTACACATAAACATGATGTCTAACCACCAACCTATACCAAACTTAACCTAAACATTATAAAACTATAATTATTCATTAGGAAGAGCCTCTTACCTTAATTTCCAGCAAAAACGACCCAAAACCTTCAAGATACTTCTCATCTTCTAAGCCTTCAAATCGAAACCTAATTGATCAACAAATAAACCTAAAAACCCTATCTTTCTTGTAAAACCCGAAATGAAAAATTATGTAAAACAGAATATCACCTGGATTATTCTCTTCAAAACTATTTTTATAACGATCTACGCTCCAAGATGATCATTTCGACTACTCATGGCTGCCAAACAGAGCTACGGATTGAAAGATATGAATTTTTGAAGAATCAAATCCGACGAAAACAAAAAACTAAGGCTAAATTGAAAACTTACGAAATTTAGAGATGTGGTTTTTCAAAGTTGCGTCTCATCATGGTATCACTTTTCTCTACTGCGGCATCTTGAAATGATGAAAGGATTGACCCTGGGATTGGAGTTTACGTTCTCCCTTTTTTTTTGAATGTTGCCGTCGTTGTCTGCGTTGTTGTTCTGCGTCGTTCCTTCTTCTTCTTCTTTTTCAGAATTGGCGTGATAAAATTATAAGAGAATTTTGGGGATTATTTTCCTTATATAGCTATCAATTAATTTCATTAATTAAATAACTAAATCCCCTTTTAAAATAATTAAATCCTTTTTAATTACTTTAAATAGGATAAATAATAATTAGGTCATAGTGAAAATATCCAATTACCTTTTACCTTTTCTGAAAAGTCGGAATGTTACATTCCTCCCCCTTAAAGCAATTTCGTCCTCGAAACTCAAACATAACTGGATGTACTTGAACTCTAGATTTCACAAAGTGTCTCGTCTTTTTACTCTAATGTTGTCACTGCCGTTGTGTGACTGCTTCACTGAACCAAGACTAGTTAGTCGTTGCTCTTAACCTTCTTCATCCGCCGTTCCAGAGTGCACTTTATTCTTCCGTGTAGGTCAAAGTCTTTTCAACCATTTCGAGGTCAAAGCTTGCTTCCACATCCAAGTTGGTTAAGCATTTCCGTATCACTGACACACGAGGGACGTCTTTAGATATACTTAATCTTCAACTTCATACACCAACAGTCCTTTTCTTCCATCTTCCGAACTTTTCTACCTGCCTTGAACCATCTCGAGGTTGCGACGACCCACTTCAATATTCTTGTTGTCTTGTTCTATCAAATCTGGTCTCGTATTCTGTCATCGCTCCACTTCATCCCAGAAGATTGGCGTTCTTCACTTTTCTCCATACATAGTTTCCAATGTTGACCTCTGGATGTTGACAACGTAACTGTTGTTTTAGGAAACTCCGCTATCTCTATCTTCATCCAACTCGTGACCACTGTCTGGTTTGGTTTTCTCCACTCGCTTGTAATCGAAAACCACTGGGTCTTCATCTTGTTCCCCCACGAACTCATCAACTTCCTCGAATCTTGCAATCATCGGTATGACATACATTGCTTGCTCTTGCTGACCTATGTCCTTAGTGCTTGAGCTTCCCAACTAACCCACAACTTTCTTGCATACTTCACTTCTTTTGATCTCAACCTCCTACACTGCGACCCAAGCTTGCTATAGGACTGCAAGGATTTTGGCTATAGGGTTTTTGAGACTTCTTAGGGAAAGGAGAACATGCATCGCCATACTTTATCTTTGATGTTCTGATCCAATTCTTTTGCCAAAAAGGGTTAGCTTGGAGAATAAATAAAGTTGAAAAGTGACAAGTTGAGTACTAGGGTGGTATGTCAACTAGGCTAACCAAGGAAGGGTACAATGCACTTGAAATAAGGAAGGTTGCTTGGGTTACAAGCAAATCAAGATGATTCCATGTTGGGGGAAAAAATTGAGGGTGGTTCCAAACTGAAGAATGAGACATTGTATCATAATAAAAAGAATAACCACCAAAAGAAAACAAAAGAACACCTTGCAGATGAGATTCTTTTAAGAGAGTGGAATTCTGCAAGATACGGTGGTCTGCAAAGAACTCAGAGGCAACTTGAATGGATGGTAATAATCTTTCATATAAGCCTTTAGAAAGTGGAGACGTTAAAGGAAACATCACACAACATGAAAGCAAAGTAAAGGTGCAAAGTCGAGCACCAGAAGGACAAAAAAAATTAGAAATCAAAAGAAAGCAAGAATCTCAATATGAAGGAGCCATGGAGATAAAACGAGTACATCAAAAGGTCTCAGAATGAAAATAAAACTTGCCAAGAAAATTCAAAGTTTGCAGTAGTCAAAGAGAGATTATTTCAAGATTTAAAAGAAATTGTAAGTGAAAAATCAAAGGTTTGAATAAGTAAGCGGCAAACAAGATTTTAAGTGAAGAGAAAAGACACTTAAGAATCGTCGGATAAAGTTTGATTTCAAGAATTAATTCAAACTTCCAAAAGAATGTGAATGATCATTGATGATCCAAATCAAGGGTTCAAGGTTGCAATACTCGAGAGAAATAGTACACTGCCAAGGAACAAATGCTCGAGATTATTCCTCATGTCGAAATGTGTTTGCGGTTTTATGCAAAGCAGTGATAAAATATAATAAATAAAACCGATGTCAACCCCAAGTGCGAAGGTTCACAGCTATAGTGATGAAACCGGGTCGTATCCGCAGGGACTTGTACGAAAATAGTGTTTTTGCTTTCGATTTATTTTGTAAGGTTGATGACTACGATCTTGGATTAAAAAACAATAAAAACAAAGAGTTTGAAAATGGAAAATAAAAACTAGCACGTAACAAATCTTCCCGTAACAATTATAATTAAACAACTAGAAGCACCGTTGATCCACCACCCCACCGAAATTAACAAGAAAGACGCACATTCGTTCGCAAGCCTTGGATTATTATCTACTAAAAAAAGCGTTTCCTCTCTCGATTTAACACCGTTAACTAGTCCACCTCTCGATGCAACTAACGAATTTACGGAACAAAGATATGGATATAAAATCCTAATCTAACAATATTCTCCCTCAACTTTCGTTTGTTAGAAGAAATATTATCACTCTCCTTCACGGCAATCTATGAATCTATCAACTATCGTATGTCTAAATTCAATCAGCATGCAACACAAGTATAGTCATACACATTGCACATAAACAATTCAAAACATGAAGGAAGAACAAGAAACTTACTAGAACGAATAAATGCAAAAATCCTTGTTTATTCCGGCGATGGTGGCTTCACATTGGTGGTTCTAGCCTTGGGCCTTTAGCCACTCATCTTCTTCAAAAACATCCTTATTTGCTTTGAATTGAAATTGAAAGAAAAATAAAAGAAAGAATATCTATGAATCTAATTTATTGCTAATTGCTATACTAATTTTCGATGTTTCGGATGATCGTTTTCGCTCGAATGGATGCTTGCTTATATAGGAGTTTGTGGCCGACATAGGGAAGGATCTAGAAAACGCGTCGGATTAATTTCGCACCTCCGTAGACCGAACGTCCGGGCTCGGTCGACCGAATAGCACGGCTCGGTCGACCGAGCGTACCACTGAGCGCGTTCACACCGTGCTTCGTATACCGTGTTCCCCACTCCACTCTTTCGCTCGATCCGATTTATTCTTCAAATGCGATCCGATTTTCTTCTTTATTTTGAAATCCTTGATTGAATGACATAAATCTTCTCAATAAATAATATCCCCTTGCATTTCTTTATTTTCTCGCAAAATTATTGTTACACCAAGTCATCGAGTAATAATAATAATAAAATGTGTAACAAAATAACATTTAATCCCAATATTTCCTCATAATTAAATTATAACCTCTCAATAACCATTATAGGAATTTATTGGTTAAAAACATGCTTTTCTCATTTATTTCCTTTAAAAACAAGGTAAATTGTTTAGGGATTAAGCCCGAAAATATAGTAAAATATACCCTAAACAAAATGAAAGATTAAAACAAAATAGGCATTCAACCGGTGTAACAAAATTGTCATAGAAACGCCAAAACAGAATATGAAAGGTCAAAAGGTGTATATGGTGGTTCATGGCTCTAAATGGCCTGAAAGAGAGTTAAAACTGAAGGGTACAAGGTACATTAATCTTAATTGAAAATCAGAAGTTTAGGAATTCAAAAGTTGATTAGCTAGATAGGTTCGGAAGGCACCTTGGCAAAACTACCTTCTGCTTGAAACTGGTTTAGCATAAATTGCTAGAAGGTTAAAGATAAGTAACTAAAGATGGATGTCAAGGTAGGATTAGAGATCCAACTGGTAAGAAGATGATATGCATACCTTGAAAGAACAAGTAGCATTAGATGGAAATATTACAAAATCAAAACTACCCTTAGGGAGGAGCTGAGAATAAACACAAGTAGAAAGAATGTGCGACATCGCTTAGTCAAATTTGAATTTGAAATGAAAGATAAGAGTGCAACAATGTAGAATTTTGAAGAGAACTTGTTTCTTGATTTGAAAAGTAAGAAGGCAAGAACTTGTTAAGAGGAAAAGGCTTAAGGTGATATGTTTCTAGGTAACTCATGACAACATGTGGAAATGATTTGTTGAGCTTAAAGATCTCAAGTGAAGGATTAAATGGTGAACCAAATTACCAAAAAGGGAGACTTAATGGAGGGTAAAAAAAGGTCTAAACATCAGACATGGCATGCTGCAGGATAGCATATTGGTTCTTGTTTGTGACTGCAAAAGAAACACAATGTTAACTTTACCAACCTCCTACAAAGAGACCTATCCTAGTAAAAGATCACTTCGAGAGAACTTCTAAGACATAACAATCGTAACTTATCTCTCTCTTAGCCCAAACTCTAAGTCAAAGAGGTGAGGATTTCCTTTTAGTCTGTTGTGTATGATATTTACTCCGGATCTGACATTATCAATTTTTACAGCCCAAATGAAGAGGAATTTGAGCACGATCCAAAGAGAAAAGATTTAGATACTGGAGTTTCCCAGATGATATAAAAATATTAGAATTTTTGAATGAGAGATAGTTGCTCAAAACAATTATTTTTGACGATTGCACAAGCTGGCATAATTTTCAGATTAGTAAACACTGAGTTTAATTGCAAATCGAGACCAAACGAAAAGGAATCTGAACTTAATTCCAAAAACCAAAAAGTTGTAGATAAAAGTGTTTTCTGCGACATATCAAAAATATAGGTCATTTGAAGGCGTTTAACCTATTAAAAACAGAAGAAGAAGTAAATGTGCTGCTGCAGATTTTCTGGACAGAGTGTCCGGCGTAAACATGAATTTTATGAACAACCCATAGTGATTATTGAGTTGATGTTAAAAGAGAAATTGTAGAAAAGACAGTGGTCTATCTTGCTGTAAATTTCCAGAATTTTTGGAGTAGGGGAAATGGCTTTTAAATGAAAGGAAAATACGGAAACAAAAGCATTCACTCATGTTGGATAAAGCCAAACACGAGGATGATGAAAACTATGTGCCAAAGTAGGAGACCTTTAACACTAATTTATTGAAACGAGTGAGAGGTACTTGGAAAGAATAGAATTGCATATGGAGTTTGTGTAGAACCCTTCTCGAGCAAAGCAATGTCAAAGAATTTTGGTAAACACGAATCAAGCAATAGTGAAAAAGGAAGTGTAGAGTTTGTAGAGTTGAGTCAAATATAATTCTCTACAAAGTTAGGCCAAACCAAAAGTAAGATTATATTTTAGAGGTGTAAAAGGACGTGAAGATATTTCAATAGAGAAAGTAAGAAAAAGGAAATCAACCAAGAGAACCTCGACTTCAAGGTGTAGGCATAAGACTCCGATCCCAAAGCTTTACTTAAAGGGGTTTCAGTTAATCCTATGTGACAAGTTACGATTTGGAACCTTCAAAAGAAGAAAGGGTTTTTACTAAAGATCCTAGGGGGAGAAAACCCTGAACCCTAAATCCAAGAACTCGGCTTAACCTTCAATTAGTCCTAGTGCAACCTAACCACCGTGTAAGGATTCTTAGTCTTACGAGGATTTACCACCAAGATCAAGAGAGAGTGGGAAAGGTCTAAAGGAATCATATCTTAGAGGAAGAGAATCCTAGGACAGAAATGACGCTTCTCTCTGATACCAACTGTAACGCCCGCTCCCGGATACCGATCCCTTATCCGGAAGAAAACGTTCGGCGTGTATATCATTAAATAAATCTAATATTATACGCAAGCCTCTACGTCGTCGTATCAAATAAAAACAAACGGAAGCTAAAAAAGACTCGGGTAAAACATAAATGCTACTAAGAATAGAAATTAACCATACTAAAGATGGATAGTTAAATTACAACGACGATAAACCCAAAAAAACTTACACAGTACGGGGTCTTAAAAGTACCAACAAAACTTACAAAGATCTTATAATTAAAAGTACAACAAGTCTAAGAAAAAGGTATACAACTAGTCTAGTACAACCTTTACAAGGAATTAAACTAAAAGCTTCGTCAAGGCATCAACGTCCTCAAATGTCATCATCTACTCTTAGTCAATCTATTCGTCTTCTCACCCCACAACGCATACAAAATAAAATGCAAATGAGGTAAGTACAAAGTACTTAGTAAAAGTGAGAAGCTAATGAATAACTAAGTTCCACAACAAAAGGTTCTCATTATTATTTTCAGGTTATCTTTATGAGACCGACTCAATCTCGTTCACTCCATGTCCATCAACATGTCGTGACTATACATATCTAGCTTAACTTATTTTGGTTAGGTCAGCACTCAAGGGCACTACGCGAGGTGTATCCACCACGAGAGGGTTCCAACCAACAGTGGCTTGCATTGTTAGTCCCGGGTTTCCCCGGTATGCATACAGGTCCGGTGAAGTTCCTCTGTACGTAGGGTCTCGGACTTACGGGGTGGTGTTCTTCCACACGTAGGGTCCAAAGACTTACAGAGTTATCCACCTATCCGGATGAGTCACATAGCCGATGTTTACATGTGCCTAACCAAAAGTGGCATGACGTTTAAGTTTATTACTATGCAAGTATGTATTTTTTATTTGTTGTTAACTAGCCACCTAATTAGTATTTTCAAATAAGCTCCCTCACACCTAATTCTCTCTTTCCTAGACCACTAGACACGGACAAGGCCTAGCAATTACACAGACATTGATGAACTCTAGTTCATCAAAGCACAAGCCCTTTCATTCTCTTCCGATGGTCCCGAACTTCAACTCCTTTGAAGAGTACATTCGGTCGAAACTAAACACGGAAACTAAAAGGCTGTTCATGTTCAAATGTTATTAAATCAATAATTAATATTTACCATCTCGTGGCTTATTCTCTTCAAAACTATTTTTTTGCACTTAGAACGTATCTACGCTCAACAAAAAAATACTCGACAATCGTTTCCATCTACTATCGTAGGCTTCACAAACATGATGTCTACCACCAACCTATTAAAAGATATGAATTTTTGAAAGCCTTCAATCGAACCCAACAAATAACCCTAAAGATCTTTTTTGTAAAACCCGAAATGAAAAGGTGTGTAAAACAGAATATTACCAGGATGATTCTCTTCAATACTATTTTTAGAATGATCTACGCTCCAAGACGATCGTTTCGACTACTCATGGGCTAAAAAGATTGAAAACTTACGAAATTAAGTGATGTGGTTTTCCAAAGTTGCATCTCAACGTGGTGATCACTTTTCTCTACTGCGGCATCTTGAAACGATGAACGGATTGACCCTGCGATTGGAGTATACGTTCTCCATTTTTTTTTTGAATGTTGTCGTCGTTGTCTGCGTCGTTCCTTCTTCTTATTTTTTTCATAATTGGCGTGATAAAATTATAAGGGAATTTTGGGGAATATTTTCCTTATATAGCTAACAATTAATTTCATTAATTAAATAACTAATTAAATCCCCTTTTAAAATAATTAAATCCTTTTTAATAACTTTAAATGGGATAAATAATAATTAGGTCATAGTTAAAATACCAAATTACCTTTTTTCCCTTTTGGAAAAGTTGGGATGTTACACCGTCAATGTGGCCACAAAGGTTTTAGTTGTAGCCCCCTCTCTGGTGGATGATCGGACCCCATGGGAGAAGAAAAAGTAAGAAAACTCTAGCAGCCATCACTTGCTTCCATGGTTCATGTATCTTTGAAATCAGTTTGAGAAGCAATTTGGCATCAAGGATAGTCAAGTATTTATTCCAACGACATAAAATTATACCTTTCGATAAAGAGAGAAAATTTTCCGACGGTTCCATCCATGTTTGTTTGATTCCAATTATGTGTAGAAAATTAGAATTTGTGTTTGTATGATGTCAACTTTTAAAGAGGAAGTTTTGTTATAATGCATATGTTTCAGTATATGCCGGTGAGACTTTAGTCAAATAGTCAAAGTTTAGGCCTGAGGATCAAGTGATCCTTGATTCGAGCCATATTCAGGGAAGTTTGTCAGAGTTATATTCTGTTTGCGTTGAATTTTATTCGTAAATGCCTAGAATGTAGAAATTATTTGTATCATATTTTTAGTAGATGCTTCGGAAGATGCTTATTCAACAACAATTAGAGATAAAAAAAATTGAACAATAATTATTTTGTAGTAAATTTCTTGTTATAAATAGATTGTTGGTATAGATAAATTCTTGTTTTTTTTTTTTTTTTACCGCAGATAAATTTTGCTTATTCTTGGTTTTTTTTTTTATAGATTTTTGTCAAATATATATTATAAATATTCGGGATAAAAGGAAACTCGTAATTTAATCGGGATTAAAAGATCTTATAAGTATTTTAAATATCCAAATACAAGTAATATTTATCACATAATAATAGAAAATAAATTATTTATATGTGTATTAATTTTTTAAATATGTAATAATTATTTTGGTTTTTTTTTATTATTTATAATCCGGAAAATTCATTGATGTCCTGTGAGAGATTTAAATAATTTAGAATTTTTAAGTAGAGATTTATTCGAGAGACAATTTTTAATGCCCTTTTTTTTTAATGCTATAAAAAAGATGAAGAGTCCATAGATGCTTGAAAGTTTTTCACAATATTCTGTACCTAATTAAGAGTCTGTAGCTATCTGTGTTTTTTTTTTTTTTTTAAATTATTAAGCAATTTAATAAAAGCTAAAAAGTACGTATATAATTAAGAGTCCGTAGCTATCTGTTTGTTTTTTTATTATTAAGCAATTTAATAAAAGCAATTTAATAGATATTTTTTCGGACCTTAGTGGGAGCCCGCCCCACCCTTAACCACATGAGTCTGCCCCTGACAGTTGTATTAGGGATGTATCAAGTACAATGTATTTTTATAGTTATAGATTTTTACCATCTTTAACATAATCCATACTTATTGTATGTAAGAAATGAAAAATGAAATGTTACGATGCATGTCATTTGATACAAGTTGTATTCTGAAATTTTTAATGGTCCGACATCACAACATTTGTCTTCGACACATTTACAATCATTTAAATCACACAGTATATCACATGATGAAACTTTGTGATCTTGATGTGTCTACAAATATTGGAAATCTCAAACCACAAAGGAGTCAATCATACCCAATGACATAAGGGCCATAGTGGGTTTTGCCATGTGGTGTCGATGTGCCTGCATTCCCTTTACCGTCAAATATTTCCGGCTCTTCCACCAGTGTAAGCAGGTGCCTGACCAGGCCGGGTATTACTGTTTTCCGCACCGAGGAGACTTCTTGAAGGATGTCCGATTTATTGAGAAGGGGGAGACCTCGTACAAAAACTGGAAGCGCGGTTCTTCTTCATTTGTCCCAATGTGGAAGTCAATCTGGGCCGATGGAACACTACTGACCTGGGCAGCGATCCCCGGCCCACAGATGTTGATAAAAAAAATTTATAGATGATGTCCAGAAGAGTGGTATTTACATCGGCATAAAGAAGTATTCTTCTGCATTAATTGAATCTGCCAAGCTGCCAACTGCTGGCCCTGACCCCTATAAAGAACTAAATAAAGAGGGATATGAAACCTGTAGGGTCTTTATTTTTGATAAGTTCTCTGTTTTCTTGTTTATACAATAGTTGTACTAACTCTTTGGTTCTGCTATTGGCAGTGCCGTCTTTTGCTGAGATGCTTGCTTGATGTTGCTGAGGAAGAGGAGGTTCCTGTTGATGCCTATCTTGAACAGGACTCCGAGAGGACAGTGAGTACCGACCTGGCTGCTGATCGGTTTGCCGGGAACGTGTTGAATCCTGAGGCGACTAGGATCCTGTCTGAGCTTCCTGAGGATACTCCTGCCTCTTCTTCCCGGGCCATTCCAATGAGGTGGAAGATGTTGAGGAAGAAGAAGAAAGAGAGGAGTTCCGGCTTTAGAAGTGGAAGAAAATGGTGATCGTTGACACCAATCGAATGGGTAAATCCAAGAAAAAGAAGATTGTTCCCCGTCCTGTTGAAGAGATCGAAGACATTGATCCAAAGGAAGATGCGCCAGTGGGTCAAGGACGTCTAGCTGAACTGTCCGACTAGGACCTAGCTGCCGTGGTAAGTCATCTTTCGGTATCCTGTCCTTTCATGTGATGTACTTTTACTCTACTCTAATCTTTAAAGTTTTTCAGGGAGCACAAATTGGTCAAGAATTTCTGCAAAGACTCGCTGAGTCTTCGCCTGTTAAAGAAGCTCAAAAGAAGAGCATTGAGGAGTTAAGATCGAGCCGGGAGAGGCATAAAGAGTCTTCCAAGGCTAAGGATGAGGAGATCAAGGCCTTAAAGGGGCAGATCCAAGCTCATGCGAGCTTAAAAGAGTTTGAGCTTAAAAGAGTTCACGTCCGAGATGGGTCAGCACTTGACCAGAATCCGAGCTGAAAAGAATGAGCTAGAGGCTTCTCTCCCTGACCGGGCTGCTCAGGCTGTCCATGAGTATAAGTCTTCTGACCATTTTGCTAAGGCTCTAAAAGTTTTGTTGAAACCCCGTTATGCAGCATGGATACACTACCGGAGTTGATGAGGCCAAAGAGCAATGTGCCGAGCTGGTTCTTCCTGACCTTCCTCACTATCGAACGATGTACAAGGCTGGTGCGGGCCAGGTCTACGATGACCGACTGAGAGAGTTTAAGGAAGGAGAAGACATTGGGGCTAAGTATACGAAACGCCGCCATGTCCTTCAAAGTGTTGAACCGGCTCCTTCCTCAACAGAGCAAAATCCAGGTGCCCAGAATTGATTTCCATTTCTCTTGTTGTTAAGACATATTTTGTTTTATGAAATTTCTAAAAACTAGTATGTTTTCTGGATGTTTGTGGTGCTCGGCCCACTGTACTTTTATTTCTATTTTGAATTTTATTTTGGGCTTAAGTACGTACCTGGTACCCTGTGCATCCCCTAGTATGGCATACATTACTTATTGTAATGGATGGCATACTTGGTTTTTGATTTTGAGCTATGTATGCTTTTTATGTTTGATGTTAGCCTTACCTGCAGACTCGGGAAGTTTGTCCTTTGAAAACTTTCTGAGTCTAACCTGCAGTACTCAGTTAAAAATTTAGGCTGACTTGAAGACTCAGGAAGTTTGTCATTTGTTAAATTTCGAGTCCGACCTCGCGTACTCGGTTAAATATTTAGGTCCGACCTGCGTACTCGGGAATTTTGTCCTTTGCAAACTTTCTGAGTCCGACATGCGATAATCACTTAAAATTTAGGCGACCTACGGACTCGGAAGTTTGTCCTTTCCAAACTTTCGAATCGAACTGCATTACTCGCTTAAAAATTTAGCCCGACCTACGTACTCGGGAAGTTTGTCCTTTGCAACTTTCTAACGAGTCTTTCGGTAAAATTTTAGCGACTCGACTCGGGAAGTTTGTCCTTTGCAAACTTTCGAGGTCTACGCATACTTAGTTAAAAATTTATCATGACCTGCAGACTCGGGAAGTTTGTCCTTTGCAAACTTTCTGAGTCTGACCTGTAATACTCAGTTAGAAATCTAGCCTGACCTGCAGACTCGGGAAGTTTGTCCTTTGCAAACTTTTTGAGTCGACCTGCAGTACTCAGTTAAAAATTTAGCCTGACCTGCTGACTCGGGAAGTTTATCCTTTGTAAACTTTTTGAGTCGAACCTGCAGTACTAAGTTAAAAATTTATCCTAACTTGCAGACTCGGGAAGTTTGTCCTTTGCAAACTTTCTGATTCTGACCTGCAGTACTCAGTTAGATTTTTCCCTTTAAGGGTTATATATTAGCAATGTAATACTCATAAAGAAGAAAATTTTCATTAAAATGCGGTGATGTTCGATTACATCTTTATTGAAAATAAAAATACTGTAAAGAAAAGAAATAAAGCAATTCTGGCACCTGTCCAAGACGTAAAATGATGGCCAAATTATAAGAACACTACTCTCGATACCTTTACCGAATCACTAGGACGAGCCTTAACCTACCAAACCAACCAATAGCTTCTAATGAACGTGTGTGGGTGCAATCTCCTAAACTAGTCCCTAGCCGCTAATACCACAACCTAGTTACCCTATATTCGGTTCAACAGACCCCGGGATTTAATTGACCTAATATGATTAAGAACTATGAGATGCTCCACATCCACCGAGTTCATGTCTTAGCTAGAAAAACCTTACCAAGGAACATGCTATGAAAAACTCGACTAGTTCGTGCATGGAAATCCTAAAACTCTAGTTCGCACACTCCCTCGCAAAATACATTTATAAAGGCATGTGTGTGATCATGAATTAGGTGATCAAATTAATTCAAGCATTAAGATCAAATTTTCGTATCGTTGTGATCCTCGTCACGTCCTCTATCACGCCATACCTGTAATAAAAATAAACCACATACCCAAGCGTGACAAATACCAATAACACGCACACAATTCACCTAAAAATATGGAGATTTTGGACGTAAACGCCCTATAGGCTTGTGATTCAACCCGTGGTGAAATGTGCCTATAAAAACCACTCAACTACCCCAAAAGTACATCGAATAGGCTACAAATAGGGGTAAAATGCACACGAAAATATAGCAAATTTGACTCTCATAAACTACCCCCCACTTAGCGTTTGCTCGTCCTCGAGCAAGTCAAAAGATCCAAAAATAAATCATGAGATCAACGTTGCGATCATATGGGATATCCAAATATCTAATGAGTAAAAACTAATCAATAAGCGAATAAACACTAGACAAAACATATCTCATCATGGAAACAGAATGTGTGTGTGTGCATAGCTTCTCAATCATTAATCACGGTCAACCGGCTCAGATTATAAATGCATGACTAATGGCGTTACACCATAGGCTTATACTTCATAATCATCTCCACTAATCAAGGTCAAATCAAGGCTAAATAAGGTCATACAGGACTTGCACGGTTGTAACGTTAGACTAGGTACGGGGATAAAAAAAGGATAAAAGGAATATCAAAAGAGAAAAATGAGTGAGTCTAATCAGAAAGTCTTACACTTAACTCATAGCTCACCTCCTTTCAACACCGTATCATAAACAGAAGTAAGATGCAAAAACGGTGGCCACCAAGATAAAACTCCAAGAGAGCTTGCAAAAATAGTTGTACCAATAAAAAGATAACATAGAATTCAAGAACATACACTCCAATTCACTTCCTCCCATCGCCATGCATTACATTGGAAGTATTAACTCGAACACTTTCATCCACATTTCTTGACTCGCTTTATTCAATTTTTTTTAAAATTATTTTAATTGATTTTTTTTCTTCTTGAACCAAAGACCAACACTTTGCCACCCCTTCTCATACGTAATATCAAAGATCCACCAACACCATACCCGGGTACACATCTTCACCATCCCACACTTGTGCTAGCAAGTGTGTCCATAATAAGATTAAAACTCACTCGAAGGGTGCCAAAGAAACGTAGACCACAAATAAAGGCTAAGGGTCGGTAATTATTGGCTAATTAACGAATGACTAAGTTTGGGTGGGGTCTAACCACCCTACAAAGGCTTAGAGGGGTTTTTGTGGATATTATGTACATGGTCGGCTATTTGGCTCTGGTCGGGTAAAAGAAATGCCATGACCGTCATCCCTTAATCTACCAAGATTGACCTTTCCATTTCGCCACGAAGTTAATGGTATAAGTTCTAGGTAACAGATTAATGTCTATGACATCTACAAGCATTCACTAATGAACCACAATTCAGGAAAGCAAAGCTATTACCTGCATAAGAGTTCAATTTCCACAACAAGATAAATGTTTGATTCGCATGCATTCAACCATTGACTAATAATTAACCAAAGAATACCATGAATCACATAGGATACGCAACATCGACATCATGAAAATTTTAAAAATGACTTAATTTTTACTCAAATGGACCAAACACCAAGCATTTAACTTATTCGATGTAGAAAAGTTAAAGCACATAGTCAAGTGAAGCTAAATCCACCACCCACACTTAAAACGGAACACCGTCCTCGGTGTGTGAGTGATAAAGTAAAGAAATACTTGGCTAAACTGGTAGGAGGGCGCAACAATGCCGACTGATAACTGCCAATGTATCTCCCAAGGTACCTGTGCAATCACAACATAGAAACCAAGAATCCACTACGACGAAAGGCCATAACCTTAAGTGTAGGTAAGCACAAGTATGGAGATGTATAGAATAAATAAAATATGGTTTATCACAAAGCATGAAACGGAATTCGAGATGCGCGGTCAAATTTTCATCATACTCTAAAAAAACAAACCTAAAAACCTAAGGAAGAAAAGGTGGGTTGCCTCCCATAAGCGCTTTTGTTTATTGACGTTTGCTTGACTTATTAAAAAACTAAAAGAAAAACAAGTGAAAAGAAAAACAAACTTCCTAAAACATTCTAAGTTTAAAGTCCTTAGTTCAACTTTCTACCCATCATTATTCTAAGGATAGTTATACCAAAGGAGAACAAACCGTTGCGTCTCCCTCCACAAATCACAGGAATTGAGCACCTCTTCAAAATAAGAAAATAGAAACAAGGGGCTCAATCCCCACCACCAAGATTGGCACGAGGAATTCATAATGCAACACAATGAATTCATAATGCAACACAATGAATTCACTTTCCCCGAAATAGAGCATATGCAGATTAAAAGGGATTCATGCACCACATAGTAACAATTTGGCTCAACAAAAGCATCAAAAGGACTCACCTCCACCAATGTCTCAATAGGGCTCACTGAAGAAGGAATTGATAATTCAATAGGGACGGTATTCATACCTTCTTCATGGCATTCCTTAGGAGTGATTACCTCAGGGAGAGACGGTGGATATTGAAAACCTTCTTCTTCGTTAATGCTCCCATCAAGCCTCCTCTTCTCAACCAACTGCCCTACCCGGCTTGCCAGATCAACCACCTCACATTCCAAGCGGTGCTGGGAATCCTTCAGTTCTTTTAAGTCCCGTTTAAACCCTTGGTTAAACTCTTTAAGGTCTTGACTAACACTACAAAAATATGAGGAAACAATGACAAAAAATTGTGAGAGGATGAATGTTCGGAGGATTTTTGTATCACTAAACAAAAACAATTTATAAACCCTAACCTATATGCAAAACTAACTCCTAACCGACCGAATATCGGGTAATTGTCAGTAAAGCGGGATAAGTAAGGGGTCGATCCACAGGGAATTGGGATGTTGAATTTAATCTTATTAATTCCTTTCAATTGTTACTCACGAAAACAAATAAATGAAAGAACAAACAAACATAAGCTAAGAATAATAAAAACGACCTAAACTAAAGATACATGGGATTAAACATTACACAAACTAAGTGATTTCAATCCAAGTTCATCTCATGATTTTAATTCAATATTGTGGTTTCACCTTTACACGAGATACGAACTCCTAATTCCTTAGTGAATCCGTTTCTCAAACTATGAATTCCTAATCCCTTAGTGAATTCAATTATCGATCTCTCCTCTCCCGAATGTTGAGACCAATTTCCATACAAAACGAAGGTGTAGATTCAAGTTAACTCCCGTATTTCAGAATCTAGCAACCTAGATAACTAACCAATTAATTTGTCACTAATTAACGATTAAAGATCCTATCTTCCTATGGTGATCTAGCGTTTACGCAATTCTCGTATTGTAAAACATCAATAGCAAACTGATCGCTCGATCTAATTCACATGGCATCATAAATCATAGAAAGATACAAAACGAATCAAAGATCATAAAAATAAACAAAGGATTGAATAACTTAAAAGATAAACTCACTTAGTTTGGTACAATGGATGATCTCCATGAATCAACAACGAAAATAAAAGCATCCTAATCTAACCCGGATCACCCGAGCACAAGGCTCGGGTGATCGGCCTTGAAAGCCTCAAAAGTGCGGCTGCTATGTGTATTTGGTGTGTTGTATTTTTCTGTCTGTTCTTTTCTGCTCGAATGCTGCTGCTTATATAGGAGTTTCGCCGACATAAGGAAGGATCCAGAAGATAAATACGTAAAAATCGCTGATCGACCGAATGACGTCACTCGGTCGACCGAATGTCATGGCTCGGTCGACCGAGCCCTTTAATGCACGTTTTAAATGTTTTTTTCTCGTCTGACTTGTTCCCCACTGCATTCTGCCGCGCTGATCTGATTCCTTTTGATTTATCTCTCAATTAATACTCCGATTTTCTTCCTTAAATCTGATTGATTCCTTTTCCACTCGAATTTATCTCTTTAAAAATCATCTTTTCCATCAACAATGTGTATCTACAATGTAGGAAAAACATACCAAAGCGTAACGATATTCCAAAAATAATATAAAATCACAATTTAAGCACATAATTCGTTACATTTTGCAATTTAACTATTGAAGACACCACTTGCTCAATATTTCAATTATAAAGCTCGATTTCTATGAAAAACATCCACATATGGGGGAAATTGACATAAAATATATCCTTATAAAACGTATAAAATCACCCTTAACAATGAATTTCCGGTCACCAAAAGCAAAATATTTATAATTTTAGTGAGGGTTAGATTTTTGTGTCATTAAAAGGTGAATTCTTAGTGACAGGTTTTTAATTTGGTAACCAATGATAAACAATTTGGTCATTCACTCTTTTAAATAAAATAAGATATTGCTAGTCTCCAAAAAAATAAAAAATAAAAAATAAATGCCATCAGTCCAAAAAAAAATTATACACGTACGTACAGATTGCATCTAATTTTTTTTGAACATAAACAACAATATGATAATGTTCATCAGATTTTAGCTTTAAAAAAAAGAGACATGCAGGATGAGATTTCGTTCCATAGCGGAATTTTTTTCCCCAAATCCGGCTGGAATTCTTTAAACATTATCATAAAAATCCCAAAACAATTTAATCCCTCCGTCGAATTCATCTAATCTCTAGGAATTGAAGACTACGAAGTGAGAAATCATCCAACCCTGAAATCTCCTTAGGTATGCGATTTTACCTTTTTTTTAGGGTTACTTGTACAATTAATTCGAATTGTACACACCTAATTTTCTAATCAATTTCTTTCACTTTAATTTTTCATAATTTTCTCTTTTTTTTTGTTGGATTGAATAGTTGAACAATCCGTTGGAAGTTCGGCGCAAGACGTCGGTGTTTTGTTGGTTCATAAAAGTGTAATCAAATGGAGGAGCGGGAGCAAGAATTGGAGAAGGAATTACAAATGTATAGCCTACTGGGTGAGTAATATGTATGATATTTTGAAGCTGGCACCATGTTTTTCCTTTTTGTGTAATCTTAACACCAGTATTATCAGATCTAACATCAGAACGAAAATTAGATAGAGATTATGCACACATAACACCATTTTTTTTACTCAACGGATAGAAGAACCTAATTTTTGTCCAATTCCTGAAAGCGGTAAATTCGCTGCGGTGAGAAATTATATTCTTTGGCAGATTTTATGGAGTCTTGACTCTTTATTTAGGTGTAATGCATCATATCTAAAATTGTCTTGTAGTGCAGTAAGGCTTTATTCTAAATCTTGTTTTGAAGCAGATATACCATATGCAACTGTCTTAAATGCACCTCCATATACACTTGAGAAAAGAAGTAATGGGTTTGAAGATTTCCATAGTCCATCTTTATACATGTGAACTGCTCTGTATCAGCATAAGTATCTATATTTATGCCTTGGTCCTGAAGATCTTTGGCTCCAGCCTCCAAGCTCACTTTGAATAGAATTTTATCTACGACTTTGAACCATGGATCAACTGCTGGTACCTTGGATCAATTGCTGGGTTTTAGGTACATCTATCTCAGATTTTTTTTACTACTAATTTTGTATATATAAGCCAAGGTTTTAGATTCGTTCCATTAAATATAATAAACAAATGTACAATTTATAGATTGCAGGAAGAAAAAACAAACCTTGCTAATCGTACATATCCACCAATTTTTACAGCCAAGAAAATCTCAATGATCTATTTTTTTCATCTTAAATTTCAAATAGCACACATGATGACTTAAGTTTTGTTAACGCAAATGTTTACATCTTGTAATAGAAATTTTAGAACGAATGAAAACAAATCATCATAACAAGACTAAATCATTTGTGAAACAGAAGTACCCGGCCATAACAGAGAGTCAGAGACAAATCATTTGCACAGTACATTTTAGATTATTGATCATGTCGTGAGACCACTTAATTAATGTTGCACCCGTCATTATCAATGGTTTAGAGTATTATGTAATTTTGTTGTGGCAATTTAGTTATTGACATAACAAATTATCAATGGGTTATTGTTTTATGCAATTTTGTTGTCACAATTTTGTTTGACGGTTTTTTTTTTTCATGTGATGATAAGAGTTAAAGGAGAATAAAAATGATATCTTGGAGTTTATTCTTCTTTCAAAAAAAATTATATTTTTGGATGGTCTCTAACAAAATGTAAAGTCAAGTACAGTCAAGTAAGGGAGATGTGATGAGTATATTAAGTACGCCACATGACTTGAGGCTAAAATGGGAATAAGGTGAAAATGGATTGAATGTTCCAGAAAGCAGTAAGATATATAGCACCTCGTAAACTGGCCGAGGAGCGTGTAAATGGCCAAAATTCATGGAGGCTCACTACATAATCTAATGGTATATTTTATTTATTGCTATTATTTATTCCACTAACTTCTACGATCTTATTTGGAAGCTTGTTGATATTTTCTTGTAGCTTTAAGTGTCGAGCTTGTTAATATTTTTAGTGCACTATCGGTTTTAATTGCTAAGTTAAGATTGGCCGTGTTATGGCTCAGCTTCAAACTTATATTGAACTTGTTTATCCATCTTTTTCTTAGAATAAAGACCAAAACCTTTGATTTGCTAGTAAGTCATTATATGCATGTTCTAAGGTAATGAGCATTTGCTAGTAGTCTTAGTTTGAGTTCTTTATAATTTGAATTGTCTGTGATCCTTTTTTCACTAATTGATTTTCTTATGTCTTTACAGCTCATGTCCCGATACTTCCTATAATTGTTGATATCAAGATAGTGGGTGAGAGTAAGGCATATGAGAAATTTATAGTACGTGGGGATGTGATAAAGGGAAGACGCATGGATACTTTTGAAAGTATACTGACGGAAATTTAGAACGGCAGTCAACAAATGTGTAACGCAAATTTCGTGTTAATCCCTGAAAATTACAAAGAAAACACAAAATTGTAACAAATCGAATTTTATTAATTTATAAAATAAAAAGCGGGTTACAATCTCTTGAATCCTTTGATTCTCCTCTTTAATTGTTGACAATTATTCGACTCCCGGATTTAGCGGAAGATCTTGAATTTGGTTGATTTCCTCCGGATATGGCGGAAGATTTTGAATTTGTGGTTGATTACCCCCGAATATAGCGGAAGAAATGGACCTTGGTTGATTCCTCCCGAGTATGGCGGAAGATTTGAATCTGTGGTTGTTCTCTCCCGGATATGGGGGAAGATCTTGACTTTGTGGTTAATTTCTCCCGAATATGGTGGAAGAATGTTTGATTTGGGTGGAGATTTGAAGAAGTGATTTGACTCACCTTCGCCCTCCTGATTGGGTTAGAAGATCCTCGAAGCTGGTTGAAGAACTCCAGGTTTCTTGGTGGATGATCTTCAAGTGATGTTGAAGAGCGCCGGATTTGATGGAGAATCCTCAAAGATTGAAGAACACTTGAATTCTCCTTGTGCTCCCTAGATCCCCTCCTTCTTGGTGCTTGAATGCTTGAATGGAGTGCTTGATGCTTCCTCTCCAGTCTTGAATCCTTGGGTGCTTCCGTCTTCTGTGTTAATGCTCGTTTTTTTCGTGTTTCATCAATGACCAAGGTCTCTCTTATTTATAGTGCTAGATGAGTGCCTTGGAAGTAATTCGCATTTAATGCTTTCACACTCATTTAATGTGTTCACACTCTGATTGATTCCCATAATATGCGCATTTAATGCGTCCAGACTCTCCTGATTGGTACTAGCAATTTGTACACAATCTCCGCATTTATAATAAATCAATAAAATCTCCTAATCAATTGATTTTAAGAGATTTTTATGATTTATTGATTTTTATATCATCTACCAATATTTATTGTTGGAAATAATATAAAATACCTAGATTTTATTGCATGTGTAGTATGTGACAAATATAATATGTCACATATATATTTTATATACCTACATAGCCATTTAATTATAAATAATTAAATCACTAAAAATCTAAGAGATTTTAATTAATCATTTATTTATTTATATCATTTCCTATTATTTTGTATAGGAAATAATATAAAATAAATTTAATTTCGAGACAAATGCAGCACATGACATTTATATTATGTCATATAAAATATTTATATCTACAAATGCCCCCACGAGACTTGTTGTTGTCGCGGTAAAATTTTACCGTAACGACGAGTCCCGACTTAATAACCTTTTTTATATTTCTTTTATTTTTATTTTTTTAAGGCAGCACATTTTTTTCAATTATCTTTTCTCCTTTTTTTCCTGTGCGTGTACAAAGCAAAAGAAAGTAAAAGGAAACCAACTCCTTTTCTTTAAGTCGGCCACGCCCTTTTATTTTTTTGTTTTTTTTTTATTTTTTATAAACCAATAACAATTTAGTAATTTTTCTCCTATATAAAGAAATCTTCACATTTCTTTCAAACACACCAATTCTTCTTCAACCCAAAGGAGTCTAGGAAACTGAGAGTCTCAGGCATTCATCTTCTTTAGTTGGCTAACTGGCCATGTCGACTGCTGATTGGAAGTCGATTGACTTTCGTCTTTCTCGTTGGCAGTTGACTAAAAGTCAAATATTTTTTTTTCTTGTTTCTTTTTTGTTCAATTATTTTTCCTTGCTTTGCAGGGTAACCGGAGGCCGTTTCGTGGACGCGAGTGGGATACTTTGTGATACCACCCTGTGTCCGACAAGCAGCTGGTTGAGAGCGCGAGTGGGGTACTTTGTGGCACCACCTACGTTGAAGATCTAGAGAGATTCGGCCGGTCGAGGACGCGAGTGGGGTAGTTGGTTGCTCCACCTGCGCGTAGCACACCCGAGCGATCGAGAGACGCGAGTAGGGTACTTAGTGACACCACCCTGCGTAGCACATCCGGAGACGCGAGGTTCAAGACGCGAGTGGGGTAGTTGGTTGCTCCACCCTGCGTAGCACATCCAGGCAGTCAGAGACGCGAGTGGGGTACTTAGTGACACCACCCTGCGTTGAAGGTCCAGACATTCAGATGGCAATATTCGAGGAGATTACGCGAGACGGAGAGAGATATCTTGTTGTGCTTCATCATGCTCATGCCGCTATAGAGCCTGGGATCAAGCTCCGGATATGTCCTTCCATCGAGTTTGATGTTCCGCCTTCCCACGATATCACAGCATCAACTCTTTCTACCGAGCATAGACTTTCACGGGGTGAATCAGTCCACAAGTTGATTTCTCCTATACACACTCAGAGCCCTCGCCAACACACCTTTGTGACTCTTGGGCAACGCATCATTAATGGGGAGGTACAGTGGGGTCCTCAACATACGACACAAGGAGCATTTGGATATGTTGAACGTTACTGGGAGTGTCTTGAGGATGTTCTTTCCCGCAGTGGTGAGGCGCTTAAGAAGAGTCTCATATTTGATGCTTTATATGCATCCTTGTTCACCTACACTCGGAATAAGAACGTTGTTCATGCCTTCTGCGAAGCTTGGTGCCCGGAGACCAACACTTTG
Organism: Gentiana straminea; assembly: GCA_036785695.1. NCBI lineage: Eukaryota > Viridiplantae > Streptophyta > Magnoliopsida > Gentianales > Gentianaceae > Gentiana > Gentiana straminea. The sequence goes on along the minus strand of JAVUPR010000483.1, from coordinate 3,714,338 downwards.
CATGCGATGTTTGGGAAGTGTCCATCTCGTTGATGGACTTGTGGAAGATTGGTGGTCTCCCTATCGGCGGAGGTTTTTATGAGGAGATCATCCCAAGCTTACGGGAGCTAACGGGACCCAATGCTCATCCTTTGAGGACTCTCCCTAAGAGTTGTCAATACTTGTTTGCGGCTTTTCTCTCGTTGCTTGGGTGGCGAGTATGACATCTACAACCCCCACTTCCCGTTGTTGCATGGATTAATTTACGGTGTCGCTTGCCTTTGAAGCATCCCAAGCCTACTACGACGTCAGCAAAAGGAGTGAACCGGCCAAGTAAGACATATAATCCAGATGGAGTCATTCCAGACAAGCCACGACCAAGGTCACCCCAAGATGAAACTCCATTTCTCGAGCTTGGAGTAGACGAGGAGATAAAAGACGAGACCTACTTGGCGGCTCTTGTTGCATGTTGGCTATGTTTGTTTGTCCTTCCGACCAGTGGCTCCTTCATCAGACCTTCCACATTCACAATGGCGAGCACGATTGCTTACGGAATGAGGTTATCCCTTGCTGCCCCCGTGCTGGTTAATGTATACAGAGGTTTAGGCGAGATTGTTCATTCACCGACCCCGGAGCGAGCAGATGCTTTTCTTCCATGGCATTATGTGTTCGGATGGATGGCCCGATATTTTTGACACTCACCATAGAGTGTCGTCTCGTTTGGATGGTCCTTTTATGACCCGTTACTCAGGAGAAGGAGGATCGAAGGCTTTTGATGACTATGCCGCTAGGGAGCTCATCCATAGAGGTCGTGACATTGATTGGAGCGCGACTACCGCTAGTAGAAGCCGCACGGAGATCAAAGAGAATGATGAGAAACTATATCTCCGAGAGAAGACATTTTTTTCTTGCTTTACTGCCCGCTCGAGCTTTATGGTGTTGCATCGGAATGGTGCGTGTTGGGTCGAGCCATACGGTCCTTGTAGGTTTGCACGTCAATTTGGGTTTTACCGAGACCATTCCGAAGGAACTTGCGGCCGACCTTCGATCCACCCACATACGATCGGCTAGCATTCGTGGAGAAAATTCATCGATCTTCGAGTTGTTCCAAGCTAGCATTTCCATCCTGCCCAAGCGAAACGAACAACCATGTTTCTTCTGATTTTCGAGCGTGGTGGATGAAAGTGCATGGTACATATTTGATTGATGGAAGGGCTTCATTCTTGGAGACGACGGCAAGAAAGAAGAGAGCCGTTCCTCAAGCTAAAGAAAATCCAACCAAGCCTTCTCGTCCTTTGAAAGCATCTCCCCATGCGGCTCCCCGCCTTGCCTCTAAGGTAGTTACAAAAGTCAAGGCGACTTGTCCTACATCAAGAGAGAAAAGGCGTCTTGAGGTTGTCTTGGGTGCTAGTGGGAGTTCTTCACATAGTGATAGGAACTGGAAGTGTCACAAGCCCGGAGCTGGGAAACAGGTACCCTCTTACTCTTTGGAATTTGTTAACTTTGATTTGTCTAATTTACCTCATTCACAATTCATTCACTTCGCCTTGTCTCTTTGTTTTGTAGCTAGTCTGCAGAGATCTAGATGAGGTCGGTGGTTCTGCTCTTAGCGAGGATTCTGCCAACGGTCCTAACGCTTTTGCAACAGAAGCTAGCAAAGTAGGAAAGGGACGCGTTTCACCCGTGATAGCTGAGAGGTGCGACGTTATTCCATCAACGAACGACGTTGATGTGGACTGTGATCCCGATTTGGAAGGCAACGCCGAGACGAGAGACCGTAATTGTTAATGGCGATCACGTGCACGAACATAGAGTTGTGGGCGACGGTCCCTCTAAAAGGGCTTCTTTTGGGCAGGGCCTCACATCTGCTCCTTTGGCTTTACTCGCACCGCAGCCAGAAGTCTCAGAGTTCCAATCCAGTGTTGTGATTTCAAAAGGTCTTCAAAGCTTGCACAAGGTGCTATGGACATCCGCCTGCAAGAGGATATCGTGTAAACCTGTTGATCAATTGGCCTCGATTGAAAAAGGTGTTTATGAAATATTTTCTGAGATGGAGCGTGTTGGGGGTTTGGATTTGTCCCACGCGAAAGCTCTTTTGGACACTATCTTTGAGAATGCCGCCCACTACAAAGCTGCTCTAGATGATGTTTCAAGCGAGGCTTTCTCAAGAGGCGCATGGTGAAAAACTTTCCATTCTTTGTCAGCGACTTAAGGAAAGTGAGGCGATCGAGAGGGAGTGTCTCCAACACACTCAGTCCTCACAGGACAAACTTACCGACGTGAAAGAAAGGAGAAAAGCGCTCGAGAAAGAACTTTTGCTTTTGAAGAAAGAGGAGGACCGGCTTGTTTAGACCCTTAATGAGCACGAGACGGAGTTACGGAGGTACCTTTGCTCAATCAACCCGGTTGAGAGACGGATTGCGACTTGGAAAATATGCCTTCCTTGCAGCCGGCGGAAAGTGATGCTTTGGAGAGGATGAGAGAGCTGCTAGAAGGCAACTGCCACGATCTGAAAAACTACAAGCTTTTTTCTTAGTTTTGCTTTTGGGATTCTAGGGATCATTTCCCTTTTTAGTTGAGCTTGATAAAGTCTTTTATTATTGTCTTCCTTTCTAGTTTGGTTTCAACTTTTGTTGTCTACCTTTTGTATGTAATAAATTCTATTGACATACATCAATAAAACTTTATTATCATTTTCCTTTTCTCCACCGTCCTTGAATGTTTTTTTTTTTGTTGGTATGAATGAACTTGGAGTAACTTCCCAAGCTGCCTACGTATCCCAGAGAATGCTCTAGGAATCAAGTCAAACGTAGTTCATATTATTTTTGCTTCTTTTTTTTTGACAGGATTATCGCAGTTTAATTAGGCTCGTGCTGAGGAGCATTTCTGGAGTTATGCATAGAATTTCTTGAGAAATTTGCCGATGATTGGGGCCAATATTGACACCATCTTCATCCACCAACTTGTAGGCACCATTAGTGTAGACCCGAACAACATAGGGACCGTCCCACTTTGATGTAAACTTGTTTTTGGACTTGTGTGTCATGATGATAGGTCTTCTCACAGCAAGGACCGTTTCACCAACTTGGAAGGACCTTGGGCGAACTTTCTTGTTGAATGCTTTTGATAACCTTGCTTGGTAGCATTCAAGATTTTGCTGAGCCGAAAGCCGTTTCTCGTCCAATGCTTCCAACTCTTCAAGGCGAAGGCGTGCATTTTCTTCATCAGTTAGACCCTCTTGGATAGCGATCCTGAGTGAGGGTATTTGCCGTTCAAGAGGAAGCACAGCTTGTACACCGTATACAAGCGAATATGGGGTGGCTTGAATCGGAGTCCGGAATGTTGTGCGATAGGCCCACAATGCTTCACCCATTCGTTCGTGCCAGTCTTTCTTGTGTCTTGCCACCACATTTTTCAACAAGTTGCATAACGTCTTATTGAAAGCTTTAGCAAGTCTATTGGCCGGCGCATTGTACATGGAGGACTTGTGTTGTTTGAAGTTGAACTGCTCACACAACTTATCCAAGAAGCTATTCACAAATGGCTTCCCATTATCTGTGATGATGTATCGTGGAATCCCATAGAGATATATAAGGTTTACCTGAACGAAGCGGACTACATCCTCTTTCTTTACCTGGCGTAGTGCAACAGCCTCAGCCCATTTTGAGAAGTAATCAGTGGCCGCCAAGATGTAGAGATGTTGGCCTGAAGACTTCGGCAGCGGACCAACCACATCCATTCTCCAAGCATCAAAGGGCCATGCCGCTACAGTTGGATGCAACGGCTCGGGAGGTCGATGAATAAAGTTAGCATGGAATTGGCATGCTTCACATTTCTGGGCGTAATCCATGCAATCTTTTACCATGGTTGGCCAATAATATCCCATCCTTTTGATGCGGAAGTGGAGCTTTGGACCGTTGATGGGCGCCGCAAATCCCGGAGTGAGCCTCTTACATAGCGTGAAGAGCTTCATCCTCTCCTAGGCAACGAAGAAAGACTCCTTCAAAAGAGCGGCGATACAAGGTATCGTTGTGGAGGAAGAAGCGTGGAGCCCGACGTCTTATGTCGACTTTCTTCTTCTGATCGTCAGGGAGTCTCCCGTGTTTTAAGTACTCCACTAATTGATGGCGCCAATCTTCTTGATCTATCTCATAAACACACACAGCATGACTATCATTATCATCTTCCTCCTCTTCTTCAAAGTATGGAGGAACCACCCATTGCTCGCGGACGGGGACTTGCATCTTCTCATCACCGATTGCTAGTGTCGGCGCCAAATTTGCTAGAGCATCCGCTTGCTTATTTTCTTTTCTCGGGACATGCTCAATTGTGACGTCTCCAAGGTAAGCAATGATTTTCCTTGCATAATTGCAATATGGGATTAACTACGGCTTTTTTACATCATAGACCCCTTCAAGTGGTTGATGATCAACTGAGAGTCTCCATAGATGTTCAGTCTGTATTGCTTCACATCCATCCTCATCTCAAGACCTAAGATCAAGGATTGGAATTCTGCAACATTGTTGGAGCAACATTCCGCTAATTTGAAAGAGTACAGCAAGACTTCTCCCTCTGGGGAAACAAAGACGACTCCGGCACCAGCTCCATCTCGTAGTGCAGCCCCATCAAAGTACATTCTCCATGGTGGAAGGACTTCAATCACCATGACGTCCTCGTCGGGCAGATCGTCCGAGAGTTCCCACTCTGCCAGGATAGGGTGATCAGCCAAGAAGTCTGCGAGCACTTGCCCTTTGACAGCCTTTTGAGACACGCAAACAATTTCGAATTGCTGAAGTTGGAGATACCACCTTGCCAATCTGTCAGACAATACAGGCTTGGACATGACGAACTTCAGAGGATTTGATTTTGACACCAAATGTATAGTGTGAGCTTGAAAATAATGCTTAAGCTTCTGGATGACGAATATGAGTGACAAGCAGAGCTTCTCAATTGGAGAGTATTTCAGCTCATGTGGAGTCATTGTTCTGCTCAAATAGTATAATGCGTTTTCTTTGCCTTTGTCATTTTCCCCGAGCAAGCGGTGCACCTGCGATCGTTCTTGCGCTGTGATGTAAAGGATTAGAGGTCTACCTTTAACAGGGGCTGCCAAGACCGGAGCATTCGTCAAGTACGTTTTAATGTTTTCAAACGCCTTTTTGCACGAGTTATCCCATTCAAACGGAACTCCCTTCCTCATTAGATGGCTGAAAGGTTGGCATCTTCCGGCGAGGTTTGATATAAACCTTCGTATATAGGCTAGTTTACCTTGCAGGCTTCTGAGTTCACGTAGGCTACGAGGCTCAGGCATCTTCACGATGGCTTCTACTTTGGACTGGTCAATTTCCATTCCTCGATGTCGAACGATGAAGCCGAGGAATTTTCCCGAGCTGACTCCAAATGCGCACTTTAGAGGATTCATCTTCAATTGGAATCTTCTAAGTCTATTAAAGACTAATCTCAAATAATTCAAGTGGTCAGCCTTCTTCTTTGACTTTACAACCAAGTCGTCAACATAGCACTCAACATGTTGGTGTAGCATGTCATCAAAGATCCTCTGCATCGCACGTTGGTAAGTTGCCCCCGCATTCTTCAGACCAAAAGGCATCACTTTGTAATAGTATATTCCCTTAGGAGTTCGAAATGCAGTGAATTCTTCATCTTCAGGAGCCATTCGAATTTGGTTATACCCAGACGATCCGTCCATGAAGGAAAGAACTTCATGACCTGTGGTTGCGTCTACCATCAGCTCCGTGATTGGCAAGGGAAAATCATCCTTTGGGCACGCATTGTTTATGTCCCGGAAATCTACACATACACGAATCTGACCATTCTTCTTTCTCACGGGGACGATGCTCGAGATCCACGTTGGATACTTAACCTCACGGATGAAGCCTGCTTCAATGAGCTTGTTGACTTCTACCTCTATGAGTGGGATAAGATCCGGCCTAAATCTTCTTTGAGCCTGCTTGACAGGGCGTGATCCTTTCTTTACGGCCAACTGATGGACAACAACCTTTGGATCAAGCCCGGGCATCTCTTTGTAAGTCCAAGCGAATATATCCTTGTATTCTTGGAGGATTTCACGGTATCTCTCTTCTTCTTCTGGAGACAAAAGAGCACTTACGAAAGTTGGTTGTGGCTCTTCTTTAGTGCCGAGGTTGATTTCCTTCAACTCATCATTTTCCAATGTGATATGATAGACGAAAGCCTGTTCTTTCACTTCGTCAAGTTCCATGACTTCTTCTGATCCCATTTTAGTCTTGGTGGGGTAAGGTTCTTCACCGGCGGAGATAACATACGAGGATCCAACGCTTTCTTCAGGCTCATTTTCTTGCCATGTCGGATGCACATGGTCCACATTGTACGTGGCATCAGTTTTAGTGTACACTATCGTGCGCACCTTAGCTGTCATTAAGTTTCCACAGTGTATGTCAAGACCTGTGTGACGCTTCATTCTGGACGGGACCAGACTCTTGATTTCTTTAGAGTCGATGTTTGTAATATCCTTCCGTTATGTGCTGATCGTCTTCGCTTCTTGCCGACTTTTGGTCCTGACAGAATCTTGGTCGTGACAGAAAGCCTTTCGAAGACTGAGACGCGTTCTTTCTTTGGTTGTAACCTCTCAAACACCGATGGCCTTGGAGGTAGAGGTTCCGGAATGTTCGTTGGAGATGATTCATCTTCAACCCCGATGTAGTTATTGCTGACTTCCTTATTGCAATGCGGACGGGTGGTGAAGGATTATATCCCAGGCCTGTCAAGACCCCATAATGGGAACTTTTGCTTTCGTGGCCTTATGTGCTTCTTCAGATTCTTTGCTTTTTGCCCCCATTTTTAGAGCAGGGCTTTGGGATCCGTTTGCTGCCTTTGCGAGGAGTTTATAAGCAATAGGATCAAAACCTTCCCTTCTTGTGGCTGGCAATGTTCCATGTTCTATAACCGGATCTTCTTTAGGACGGGTAAATCCCTGCAGATGAACATCCATCTTCATTGTATTGATCTTGGGAAGTGGCAGGGTCAGTCCACTCAACGCTTTGGATTTTTGAGGTGGACAAATGTTTTCACATTCCTTTGAGGCATGGGAAGGTGCTGATGACTTTATCTCTTCATGCTTGCCAATCTCTCTCTTATCTTTAGATGGGGTGGCCTTCTCCTCATCATCTTTTTCCCATGATCTGGAAGCGCCTACTATCTTCAAAGAAGCCGGCTTCAGGTAGAATTTTGCATCTGCAAAGTGAGTTTCAGCTTCAGTTAAAGGTTTTTCATCAGCAATGACCTTTCTTACCACGCCATTGCGCCGATACTTAAAGCATTGATGAAGGGTTGAAGGGACGACTCCATTCTCGTGTAACCACGGCCTCCCTAACAACATGTTGTAGGACGTTCTGGCGTCAATCACATGGAACAATGCGCTTGAAGATAGCTCATCAATCAAGATGTCAAGTCGGATCACACCAATGGCTCTCTGCCCCCTTGGTTGAATCCGTGGATCATAAGGCGGCTTGTCGGAGAGTTCATTCATAGAGACACCCAATTCTTTCATCACCCGGAGCGGCAATATGTTGACAGCCGATCCTCCATCTAGTAACACACGATTAACTTTTTGCTCGCGTGTATATACTGTGACAAATAATGGACGGTTATGAGGCGCTGATCCGAGAAGCATGTCGTCATCGGTGAAGGTGATCTCAACTGTGCAAGCGAGCTTCGTATTGTTTGAAGGCTCTTCCTCAGTCAGCGAGTCTTCACTTTCCTTTGCAACGTCCCTTTCCTCTGCATGGATATCATAGCATGAAACAACTTCATCCTCTAAGTTTTCTTCAGTCGCCCCAACCTCGACGACTCTCTTAGGCATGTACTTCAATAAGGTGATTGGAGTGCGAGGGCTTCTGTACTCAACCTCTTCGGTGAACGTGCTCTTCACTTTCTTGTTTATTTTCCTTTGTTTCCTTTTCAATTTTCTTGCCCTTCGGCCTCTCTTTGGATCGGAAGACTTGGCATAATTCATCTTCGGTTCTGTTGGCTTGAAGTAGGGTGACTTCCTTTGCTTTTTCTTATGGGTCACCAGAATCCATCCATCATCATCTTGTTTGATGGAATTTGTGGTTTTCTTCTCTTCCGCATCGGCTCTTGTTTGTTTAGGAGACGTTCCAGATTCTTTCTTAGCTATGGGTAGAGAGTCGTTGAATTTAATCTCAACAGGGTCGAGTGATCCGAATTGGATGGTCATGTAATGACCATTTGTCGGCTCTACTACGGTGATTTGATTTGTGCTTGCCTTTTCTTCCTCAAGCACGATCTTTCCTTCCTCGGCCAAACGCATAACCTTGTCCTTGAAGACAAAGCATTTTTCGATGGGATGACCAAATAAGCGATGATATTTGCAATAGTTACCTTCGTGGGCTCTTGCTGCATCGTCCGGACGCTTTGTTTCTGGAAGTTCAATGAGTTTCAATTTCAACAACTCATCAAAAGTTACGGGTACGTCAGAATCGAAGAATGGATACTTCCTCTGTTGCCTTTCGTTCAGAGTTGGCCTCCGTCTTTCAACTTGTCGTGGCTCAAACTTTCTCCATTCAGGTTGGCTTGTCGCTGGGTTGTTAACTTTTACTGGAGCTACGGTGGTAGCGTTGGACTCATTCTTCTCCATTTTGGGAGAAGCTTTCACGGATTTCTTAATTTCTTGTTTTTCTTTCCCCTTTCTTGGATCTTGAATAGGGGCCTGACCTCCATTGGCATCAATGCTTAACTCCATATCATGCGCACGAGTGGCTAACTCCTCGAATGATTTCGGCTGAATCCCTTTAAGGATGTACTACAGTCCCCAGTGCATGCCTTGGATGCACATCTCAATAGCGGAGGCTTCAGAGAGTTGATCCTTGCAGTTGAGGCTAAGGCTTCTCCATCTATTAATATAATCAACTACTTTCTCCTCTTTCCATTGGCGGGAGTTGGTCAACTCTACCATGCTCACGGTTCTACGAGTGCTGTAGAAGCGATTCAAGAAGATCTGCTCCAGTTGCTCCCAACTGTCCAGAGAGGCAGGGGCGAGATCGGTGTACCAATCGAAGGCATTTCCTTTGAGTGAACGCACAAATTGCTTCACCAAGTGATCTTCATAGGTTCCAGCATTGTTGCAAGTCTCCACGAAATGGGCAATGTGTTGCTTCGGGTCGCCCTTTCCATCAAATTGCTGGAAATTTGGGGGTTGATAACCGGCCGGCATTTTCAAATCATCAATTCTTTTGGTGTATGGCTTGATATAAGTCTGAGACGACTTTGTGGATCCTCCGACTTTGTCATTGATCGTCCCCAAGATGAACTCCTGCAGTTGGATGATAGGAATGGTTCCGTCGGGGGAGATCTTCAGATTGCTTGCCAAGGCAAAGGACTTGGAGGCTTCATGATCCTTGAAAGAATTTTCTGGGGCAACCTTCGAGTTGTTCGCCATATGCAAAGACTTGAAGGCTTCTTGGTGTTTGGAAGTGACATCATATTCATCTTCTTCATCATGCACCACTTCTTTTGACTTGCTTGCTTCCCCAACGGAATCGATCTTGCTGGCGAGCTTTGAAATTTGCATGTCTTGAGTCGGAACATGCGACGTGAGGGCCTCAATGGCCTTCGTGAGGCTAGCAATATGCTCCTCGAGAGTGGTGGAATTCGTCATCATTACGTCAGCAGCCATTGGTGATGTGGGTCTATCAGAAGCTTCATGTGGGAAAATGAGGTTTATGTCAAACTCCTTTGACATGATCCGAGTGATAGGTCCAGAAAGTTGTCCTTGAGATGAAGAAACAGCCTTAGCAGTAGCCTCCTTCGTAGTAGCGCCCTTCAAAGCCACAGTCTTAGCAGCAGCAGCCTTCGGAGCGGTAGAAGCAACCTTTGGTGCCATTTGTTCTTGATTTCTTTAAAAAGGAGAGATGAAAGGAGAAATTGGTCCCACCGGGCGTGCCAGAAATTTGTAACACCAATTTCGTGTTAATCCCTGAAAATTACAAAGAAAACACAAAATTGTAACAAATCGAATTTTATTAATTTATAAAATAAAAAGCGGGTTACAATCTCTTGAATCCTTTGATTCTCCTCTTTAATTGTTGACAATTATTCAACTCCCGGATTTAGCGGAAGATCTTGAATTTGGTTGATTTCCTCCGGATATGGCGGAAGATTTTGACTTTGTGGTTGATTACCCCCGAATATAGCGGAAGAAATGGACCTTGGTTGATTCCTCCCGAGTATGGCGGAAGATTTGAATCTGTGGTTGTTCTCTCCCGGATATGGCGGAAGATCTTGACTTTGTGGTTAATTTCTCCCGAATATGGTGGAAGAATGTTTGATTTGGGTGGAGATTTGAAGAAGTGATTTGACTCACCTTCGCCTCACGATTGGGTTAGAAGATCCTCGAAGGCTGGTTGAAGAACTCCGGTTTCTTGGTGGATGATCTTCAAGTGATGTTGAAGAGCGCCGGATTTGATGGAGAATCCTCAAAGATTGAAGAACACTTGAATGCTCCTTGTGCTCCATAGATCCCCTCCTTCTTGGTGCTTGAATGCTTGAATGGAGTGCTTGATGCTTCCTCTCCAGTCTTGAATCCTTGGGTGCTTCCGTCTTCTGTGTTAATGCTCTGTGTTTCTGTGTTTCTGTCAATGACCAAGGTCTCTCTTATTTATAGTGCTAGATGAGTGCCTTGGAAGTAATTCGCATTTAATGCTTTCACACTCATTTAATGTGTTCACACTCTGATTGATTCCCATAATATGCGCATTTAATGCGTCCAGACTCTCCTGATTGGTACTAGCAATTTGTACACAATCTCCGCATTTATAATAAATCAATAAAATCTCCTAATCAATTGATTTTAAGAGATTTTTATGATTTATTGATTTTTATATCATCTACCAATATTTATTGTTGGAAATAGTATAAAATACCTAGATTTTATTGCATGTGTAGTATGTGACAAATATAATATGTCACATATATATTTTATATACCTACATAGCCATTTAATTATAAATAATTAAATCACTAAAAATCTAAGAGATTTTAATTAATCATTTATTTATTTATATCATTTCCTATTATTTTGTATAGGAAATAATATAAAATAAATTTAATTTCGAGACAAATGCGCACGTGACATTTATATTATGTCATATAAAATATTTATATCTACAAATGCCCCCACGAGACTTGTTGTTGTCGCGGTAAAATTTTACCGTAACGACGAGTCCCGACTTAATAAACTTTTTTATATTTCTTTTATTTTTATTTTTTTAAGGCAGCACATTTTTTTCAATTATCTTTTCTCCTTTTTTTTCCTGTGCGTGTACAAAGCAAAAGAAAGTAAAAGGAAACCAACTCCTTTTCTTTAAGTCGGCCACGCCCTTTTATTTTTTTGTTTTTTTTTTATTTTTTATAAACCAATAACAATTTAGTAATTTTTCTCCTATATAAAGAAATCTTCACATTTCTTTCAAACACACCAATTCTTCTTCAACCCAAAGGAGTCTAGGAAACTGAGAGTCTCAGGCATTCATCTTCTTTAGTTGGCTAACTGGCCATGTCGACTGCTGATTGGAAGTCGATTGACTTTCGTCTTTCTCGTTGGCAGTTGACTAAAAGTCAAATATTTTTTTTTCTTGTTTCTTTTTTGTTCAATTATTTTTCCTTGCTTTGCAGGGTAACCGGAGGCCGTTTCGTGGACGCGAGTGGGATACTTTGTGATACCACCCTGTGTCCGACAAGCAGCTGGTTGAGAGCGCGAGTGGGGTACTTTGTGGCACCACCCTACGTTGAAGATCTAGAGAGATTCAGCCGGTCGAGGACGCGAGTGGGGTAGTTGGTTGCTCCACCCTGCGTAGCACACCCAGGCAGTCAGAGACGCGAGTAGGGTACTTAGTGACACCACCCTGCGTAGCACATCCGGAGACGTGAGGTTCAAGACGCGAGTGGGGTAGTTGGTTGCTCCACCCTGCGTAGCACATCCAGGCCGATCGAGAGACGCGAGTGGGGTACTTAGTGACACCACCCCGCGTGCGTTGAAGGTCCGGACATTCGGATGGCAATATTCGAGGAGATTACGCGAGACGGAGAGAGATATCTTGTTGTGCTTCATCGTGCTCGTACCGTATAGGGGGCGGGATCAAGCTCCGGATATGTCCTTCCATCGAGTTTGATGTTCCGCCTTCCCACGATATCACGGCATCAACTCTTTCTACCGAGCATAGACTTTCACGGGGTGAATCGGTCCACAAGTTGATTTCTCCTATACACACTCGAGCCCTCGCCAACACACCTTTGTGACTCTTGGGCAACGCATCATTAATGGGGAGGTACGGTGGGGTCCTGAGTATTGCGGATAGACGTCAGGGTGCTGAGAACTTGGAGGACTCTCCCACTCGTTGTTGTAGGGTGATGTGTATGGGTTGAACTGATATTATGGTTGTGTTCCAATACCCATACCACCAAATTAAATCCTCCAAATGAGTAGGGGAAGTAGCCTCCTTGGCCATAATGATCCATACTCTGCAATTCAAGGAAAAAACAAGAACACAATCAAGGTATCAAGTCACTACCATTACCGAATTAGTGGCGCGAATCTTCAACAAAACATCAAAATAAAAAAAATAAAAAAAAATAAAAGAAAAAGACCTAATCCTTAATACTCCAGTAGTTTACTGATATCGACTAATTCTCCGGCAACGGCGCCAGAAAACTTGATGACCAAATTATAGTAAACCAACTTTAACCGGCAGAGTACCGGGTCGGTTGTACTACAACGGCGAGCAAGGTCGTATCCCACGAGGAATCCGTCAAGTATCACAATCACGCTTGTATTTAGTTTCGGCTCACAAATAGGGTAAAATTAATTATAGCTAGAAAAAAATGAAAAATGCTAACTTTAAATGTATGATAAAAGTAATAGCTAAACTATGATCAAAAACACTACTCTCGATACCTTTACCGAATCACTAGGGACGAGCTTTAACCTACCAGCCAACCAATAGCTTCTAATGAACGTGTTGTGGGTGCAATCTCATAAACTGGTCACTAGGCGCTAATACCACAACCTAGTTACCATATATTCCGTTCATCAGTCCCCTATATGGGATTTAATTGACCTAATATAATTAAGAACTATGAGATGCTCCGCATCCACCGAGTTCACGGCTTAGCTAGAAAAACCTTACCAAGGAACATGCTGCGAAAAACTCGACTAGTTCGTGTATGGAAATACTAAAACTCTAGTTCGCACACTCCCTCGCAAAATACATTTATAAAGGTCATGTGTGTGATCATGAATTAAGTGATCAAATTAATTAAAGCATTAAGATCAAATTTTAGGACACAACAATTCAAAAGATTTAATTTTAAGATCTACTCATCCCTAGATCATTGTTTAGACATCAATTTCGTAGTTCCATCATATAATCTAACAGAAATTTAGCTATGCATAATACAAATAAAAGTGCATAAATTAATGAAGATATTAATAATAAACATTATAAAAAGATTGAATAAAATTTACCAAAAGAAACTGCAGCAATCCACCACTCGAATCGTCACTTCGTTGTGTTGAAAATCACGGAATAAAATAGCTATTGTTCTAAGAAATTATTGCAGAAAAATAAAATAAAACTAATCTAATGGGGAGAGGAAAAAGTCGCAACAGAAAGGAGAAAAATTGTGCTATCAAAAATGTGTTAAATTTGACATAAGTGCCTTATAATAGTTAAATATCCGACTACCTTATTATTCTCCGAAAATACACGGCCCTCCATTCGGTAATTTCCCTTCGCATTAAATGCTCCAGCATAAGGCATGGGCCCCTTTGACAAAAAAATATGAACCCTGCAGCTTCCTCTATTCTTTTTAATCTTTTTCATTATTATTTTTTATTTTACAAAGAGTGAAGAATCGGACGAAAGATATACTGTGACCTCACTTCCCGCTGAACACAAAAGCCGGAATCCGACAAAGTTTGATAATAAAAAAAAATTATATTTTTTTTCTCGATCGTCTAATTTGAATCTCGCGTCATTTCTTTATACGAACTCCGTTTTGGATGATTTTCATACCGTTGTGATCCTCGTCACATCCTCTATCACGCCATACCTTTAATAAAAATAAACCACATACCCAAGCGTGACAAATACCAATAAAACGCACACGATTCACCTAAAAATATGGAGATTTTGGACGTAAACGCCTATCGTCTCGTGATTCAACCCCTGGTGAAATGTTCCTATAAAAACCACTCAACTACCCCAAAAGTACATCGAATAGGCTACAAATAAGGGTAAAATGCACACGAAATTATAGCAAAGTTGACTCTCACCATAAAACTTCTTAAGGTTGTTGGCATTCTAACTTCGAGGTATGGTCTTACCACTTGCATCGGCGAGCTGGTATGCGCCTTTTCCATGAACGTTGACCACCTTGTAGGGTCCTTCCCAGTTCGGGTCGAGCTTTCCTTGAGGGCCCTGTCTATTAATTTCATTCTTTCTCAATACTAGATCTCTTCTTTGAAGTTGAGTGCCTACTCTGGAGTTGTATTACTGAGATATTCTTTGCTTATACTTGGCCATTCTGATGTAGGCCACTTCCCTGGCTTCTTCTAAGTCATCTTTGACTTGCCTGAGTTCGACATCTTTATCTGTCTGGTCGTGGAGCTCGGTCATTGGGGAGGGAAGCCCGATCTCTCCTGGAATGACCACTTTGCATCCATAAGCTAAAGAAAAAGGCTTTTCACCTGTAGCCGAGTTTGGCGTAGTCATGTATGCCCAAAGTATGTTGGGTAAGTGTTCAACCCAATTTTCCCCTTCTTCTTCCAGCCTCTTCTTCAAACTAACCTTGACCATCCGTTTGTCTGCTCCACTTGGCCATTAGCTTGCGGGTGGCCAACAAAGGTAAAGTGTTGGGTTATACCCAACTCAGCACACCACGTCCTGACGGTCCTGTCTTCAAACCGAGTCCCATTGTCTGAGATCAGGGTCTTGGGTATACCATATCTGTAGACAATGCTTTTCCAGATGAACTTCTGAATTGCTTTTCCGTAACGGTGGTTAGGGCTTCAGTTTCCACCCACTTAGTAAATTAGTCCACTTCTACGATAAGGAATCTTAGATTTCCTGAAGCTCGGGGAAGTGGGCCGACTAGGTCCACCCCCCATTGATAGAAAGGCCAAGGAGATACTATAAGGATCATTTCCTGTGAAGATTGATGAGATAAGTTGTCATGCACCTGGCATGACTTGCACCTCATGACTAGGTCGTTTGCATCACTTTGCATAGTGGGCCAGTAGTACCCAAATAAACAACATTTTCTTGCCAGGGTTAGTGCACCCGCATGATTTCCACATATACCGAGATGGATTTCTCTAAGGAGATAATTTCCTTCCTCCTTCGAAGCACATCTGAGCCAGGGTGATGTAAAAGATCTTAAGTATAGAATTTCATTAAAAAGGGAGTACCTGCTTGCCAAGAGCTTTATCTTCCTGCCCTAAGAGTTATCAATTGGCAGGATGCCATGTTTGAGATATGACACTATGAGGTCCATTCATGTAGTTTGTTGAGTGACCGGTTGAACTTCACTTTGGGCATAACTTCGCTCAGCGAGTTGCTCTACCACGACTCTTTTGTCTGAGAAGAAATTGGAGGCTAGCTTTGAAAGGGCGTTAGCCTGCTTATTCTGAGACCGAGAGACTTGCTCGATCTGAACTGACCTGAAGTTCTTGAGTAATGCTTGGGCTACTGAAAACTATTTCTTCATTGGTTCCTCATTTGCTTCGTATTCCCCTTTGACATGATTGACTACCAGTTGGGAGTCAATGAATACTTGTAGATTGGCAGCACCGAGTTTGCTGGCTAGTCGGAGCCCATTGATCAGAGCTTCGTACTCAGCTTCATTGTTTATAGCCTTGAACTGGAAGCGGAAAGCATAATGAAATTCTTCTCCCTTTGGACTTATGAGCAGGAGGCCTACCCCTGCTCCTTCTTTTCCTACTGCTCCGTCAACGTACAGGATCCATGACTCGTCCTGCTCTGTCGGTTGGTCTTTCTCAATGTCCATTGAAATCCCTTCGGCCAAGAAGTCTGCTAAAGCTTGAGCCTTTATAGAAGTTCGGGGTTGGAAATCCAGGTCATATTCTGCAAGCTCTATGACCCACTTGGCTAGCCTTCCAGAGGTATCTGGTCAAGCTAATATCTATCGTAAAGGTTGATCTGTTACCACAGTTATCGGATGCGCTTGAAAATATGGCCTCAACTTTCTTGAAGCATGCACCAAAGCCAAAGCTTGTTTTTCTGCATTGGTGTACCTGACTTCGGGTCTATGTAAAGCCCTGCTTACATAGAATACTAGTCTCTGTATGTTGTCCTCTTCTCTGATCAGGACATCACTGATTGCTTCTTCCACAATTGCTAGATATATGAGTAGAGTTTCTCCTTCCCGATGAGAGGTCAGGGTAGGAAACTCGGCCATATAATCTTTGAGGTCCTCGAATGCTCTCTGGATGTCCTCATTCCACTAGAAAAGACTTGTCTTTATTAGGACCTTGAAAAACGGTAAGGCACGTTGTGCCGATCTGGACAGAAATCTGTTCGGGCAGCCATTCATCATGTCAGTCTTTGCACTTCTTTGATGTTCCTTAGAGGTGGCATTAATCTCAATGCCTCGATTTTGTCTTGATTTGCTTTGATGCCTTCCTTAGAGATCATGTACCCCAGGAACTTTCCCGACCTGACCCCAAATGTACACTTTTTGGGGTTGAGCTTCATCTGAGTTAGTCTGAGCACACTGAACACCTCCCTGACGTCTAGCATGTACTGATCAACAGACCTGCTCTTGATCGGAGATCGTCCACATAGACCTCCATACACCTTCCAATCTGTTTCTCAAAGATTTTGTATACTGCTCTCTAATACGTGGCTCAAGCATTTTTTAGTCCAAAGGGCATGGTGACGTAGCAGAAAATACGCAGCTCGGTAATGAATGCAGTCTTTTCTGCATCTTTAGGGTCCATGGCTATTTGATAGTACCCCTTGTACGCGTCTAGAAGCGAATATCTCAAAAACAGTTGAATCAACTAACATGTCAATTTTAGGTAGCGGATAGCAGTCCTTACGGCAGGCTTTGTTCAAGTCGGTGAAGTCCACACACATTCACCAGCTTCCATCTAGCTTCTTTACTAGTACCGGGTTGGCTAGCCAGCTCGGATAAACCACTTCCCGTATGATGTTGGCCTGGAGTAGTTTCTCTACCTCCTTCTGAATGGCTTCCATTCTTTCCTTTGCAAACTGTCTCTTTTTCTGTTGAATTGGTTTCCTATTCGGGTCGACGTTAAGTCTGTGCAGAGCCAGCTCGAGTGATAGGCATAACATGTCCTCCGTTCTCCATTCAAACACATCTCTGAATTCTCTCAACACTTTGACGAGTTCTTATTTTTGTTGCTCTAGGACCCATGACCCCATGTTCACCGTTAAATCTTTATGATCTTCCCACAGGCTCACTGTCTCGATCTTGGCTTCTGACGACCAGCCTTCTTTCTCTCCGGGAGTAGTTCTTCAACAAAGACCTGTTGCACCATCATTTTTCTACTAACGGTGGCCGTGTAACAGCTCTTGGCCGTTTCCAAGTCACCATTGACCTCCACCGATCCCTGTGATGTTGGAAACTTCATGCTTTAATGAGCTGGGGAAATCACTGCTCGGAGATCTATCAGTGCAGGTCATCCCATGATAACGTTATAGGCCAAGGATGCTTTGACTACAACATAATCCACCATAAGGGTCCTGCCCCTTGGTTCCAGTCCAAAGGTGGTCGGCAATCTAATCATGCCCATGGGATGAACTGGGGGTCCTGTAAACCTAAATAGCGGAGCTGAGACATGTGTCAACTCAGTATCCTTCAGCTTCATCGATTGAAAAACACTGTAGTACAACACATTGACCGCACTACCCGTATCGACACAAATACGCTTCACCGTGTACTTGTTGATTACAACATCAATCACTAATCCTTCATTATTGGTGACTAAAGGCAGGGAGTCACAAGGACCATAAATTACTTCTCCAGAAAGCCTTTGCCTTTTATTGGAGTCGGTGGGAGCAGCTGACCGGCTATTGTTCTTTTCCTCAGGTCGGGAAGCGGTGCTCGGGCCACCCGAGATCGTGTTGATTGTATTGATAGGGCGGTTATCGACTTGCCCATCAGAACCCGGGGACTGGTCTCTTCTACGTCGGTAGTCATCCCGTCGGTCTCGATCTTGACCGAAGTTCCTTCTCTTGTACTCTCTTCTCCCTTGGGGTTCCGTATTTTGCAACGGTCTATGACCTCGTCTAACTTTCCTTCCATATCAGCTGCATCAATATCTCTCTGCAAGTCTCTACAATGTTCTACATCATGACCAATATCTTCATGGTACTTGCAATATTTGGTCTGATCCTTTTTTTTCACGAGGACCTCTCATGGGAGGTGGGACTCACGCTATACCTTTTCTCTACATTATAGCGAGGACCTACTCACGTGATCGGTTTAAAGGGATAAAATCCCTCTCCTGAAGTGCACATTTCTTTCCTAGTCGATCTGACATCGGTGCTGCAACTCGATCCCATACTTTCTTGCGTTTTCTGTCAGGTCCGTCATCTGACTTATCTTTCTTGGAGCTTTCCGCCTCTCTCTTTAAGCGGTTGGCTTCCTCCCCCGGCAGTGCTTGTAGGCCAGGTCCATACACTCTTCCATAGATCTCGGAAGTCGACCGTTTAAGTTTGCATATAATCGACCTTCTCGCAGACCTACTATGAAAGAGGTGATTAGGAGATGCTCCTCAGCGTTCTTGACCTACTGGACTCTTCATTAAACCTCTTAAGGTATTGCAGCACAGTCTCCTCCTTCCTCTGCCTGATGGTGAGGAGATAAGTAGTGATTCTTTGAAACGGTTTGGCTGTGACGAAAGCTTGCTGAAACCTCATTGCCAAGGTTTCAAAGTTGCCGATTGACTGAGGTGGCAATTTCCTGAACCACTCACGGGCACTGCCAGTAAGTAAGGCCGGAAAAGCTTTGCACTTCATCACTTCTGCTACGCAATCCATGTTCATATGGGTCAGATATTGAAACAAGTGATCTTAGGGGTCCTAGGTGCTGTCATAGGGATCTAACTTGGGCACCTTGAACCTTTTTGGACGCGGTTAATTCAAGATCTATTCTGAAAACGGTGACTTGAATGACGATAGATCGTCTGATTTCCGCCCTAATATTCCATCGAGCTCCGCTCGGGCAGCCTCCTGGGCTTGGATGTTGACCTGCCTTTTCCCGATGTTGGAGGTAGAGGATAGAGTATCTTCTTTATCATCTTTGCGTAGTTGGTTGTTCTAGGAGCGTTATTTTCTGGAGCTTCCTCCTCTCGCCCTTTTAGGGCTAAACCCAACACACTCTTAAACGCTGTCATGTCCAAATTTTGTAATGCCCCCAACAAGGCTTGTTGGGCAGGATCTGCCAATACTTCTTCTTGCTGATGTTGGTGCTGGCTGGTGGTAGCATTAAGGTCTTTTTCTCCATCTTCTGTCTGTCCAGCAGATGTTACAGTGGGATCAGTTTCCTGGACTAACGGATCTTGAACCTGGGTCTTTTTCCCTGTATTCTTTAGAGGTGCCATTGCTTGTTCTTGATGAGATTGCTGAAAGAGGCCCTCCTTCTAGCGCCAATTGACGATGCTGGATATCGTCGATTATATAATCTGAGCCTAAATTACTCCTAGAACGATTTTATCAAGAACTTTTTAACAATGTGGATGGTGATTTGGGGATGATTTAGACAGAGCTTGAGAGTTGGTTTCTCTCAAGTTGCCTACGTATCCAATGTGTGTAATTGGAATCAAGTCCTCCGTAGTTCCTCAGGGTTGTTTATATATGGAGGCCCCTCGCCCTCTTTTCTTGTTGGACAAGTATATGATTCTTAAACCCTAAGGATTATCATGTGTAAATCAAGACCGTCTTTAGACGATAAGATCTATGTCCTATAATCACGGGATTCTTCCATCGTTATCATATTATATAGGCACGTGTTTGAATTACCGGTATAAGGAAAGACACATACGTCCTGCGTTGGGCTCATCAGGCCGTCTCGACCTGGGTTGCACGACCTGCCCTCCGTCCTGACCGAGCCGCCCTGCGGTTGTCTAGTCGGGAAGGACCAGGTTAAAACTCCCACCTGAGGTTTGGCCTGGTTAACGTCGGGCCTCTGGCCTTAATGCTTTATCCTTTATTTATTACGATGCCACTCTCTGAGCGACACGTGGTGAGGTCTACTCTGGCCATCATCAAAGTTCATTGATTTATAATAATATATTGATACCTCTAAAGAAAATGTAAAGATTCCGGAAGAGTCAAATATTAAATAGTGTTATATAGATATTTTTGTTAGACGCCAAAGCATGAAAAACATATTTGTTCCCACATATATAAATCTTAGAGATTTGAGATAACCAAATAATTTGGAAAGATGAGATATGATTATAGCATTTGGGCTTGTGAACGTTCATAAAAAGAGACAAATATGCTTCTTAATATATAAATCGTGTGAAGCGAATATAGTGCCTGAATCACATAGATGATAGAAGTATTAAAATGTTTGAAGCATACAAAGTTTGTAAAACACAAAATATATATTACATGAATTATCCTAGAAGCGGGATAAATGGTTTGATCTGAGAAATTATGGATCAATAATGATACTCCTAAATAATTACAAAAGAGGATAAAATATTAGTATTTGACTTATATTATAAAGATCCATTTCATGCACAAGATAAATATCTTTTGGTCCTGAGGACCAATGATTGTACTCTTTTTCCTTTTAACCAAGTTTTTTCCCACCGAGTTTTCTTAGTTAAAGGTTTTTAACGAGGCAACTAGTGTAACAAATAAGAGCGCATAGATCATGAATCTTTTTCCCTTGACTGGATTTTTTTCCCACTGGGTTTTTTCAAGTAAGGTTTTTGATACATACCATATACGTTAAGTCACTCAGATTAAAATAAAGCAAGTCGGGCATTTGTTGGTTACACGGATGATGGATATTTTTGGCCCTCTCAAAGCAAGGTCCCAAAATTAATGGTTATTTATTTACCATTGGCGGTACATTGATTTTATGATGCTCAACTATATGCAATCTTTGGTCGCTACGTCTTCAAATCATGCCGAGATGATATCTATTTTTGAACAAAATGGAGAATACATTTGATTATTATTTTTATTGACACAATATTATATCCGAGAAACTTATGTTTATTTGTTTAGAAATAGAATGACCACACTATATGAAGAGTATGCACCATGTATAGTTCAATTATATGGATGCTACATCAAAGGCGTCGTATAAAGCATATTTATCAAGAATACGTCATATATAATCTTCATAAGAAATGTGACATTAATGTTCAAGAAATCATATCAAGCGATAATCCAACAGAGTGATTCATTAAATCACTTCTTACCGCCACGTTTGAGAAATTGATAAAGAATATCGGAATGCGCCGGATTAGAGACCTTCAGAAATGTTCATATCAGGGGGAGTAAACACAAATGAATGTTGTACTTTTTTTTTCCTTCATTAAGATTTTTTTTTCCACTCGAGGTTTTTTCTTAATGAAGGTTTTAATGAGGCAGGTTCTTTGTGTAATGGACATCCAAGGGGGAGTGGTATGAATATATTATACAATCCTTACCGGCAGTGTACCAGGTCAAATTGTAGTGCTAGTGTGGTGAGTCAGGTGTCAAATCCTCAGAGAAATGAAAATCTAATTCAAAGTGTGGTTAAACACCAAGAAGCTATTATTAACTCGATTTAAGTAGCAGTTTTTACCTTTTATAGGGTTAGATTGTTAGAGTTAGATTGTTACGTTAGTAAAACAAGTAAATAAATACTAAAATAATATATAGATATATATATATATATATATATATATATATATATATATATATATATAAATACATATATAGATACATAGACATAAATATATATATAGATGTATAGATATATAATATAAATACTAATATAATATATAGAAACTAGCCAAGATAATGTTATTGAACCATGATCCCTTTTTAGTTAATAGATGAGACGGATCTTCCTTTTTCAAGATGTAATTTATGTAAAACGGTGCACTCTCACCAACAGCTTCCCTCTCACACGAGCGTACGAAACTCGTCATATGTCTCATCAATCGCCCAATGTCATCCAAAAGATTGGGTACTCCGTTTTGTCATACGGCCAATGTCAAGGATCTCGATCAGAACAGGTAAATTAACGTAATAAGATCTTGAGCACAATTTTAATAAGATTTGTTTCTCTCAAAACAAATCTGCCCCCGGGTAGGAAATAGGATTCCGTTGTCACGTTTTCACTCGGCCATTTTTACCCTCCGGTTTTTCTACCTTTTTTTCTCATATCATAACTTCACCGTTTAGTTCGTCATTAGGTTACAATTCTGTTTATATTGATTAGCTATGTCAATATTAACGTTTCATTAAGCTCAAGTAGAAAAAGATTCATCATATTCAATTTTAATCATTTTTAACATAGTCAAATCATCCATTTTACCAAAAAGATTAAAATAGTTCAATTACATATTTTGGCTAATATTACTAATACTAATATATATATATATATATATATATATATATATATATATATATATATATATATATATATATATATATATATATATATATATAGATAGAAATAATAAACATAATAACATTAGAATATATTACGATTACAACCGTTGAATCGGGGTTGTTTCCACCGGATAGAGCATAACAAAGCTTCGAAATCAACAATATTCGATAATTATTCCACCATTACAACGATACTATAACTACTTTATTTATATATATATATATATATATATATATATATATATATATATATATATATATATATATATATATATATATTAAAAGAAAAAGAAAAGATAGAAGAGAAGATGGAAGAGAAGAGAGGATGGAGATATATGGATAGATCTACATATATATATATATATATATATATATATATATATATATATATATATATATATATATATATATATAGCAAAACAAAATTAAAATATATATATATATATATATATATATATATGTATAGCAAAACAAAATTAAAAAAACAAGAAGAAGAGAAGGGAGGTGGAAGAGAAGAGGGGACGAAGGAAAGGGGAAGGAGATGAGAAGAGAGGGGCAAGGATTGTGATGAGTTTGGGGATATATATATATATATATATATATATATATATATATATATATATATATATATATATATATATATATATTTTTTTTTTTTTGTAAGAGTATATGGCGATGGATATTTGCTAGAAAGTTTGTTAGAAAATGGTGGGTGTAATGATGAGTTATCACATGCACCACTAGGTGGTTATAATCAAGTTGGGAAAATATCTTCACTTTTCCCGGCGTTTCTATTGCGGCGCTTATCGATAAAATAGCCATAACTTGAGTTGTAGACCTCCAATTGACGTGATTCAAAATGCGTTGGAAAGCGCATTTGAATATCTACAACTTTTATGAAGAATGCGTCCCCAGAAAATGCCTCTAAGTTGGGTCAAATATCTGTCGAAGATATTTTACGGTATAAGTACGTAGGAAAATCGACCCTTTACTCTCGTAAGCTTGTGGCATCTTCTTCTTTCCCTCAAAATCCATATTTTAGTGCTCAAAACATGTCGTTACGTGGAATCTTGGTCAATGTATAATCCTGCAATGAACCACCAAAACACCAAACGTAAATCCGACACGACACTCCGGTTACTAAACCGGTACAAAACTTATAAAAAACTTATAAAAATACGATAATTTATATAATAATACTACTTACACATTTGGATAAAACTTAGTAATTATGACTTAAATTGGTACAATAATGCTTAAAGTGTTATCATTATTAGGGTAAAATGTCATAATAATGATTGACAATTTGTCGCTCATCACAACTCCCCACTTAGCTTTTGGTCGTCCTCGAGCAAAACAAGCGATAAAACAAATTGAATGAGGGACAAATTCATGAAGATATAAGATGTAAGTGACAACCAGATGTTGCAACCATTCGAATTACAACCAGGCGTTAACCTTAATATAAATGTATAACAGAGTGTGTGTGTGTGTGACAAGCCTTTTCAATTTCCACTATCCTCTCTTGAATAATTCAAGCAAACGCACAAGTATCCATTCAGACAGTCCTAATGAATTTCCTTGGTATAGGCGATAAGTAATGAGTTCCACACAAAGTTCTCCCGTGTACTTATTAGGATAATCCCTAATGCATATCATTCAGGTTTATACTCTGGGGATAGTCGAAGATAACTATGTTTTCAACCATGCTTAACCAAATTTCCACATTGTCATTTGCCAATTTTTACTTAATTTCACATGTGTAGCATATGCCTTCATTCCCAAAGAATAAGACGTTTCGTGATAACACCCTAGCCGGACTACTATCATCAGGCAGTCGGGAGCTTTTAAGCCTCATAGTGGTATAGGACGTTTTGTGATAACGCCCTACCGCACTCAAATCATTGGTAGCTACATCCGACATATAAATAGTTCATCTTATTTGGTATTCTTCCTTTCATTCCATTTTCCCAATAAACTTAACTTATATCCTTCCTATCACATTCAAACCTTCAGATATTCACAGTACACGTTCAGAAGTTAGGTACTAAGTTACTGCAAGTCTCTCTAGGATAAACCACTAGGATACTGAATGGATACAGTTTAAAATTTTCGCTTCAATATCATAGGCTTACGTGAAAGAATTCATGTTCCACAAATAAATTTGGGGTTAAAATGCACTTACGGTTCACGTTGGTTATACATATCCAAATTGATCATTACATCTTCAAATCCATGAAATATATGCCTTGTACAGTTTATTTTAATCAACTAAATAATGCTCGAAAAAAACAAAAAAACTAAGGGATTTATTGATACAAAATAAGCACTAATGCCATTGCTAGACCAACCACGACTCCACTCCCCACTTATGAACTTACATTGTCCCCAATGTAAAGTGAGTGTAAAAAAAGTTGTTGGGAAAGCAATGGTGCACTAAAACAAGTCAAAACAAATACTGGGATTATAAAAAAAGGGTGGGTGGGTGGGTCAAAGTTATGACCGTTGTGTGTGCAAATAAAATAAAAGTGTGTGGAGTGTGACAGTGTAGTGACAGAAGGTAGATAAACACACCACATAAACTTTTATTGGTTTAAAACACACAATATTCCATAGTAGTTGAACTAATACATGTCACACATTATTTGAAATTTAAAACAGACTAGATCATGATATGAAATATGTGACAAAGTATTAACTCTGAGTCTTTTATACCCAGATCCTCAAGGGTTATTTCAAATCGTTCTATCAACCTTAGTCCAAGAAATGATGTATTTGAATTTTCTCTTTGCTTTCTCTCGGGATTTTAGGATAACCACCTAATCGTTCCCGTTTTAATGACATTCAAACATTCATCCTGAGACTTGGTGAAACAAAATGAAAATCAATCCGAAGTATTGGCAAAGTATCATCCAAAGTATGAGTAATTATTATATTTAACATTTTTACGGGCTGCCTCCCGGTAGCGCTTTTGGTTAACGTCGTTTGCTCGACAGACTTAAACAACCATAATGATGATGATTAACTAATATAATATACTAAACAAAATAGGATACTTCTAACAATTACTCACCAAAGCATGTAGCAATTAAGCACACGATTAGTCGAAAATAAATGCTTAAGGAATAATTAAAAAGATATTACCCGTGATTTTACTATATTTATAGTCTATAGCTAGACTTTTCCTTGCTTAGTTCTTTAATGCACCGGTGGTGGGTCATCCTCACACACCGCATCCGTCTTTTTTATCAATAGTGGTCTCCAACATATGTTAGACGAATGACGTCGAATCCAACGGTTCTTGACCTTTTCCTTTGATTTTCGAGCTTTCGGTTTGTGAGCCTTCATATTATTGATATAGTCATCTTCTTCAACTACCTGTGTGTTAGTACGATCCACAACAAGGGGACACAAAGTGTCCATACAAGAACAAGATTCTAGTGTAGTGCATGGATATTTCAAGTAAATGTTGAAGACAACGCGCTCATTACTCACTCCCAAACTAAGCTCTCCCTTCCGAACATCGATCACAGCTCCCACCGTTGCTAAAAATGGTCTCCCGAGGATAAAGGGTGCACTCCCTACCTCCATATCCATAACAACAAAATCGACGGGGAAGTAAAATTTATCAACCTTAACCAACACGTCTTCAATGACTCCTTTAGGATGTTTAATAGATCTATCTGCAAGTTGGAGAGTCAACTCCGTACGCTTAAGCTTACATATGCCAAGTTTCATGAAATCATTATAGGACATGAGGTTTATGCTTGCACCGAGATCACAAAGCGCCTTCTAAAACAAAAGTCCCCCAATTTCACATGGGATAGTAAAACTACCAGGATCTTTAAGTTTAGGAGGAAGCTTGTGTTGAAGCACGGCGGAACACTCCTCACTTAGACACACCGTCTCATATTCTTCCAACCGTTTCTTTCTGGATAGTATGTCTTTAAGAAACTTACCATATTCCGGCATATTGATTAGAGCTTCAATGAAAGGGATATTAATAGTTAAGTGCCGAAAAGTGTCAAGAAATCGTGAGTGCTTCTTATCCAACTTCATCTTTTTCATTTCCTCTCTCGGAGGATAGGGAAGTGATTCAAGATCAATTAAATTAGGGTTAGAATGTATACTTCCCTTACCCTTGTCGTTAGACGAAGATGGTGAAGCTTCCTTGGATGTTTGTGCATTTGGAGGACACTGTGTGTCATCATTCTGCACCTTTTTCTTCAGAATCTGCACTGGATATGGTGCTGCCCTGTCAGGTTGAACCGAGGTGAATTTGGGTTGAGCCGGATAAGGTTCGGTTTGAATTGGCCCTTTCAAACTTGATTCCTTTTTAACCTGCTCATTGGACAAGGTCCTTAGATCATTCAGTCTTGGATTTTTCAATATTCTAGGAACCTTGACCCATTCCTCATCCTCACTTTCAGGTTCAATATATCCGTTTTGTCTTAGGAAATCTTCAATAATGTCCTCTTCCTCTTTGGTGAATTCAGGTTCATCTTTAGATTCCACATTCTTTTCAAATTTACCATCTAAATCATCCTCTACTTCATTATTTCCGAAGTTTTCTAATCCATTACTTCCACAGATTCTTCCACTCTTGGTAATAACAGCTTTTACCTCTCTCGGGTTTCTTTCAGTATTACTTGGTAATCCTCCAGGAGGTCTACTGTTTTTCCGTTCTCCTTCTCTACTCAAATGATCTTCCATATTCCTTATTGATGCTTCTATAGTTCTCATCCTCGTGTCATGTCCACTCATGGATGTTTTCAACGTACTCATATCCTTAGTGACTGTTCCTATAGAAGTCATCATGGTTTCCATAGTATGAGCTTGAGTAGATACTACACCCATCATATTTTCCATTAATTTCTCCCATTTATCAACTTCTTCAGGTTGAGTTGAACTTTGGGTGACTGGTATGCTTTGAGTGGTATGTTGTGGATATGGTCTAGGTGATGATTGTAGGTTCTGATTCGAGGTATCTCCTTGATAAACTGGATTATTGTATGAATTCTTATACTGAACTGGATACGGTGGTTGTCCTTGCTTACTAGGGGTTTCAGACCAATGAAAAGTAGGGTGATCTCTTCTAATAGCATTAAACGAGTTTGAATACGTGTTGTTCAAATTCCTATGCTGTTGTAAAAAACTCACCTTTTCCCTTGAATATCCTTCTGGTTCTTCCATCCCTAATGACACATTATCATGATTTGAGTAGTCATTTGGTAAGATATTTTCTGAGTTTACATTTTTATGGCTAATAAGCCGTCAAATTTCCTACTCAAATTCTCCAAGTGTGCTAGAACTTCCGTATTCGATGTACATTCTCCTGCAAATGCTACTTTTCTTGTGCTAGAACCGGTTTCCCACATTCGGTTATTTTTGGAAATATTTTCAATAGCATCGTAAACTATCTGAGCTTCACTCATCATTAACGAACCACCACATGCATGATCAACGTCTGCACGTGAGTCTTTTCTTAATTTACGACAGAAAAGTTGAATTTGCATATCTAAGGAATAACCATGATCGGGACAAGCTCGTAATAGCTTTTTAAATCTTTCCCAAGCATTTCCAAACGTTTCTTCAGATCCTTGTCTAAAGTTAGCCATTTCGACTATTAATTCCAAATTCATTCCTGGAGTAAAATATTGTTTTAAGAACTCGGTTTGAATGTCTTCCCAACTTGTCAATGAATGATGTGGGAGTGACATAAACCAATCTCGTGCTCTTCCTTTCAACGAAAAAGGAAACATAGACATCCTCGTTAATTCACGATGAGCACCTTGACTTTTGGCTGTATTACACAGTTCTTCGAAAAGATAGAGATGATGATGTGGATCCTCATCATCTTTTCCTAGGAATTGGGCTCATGTGTCAATTAAACCAAAACGATGAGATTTTATTTCAAAATTATTTTCTCCTTTATTGGGTAAAAGAATTGGATTATTAATCTGATTTCTCCTTACGGTTTGATAACAGATAGGTCTCGGGTTTGGTATGTTAGGATTATTACGATTATTTTGGTTCCGATTCTGATTATTTCTATTTTGATCATTTGGTATTGGTAGATTCTGATTAAGGTTTTGTCCATGTCCTTGGGCATGAGCAATCCCTTGTTCAGGTTTTTCATCACTAGTTTCGGCCATTCTCGTATTTCGATTTGAAGATGATTCTTGGTCAGGATTTCCCTGACTAGTATGACCTCGTTTACTCTCTACTCTTAACTGCCTTTCGTAAGTATTTATGTCAGGCTTATAAGGAGTGAGTGGGGCCTTACCGCTTCTGGTCATCAACTATCGAAAATAGAAAATAACACGAAATTGATAGTAGTAAAAATTGGTAACTTACTTATAAGGTAGGTACCAACGAAAGAAAAAAAAAAGAAACGTGATAAGAAAATTGTTGACTTATCCTCGAGAATTTTGAGCTAATACAAGTAGTAACCATAGACACAATGAATTAGCGTCGTTTCCCCGGCAACGGCGCCAGAAAGCTGACGGACTATTTCTAGGCTATACAATCCTTACCGGCAGTGTACCGGGTCAAATTATAGTGCTAGTGTGGTGAGTCAGGTGTCGAATCCTCAGGGAAATGAAAATCTAATTCAAAGTGTGGTTAAACACCAAGAAACTATTATTAACTCGATCTAAGTCACAGTTTTTACTTTTTATAGGGTTAGATTGTTAGAGTTAGATTGTTACGTTAGTAAAACAAGAAATAAATACTAATATATATATATATATATATATATATATATATATATATAAATACATATATAGATACATAGACATAAATATATATATATAGATGTATAGATATATAATATAAATACTAATATAATATATAGAAACTAGCCAAGATAATGTTATTGAACCATGATCCCTTTTTAGTTAATAGATGAGACGATCTTCCTTTTTCAAGGTGTAATTTATGTGAAACGGTACACTCCTCACTTTCAACAGCTTCCCTCTCACACGAGCGTACGAAACTCGTCATATGTCTCATCAACTGCCCAATGTCATCCAAAAGATTGGGTACTCCGTTTTGTCATACGGCCAATGTCAAGGATCTCGATCAGAACAGGTAAATTAACGTAATAAGATCTTGAGCACAATTTTAATAAGATTTGTTTCTCTCAAAACAAATCTGCCCCCGGGTAGGAAATAGGATTCCGTTGTCACGTTTTCACTCGGCCATTTTTACCCTCCGGTTTTTCTACCTTTTTTTCTCATATCATAACTTCACCGTTTAGTTCGTCATTAGGTTACAATTCTGTTTATATTGATTAGCTATGTCAAAATTAACGTTTCATTAAGCTCAAGTAGAAAAAGATTCATCATATTCAATTTTAATCATTTTTAACATAGTCAATCATCCATTTTACCAAAAATATTAAAATAGTTCAATTACATATTTTGGCTAATATTACTAATACTAATATATATATATATATATATATATATATATATATATATATATATATATATATATATATATAAATAGATAGAAATAATAAACATAATAACATTAGAATATATTACCGATTACAACCGTTGAATCGGGGTTGTTTCCACCGGATAGAGCATAACAAAGCTTCGAAATCAACAATTTTCGATAATTATTCCACCATTACAACGATACTATAACT
This sequence comes from Gentiana straminea, assembly GCA_036785695.1. Taxonomy (NCBI): domain Eukaryota; kingdom Viridiplantae; phylum Streptophyta; class Magnoliopsida; order Gentianales; family Gentianaceae; genus Gentiana; species Gentiana straminea. The sequence continues at coordinate 3,684,020 of JAVUPR010000483.1, read as the reverse complement.
ACTATATATATATATATATATATATATATATGGGCCCAAAAGAAAAAGAAAAGATAGAAGAGAAGATGGAAGAGAAGAGAGGATGGAGATATATGGATAGATCTACATATATATATATATATATATATATATATATATATATATATATATAGCAAACCAAAATAAAAAAAAAACAAGAAGAAGAGAAGGGAGGTGGAAGAGAAGAGGGGACGAAGGAAAGGGGAAGGAGATGAGAAGAGAGGGGCAAGGATTGTGATGAGTTTGGGGAGGTATATATATATATATATATATATATATATATATATATATATATATATATATTTGTAAGAGTATATGGAGATGGATATTTGCTAGCAATTTTGTTAGAAGATGGTGGGTGTAATGATGTAACTCCCACCTTTGATATACATAAATGTTATTAATTATATTTTCTCCTTGGTTTCCTTTAACTATGTATGAGAAAAAGTTGTATTACTTATCTTATTTCACTACTTCAATTACATATAATTTATAACAATAACTAAAAATTCAAATATAAATAGATTTTTGATAACTACATCCGTTAATGATGAATTAAAATAATAATACTTAAGTTGCAACACATTTTTTTAAGGAGAAAACAAAGATTTTATTTTTCGCAATCAGCGGAGTAGCAAGTGAAACATGAGGTGGGGGAGATGAACCCCATTCCACGGCTCCTACTAGGCCAATGCCTTCTCTAGCTAGTAAATGAGCAAGTACATATTATTGTCTCTTTACAAAAGAAAATGAGACAGAAATAAAAGCAGGTAACAATCTACAACAGTCCTCAATTATCATACAATCATGTGAGAGATCTTCATCATGCGCCATGAGACGATGATATGTGGATGGAGTCTCTTTCAAATATAACTCGAAATAACCTCAGGTGTGAGCATACACCATAGCATGATACATCGCAAAGGCTTCCCCAACCTTTACTTCAAACCTTCCTTCTAATTTTTTGGAGAATGAGTTGAGAGTTCTACCGTAGTTGTCTCGAATCAAACCTCCCACAGCTGTCCTCGGTTCTCCAAACGCTGTGTCAACGTTAAACTTATATTGTGTTGCATCCGGAGGCTACTAAACTGAGGACCATTCATTCATGTTGCAGCTCGAAATTCGATTTTTGGGCTGTGTGAAAGTATTCTGTCGTCTCAGCCTGAGATTTAAGCATGGATGAGTTAATATGTACATCTTTTCTATCGAAAATACATGAACAACATGCTTTCCAAATCGTCCAGATGAGAGTTACTATTTGTGTTGCTTCCATGCCTTCACGTGTATTTAAGAGTTCTTCTAGAAAATCTAGAAAGGAATGGACGCGTAGGGAGCTCAAATAGTTACCATAGGGGGATGACTTCCAAAAAAACTTTAGGGATGTCACATTTGAAGAGACAATGCCAAGCAATTTCTTCGGTTCTCTTACACACCTGACACGCCATCGCATATTCCTCTTGAGCACAAACCAGAAGCTTTCGAAAGAACGTTATTCATTAGCTTCCACATGAAGTGAATGATAAGTGGTTTAACCTTCAATTTCCCCATATCCGGATGTTTTTCATAGAAATCGAGCTTTATATTGAAATATTGAGCAAATGAGTTTTAGAAGTATTAAAGTGCAAAATCGAGCTAATTATGTGATTTTATTGGATAAATATCTTTAGATGTAAGATGTTACATTTTGCATGTTTTTATCGTGATGTAGGTACGCTTGCATGAGGTGGAACGAGCTTGAATGGTGTTCATTTGAAGATCTAAATGCAAGTAGAAGAAGAAGGAAGAAGATTGGAGCTCGAGTTTGAAGTTGAAGTGAAGATGCTGAACTGGCGTCCAAGTCCCGTCCAGCCTGGACTGGCGTCCAGGAGAAGATTTTTGATTCATAGAGTTTGGACGCTGAGTGGACGGGCGTCTGAAGCAAGTCCAGGATTTCTGGACCGGCGTCCAGAGGAGTGGACGGGCGTCCACGGCCGACATGCTGAAACCGACTTACTTTCCCTATAAATAGCAGCGCGTATTTCAACCCTAATCATACATTATCGACTCTTATTGATACATACTCATAAGAAGAAAACCCTAGGCGGCCCTAGCCCCCTTAGGGGAGGCTGGGGTTGCGATTTTTCTGCTTTTTATTCCCGTTTTGCTTTTCTTTATGCTGAATGCTTGGAGGCTAGACGATTTGTTCAAGTTATTTAAATCCGTTTCATCAGGTTCTTTCTTTTCAATCTTGAGTTTGTTTTGTGAATTTGATTCAAGTTGTATTTTTTCTATGCTTATGTGTTAAGCAATCAATATCGAAAGATGAATTGTTATTGATGTTTACCGTATGACGAGAGTCGGTGTAAACCTTAGATCACCATAGGAAAGATGAGATTTTTAACCTTGACATAACGAGAGTTGATAGGTTGAATATCTAGGTTGCTAGATTGAGAGATCTTACACCTTGTTTTGATAGCGTCAATCTTATATATCGAGAGATGAGAGATTGATAGGCGAATTATCTACGAGAGTAGGAATTCATACCTCCGTTAGGGTGAACCACATCTTTAATTGAATCATCACAACATAACTTTAGAGAGGAAATTAAGGGTTGCGGGATCGGTGGATAATTACTTGTTCAATTGTTTAATCACCATGATCATCGTTTTTATTGTTTTTCTCGTTTATAGTTTTATTCATTTATTTTCGCTTTTATCCTTCCTGGCTTTGGACTGACAATCCTCTGTCCAGTTTATTTTATCGTTTTTAGTTTTGTTTTAGTAGTAACAATTTAAGGAATTAATAAGATTAGATTCAACATCCCAATTCCATGTGGATCGACCCCTTACTTATCCCGCTTTACTGGCAATTACCCGATATTCGGTCGGTTAGGAGTTAGTTTTGCATATAGGTTAGGGTTTATAAATTGTTTTTGTTTAGTGATGCAAAAATCCTCCGAACACCTTCAACTGCCCAAGACCATTCCACAACTTTTGGTTTCCCCAATCTTTACTTCAAACCTTCCTTCTAGTTTTTTGGAGAATGAGTTGAGTATTTGAAAACCATTTGACTATAGAAAGTAGCTAATATTTCATATCAAGCTCTAGCTTGGTGTTTGTTTTAGAAGATATAAAGCCTTTTTGAGTTTAAGAACATGGTCAGGATGAGAGTGATCTTCCAATCCAGGTGGATGTTTAACAACAACCTCCTTTTGAATCAATCAGTTAAGAAATGCACTACTAACTTCCATTTGAAAAGTTCAAAATCAAGTATACTAAAAAATGCAATGAGCAATCTAATGGCTCCAAGCTTAGTGACGATCCAAAAATCGTCTCCTTCTAATTTAGGGTTCTTATTCTTGGTGATAGCCTGGAGAAACTCTCAGAATATGAAGATTAAAACGAAGAGGGTTTGTTTGAGGGGTGATTTAGATCGCACTTGAGGTTTCGTTCCTCAAACCGCCTACGTATCCAACGATAGAATTGGAATCAAGTCTTCGTATTTCCTTAGGGATTGTTTATATAGGAGGGCCTATGCCCTAGGGTTTTATGTGGGTGCGTCCACCGATGGACATTCCATAAGGAAAACGATTTGACTAAAATCCCCGTGATTGTAGGGATAAATATGGTATTCAAATATTCGTATTAAATGGTTGAGATTGGAGCCTTTCCGACTCGGGATTCCTTCCGTAATTATCTCGTTTATTGCACACGTGGGAAATACAAGCAAGGATTGACTCGGCCGACTTAGAGGGCCCGAGCCGGATCGATTGAAAGGACCTATGGAGGTCGGGGGAACGAGCTGATCTACCCCGAACACAAAGGCGTGTGCAGAGTAGCGGGTCCGAGAGATTCATCCCAACCGATAAGGTTGGTCCAAAGTAGGTTAGTTGACAAGGGCTGGCCGATCCTCACAGATCGGGGCGGAATTCTGAACTGACGAAAAGGACTGGAGGCCGGTGCCAGGGATGGCCGAACCGAGAAGAGAAGAGTGACCAGCCAAACTGGGCTGCTCGATACATTTACCTTTCCCATGCTTAGGGTCGAGCCACTGAAAAGGTGCCACGTAGGTAGATCCATTTTCTGGCACCATCATAAGCCCCCTAGATCCATCCGATCCTGGGTTGGTCGGCTCGGATCTATCGTTGTGGCTCGGCACGGGCGCCCTGAAGTGTAAGTTTTGAAGTTATATAGGGGGTTGCCAGGTGTCAAGACTAATTTATGACGCATGATAGCTATTCCAGGAAACGAGGCGTCATTGCCTATTTGAGGCCGTTTTTCGAGGTTAGTGGAGGGTTACTCTCTGGCTCTATTTAAACGTCATTTCAGTCGTGGTTACATCCCATTGGTATTTGCCTGGTAACCATTCTTATTACGTCCCTCTTCTTTCTTTCTACGTTTGTTCCCATATGTCTGATTTGTCTGGAGAGGAGCCACTTACTCCTAGGTCAGAAGCAATAATCAGGAAGTCCTTGGGTTCCTTGGGTTCCTCCTCAACCACTGCTCGCGACTTCGTCGGCGCCATCATCGAGCACCTTCGATCCTTCATTTAGGTATAAGATTCAGAAAGCCACTCACGATATTATGGGGGGCCACGGGTTGTCCTCAGTCTTGGTACAAAGCAGTGTGGAGTATATTTGCCGGGAGTATGGAATAAATCATGAAGAATTTGCTCCTTTGCTTCCCGCGGAGCCCCGTCCCTTCGCTTCGCATCCTCCGGGGGGGGGGGGTACTTCGCCGTTTACGAGGCTCAATTGAAAGCGGATTTGAGGTTGCCGCTATGCCCTGCATTGGTGGCGGTACCGAGGCATTATGGACTAGGTGCGGCTCAGTTAGCTCCTTCGGGAGTGAGGACCGTAATAGGTTTCATTGTACTTTGCCGCGTAGCCGAGGTGCAATTCTCCGTGGGCCTGTTCCGATCTTTTATCGCCTATCCCAGAGTCCGGGGCCGAGAGGATGGTATCACTTTTCTCGCCGATCTGGGGTTCCGGAAATGATGCTTGAGGGCCATAAGTATGGCACGTGGCGAGGGCGCTTCTTTTTTGTCCGAGATCGGGGGGATTCCAAGTTGGGACGCCGGAGGGCCATCGATCCCCAAAATGGTCGAGACCACCGCTCATGGAGGTTGCCGTTCGCCTACAAAGGTGGTGGGGTCGCTCGTTGGATCCCACACGGCTCACCTATTGGCCGAGCTCGAGGATGACATTTTGAAGGACCCTCCTCGTTCTCCGAGGAATGTGGGCATTCCCATCGTAGTGATGGATGAGTGAGAGGAGGATGAAGGCGACGAGGAGGAGCCTGAGACTCCTCTAGTATGCCGATCTTCCTGCTCTAGGTCAGGAGATATTTGTTCAGAGGAGAGAAGGGAGAAGAGGCATCGAGCTGTCACAGGACTAGGCTCGGAAGACCATGGTGTTGATGGATCTAGAGTTCGGCATGAAGAGGTTAGGGTCGATCCCTCCGCCTCATATCATGCGGCCGACGAGGCATAGGATTTCTATCAGATGTCTCTCATGGAATTGACCGAAGCAGGCTTTGCGGCCGTGAGACAGGTAATTCTATTTCGTCGCACATCCAGTACCTACCATGCCTTGTCTGAGGTATCTTGACTATATTTTGTATTTCCTCAGGGGTCAATCGTAGGGGAAAAGATCTTCTGTTGTCTGGCGCGCTCGGCTGCCGATCAGCAGAAGAGGACTCTTGATTCGAAGTTAAAAGATGACCGGATAAAAGAACTTGAAGAGCAATTGAAGACACAAGAAGAACAGACCAAGGATTTAAGGTCCGAGTACGAAGTTCGCCTTCAGGAGTTTATGAGCGAACACCTAGAGAGAGAAGCCGAGCTGGGGGGGTCATGTCGCAAGACTTCGGGGGGAGCTTTCGTCCACCGAGGCAGCTGTTCGAGATTTCCCTGCTCATCTTCGGGAGGCTTTAAACCAAGCCGTTAGCGATTATAAATCTTCTCCTCAACTGGTCGAATATTTGAAGCGGTTGCTGAGTCCAGCCATGAGGGCTAGTTACACGCAGGGAGTGGACGATTTTTGGGCCCATCACCCAGACCTTACAATCAACAGTTTAGCTCACCCCTCCTTGTACGCCCCTGACGCCGAATCAGACTACTCTGTTCGGGTGAAAGAGTTTCAAGCATGGGTGGATCTTGAAGCGACGAACCCTCTATGAGGATAATCCCTAATTATTGATTGTAGATTTTTTATTTTATGGCTGTCAAGTTTTTAATGAAAGATTTTTGGCTTGATTGTTTTCTTGATTTGCTTTTGCTTGTTCTTTCGTTTTTGATTGTTTTTGATTGTTTGATAATATGGTAGCCCCCTAGTACGTCATGCATATTGATTATTTAGGGATGGCGTACTAGCGTGGTATGAAAATTGATTGCGCAATCGGGTTGTGTTGAAATAGTACGGACAAGGCCAGTTCGGACTGACGACTTGCCTAAAAAGGTGGGCGAGCAGGGCTAGGCTAGTGCTGACTTCTCAACAAGCAAGGCCAGATCGGACTGACGACTTGCACAACATGCGTAACGGGTCATGTCAGGCTAGTGCTGACTTTTTGACGGATTGAGCCAGATCGGATTGGTAGCTCGTAAGAAGAAAGAACATTACAAAATATGCTTTGTAAATGACACTAATGGCAATTTTATAGAGTAATACAAGAACGTAAATAACAATTAAATAGAATCCGATCGCAGGGCACCTTTCACGGGTAGAACCTTCGTAGGTTATTGGCGTGCCAGCTCCTGGGGATGGTTTTCCCCCGAAAGCCTGCTAACTGATAAGCGCCCTTTCCATGTACCTTCACCACTTTGTATGGTCCCTCCCAGTTTGGGTCTAGCTTGCCTTCAGGACCTTGTTTGCTAACTGCGTTCTTTCGGAGGACCAGATCTCCCTCCTTGAAGTATGAGTGTTTCACCTTGCTGTCGTAGTATTGAGAGATTCTTTGCTTATATCTTGCCATTCGGATGAATGCTATTTCCCTATTTTTCTCTAGGTAGTCCTTTGCATGTCTGATTTCCGCTTCCATACCCATATTTTTATGAAGCTCGAGTCTTGGCGATGGCAGTCCGATCTAGGCAGGGATGACTGACTCGCTTCCATAAGTCTGGGAGAAAGGTGTTTCTCATGTTGCCGAATTTGGGGTTGTTCGGTATGCCCACAGAATGTTCGGCAGACGCTCTACCCAACTCTCTCATTCTTCTTCGAGCCTTTTATTTAGGCCGAATTTGATTTGTCTATTTGTTTGTTTGACTTGCCCGTTAGCTTGTGGATAGCCTACTGAGGAAAAATGCTGAGAAATTCCTAACTCTGCGCACCAGGATCGGACACCTTTATCCTCAAACTGTGTTCCATTGTTTGAAATTAGAGCCTTTGGGATTCCATATCTATAGACAACATTCTTCCAGATGAATTTCTAAATAACCTTCGCGGAGATTGTGGTGAGGGGTTCAGCTTCCACCCACTTAGTGAAGTAGTCCACGTCCACTATAAGGAATTTGAAATTACCCGGCGCCCGGGGTAGGGGTCCGACCAGATCGACCCCCATTGGTCGAAAGGCCATGCCGCGACCAGAGGTGTCATTTGTTGTGAGGCTAGATGAGGTATGTTGCTATGTACTTGACATGACTTACATCCGCGGACGAGGTCTTCGGCATCTTGCTGCATGGTCGGCCAAAAGTAACCGAATAGCCTGTATTTGCGTGCTAACGTTCGAGCCCCCGGATGGTTTCCACAAATTCTTAAATGAATCTCACGGGGCAAGTAGTTTCCTTCATCCTCTATTACGCATCTGAGCCAAGGGGCGACGAAGGATTTTCTATAAAGTATATTGTCGAAAAGTGTGTACCTCGCGGCCCGAAATTTCATCCTTCTTGCTAAAGTCTTGTCTTTCGGTAACACTGCATCCCGGAGGTAGGATACTATGGGGTCCATCCAGGTATCCTTCTGAGTGATGGGCTGAACTTCCTGGGTATCATAGCTTATTTCCTGCAGTAATTCTACCAGTACTTTCTTGCTAGGCGTAAAGTTAGATGCTATCTTCGAAAGGGCGTCGGCCCGCCGGTTCTGAGATCGGGGTACTTGCTCGATAAGGACAGTGCGGAACGCTTTAAGCCGAGCGTTGGCTATGACTAGGTATTTTTTCATGGGCTTTTCCTAGGCCTCGTACTCTCCTTTCACATGATTGACTATTAACTGGGAATCGCTATATACATGTAAATTCTTTGCTCCCAACTTAGCTGCCAGATTGAGTCCAGTGATCAGAGCTTCATATTTGGCTTTATTGTTGGTGGCCGGGAATCCAAACCGAAGTGCGTAGGGGAATTCCTCACCCTTTGGGCTGATGAGCAGAAGGCCCGCACATGCTCCATCTTTGTTAGAGGCCCCATCAACGTATAACGTCCAAGACTCGTCCTCTCTTCTTGATTGGCTTTGTTCGATAATGCTGGTTGTTTCTTCGGCAAGAAAGTCTGCTAGCGCTTGTGCTTTGACGGCTGTTCGGGGGCGAAAGTCAAGATCATACTCGGCCAGTTCCACTACCCATTTTGCCAAGCGTCCCGACTTTTCCGGTCGGGATAGGATCTATCGAAGAGGCTGGTCGGTGATCACCACTATTGGGTGTGCTTGAAAGTAAGGTTTCAGATTTCGGGAGGCGTGTACTAGGGATAGTGCTAGCCTTTCGGCATCAGAATATCTGACCTCTGGGCCACGAAGTGCCTTGCTAACATAAAAGATTGGTTTTTGAGTGCTATCCCGCTCCTTGACAAGGACTGCACTGATGGCTTCGCCGCATGCGGCCAGGTATATGAATAGGGTATCTCCCGGTTGGGGTGATGTTAATGTGGGAAGTTCGGCCAAATATGCTTTTAGGTCTTCAAAGGCTTGCTGGCAATTCTCATCCCACTTGAATGGGTTAACTTGCTTTAGAATCTTGAAAAATGGCAACGCTCGCTGCGCTGATTTCGACAGGAAACGTCCGAGTGCAGCTATTCTTCCTGTTGATCTCTACACTTCTTTGAGGCTTCTTGGTGCCGGAATAGTCCTTAATACGTCTACTTTGTCTGGGTTGGCTCTGATACCTTCTTGTGATATCATGTAACCTAAAAACTTTCCGGTCCGAACTCCGAAGGTACATTTTTTGGGATTAAGCTTCATGTGTGAGGCTTTAAGTACCTCAAAAACCTCTCTTACGTCTGCCAGGTATTGCTCCAAGGACTTGCTTTTGATCGACAGGTCATCCACGTATACTTCCATACACTTCCCTATTTGATCTTTAAATATTTTGTTGACAGCCCTTTGATAGGTTACTCCAGCATTTTTGAGGCCGAATGGCATGGTTCGGTAACAATATGTGCCAAACTCGGTGATAAACGAGGTTTTTTCAGCATCACGGGGATCCATAACAATCTGATGATACCCTCTGTAAGCATCCAAAAAGCCAAATATCCCAAAACCTATGGTCGAGTCCACCATTCGATCTATGTGGGGCAAGGGGTAACAATCCTTTGGACAAGCTTGGTTAAGGTAGGTGAAATCCACACACATTCTCCAGCTGCCGTCCGGTTTCTTTACTAGGACGGGTTCGCTAGCCACTCGGGATAATTCACTTCTCAAATGATGTTGGCCTGGAGTAGCTTAGTCACCTCCTTCTGTACGGCGTCTACCCGCTCTTGGGCGAAGTGTCTCTTTTTTTGTCGGACAGGCTTCCGAGATGGGTCTGCGTTTAGTTGATGCATGGCCAAACTTGGGGATAATCCTGGCATCTCCTCTGTTGTCCAGGCGAATACATCCTTGAATTCTTTTAGTAAGGCTATTAACTGCTCTTTGTGCGAGTTGGGAATCCATACTCCCACCTCGATGACTCGGTCATCTCGTCCTTCCCACAGACAGACTGCTTCTGTTTTGGCATCCGAATGCCAGGTTTCCTCGCGTTCAGGCAGTAGTTCATCGATGGAAATTGGTGCCGTTCTGATGTCCCCCGTATGCTTCAGAAGTAACGCAGCTGCTCATCGGACCCATGTCGCCTACGATCTCCATAGGGTTACCACTGGCTACAAATCTTAGACTATTATGCGCGAGTGATACGACGGCGTAAGGCGATCAACGGAAGGCGCCCTAATACTATATTATAAGGAGACGGAGTCTTCATCACCACATACTCAACTGGAAGGGTTCGGCCCAGCGGAGGCCGACCGAAGGTGGTTGAAAGGACGATGGTACCCTCGGGATACACAGGAGAATCGGCAAGGCCGAACAAGATGGTACTTGCTGGAGTTAACTCAGCGCTATTCAAATGCATTAGAAGTAAAGTAGAGTGGTACATGATACTAACCGCACTTCCGGTGTCAATGCAAATGCGCCTTACCAAGTTTTGTTCCACCGTGGCTTCGATCACAAGACCAGTGTTGTTAGCTTCCATAGGAATGGGGTCAGCGGCATTGTATACCACTTCCTTGACAAATCTTCGCTTCTTCCAGGGTGTTTGGGTGTAGCCGTCGTTAACGCTTTTCATCTTCAGACAGATTTCACAGACTAGTTGTTCACTAGCAGAAGGCCCTCCTTCTAGCGCCAATTGACGATCCAAAAATCGTCTCCTTCTAATTTAGGGTTCTTATTCTTGGTGATAGCCTGGAGAAACTCTCAGAATATGAAGATTAAAACGAGGGGGTTTATTTGGGGGGTGATTTAGACTGCACTTGAGATGTTACCCCTCAAGCTGCCTACGTATCCAATGATCGAATTGGAATCAAGTCTTCGTAGTTCCTTAGGGATTGTTTATATAGAGGGGCTTAGGCCCTAGGGTTTGATGTGGCGTGTCAATGGTAAACACCGATTAATGTATTCCCTAAGGAAGAGATTATGATTGATAAATCCCCCTGATTGTATGAGATAAATATGGTATTCAAATATTCATATTAAATGGTAGAGATTGGAGCTTTTATGACCCGGGATTCCTTCCATAATTATCTGTTTATTACACACGTGGGAAATACAATCAAGGATTGACTCTGGCCGACTTAGAGGGCCTGAGCTGGGCAGATTAGAACGACCTATGGAGGTCGGGAGGAACAGTTGATCTACCCCGAACACAAAGGCGAGTGCAGAGTAGTGGGTCCGAGAGACTTGTCCCAACCGATAAGGCTGGTCCAAAGTAGGTTAGTTGACAAGTGTTGGCCGATCCTCATAGATCGGGGCGGAATTCCGAACTGGCCTCAAGGAGTGGAGGCCGGTGCCAGGGACGGCCGAACCTGAGAGAAGAGGAGTAACCAGCCAGACAGGGCTCCTCGAGATCTTTACTCTTCCCCTGCTTAGTGTCGAGCCACTAAAAGGGTGCCACGTAGGTAGGTCCATTTTCTGGCAGCATCACCTAGCAATTGGTTTAAATATTTATAGCGTATACCTTCTATTTGTTTAATTATAACCGTATGCAACTAATCTAGAGTCAAAATTAACTCTTAAATATTACATTATTGCGTATACCTTCAAATTGGTTAATTATAGCCTTACACAAATTTTATGTTGGACCTGGTGTAAATCCTAGTTGATGCACCAAAACCAATAGGAATTCAACTTCCACCAATGGGCCCCTACTCGTAAAATCCCTAACCTTATGCAACTAATCTAGAGCCGAATATAACTCTCAGCAGAATTCTTTTTCAGATGAATCAAAAAACGCCTCGTAAAATAGTAGAAATTGCGGTATATATCTAAAACAATCTCGCTGTAGTTTAAGACAACAATTAATATCCAATTCAATGCCCAAATCAATCATAATCATTGATCATGTGTTTTAATAAGTTCATTGTATCCATAATAAAATAGAAAATGTTCCTTGCAAGAAAGAATGACCAAGGGGGATGAACAGTTCACAGAACAATGAAGATAGACAAATGCGATGGAACAGCCTAAGGAAATGTAACGGATAAGAACAAAAAAAAATTGATTTATCTAAACCATCACGATTTTATCGATACACTATATTACGCACCACACTAAAATGACATCCAAAAAATCGATTCTTGAGCCAAAATCGCAAAAACGGAATTAGGGTGGAGATTTCCTGGTTTTTATTTTCGGTAATTGAAAAACCGACATATATAACTCACTCCAACATAATTAGTTATTTTAATCCAACTTACCTGACCATACAAATATAGTCTGTTAGTTCACTCATTATTAATTCCTCACTCCGTCGTTGAAGAACCATATAAATATAATCTATTCGCACACCCAAACATCAAATCTTGACTCCATCAATAAAAAATTGATTTTTCAAAAATCGATCGATCGTCAATCTATATTTTCAAAATCGATTATGGTATGATGCATGGGCATATATAGTGTATCGATGGATCGGCTGTGTGATGCGAATGATGTTGAGAATGAGAAAAAAAAATGCAAAATAGAAGGACAAAACATGGTAGTTAAAAAAAATATTATCCTATTATTCTGATGATTAAGCATAGTTGGATACGGATGATTATCGGGCCGATCAACAGTCCTTGTGCGTAGGTTATAATAATAAATAATTGAAAAAATTGTTCGGCTAGACTATTTTTCAAAGTTTTTTTTTATATCTATGTAGTATTTCTTATCATGGTGTTAAAACAAAAAAATAATTAAAACAAAAATTTATTTGTAAAGGACAAAAAAATACCCTTATTTTTAGAGGGAAGGGGCTAGAAGGACAAAAAATTTAAAAAATTAGGATGCAAGGACAATTTGCTTTTTTTTTTTTTTTTTGCTTAAAGCCCCCGGTGTCCGGAACCCACTGGTCCGACTAATCCGGAGTCAGTCCTTGTTGTGCCTGCAGAGTCTGACTCTTACTCAGGGGTTGGGACTTGGCCAAGAGCTCTTTAAACATTGGCGCCACTAAGGAGAATCGAACCTGCGACCTCCCGGGCATTCTCAAGCCACTCACCACTTGAGCCAAGCTACTTGGTTAGGACAATTTGCTTTTATTGTAATTAAAAAGGATAATTTCGTAATTAATGGACAAAAATATCCTTAGTAGATGAGTAAACACATTAATAAGGAGCACTAAATTTTGGCTATAAATGTGGAGTAATTATGGGGGAGTGAATCCAAAACGGTTATACAATATTTAAAACGGAAATATTTACAGTAAAAAAAATGTAGTAACATTGATAATGATAAAAAAGATGTAGTTACAGCCAAAAAAGAAGTAGTAACGCATGAAAAAAGTTGTATAACCAATGAATTAGATGTAGTTAAAAAAATGTAGTAACATTAGAAAAATAAGTAGTAATAACCAATAAAATAGATGTGGTTACAGAAACAGAAAATATAGTAACACTAAAAAATGTATTAACAGATCAATAAAATAGATATAGTTACGGAAAAAAAATGTTGTAACACTAATAAAACTGTGTAGTTACGGCAAAAAAAAAATTAGTAACACAAAAAAAGAAATAATAACAGAGAATGAAATACTTGTAGTTACAAAGAAAAATATAGTAACATTGAAAAAGAAGTAGTAATAACCAATAAAATATATGCAAAAAATGTATTAACACTGATATGGATCGATGAATGTGATTGGAGTAATTTTTGCGTACAATATATGTGAAGTAAATTTTTTTGTCAAAAAATGCAGATGAATTGAATATTTTCTTTCTCGTTAAAAACAAAATTGTATAGTGATAATGAATGTCGAAAATAATGGAAAATTGTTTGTGAGTTTCTACAACAAATACAATGTTTTTTAGAAAAATCAAAACTATAGATTAATTGAGTATTTTTATCCATTGAATTCAAAAATATATAGTGATAAATCTATCCTAAAATCATGGAAAATAGATTGTCAGGTACTATATTTGCTTCCCTAAAAAAACTGATCTTTTTATTATTATATTTATGACTGGCGAAGAAGTAAATGAGGGTAATTTAGGAATAACCAAGCATTTTGTCCTAATTAAAACTCAATGTCCTTTCTGTTAGGAAATCAACTAGTTTAACGTAGTGGAATTTAAAATTTGATTTCCGATCCCAAGATCGACTTCGTTTAATACAATAAACACGTTAAGTAGTTGACGGTGATTACCTTGCTTGATCTAATAGATCGACGCTTTGACCGTCAACGTAGAGTAGTAGTACGCACGAGCCGTCCACGTGTCCGGCCTCTATCGATATCCACACGAACTCCTCGCCGGAATCCTCCATGGATTGATACTAGAAAAATCCGGTTGCTAGGCCAGCCATTTCTCTCTTTAAAACTCTCTAAAAGAAACTCTCTATTTTTCACAAGAATAATGAACTCTTGGAATTGTTATGTACAAAAGAGCTAACCAACCCATTTCTTTTATAGGTGAAGGTGGCGCCCCTATTGCCTCCTAATCTGATTAGGAGAAGCTTCTAGTAGATTGATGTGAAAAAAAACATTTTCCTAATAAAATAAGAAAAATCACTTTGATTGATTTATCTCTTTTAATTTAATATCTTATATTAAATAAATCTAATATATTGTCAATATCTAATATTGAATATCTTTTTCTTATTACCATAAATCTATTTTCTCAAAATCAATTAATATCCAATATTAATATATGATAATATCATTAATTAAATTACACAATCCAAGTATATCTCATAAACTTAAATGTTGCGCCCCAAACACCATTAAATTGACATATGGAATATTCTTTAATTAATCATATAATTAATATCTTGTATTTAATTTATTCATAATAAATAAATACCGTCATATTAATTTAATCACTATAACACTTTATAGTCGAGATAAACTATCCTTATTTGGTTATCATTATAACCGTATTTTAATCCGGCTAGATGTTCTGATGTGTGTGACCTAATAGGTTTTTGAATATGTTGGCCGTAGACATAAAGTGAAAATTACGAAAATGCCCTTCACACCTAAATATCACGGGATAGCGTCTAGCAACACACTGTGACCCCCAATCATCGGAAGAGTCAAAAGCAATGACTACTACCTTTCATATGAAACAGTTACCGTGTAAATAGAATCCTATCGTTGTAATAATATCCATACGATCGTATCTCGAGTGTCAGTATATTAACGATCGTATCTTATAATCTGGATATCAAGCTCTCTCGGAATAACTCATTTACTCCCACTTTGCAAAGATTCACGATAGCTAGAAATTCCTTATAATAAGGCCATTTCGGATATTTACTCCTAAACATAGGATACGCGATTTCCGGACGAACAAACATGTATCCTACGCATGCTTCAATACCACACTCAATCACTACCGCATGATCGCCCCATGGCTAGGGGAAACCTCAATAGTGTCAAAGCATGACAATCCACACCGTGATTCCATGAAGACTCCGGTCTCAGGATAATTACACCACTGCCACATACTGTGACACTTAATATGAGTGAGTCAGTCTGACGCATGCATTCTCTAATACGCGTCCACTTACACTCCAAGCGTCTCTACACTTAGAAAGACGAGATCTATCCCTAACTTCAATAAGATAAAAGACATCCAATACGTGCTAGTCTAATCATACTTTCAATGCCCCGTTTGATAGCACATACGACTAGAGGCATTTAAGTATCAAACTTATTAAAGTGAATAGAGATCTCATCAACCATAATCGGTATCATGGTTTCTCTATCACAGTTTGACACCAGGGACATTACTATATATATACATTCAATAACATGAAGAGAAACAAGATATACAATAACAAAAGTGCTTTAATTAATCATAATAAAGTTATTACATGTACTAAATAGATTGTAAATGACCCGACCCGGTCGGATCCGGTCCAACCCGACTGGGTTTAGGACACCATTTCAACACTTTCATCCCTATTTACTAGATAATATGTCTTTCTAGACAAAAATCTATTATTTTTTATAACACTCTATTAACACTTTCCTAAAACAAACCAAAACCAAAATCAAAAGCAGGAGCATCAATCTATCATTCCCTATGCTAAAAAAACGATGACCACGCACATCACTCAAAAACAAAAAATGATAAGCATGTCTGAAAGACATTCACTGCCTCATTCCTCTTCCAACCAACACTCTGAACCACATTCTACATGACAACAAGATTGTTGTTCAACGAGTAACAACAACAAGATTCTTACTAAGTTTCCGGCGGAGGTTTTGGGGTTTCCAGCGGTGATTTGAGGGGTTTCCAGTGTAGGTTTGGGTGGGGTTCAACTGCGGTTTTTCAATTTGGGGTTTAGGGTTTCTCAATTTCAATTAGGATTTGAGTTCTTCAATTTAGTGTTTAGGGTTCTTCAATTTCAATTAGGGTTTGTGTTCTTCAATTTAGAGCTAAGGGTTCTTCAATGGCAATTAGTGTTTGTGTTCTTCAATTTAGGACTAAGGGTTCTTCAATTGCAATTAGGGTTTGGGTTCTTCAATTTAGGATTTGAGTTGTTCAATTTCAATTTAGGGTTATGTTTGTTTAATTTAGGGGTGATAAGCGGTATTATAGGTACTAAAATATTATTTATGATGAAAAATCTATTTAGATGAAAAAAAACTTGTAGGAAGACTATTTAAACGAGAAAACTCTACAAAAGACTATATAAACAATTGCCCATAAATAATTTATGGTTTGTCTAAGTTTAAAGAGATTAATTTTCACATTGGGCTCTAGTAAACATTGTTTGATACTAATTAACCTTAAAACAAAACAAGAGCTGACTCTCGATGTTGGACTCTAATAAAGATGGAATGGTATTCATGAACCTTAACAAAAGAGAATGAGCGGAATAATAAAGTAATAAGAAAAAAACTGAATGTGGTTGATGTATTTACTTTCTTTGTATGTTAAATTACTGGTAAATCTCTTAGTTCATGATTATCATTTTGTTAATCATTATGTGATTAAATAGTTGCATGATGGTTTAATTTTTTTTATTATTATAACAAAAACGAAAGGTTTTTGCACACGCATACTTTTTTGTCCCTAGCTGGACTCGAACTCTGGTCTCATGCCATGTTATATCCTAGTGGTTTTTACACACGCATCCTTTTTTGTCCCTAGCTGGGCTCGAACTCTGGTCTCATGCCATGTTATATCCTAGTGAAACCACTAGGCCGATACCTTGTTGGTGATGGTTTAATTACGCATTCAACGGTCAAAAAAAATTATGCATTCATATTTGCGAAGGATATCTTGGATTATGTCCCTAGTTGGGGCGTCCCAGTCAAGGGTGTCCCTGTTCATTTTAGGGCCTTGGCCAAATTTTTTTGGCCCTTCTATAATTTTTTTTAACAGTAAAAAAAATGTCAAATCAACTAAAAACATTATTAATATTTTTCTAATACCCCCTCCTATTTCTTTTATTAGTCAATTTTGATGTGGACACAAATTAAAAAAGTGATTAATGTATCTGAAATATAATATGAAATGACTAGATTGTCCTTCTTTAATCTTCTGAATATATTTGCAATCATCATATACGCTACATGTTAGGAAATCTACGCGGGGACGCAGCAGAATTAAAAAAATTTATTTCCTTTAACCAGGATCGACTTCTTTTAAGCAATAAACAAATAAGCTAGTAGACGGTGGTTACCTTGCTTGATCTAAAACATCGACGCTTTGACCGTCTAAGGAGAGTAGCGATGCACGGAGCCGCCCAAGCGTTCGGCCTCTACCGCAAGTCCACACGAACAACCTGCCGGAATCCACCATTGGATTGCTACCAGAAAAATCCGGTTGCTAGAACGGCCTTTTTATCTCTCTAAGAAGCTCTCTATTTTTCACAAGAACTATTAGTTCTTGGAATTGTGATGTGCACAAGAGCTTGACACCCCCTTGTTTATATAGGGAGTGGTGCGCCCCTCTCTAGTCTCAATCTAATTGGGATTAGCTTCCTAGTAGATTGAGGAGAAAGAAAACATTTTCCTAATAAAATAAGAAAATTACCTTTGATTGATTTATCTCATTAATATTCAATATCTTATATTAAATATTTTTCCTAAGATATATATTGACAATATCTTATATTGAATATATCTTTATCTTAATATCATAAATCAATTTACACATGTGTATATATCTCATAAATATACTATATGCATAAATCTATATATAATATATATATATATATTACACAAGTGCACATGCATATCACATAAATGTGAAGCATGTAGGAGCTTAGATCTGTACAAAACAGATCTTTGCGTAGCGGATGGATCACAATCTATAAACTACATATCATAAATAAAGGATCTAAACTTCCTTTAGATCTACTTACCAATAGTTGGATGAGTAGCCACAATCTTCCAACGTGTTCTCCAAACGGCGGTTGGTGGACACCGATCCTTGGAATTGAAACCTCCTTGATATGCATCAAGAAAAAACCTGAGTTTTTCTTCAACCAGAAACCCAAGACAAGAAACTTGTTCTCTCTATTTTATGTGTGTATGTCGAAAATTTCATATATCATATGTCTTGGAAGAACTCTTTTTATATAGGAGAGTAAATCCTTGGCCTCCAAGTTTCTAATTAATTAAATAAATAATTAAAAAGAAATCACAATAAAAGATAATTCCATTTATAAAAGATTGTGATTAATCAATCAATCAATTACAAATCAATTATCTTTTATTAATTAATTACTTACCAAGTAAATAATTAATCACACAAGAAAATTAATTCTTGCATTTTATGAGAGGGAGGCGCCACACCTTAGGGTTTTAGGCCCACAGAAAATGTCTTTTCTGTGTATTATATAATTTAGCCCAACTAAATAATATTTCGCATATCAATTAATTGGCTCAGCCAATTAATTATCACTGATGCCCAATAACAAGAAAATACTCGTATTATAGGAGCCACGTTGGGGACCATGGACCTATAACCAGTAGCTCCAATAAATTAAGTAAAATATTTATCGAACAGAATATTTACACCTAAATTATTAATTCTGGTATTACGCCACCATAAACCCGAAACTGAACTCTACCAATTATAGATATATACTTACACTCAATCCTATGAGTAAATAAGCGTCCATTGATAGAATCATCACATACGGACTAACCATCCATAGACTGTCTATTCTGAGTGGGAAGTCTCCGTAAACCCGACTCAAAATATCTTATCCTTATTTACCATTAACCCCCTAGTGATCAATTAGTTCACATGCCAGACTAGTAGCTAATTAGTCTAATATGAACTCCCGGTATCGATCATTTTCTTAGGGATAACAAATAAGGGGACTGTCTCTCTACTTCCCGTAGGAAGGAATGGATTCCGTGTCTGTGAAACAGAGAACTACTCACTCATCAGGGAATAGTGCCAACGAGAAGTGACTCAGATCACATATCAAAGTGATCCTTAACTAACACATCAAACACTACCCCGAGACAAGCAGTACCCTGTGATCACCTCAGGATTAAGGTCAATCCATATATGATCATCTAATGATTTAATATGTTTTCTCGATTATGGAATTATATCGAGAAACCCAGATTAAATCGGTCTAGTCCTATATGAATGCCATCATATATAAATGCCCCACTTAGGTACCCTCTACCGACAGTCCGGATAAGACTATCACACCCTAAGGTGTTCTGGGCGCATTATTGGTGTTTTAATCATGAGACCCTAAACTCTGATTAAATTCACCACGGACTAATAGTTTAAGTATATCACCACGAACTCAATCCTCACGCGCATGCCAAACACTGAGTTAAGCGGTTACATACTGATATACTTAGGGTTTTCTACAGTGTATTACTTACAAGCACAAAGCAAGTAATAAGGTGAGATAAATTCTGTTATCCATTATCAAAAAAAATTACACAAATTGTCTTTCGGGCACTATACCTAACAATACGCACACTACACGCATGTAGTCACAAATATATATATATATATATATATATATATATATATATATATATATATATATATATATATATATATATATATATATATATATATCTTATATTAATACTAGATAATATAATACCATGATTAATTTATTTACAAAATTCATATGTATCACATACACATAAATTTCGACCCATATGCCATTAATTGGCTTCCGGAATATTCTTTAATTAATCAACACAATTAATATCTTGTATTTAATTTATTCATAATAAATAAATACCACCATATTAATTTACCACTATAACCTTTATAGTATGAGACAAATTCTTTCCTTATTTGGTTATCAACTATAACCACATTTTAATCCGACTTGATGTTCATATGTGTGTGACCCGATAGACTTCCGAATATGTTGGCCGTAGGCACAAAGTGCAAATTACGAAAATGCCCTTCATACCTAACGATCACTGGATAGCGTCTAGCAACACACCATGACCCCCAGTCATCGGAAGAGTCAAATGCAATTGTTGGTCCCTTGGAAAGGCTAACACAAGTTTAGAGGGGGGGTGAATAAACTTGTCACCAAAAACTGAGTTTAAAACAAATTAAGGTTCAGATAAAACTTGTGTGGAGTTGAGCTGACTAAGCTGAGATTAAATCAAACCGACTTAAGTCGAAACCGAGTCAACCGGCAATGCGGATATAATTTTAGCCTTTAGAATGATCTTGTTATTCTCGTTATGAAAACTGAGTGTTGTGAATTCTGGTGAATGTCAGTTATGACTGTGAGATGTATAACAATCAAATATCACAATGCTGTAAGTAAATGCTAAATAAATAAATAAATGCGTAAAGTAAATGAGGCGGATGTTATAGAGGTTCCGGGTGGTGTAATCCCGTACGTCCTCTCTTCCCCGTGGTGCGGAGGAAAATTCCACTAGAACTTTTTGAGGTGAACTGTTACAAAAAGTCCTAAACAATAGTCCTTGGCTAATCCTTAGCTTCACTATCTAAACAATTGTAGAACGGGTAGAATTGCTTGCTCTCCAAATGCTTGAACCACTGGTCCTTAGAGGGTAGAATTGCCTCTTCACCGCCTACCACCACAAACACAAGCCTACCCGATCGCTCATCACAATCGTCCTTGACAAAACCTTCCCGGTTTGCTTCACGATCTAAACCTTTGAAATAGAATCAAAGTTGGGAGAATCAATAAGTTGATTCTTGTTTGTGGTTCTTCAAAGTGTTGAATCCTTGATAAATTATTTGTAGCTTTGAACACTTGAAGAAGTACTAGATATGATCTTGTTGTAGTTCAGTGATGATAACAATTCAAATAGGGTGCACAAATTGCTTGTTAAATCTTGTATAAGCTCTTGTTCTCTATATGTTGTTGTTGGTGCAAAGTCTTCTATTTATAGTGTGAAGTCCAACGTTCATCTGGCTTTGATTTGAATTGTATATCTTGCAACGGTTATATTTTCTGACCGTTCCCGCTGTGTCAGTGACTCATCCAATGAAATTTCTTTCTTTACAACGTTCGATTGTACTTTCAGTTTGTTGGATGGCTGACTTATAAAACTGAGTTTCCTTGTCAGTTTTTCATTTGTCAGTTTCCTAACTGACTTGGAGCATTAACTGAGATTTTATTCTTCTTCAAATATCAGTACTCCGGTTTTTCATCTGATTACAATTGACTTAATCAGAGTACACCATGATACATTTATTATCTAAGAATTCATTGTCCTTATGATTCTTAGGTCTTCATACAAGATCTATAAAGTCGATTCGGTCACCACAATCTTGCACCGAAGTCCAACTTTACGATCTCGACTTTTAATCTTCATAACTGAGTTTGAACCCTCAGTTCTTCATTCTTCAATAACTGAGTCTGTGTCCCTCAGTTCTTCCATCTTCTAGATAAGCCAACTGAGTCTGTAACTCTCAGTGAACTTACCTTCTTCAGTAGGTGTATCCGAGTCAGTTTGTTTGTCTTGATGAATTCCAGTTTTCTAATTGATTCCCGCTTTTCGGTTTACGACACACTAATAATTACGGTGCTTGTCGATGTAACTTATACAAAAATCGACTCTAATAAAACTTATACATTCAGTTCTAGACATCTTTTAGCTTTCCACTATAACAGCTGGCTTCAGTACTTCATCAAATGGGGTTAAGATAACTTTATACTAAATAAGATGAATTATCATCAAAACATAAATTTTATTTCCAACAATTTCCCCCTTTTTGATCATGCCAAAACTCTCCCTAAAAGAAAAGCTTAAAGATCAATACAATAAGAAAAACTGTAAAACTGGAAACTGGTTTTCAATAGAATGAGCAAAAACTGGATACAAGCATTTTGTTCAAATATCTATGATTAAAGACTGAGCTTCTTCTTAGCCTTTTGCATAACTAAATCATATCTTTTTGTCTTGTCATACAAACGAAAATCTTCTTCAAGTTTGGAGTCTTCCTTTGAAAAGGTTTTGTTGTAGTCAACTTGACTACTTTCTTTTCATCTTCTCCATTGAATTAGCTTGAGTAAGCTTGAGTCTTCCAGATAGTATTTTTCAAATTCTGTTATATCGGCTTTCATTTGTTCAACCTTATCTTTGATCTTCAGTTTGTCTTCAATCCTTCGATTCTTCTTATGTTGTGCAATTTTTTGCTTTGAGTAAACATCAGACAAAAAGTAGTTTAAGGATTCTTCGAATGTTCTATCCTTGTATTTGGCTTTGATAGGATTGTAGTCTTTGACAAACTGCGTCCATAGATCCTTTGTAAGAGTAACTCTTCTATCTCCAGGTTGATTGTATTAATAAGTTGATCTTCAGTTAACTCTTTCTTCAAAATTTAGGATCTGATCTGTATCTTTGTAGTTCTTCTTCAAGTTTCTTCATTTCTTTGAGTAATTTCAGCTTTTCTTCTTCAGCTTCCCCCTTTTTGGCATCATATAACTGATCTACCAGGGCATGGGTTGCCTTTTGATCTTCTGAAATTTGTCGTTGAGAATCAAGTACTTCCTTAAGTTGAGTTTCTAACCCGTAGATATGCTGATTCATATGCCAATGAGCTTGAGCATGAGTTTCTCTATCTACTGCGGTTGAATCTTCAAGTTGTTGTTTGAGTAGTACAATCTCTCAAGCAGAACTTGAACTGGATTTATGAATCATCTCTAGTCTTGCATGAACCGAAACATCAGTTCTAGTTCTATAATCAAGATATCCAAAGATGTTTGATAAAAGGCCATTTTGTGTATCTCTTTGACTGAGTACTATTTTCAAGTTTTCATGAACCTTGGCCAATTCCTCCTTAGATGAAAAATCAGAGGGATCATATGTAGCTTCCACTTGATCCTTGTCCTGAGTATCAATAACCATCAGTTGTCTGATCTCATCACCTGCTTGCTGATTAACATTTGTTTGGTTTTCAACAGACAATCCTTGTTGCTGTGGTACAGTTTGCGTTACTGGATATCGTGATTGAGGTATTGCTTGCAAAACTGTAGTATCATCAGCTTCTTTTCTTAGCCTATCATGATCATCATCCTTTTTCTGTGAACTGTCTTTAGATGATGTGCCTGATTCTCTTCTTTTTGCTAACTCAGTGAATCTTTTGAAACAATTGTCCAGAAATTCCTTAATAGGAAACAGAGAGTAAAGATCTCTTACTTCCAATTTCTCCAAGAGTGATTTTTCTTCAATCTGTAAATTTGCATCACGAGAATCTTCTGGTTGAAGTTTCATTTTCATCAGCTTTATGACATTGTCAGCTTCAAAGACTGGTGCCAATTGTTGAACTGACTTCTGTTGTGTTTGAGAAGTGAGGTCAGCAATGACATCCTCTTGTGTATCTTCAGTTGTCAATTGTTGTTCCCCCTCAGTAGGTGCTATCTCACTTGAGATTTCAGGGTACAAGCATCTTACAACTGATCTTTCTTCTGTGGATACTGATTTTCTCTTGGTCCCTCTGTATTCAGTTTGCTGCTGAAACACAGTTGACCGTTTTCCTTCCTGTTGGAAAGTTGTTTCTGTGATTTCCTTTGATGTCACAGTTTCCCTTGCTTCCTTTCCTTCCTTGATTCTTTCCAAATAAAATTGAATGATTCCACTAAGAGTTTTCTTCAGTCGAAATCTGCCATCAGTTACTTGTCCTTCAGCTTGAGCTTTTGCCATACTTTCTAATTCAGCAAAATATTGCTTTTTGAATTGATTGACTACATAACTTGCCCAATTGAATTCAATGTTCTCCCAGATTATGTTCATTAGCAAAATATTTTCTTCCGAAAGTATACTAATCCCTTTGGATTTTCCAATGACGTGTTTGCTGAGCCATCTGCTGAGGTGTCCAAACTCTGGCTTGATTTTGTCGACATGAACCCTAGGTACGATTGGTTCTGTAGACGAAGTAATCATTCTGAGAAAAGCTTCTTTCTCCAGTGGTAGGGTTGCTAACTCTGTTGAAGTTGCTGCTGTATTTGCGAACCCAAAGAGTGATCTCATGACTCTTTCATTGATCACAATGCGATCTCCACGAACTGTAGTAGTTAAGGAGTCGCTGATCAAACGCATATTTTGCCAAAACTGCAAAATTCCTTCCACATCTCGTTTTGCTTCTTGCTAAACCATGACACAAGTCTATTTCCTAATAACTGACATGTGCCTGATGTGCTTTTTCTGTCCACTTTGCATCCAGCATAATCTGAATCTGAGTAAGAAATCAACTTGAATTCTCTTTCTTTTGAATACCAAATACCAACTCCATCTGTATCTTTTAGATATTTCAAGGTTCTTTTTACAACTGTGAGATGGCTTTCCTTTGGTCTTGACTGAAATCTTGCACAAACTCCGACAGTAAAAGATATGTCTGGCCTACTTGCTGTAAGATAGAGTAAGCTTCCAATCATCCTTCTGTAGAGTGTTTGATCAACATCTTTACCTTCTTTATCTTCATCTAATCTGATGTTCGTCCCCATTGGTGTAGAAATTCCAGTAGATTTCTCCATACCAAACTTTTTGATAAGTTCTCTTGTATATTTGGTTTGAAGAATGAAGATTCCATCAGCTAGTTGTTTAACTTGCAATCCTAGGAAATAATTTAATTCCCCCATCATACTCATTTGAAATTTGCTTTTCATCAAACTTGCAAATTTCTCACATAGCTATTCATTTTCTGATCCAAAGATGATATCATCAACATAAATTTGAACAAGTAGAGTATCTTCTCCATTCTTCATCCTCAACAATGTTTTGTCGATTGTTCCTGTGATAAATCCGTTATCTACCAGAAATTGAGACAGGGATTCGTACCAAGCTCTTGGTGCTTGTTTAAGTCCATAAAGAGCTTTCCTTAGTCTGAAAACTTTATCAGTTTGATCCTTGATTTCAAATCCAGGTGGTTGTTGAACATACACTTCTTCTTCAAGAATTCCATTTAGAAACGCACTTTTAACATCCATCTGATAAACTTTGAATTTCTTATGAGCTGCATAAGCAAGAAAAAGTCTGATTGCTTCTAGTCTTGCGACTGGTGCGTAAGTTTCATCAAAATCTATGCCTTCTGCTTGAGAGTATCCTTTGGCTACTAGTCTGGATTTATTTCTAATGACATTTCCATCTTCATCAAGTTTATTTCTGAAAACCCATTTGGTTCCAATGATATTTACATGAACTGGTTTATCTACCAGTTCCCATACTTGATTTCTCTCAAATTCATTTAGTTCTTCTTGCATAGCTAATATCCAATCTGGATCTTTTAAGGCTTCTTCAAGTTCTTTAGGTTCTGATTGAGATAGAAAGCATGCTATCATCGCATCTAGTTGATGTCTTGTTCGAACTCCAGCTTGAGTATCACCAATAACTTGTTCTTCAGGATGATCTTTCATCCATTGATGTGTGTGAGTTTGTATTTGCTGATTTGTATTTTGTTCAACTGATTCTTCAAAAACTGGTTCTTGAATTTGTTCAACTGAATCTGATTGAGGTTGTTCAATTTGTTGAGTAGTTGGAAACTGAGGCTGATCTTGATCTGAACATTCTGAAATTTGTAGTCTTCCAACATCAACTGAAACAGGTTCTGGTATGGTTGGTAACTGAGACTGAGGAACTGGTTCTGGTCGGTCTTCAGTTGCTTCACCAGGAAAATTTGGTTCATCAAATACCACATGTATTGATTCTTCATGCTTGAGTGTCCTTTTATTCAATACTCTGAATGCTTTACTGACACTTGAATATCCTAGGAAAATTCCTTCATCAGCTTTGGGTTGAAAAACATGAAGTT
The DNA here is from genome assembly GCA_036785695.1 of Gentiana straminea. Classification (NCBI taxonomy): domain Eukaryota; kingdom Viridiplantae; phylum Streptophyta; class Magnoliopsida; order Gentianales; family Gentianaceae; genus Gentiana; species Gentiana straminea. The sequence continues at coordinate 3,657,908 of JAVUPR010000483.1, read as the reverse complement.
GATCTTTTCCATTATTGTGTATGAAACATTTGCTTCCAAATGCATGAAAGTATGAAACATTTGGTTTTCTTCCATTCCAAATTTCATAAGGAGTCTTTTCATGTCTCTTGTTCATGAGAGCTCTGTTCTGAGTATAGCAAGCCGTGTTTACTGGCTTCGCCCAATATCTTTCAGGTAGTTTAGCTTCACAAATCATAGTCCTTCCAAATTTTCTTTGAGTGTTCTGTTTCTTCTTTCAAATTACACCATTTTGTTGAGGTGTTCTGTGGCAGCAAGTTGGTGTAAAACACCATTTTCTTCACAATATTCTATAATCAGACTGTTGAGGAATTCCGTTCCTTTATCAGATCTTATCTTCACAACTAAAACTCCTTTCTGATTCTGAAGTCTTTTAAGAAGTTTGTGAGTTTTTGCTTGGTTTCACTTTTCTTGGTTAGAAAGATTACCCAAGTATATCTTGAAAAATCATCTACTACCACCAATGTATACTTCTTTCCACTGATACTAATTGGTGTAATAGGTCCAAATAAGTCCATATGTAGCATTTCTAGATGTCTGGTTGTTGAATGCTGAGACTTAGTCTTGAAACTTGCCTTTGTTTGTTTTCCCTGTTGACATGCATCACATAAGCTGTCCTTCTTATATGATATCTCTGGCAGTCCAATGACTAGCTGTTTCTTAACAAGTGTATTGATGTCATCAAAGTTGAGATGACTCAGTTTCTTGTGCCATAGCCAGCTGATTTCTGATTTGGTATGCACAAGCAAACAAGTTTCAGCGACGGCTGTTGTCCAATCTACCACATACATGTTTTCCTTCCTTCTTCCGGCTAGGACAACTTGATAAGTTGATTCGCTGGTGACAACGCAGAATTCTTTATCAAAGGTAACTTTGTATCCCATATCACAAAATTGACTTGTGCTGTGTAGGTTGTAGTGTAGTCCCTCCACATAGGATACATTCTTGATTGTAAGCCCATTTCTGATTAAGGTGCCAAAGCCTCTGGTGTAACCTGGTTTATTTTTGCTTCCAAAATTAACTTTTGGTCCATTCTTTTCAACGAAATTACTGAGACAGTCTTTGCTCTTTGTCATGTGTCTAGAGCAACCACTGTCAAAGTACCATATTTCCTGCAATGAAAATTAGAAATTTTTAGGTACCCAACTCAGTTTGGGTCCATGAGGGTCAGTTGTCAGTACAACTCTGGGAATATATCCTTCTGGGATTCTTCGGATATTGTTGCACTTGTTTTCATATATGTAAGCCACACTCCCATAGTATCTATGTTTGGACCGTGTCTTATTTATATGATTTCTCAGATCTTCTGACTGTAATTTGTTTCCATGTTGATATTTGTTATTAAAACTGGTGTGATAACCATCATTCCTTCCGTAATGAGGTCTGTATTGACTTTTGTACTTTGACTTATGCTGAGAACTGTTATTAGTTCTCTGCTGAGTTTTCGACTGAAACTTGTGATAAGTTTTTGGTCTGGAATGATTGTCATTATCAGTTTTATTAACAAATTTAGTAAAATTCCAATCATCATCAGAGGGATATAACCTTTCTTTCCCCCTAAATGTGTGAATCTTTGAATGATAGACATTCTTGGATTTGTTTTGATTGTAACTTTTCTAGTTCCCGACTTCATTGGTTTTTGTGAATCTGGCAATTGATTTTCCGTGTTGGTTTCCATTGAATACAGCTGATCTACCATTTGATTTAGTTTTGTGGGTAGATACAGTTGTCTTCTTAGAAAACTGATTTATCCTGTGTGACACTGGCTTTACTGGTTCAGCAATTTTCTCAGCCAGTGGAACTTGGTCAACTACAAACTTGATACCAGTTTTGGTATGTAGTCCAACGGTTTTGCTAGTTCCATTCTTCAAAGATTGCTGTGTATCAAATCCTAACCCAGTTCTGTCTCCATATGGTTTTCCAGATTTGAATCCAGTAATTGAACTCGATTGAGCAAACGATTCGATTCTTTGCTTTCGTCGATGCGATGAGGCGATGCTTGAATCTTTCCTTTATCAAGTTTTAGTCGGTTTCAACATTTTTAGTTCGGACTTCAATCTTTCAACTTCAAGAATTAGACTTTCTTTCTCGGCTTTGATTGATTCATAACAGCTTGTATGGTTACTAGCTGATTCATCAATTCATCAAGAGTTTCTTCTAATTCTAGATTTTTTGGATTGGAGTCAGCAGTCGAAGAACATGCATTCATCATGGAAATCTGAGCTGAGGAGTATTTAGAGTTTGATTCACATACCTCATTTGGATCTTCCATGTGTGCCATCAAAGATGTGTCATCTGACAATCTTTCAGTACCAGCTTCATAATCTGATTCATCTCCAGCAAGAAATGCTCTTCTACCAACTCTCCTTGGTGGTGTCTTTTTGATCAGTTCTGGACATTCGGCTTTATAGTGTCCTGGTTTCTTGCAGTTGAAACAGAGGTATTCATCATCTTTTCTCTTCTCAGGAGTCCTTTTGATGAACTTTTGAGTGACTGGGTGTCCACTCTTCATTCTTCGAATCTTGTTCATCATTAGAGCCATTTGTTCTTCCATTTCATCCAATTCATGAATATTGTTAGATGAGTTTTCTTGAATCCCATTTGATCTTCTTGCAAGTCTTTGTGGTCTTTGGTTCTTCCAGAGCTTTGATTATTGCAGCTGTGGTTGTGAAATCTTCACTGAATTCAAAAGCTTTCAGATCTGAAAAGATCTTGAATGAATCTTCTACATCAAGTCTCCTGGATTCTTCCATGGCAGTGACCTTCATTTTCCAGCACATTGGCAATGCCTTCAATATTCTGGTGTTGATGACTTTCTTTGAGTATTCAATCTTGAGTAGATCTAGTTCATCCATGATAGCGCTAAATCTTGTCTCCATTTGATCAATGGTTTCTCCAGATTTCATCTTGAAATTCTCAAACTTTTGCTTTGCAACAGAAATTTTATTTTCCTTGATTGAATCGTTCCTTCACAAACTAACGAAGTTTGTCCCACATTTCTTTGGCGGTTGTGCATTCTTTCACCTTCAAGTACATGTTCTTTGTCAAGGGTTACGAGGATAAAGTCCATGGCAACATTGTTGAGATTGTTTCGCTTGCGATCATCACTAGTCCATTCGATTTGGGTTTTGGAACTCGAACTTGTCTGTCACCTTCGGTTGCATGTAGGTGATCCGGATTGGTCCATCGGTGAGTACATCCATCATTTCATCATGAGTAGCCGCTTGCTAGGAATGCTGCATACGACGTTTGTATTCATCAAATCTTGTCCATGTTGCACATAAGCATTTGTCTTGCATATTGATTGTTATCCACTGTGAGTGAGTGAAAACTGACAGATGATTAAATTAAAACTTTAGCTTTCAAATAAGAACAACTAGAGGATAACGAGCGAATGATATCTGGTTAAAGAAACACTGCTCCGATACCAATTGTTGGTCCCTTGGAAAGGCTAACACAAGTTTAGGGGGTGAATAAACTTGTCACCAAAAACTGAGTTTAAAACAAATTAAGGTTCAGATAAAACTTGTGTGGAGTTGAGCTGACTAAGCTGAGATTAAATCAAACTGACTTAAGCTGAAACTGAGTCAACCGGCAGCGGATATAATTTTAGCCTTTAGAATGATCTTGTTATTCTGTTATGAAAACTGAGTGTTGTGAATTTTGGTGAATGTTAGTTATGACTGTGAGATGTATAACAATCAAATATCACAATGCTGTAAGTAAATGCTAAATAAATAAATAAATGCGTAAAGTAAATGAGGCGGATGTTATAGAGGTTCCAGGTGGTGTAATCCTGTACGTCCTCTCTTCCCCTGTGGTGCGGAGGAAAATTCCACTAGAACTTCTTGAGGTGAACTGTTACAAAAAGTCCTAAACAATAGTCCTTGGCTAATCCTTAGCTTCACTATCTAAACAATTGTAGAACGGGTAGAATTGTTTGCTCTCCAAATGCTTGAACCACTTTGGTCCTTAGAGGGTAGAATTGCCTCCTCACCGGCTACCACCACAAACACAGTCTACCCGATTTTGTCACAACTGTCCTTGACAAAACCTTCCCGGTTTGCTTCACAGTCTAAACCTTTGAAATAGAATCAAAGTTGGGCTGAGAATCAATAAGTTGATTCTTGTTTGTGGTTCTTCAAAGTGTTGAATCCTTGATAAATTATTTGTAGCTTTGAACACTTGAAGAAGTACTAGATATGATCTTGTTGTAGTTCAGTGATGATAACAATTCAAATAGGGTGCACAAATTGCTTGTTAAATCTTGTATAAGCTCTTGTTCTCTATATGTTGTTGTTGGTGCAAAGTCTTCTATTTATAGTGTGAATTCCAACGTTCATCTGGCTTTGATTTGAATTGTATATCTTGCAACGGTTATATTTTCTGACCGTTCCTGCTGTGTCAGTGACTCATCCAATGAAATTTCTTTCTTTACAACGTTCGATTGTACTTTCGGTTGTTGGATGGTGACTTATAAAACTGAGTTTCCTTGTCAGTTTTTCATTTGTCAGTTTCCTAACTGACTTGGAGCATTAACTGAGATTTTATTCTTCTTCAAATATCAGTACTCCGGTTTTTCATCTGATTACAATTGACTTAATCAGAGTACACCATGATACATTTATTATCTAAGAATTCATTGTCCTTATGATTCTTAGGTCTTCATACAAGATCTATAAAGTCAGTTCAGGTCACCACAATCTTGCCTGAAGTCCAACTTTACAGTCTCGACTTTTAATCTTCATAACTGAGTTTGAACCCTCAGTTCTTCATTCTTCAATAACTGAGTCTGTGTCCCTCAGTTCTTCCATCTTCTAGATAAGCCAACTGAGTCTGTAACTCTCAGCGAACTTACCTTTATTCAGTAGGTGTATCCGAGTCAGTTTGTTTGTCTTGATGAATTCCAGTTTTCTAATTGATTCCCAAGTTTTCGGTTTACGACACACTAATAATTACGATTGCTTGTCCGATGTAACTTATACAAAAATCGACTCTAATAAAACTTATACATTCGCTTCTAGACATCTTTTAGCTTTCCACTATAACAGCTGGCTTCAGCACTTCATCAAATGGGGTTAAGATAACTTTATAATAAATAAGATGAATTATCATCAAAACATAAATTTTATTTCCAACAGCAATGACTACTACCTTTCATGTGAAACAGTTACCTTGTAAATTACAATCCTACCGCTGTAATATACATACGATCGTATCCCGAGTGTCAATACATTAACGATCATATCTTATAATCTGGATATCATGCTCTCTCAGAATAACACATTTACTCACACTTTGCAAAGATTCATGATAGCAAGACATTCCTTATAAGAAGGCCATTTCTGATATTCAATCCCAATCATAGGATACGCGATTCCTGGACGAACTAACATGTATACTCCGCATGCTTCAGTATCACACCCAATCACTACTACATGATCGTTCCGTGGATAAGGGAAATCTTAATAGTGTCAAATCATGACAATCCACACCGTGATGCCATGAAGACTCAGGTTTTAAGGATAATTACACAACTGCCACATAGTGCGACACTTAATGTAAGTGGGTCAGTCTAACGTACGCATTCTCTAATACACGCCCACGTACAGTCCATGTGTCTCTACACTTCGATAGACGAGATCTATCCCTGCCCTTAAAAATAGAAGACATCTAATACGTGCTAGTCTGTTTGTACAATCAATGCCCTGTTTAATAGCACATCAGCCTAGAGACATTTAAGTATCAAACTCCTTAAAGTGATTAGAGATCTTATCAACCATAATTGCCTATCATGGTTTCTCTATCACAGTTTAATACTAAGGACGTTATCATATAACAATTCACAATTGGTTCTTTAAAAAAACAAATATATGACAACAGAAAAGCCATTGAATATATGTATAAACACAAAGAAATAGTAGAAATGATCCGACTCGGATGGATCCGGTCCAACCCGATTGGGTTTAGGACACTATTTCAACAATCTCCCACTTGGCCTAAAACCAATCACTCGTACACACAAGACCAAGCCCAAGAATCTCATGCAATACTCGCAACCAGCCCTAGCCGTGAACGGATCACTATCCGTGGGGACTCAGACTATGTTCATACCATTCTCCAAATGACCAAGTGAAAGGAACCGCCTCAACACACACATGAATCTCTGACGAGACCCTGGTCCTTGCTTCAAGCAATGAATCCACTTACTATATCATCTATATAGAAAAGGTGGAAGAACCACATAAGGTTAGGAATGAACCTCATAGACTTATGTACTGCACCCACTACGCCTCTAAGGGCACTACTGTGCTTTGGCTAAATTGTAGAATTTATTGTGACCCATAGGCAAGAACATTTCCAGCTCACTGTATCACTTAATCAAAGTGACTGCAAACCCAGACTATAGCTCCCACTCGCCTTCATAAGACTCAGGATATACGTCTATATAACTATATTTATCTGATTCCAAGTTTTGATAAACTATGAAACCATCCTTAACTTGTTTAAGGACATTCTCGAAATTCACCAGATACTTGCTCTTGACTCTTCATGGACTATGAACATCAGGCATTTCTTTTATGATGGTTCCTATCGATATAGCAAAGGAAACCTACATAAGCATCATCTTTCACCTCATCTTTAGGACTAACGTCCTAACATAGATAGATCTTGAGAACACCGGCTAGCAGTATCTCCTGTCGCGATCTATGCTAAACTCTTTTAGCATCACATCTATATAGGTAAACTATTATCTAACAGCAGTTAAATATATCACTATAGACTCTTATTTCCAAAAATAAGAACTGCTAATCCAAGTGCTTTCGTAAAGATTTTGAACTACCAAACATTAATTGACTGTGACATGGGGAGATGATTCTGTTAGGTGTAATACCTGAAAGACAATTTTGTAATTGTTTTATTTAATAAATGAAATGATATTATTATTCATATTTATTATTCTCATATTCACCGATGTGACAATAGTATTTACACTACAGAAAACCCTAAAGTATATCGTTTATGTAATCACTTAACTCGGTGTATGGGATATACACGGGAGGATTGAGTTAGTGAAGATGTACTTAAAATACAATTAGCTCAGTAGTGAAGTTAATCGAGAGTATCGGGTCTCTCCTTTAACGTGCTATTAATGCGCCCAGAACACAATAGGTGTGATTGTCTTATCCTGACTTTCGGTTAAGAGAACCTAATGGGGCATTTATATATGATAGATATATCATATAGGGCTGGACCGATTTGATTAGAATTCACGATATAATTCCGTAAACGAGAAGTCTTATCGAATCAATCGATGATCATATTTATGGATATATCTTAATCCTGAGGTGATCACAGTCAACTGCTTGAATCAATATAAGGTTTGACTTGACGGTTAAGGATTACACTGAGTCTGTGATCTGAATTACCCCATCTTGGCATTGCACTGGATTGAGTGAGTAGTCTGTGTTATCACAGATACGGAATCCATTCCTTCCATTTATGGAAGTAGATAGACAGTTCCCTTATTTGTTAATCCTAGAAACTGATCGATCGTACGAATTCATATTACACTAATTAGCTACCAGTGAGTTGTATGAATTAATTGATCACTAGGGGGTTAATGGTAAATAAGGATAAGAGGTTCTAAAAAGGGTTAACGGTAACTTCCCGGTTTAGAATGAACAGTCTATGGAGGATTAATCCATATGTAATGATTATATCAATGGACGCTTATTATCATTCTCATGAGGAGATAAATATAATCTCATAATCGGAGGAGTGCAGTCACGGGATTATGGTGGCATATTCCTATGATTGATTTATCGAATATAATTATTCTGTTTGTAAGATAATTATTTATTTGATTTATCGGAGCCGCTGATTATTAGTCCATGGTCTCCGATGTGCCTCCAATATAGCATAGCTATTCTTGGACGTCGAATCCTAATAATATTAATATAGTTCTTATTAGAATTTAATTAAAACGATATTTGAATTAATTGTTTAGTGGACTATTAAATTAGTTGGGCTAAATAATTAAATATGTGAAAAAGAGTTTTTTCATAATCTTGGCCCAATTTAGTGTGTATGGTCGAAATTATTATGACTAGGTCACAAGGGGTAATTTTCGGCCATGGCATTGTCTTAGGGGACAAGAAATTAGTTTTCTTGTGGATTAATAAGACATGTGCACAAAATATTTATTAGATAAATATTTTATGGCAAAAAATAAAGATAAAGATTATTCTAGATTTGTTTTAAAATATTCTAGGATTATCTTTTATTTATTGGATTTATTTATTTGTAAAATAAAATCCTTGGAGGACAAGAAAAGCTCTCCTATATAAAGAGGCTTTTCCCAACTCAATAACACACTACAATTTTCGACTTCTATCTCTTAGAGAGAAGAAGATAAAATTCGGCGAAGGGGAAGTGAGGGAAAATCTTGGAGGTTTTCCAGGTAGCATATCGGGAGGATTCGAGACGAGGATTTCCTTCCATCGGGAGTTGCTCGGATCACACGTACGGAAGATCGTGGTGCTCTTCACACCATCTTTTGTTCTTCCTATTGCGGTTCTACTCCTTGGATTTTGAGATCCAAGAGGTATGTTCTACAACCCCCTTGTAGAGTAGATCTAGTTATTTTATTATGTGTAAATTATAGATCTAGATCCTTAAATCGCTTCCGTTGCGGATGATATTACTAACAGATTCCCGAGAGAGATATCCAATAACTTACACAAAAATTGTAACACGCTCCCACTATCCATCTTGCACATTGGGCATACCCTTCTTTTGACCAAATCAAACTCCTTTGATTATCAAACAAAGAAAACGTCTAGAGAAACTTGTTTGAGTCCACAAATGGATCTCACGGGCTCACATATCATGTTATCGTCTATGAACATTGAGTTGTTTGCCCAATGTCATCAACACTATCATATAGCCATGATACAAAGTTATTACAAGCATAGTCTGAATAGAACCGGGCTCAGCTGACAACATAAAGATAATTACAAGGTTTACACCCCATGCTCTTCAGCCGTCACTATAGCCTTATGGTAATCATATTACTATCCATGTCAGCCTTTTAGGGACATTCCCTTTAGGTAAGACAGACTAGGTTCACAACCTGGTTGTCAGTGATGAAATCTATTTCACTATTTCAGATATTATGGCTACAGGCCATATCTCTCAATCTTGCCTCTCGAACATTCCTTCATAAGTCGTGAGATATTCATTCTTCAAGATGAACATACCAGCATCCTTTTCAGGCATAAGGTTATCTACAGACTTACAAAACTTTTGTGTGTACTGAGCAGTGTTCTACACCTCATCACTATGTGAGGTCTGTTCACGTTCCTATGGTTGAATATCTCCTTGTGGTTCTCAAACTACCTTTGAGATCTAAATTTACTCCCGTTGTTTCTTTTCGAAAACCACTTCCTCTAGAAGACAGTATGTTTAGAGACAAACATTTTGTTCCGTGGGAAAGTAGACAATATCTAGCGTACTTGCCAAGACATTCCAAAAATTTGCATATGTCGTACGAGGCTCCAAGCCTTTCGGACTTTGCCTATGACAACTTCAAATCTTCGGTTAAGATAGATTCAACATTATCCTCTTCCATATCTAATATGGAATTTATTCAACATTTATTCTTTGGAACTCGGTGAAGTATGAAGGCATTATCCCGAAACGGGTAAGGGATACTTCGCATGGCTTGCATCACACTTTTATCATATAAAGTGTTGTTTCCATTTTAGTAACACAATCTAATTGCTTATCCCAAAGATGGTATCCTTCAAGGGAGAATCTGATTCTATTTCAGACGACTTCTAAAACTCCCTTCAGTTATTAACTGCTTCAATCCAATTGAAGATTAATTCCTAAGTTTCATTTATCTCATATTTGTACTAGCTCAAATTTTTCGGACTTTCAAAATTGCCGTACTTCAATAAGTACATTCAACTATTTCTAAAAATAGTCTAAGAGAGAGATAAACAATTACTTGTGGTATAAATTGTCATAAGCCAACAAACATAAATATGTTTAGACTCTAGTCAATTTTATAGATTTTATAACCTTTTTCATAAAAGGGTATTTTAGTCATCTTTAGGTAAGATACGTATTACCCACATGATTCATAACCACATGGTTCAGACGTTATCAAAATGACATCTAATCACACGATTCCCCTCCATAGAGACTATGTCTATTCCGACTACCAAATATTAAGGATAACGACCATATAAACATATAGTTGAGATTTCATCACATATATCAACTATATAGTGACATCAATCTAGTATGTTAGATTCAGTGACCTTTCAACTTTATCGGAATAACATTTATTCTTTACAATTGAATATGTCTACTAAATCCTAACAAGTGACTGAAAATCATGTTCTTCATAAGAACCGGAACATCATAACATTTATTTAGTTCCTTTATCAGTTTACTAGACTCAGAACACAAAACCAAAAATGTCGCAACGTTTGCTTCACTTTTCCGTATCTTAGTGTATTCCGTATTTAATCTTGCTAATTTAATCATTCTCGTAAGATATCATATATCTAAGAGTTGACTTGTACTTAGATAGATTTATCTCAACTCGCTTGCCTAGAATAGAGACTTCGATAAGATCTCTCATTTTAAGCACATGCCCTAACTTTCCTTTTTATTCCATTAAGCACTTGTAAAATATTTCTTATTGTAGTTTTCATAAGACTTAAGAAAGATCACAAGAGCTATGTCTTTAATTTCCTTTCATAAAGAAAATCTAAAGTTTATTAAATAGATTATTTAACTTTTTGAATCGTATTTAAAACATTGACTATTTAATTAACCTTTAAGGAGTGATAGAATTAAGTCGATACTTAAATCATACAATTCTGAAAACAACCTTTCCAAAATTCGATGTGGACATTCTTATCCAACGTTTGAATTAATTGTCATCTTATGACAGAATGATCATCTTGGATCGTATCCAATATATGATTAACTTGTTGAAACTTATTTCAAAAGATTTAATCATATCATGAGCATCCACTTTCATTAATAATTAAAACATTGGAGTACTACATCAAATATGTAGTCTCCTTGTCTCCAACTATTATAACGGGATTGCTCGTGTCATTGCTTATTTTAAAAGGATTAAAATTACTTAACCTTACTTGAGAACTCTTCTCAAAAGGTAACAGTCATAATTTGGTTTTACTAATCGAGAATTAAAAACATAAATATAGAAGTTTGCTAAAAATTACAACATAAAATAAAGATAAAAGAGTATTGTTGTTTATACACACAAATCAAAAATGGCCTTTTGATTTATGATTTTTCTCTCACTAGTCTGTTAGGAAATCTACGCGGGAACGCAGCGGAATTCAAAAATTTATTTCCTACTGACCCAAGATCGACTTCGTTTAAGCAATAAACAAATAAGCTAAAGACGGTGGTTACCTTGCTTGATCTATAAGATCGACGCTTTGACCGTCTAAAGAGAGTAGTTCTGCATAGAGCCGCCCAAGTGTTCGGCCTCTACCGCTAGTCCACACGAACAGCCCGCCGGAATCCCATCATGGATTTCTATTGGAAAACTCTGGTTGCTAGGCCGGCCATTTTCCTCTCTCTCCAATTCTCTATAGGATGCTCTCTATTTTACACAAGAACTATTAGTTCTTGGAATTGTGTTGTACAAAAGAGCTTGACACCCACCTTTTATTTATAGTGTAGGGGGCGCCCCATCTAGGTGTGGAGGATAAGAAAACATTTTTCCCAATAAAATAAGGAAAATATAATTGATTGATCTATCTCATTTAATTTAATATCTTATATTAAATATTTCCAAGATATTGTCAATATCTTATATTGATTATATTTATCTTATTACCATAAATCTATTTTTCCAAAATCAATTAATATCTAATATTAATGTTATGGTAATCTTATTAATTAAATTGCACAATCCAAATGTATCCAAATACACAAAAGATGGCGCCACATTATAGCCAATTCACGTGTGTCAATACACACACAAACTTTGGCCATATATATTTAATTAATAATATAATACTATGATTAATTAATTTACAAAATACATGTATATCACATATATACATAATTTCGACACATGTATCTAAATACATATATTTAATTAATCACCATAGTTAATATCTTGTATTATATTTATTCATAATAAATAAATACCACCATGTTAATTTACCACTATAACATTTATAGTCACGAGATAAACTTTCCTTATTTGGTTATCAACTATAACTGCATTTTAATCCGGCTAGATGTTCTTATGTGTGTGACCCGATAGGCTTCCGAATATGTTGGCCGTAGACACAAAGTGCAAATTACGAAAATGCCCTTCATACCTAACAATCACGGGATAGCATCTAGCAACACACCGTGACCCCCAATCATCGGAAGAGTCAAATGCACTGACTACTACCTTTCATGTGAAACAGTTACCGTGTAACTTACAATCCTATCGCTGAAACAATATCCATACAGTCGTTAGTCGAGTGTCAAAACATCAACGACCGTATCTTATAATCTGGATATCAAGCTCTCTCGAAGTAACTCATTTACTTCCACTTTGCAAAGATTCATGAGAGTAAGACATTCCTTATAAGAAGGCCCTTTCGGATATTCACCTCTACTGATAGGGTACGCGATTCCCGGACGACCAAACATGTATACTCCGCATGCTTCAGTATCACACCCAATCACTACCGCATGATCGCCCCGTGGCTAGGGGAAACCTCAATAGTGTCAAAGCATGAAAATCCACACCGTGATGCCATGAAGACTCCGGTCTTAAGGATAATTACACAACCGCCACATAGTGTGACACTTAACCGTGTAAGTGGGTCAGTCTAACGTACGCATTCTCTAATACACGTCCACGTATAGTCCAAGTGTCTCTACACTTCGATAGACAAGATCTATCCCTGCCCTAAAGACAGAAGACATCTAATACGTGCTAGCTTTGTTCATACTATCAATGCCATGTTTAATAGTACATCAGCCTAGAGACATTTAAGTATCAAACTTATTAAAGTGATTAGAGATCTCATCAACCATAATCGCCTATCATGGTTTCTCTATCACAGTTTAATACTAAGGACGTCATCATATAACAATTCATAATTGGTTCTTTAAAAGAACATATATATAACAACATATAAGCCATTTAATATATGTATAAACACAAAGAAATAGCAGAAATGATCCGACCCGGTCGGATCCGGTCCAACCCGATTGGGTTTAGGACACTATTCCAACATATTCAACTACTCCTAATTGACTTTCAAGAATTTTCCAAAATTCTTTAGTGGACAAGATCCCATTAAACTACCGCGACCCCCTGCTTTGGTTGATGGGCCGAAAATAGTCTAATAGGTAGACAACTCTTTGTCAATCGTATCTTATACGACTCTTGTTGTTTGACTAGTCAACTCTTTGACAATTTTCATCTTATGAAATAGTCAAACCCTTGCCTCTAAAATCCAAACGACCCCGCTTTGGCTGGTGGCCGAGAGAATTCTTAGCCAAGTCATAACCCCAATATTCGTGAGATCTCATACGATCATATCTCAATAATGACGATATATCCGAGGTAGGTCAACCCCCTGCTTTGGCTGATGAGTTGGATCCAAACAAGGGCTCTCCACCCTTATTATAATATGGGGAGGCACTTTCTACTTGATTCTTTTGTGGTGGAAGTATTTATGCAAATTAATTCACTTAATTAACTTCGAATTAATTCTCTTAATTAATTTAATTATGGTCTCATCATGTATATCTATCTCTATAGACATACATCCTACACATTCATCTAGATCGTGCCTAATTATGCATTTATCGTATCGAATAAAATAAATACAAGCACAAAGTAAATAAATGCATAAAGTAACCGGTATGATCATTGACTTTTCCTAGGTGCGGTTTCGAATACAAACTGACGAAACCGTGGGTCACAATCTAAGGGTAGCTGCAACCACCAATAGGTTCTTTAATGCGTCATCTCCAAGGGGATCTTTATTCTTCTTTCTTTGATCTCCATCTTCTGCTCCATTCTTGTTACATTTAATTCTATCTAATAAAATAAATACACCCGTCGTACACGGGGAGAGCTAACGGAAATGGGATAAATGCAGAAAATTAAATTGGGTCATGTTCTTCATAATGGCCTAGGACAATTTTTAAACCAACAGAAAAATTAAATCATTCATATCTATCCTATCGGTCGAGTCCATGGTCAACTGAGGTCCATATAATCATATTATATCTACTATATCTTATCCATACAATAACATCTTATGAAAAAGATAAAAATTATAAACTAACAACTTGCTGCTTAATTAATCGATTAACGTTTAATCTATTAAATAATTTTATCTAAACAATTAGCTAATTAACATTTAATTAATTAATTGATTTTAATAGAAATAAAATTAACTGTTAATTTTAAACGATTTCAATTTTAATTTTAATCAATTAGATCTATTAAAAAAATAAATCAAAATTAAAATTAGATCTCTTTTGTTTCTTTCCTTTTGATTCCTAATCAAAAGGGATGCCTTTGGTTTCCTAAACCACAAGACATCTCCCTTGGCTTTTTCCAAAATCAAAATTTTGAAAAGAGGCCTAGGCTTAGGCCTTTTCCAAAATCAAATATTTTGAAAAGGGCTTAGGCATATTTCAAACAAAATTTGGAAAGACCAATCTTCTGGTTGATATGCCTGGCCACTTTTCAAAATCAAAATTTTGAAAGTGGCCTAGGCCTGGGCCTTTCCCAAATCAAATATTTGAAAAGGGCCTAAGCCTATTCCAAACAAAGTTTGGAAATGCCATTATTATTTTAATGTCATGTGGCATTCAATGGCCCAAACTATTTGAACCATTAGTTGGACCACATGACACAACTAAACAAAGAATATATTAATCACAACTATTAATCATATAGAAACACAAAATACACAAAACAAAAACCGGGGACCACCAAATCACGCCAGTAGCCGCCGCCGCCGGCGATCACACGGTGGTGGTGCCGCAGCCGATCGGCCGAGCACCACCATGGCCGAGCCCCCCTTTTTTTCCTTTTTTTTCTTTTCGTGTATCACTTTTGCGAATAAAAAATCTTTCATTTTTTAATTACGTGATTTAAACGATAAAATTAACTACGCAAATTAAAATGCTTATTGCTTAAGCTCGAAACTCGCTCCGATACCACTGTTAGGAAATCTACGCGGGAACACAACGGAATTCAAAATTTTATTTCGTTTAACCAGGATCGACTTCGTTTAAGCAATAAACAAATAAGCTAATAGACGGTGGTTACTAGGGGTGTACATAGTCCAGTCCGGTCGGTTTTTTACGATTTTCTCGAACCGAACATCGACGCTATATATATATATATATATATAATATATATATTCACGGAGCCGCCCAATAGCGTTTTTATGGCCCAAAAACTCTTGGATTTCCGGTCCACAAAAAACGAACAACCGGAATCCACCATTGCATTGCTACTAAAAAAATCCGGTTGCTAGACCAACCTTTTTCTCTCTCTCAAATCTCTCTCTAAGAAGCTCTCTATTTTTCACAAGAACTATTAGCTCTTGCAATTGTGATGTGCAAAAGAGCTTGGCAACCCCTTGTTTATATAGGGAGTGGTGCGCCCCTCTCTAGTCCCAATCTGATTGGTTTTAGCTTCCTAGTAGATTGAGGAGAAATAAAACATTTTCCTAATAAAATAAGGAAAATACCTTTGATTGATTTATCTCATTAATATTCAATATCTTATATTAAATATTTTTCCTAAGATATATATTGACAATATCTTATATTGAATATATCTTTATCTTATTACCATAAATCAATTTACATATGTATATATATCACATATATATATATATATATATAAATCTATATATAATATATATATTTATTACACATAAGTGCAGATGCATATCACATATATGCACACTACACGCATGTAGTCACAAATATATATATATATATATATATATATATATATATATATATATATATATATATATATATATATATATATATATATATCTTATATTAATACTAGATAATATAATACCATGATTAATTAATTTGCAAAATCCATATGTATCACACACACATAAATTTCGACCCATATGCCATTAATTGGCTTCCGGAATATTCTTTAATTAATCAACACAATTAATATCTTGTATTTAATTTATTCATAATAAATAAGTATCACCATATTAATTTCCCACTATAACCTTTATAGTATGAGACAAATTCTTTCCTTATTTGGTTATCAACTATAACCACATTTTAATCCGACTTGTTCATATGTGTGTGACCTGATAAGCTTCCAAATATGTTGGCCGTAGGCACAAAGTTCAAATTACAAAAATGCCCTTCATACCTAATGATCACGGGATAGCGTCTAGCAACACACCGTGACCCCCAATCATCGGAAGAGTCAAATGCAATGACTACTACCTTTCATGTGAAACGGTTACCGTGTAAATTACAATCCTACCGCTGTAATAATATCCATACGATCGTATCTCGAGTGTCAATACATTAACGATCGTATCTTATAATCTGGATATCATGCTCTCTCGGAAATAACACATTTACTCCCACTTTGCAAAGATTCACGAGAGCTAGACATTCCTTATAAGAAGGTCATTTCGGATATTCAATCCCAATCATAGGATACGCGATTCCCGGACGAACTAACATGTATACTCCGCATGATTCAATATCACACTCAATCACTACTGCATGATCGCCCCGTGGATAAGGGAAATCTCAATAGTGTCAAAGCATGACAATCCACACCGTGATGCCATGAAGACTCCGGTCTTAAGGATAATTACACAACTGTCACATAGTGCGACACTTAATGTAAGTGGGTCAGTCTAACGTACGCATTCTCTAATACACGTCCACGTACAGTCCAAGTGTCTCTACACTTCGATAGACGAGATCTATCTCTGCCCTTAAAGACAGAAGACATCTAATACGTGCTAGTCGGTTTGTACTATCAATGCCCTGTTTAATAGCACATCAGCCTAGAGACATTTAAGTATCAAACTCATTAAAGTGATTAGAGATCTCATCAACCATAATCGCCTATCATGGTTTCTCTATCACAATTTAATATTAAGGACGTTATCATATAACAATTCACAATGGTTCTTTAAAAGAACAAATATATGACAACAAAAAAGCCATTTAATATATGTATATAACACAAAGAAATAGTAGAAATGATCCGACCCGGTCGGATCCGGTCCAACCCGATTGGGTTTAGGACACTTTTCAACACTACATTGGTTGGAAATGTAAATATACATTGATAGTAGTATTATTTGAGTTCTAAAATGACATTTGGTGTCTTTTTGTGCATTGAAAATGTATCTTTTATTATTTGAATTGTAAGACTTGTTTAAATCTTATAATTAATGTGAGGGTATAAGTGGAAAAAATAATAAATGATGTATTGGTAATATAAAATGACGGTATAAATAAACAAAACAAATTCTCAAAGTTAAAGTTATAAAACGGAGGAAGTATTGTTTATTACAACATGTATACTACTTGACAAAAAAATGGGGGCCCTTAAATTTTGATATTTGGGGGGGCCGGCCACGCGCCCCGTTAAATTTCCCAAAAGGACGCCCCTGGTCCCAGTAACATTTATTGGTTTCCTTTGCTGCGAGGTTTTCTTATTGAGTTTCATATCTCACTCTTTTTTTTAAGCTTAGCAGGTGAGCGATTCTCAACCGAGACATTCGAAGAGGATCGGTAAGAGGGCTCGGGCTGCCTCTACCTTCCAGTCTCTTTGTGTGTTCTTGTCCAGCCAGTTCCTGGGGAGGCTATTCATGCCGTTCTAATCAGTGTTGTGCCATCTCGCCTCCAGTGTTCGATGACTTTTCATACATAAGCATTCATGCTTCGAGATTAAAAAAACAAAACACCTCATCCCCTGGATATGGCTTAGTGGTAAAGGGCTTGGGTGTTGTAGTGACAGCTGGTCCAGGAGCTGGAGTGTGGAGGTTCAAATACCGTAAATGGACGACTTCTTTCAGTTTCTTGGTGAAAATGCAGCCCACGACTCTGAGCTGCTAGGTCCCTGATTAACATCTCCACTCATTCTGTGGGATCGGGCGAGTGGGGACCCTTAAGGTTAGGGTTTAACCTTTTTAAAAAAAAATACAACACCTCAAATCATGTCCGAGCCGTTGAATCCATAATTGCTCGTGTAGTGATCTGATGGCCAAATTATAGCAAACCAACTTTAACCGGTAGAGTACCGGGTCGGAAGCACTATAGCGGCGAGCAAGGTCGTATCCCACTAGGAATCAATCAAGTATCACAATCACGCTCGTATTTAGTTCAGGCTCACAAAAGGGTGAAGTAATCTATAGCTAAGCAAATAAAAATTAGAACTTTAAAATATATGACAGAAAGAATAGCTAAACTATGGTCAGGAACACTACTCTCAATACCTTTACCGAATCACAAGGGACGAGCCTTAACCTACCAACCAACCAATAATTTCTAATGAATGTGTTGTGGGTGCAATCTCCTAAACTGGTCACTATGCGCTAATACCACAACCTAGTTACCCTATATTCGGTTCAACAGTCCCCTCTATGAGATTTAATTGACCTAATATAATGAAATACTGTGAGACGCTCCGCATCCACCGAGTTCACGGCTTAGCTAGAAAAACCTTACCAAGGAATAAGCTGCGAAAAACTAGACTAGTTCGTGCATGGCAATCTTAAAAGTCTAGTTCGCACACTCCCTCGCAAAATACATTTATAAAGATTATGTGTATGATCAATTAATGGTTAGCTATTCCATTAGAGGCATTATATTCAAGTTTTAGAAGACAAACAATTCAAAAGATTAACTTTTTCAGCTCTACTCATCCATAGATCATCGATTAGGTATTAATTTCGTAATTCTATAACATAATTTAGCTATTATAAAATTAGCTATTCATAATTAAATCAATAACACAAAAAATCATGAAGGAGCTGCTAAAAGGCATAAATAAAAAGGATAAATTGAATTACCAAAAAAGACTGTAGCAATCTCCACTCGATTCGTCACTTCGATGTGTATCAATCGCAAAATAATTGAAGAAAAATATGATGTTCTTGCAGAAATTGGGAACAATAAATTGTAGATCTAATTCTAAAGGAATGAAAAAACTGTTGCAGAGAAAAAATAAAACTGTTCTAAAGAGTCTGTGTATTGAAAATTGACCTATTTATAATTAAATAGCCGACCACATTATCAAATTTCCGTAAATTTACGGAAAATAAAATAACAGGCCCCTTTCCTCCTCTGCTTTCCGGACGTTGCATCCATTGCTTGTAATATAGGGCATGAGCCCTTCTTGACTAATAGGCAGCGCAGCCTTGCTTTCTTTTTCTTTTTCTTTTTTTTTCCTTTTTTATTTAAATTTATTCATTCACAAAGAGTAAAACGGAGGAGAAGTACTGTGACCTTCCTTCACATTGTAAACCAAAATTGGAATCCTATAAAAACTCAATAATAAATTTTTTTTCGAACGCTTGAACTTGAATTTTATGTTATTTTCTCAAGCGATTTTTGTTTTAGACGATTCTCGTACAGTTGTGATCATTGTCACGTCCTCTATCACGCTACACCTATAACAAACAAAAACAAGAAAACCCAAGCATTATAAATGCCAATAAAATGCACACAATTCACCCTAAAATGTGGAGATTTTGGACGTAATCGTCCTATCGCTTCGTGATTCATCCCGCGGTGAAATGTGTCTATTAAAACCACTTAACTACCCCAAAATCATATCGAATATGCTACAAATATGGGGTAAAATGCACACGAAATACAGCAAAGTTGACACTTATCAACTACCCCCCACTTAGCATTTTCTCGCCCTCGAGCAAATCAAGCGATTCAAAAATAAAACATGAGGTCAACGTTGCGATCATATGAGAAACCAAAATATACAGTGAGTAAAAACTAGTCAACAGGCGAATAAACATGAGCCAAAACGTATCTTATCATGGAAACGGAATGTGTGTGTGTGTGTGTCTATAGCTTCTCAATCATTAATCACGGTCAACCGGGTCAGATTATGAATGCATGACTAATGGTGTTACACCATAAGCTTATACTTCATAATCATATCCACTAATCGAGGTCAAGTCAAGGCTAACTAAGGTCAGGCAGGACTTTCACGGTTGTTACATTAGGCTAGGGACGGGGCTAAACGAAAGAATAAAAGGAATATCAAAAGAGAAAAACGAGTGAGCTTAATCAAAACTTCTTGAAATTGCCTCATAACTCACCTCCTTAGCTTGGTTCAAGCAAGCATCCTCCTTCTTTACTCTCAAATCCCAACATACTTCAATATGAACTCGTCCCACCATCCGCCACATTGGAAGAATTAATACATGGCCTTCATCATACATTCTTTGACTCAACTTTATTCAACCTTTTATTCTTTTTTTTTGAATGATTTTGATTTTGAATTTTTTTTTAATAAACCAAACACCAACATTTTTTTGCTACCCTTCTCATTCGTAGTACAAAAGATCCACCAACACCATGATTTGATACACATCTTCGCCACCACACTTGTGCTAGCAAGTGTGCCCAAAATAAGATTAAAACTTACTCATAGGGTGCGAAAGAAACGTATACCACAAATAAATGCTAAGGGTCGGTAATTATAGGCTAATCAACGAATGGCTAAAGTTCGGGTAGAGGTCTAACCACTCTACAAAGGCTTAGAGGGGTTCCTGTGGAAATTATGTATAGGCTTGGCTATTTGGCTCTGGTCGGGTCAAAGAAATATCAGGACCGTCATCCCTTAGTCTACCAAGATTGACCTTTCTATTTCGCCTCGAAGTTAATGGTATAAGTTCTAGGTAATAGATTAACGTCTATGGCAACTATAATCATTCACTAACTAACCACAATTCATGAAAGCAAAAGCTATTACATGCGTAAAAATTCCATTTCCTCAACAAGATAAAGGTTTGACTCGCATGCATTCAACCATTGACTAATAATTAACCACATGATACGATGACTCATAGGATTCACAACATAAAAGTCATGAAAAAATTAAAAAAAACGGCTCCATTTTTACTCAAATGGATCAAACACCAAGCATGTAACGTATTCGATGCATAAAATTTAAACACAAGTAGTCAAGTGAAGCTAAGTCTACCACTCCCCACCTAAAATGGAACACCGTCCTCGGTGTGTGAGTGATAAAGTAAAGAAAGAAAAACTTAGCTGAAATGGAAACAAGGCACAACTCTGCCAAATGACAACCGCCAATGTATCTCCCAAGGTACCTGTGTAATCACAACAAAGAAACAAAGAACGCACTACGACGAAAGGCCGAAACCTTAAGCGTAGGTAAGCACAAGTATGGAGATGTATTGCATATAAAATATGGGTTATCATAAAGATGAAATGGAATTTGAGATGCGCGGTCAAATTATTATCACACTTCTTAAAAACAAGCCTAACAACCTAAGAAAAAAGTGGGTTGCCTCCCATAAGCGCTTTTGTTTATTGTCGTTAGCTCGACTGATTAAGAAATTAAAAGAGAAACATAGAAATACGAGTGAAAATAAAAATAAAACTACCTATAACATTCTAAGTTTAAAGTCCTTAGCTCGACTTTCCACCCCCAATAATGCTAAGGATAGTTATACCAAAGGAGAGCAAACTATTGCATCTCCCTACACAAATCATAAGAATTGAGCACCCCCTCAAAAGGGGGCAGGAAAAACATGGGGCTCAATCCCCTCCACCAAGATTGGCTCAAGGAATTCATCGTTCAACAAAATGAATGCACTTTCCCCGAAACAGAGCATATGCCAATTAAAAGGGATTCACGCACCACATAGTACAAAGTTGGCTCAACAAAAGCATCAAAAGTCTTAAAATGACTCACCTCCACCAATGTCTCAACGGGGCTCACTGAAGAAGGAATTGACAATTCAATGGGGACAATATTCATACCTTCTTCTTGGCATTCCTCATGCATGATTACCTCAGGGAGAGACGGTGGAGATTGAAAACCTCCTTCTTCTTTAATGCTCTTCTCAAGCCTCATCTTCTCAACCAACTGCCCTACCCGGCTTGCCAGATCAACCACCTCAGATTCCAAGCGGTGATGGGAATCCTTCAGTTCCTTTAGATCCCGTTTAAACACTTGGTTAAACTCTTTAAGGTCTTGAATAAGTTGCTCCAACAAAACCTCAATTTTGCTCTTCAGCGGTGGAGTAACCTGTGGCGGCTGAGAGTATTGCGGATAGACGTTGGGGTGCAGAACCTGAGAACTTGTAGGACTCCCCCACTCGTTGTTGTAGGGTGATGTGTATGGGTTGAACTGATAATATGGTTGTGTTCCTATACCCATACCACCGAAATTAAAACCTCCAAACGAGTGGGAGAATTAGCCTCATTGGCCATATGGATCCATACTCTGCAATTCAAGGAAAAAATCAAGAACACAATCAAGGTATCAAGTCACTACCACTACCGGAGTAGGTGGTGTTACACTTCAACAAAACATCCAAATAAAAAAACGACATAATCCTAAATACTCAAATGACTTTCTGATATCGACCGATTCCCGGCAACGGCGCCAGAAAACTTGATTGCCAAATTATAGCAAACCAACTTTAACCGGCAGAGTACCGGGTCGGAAGCACTATAGCGGCGAGCAATGTCGTATCCCACGAGGAATCAATCAAGTATCACAATCACACTCGTATTTAGTTCAGGCTCACAAAAGGGTGAAGTAATCTATAGCTAAGCAAATAAAAATTAGAACTTTAAAAAATATGACAGAAAGAATAGCTAAACTATGGTCAGGAACACTACTCTCAATACTTTTACCGAATCACAAGGGACGAGCCTTAACCTACCAACCAACCAATAGTTTCTACTGAATGTGTTGTGGGTGCAATATCTAAACTGGTCCCTAGGCGCTAATACCACAACCTAGTTACCCTATATTCGGTTCAACAGTCCCCTCTATGAGATTTAATTGACCTAATATGATGAAAAACTGTGAGACGTTCCGCATTCACCGAGTTCACGGCTTAGCTAGAAAAACCTTATCAAGGAACAGACTGTGAAAAACTCTACTAGTTCGTGCATGGCAATCCTAAAAGTCTAGTTCGCACACTCCCTCGCAAAATAAATTTATAAAGATTATGTGTATGATCAATTAATGGTTAGCTACTCCATTAGAGGCATTAGATTCAAGTTTTAGAACACAAACATTTCAAAAGATTAAATTTTTCAGCTCTACTCATCCCTAGATCATCAATTAGGCATTAATTTCTTAATTTTATCACATAATTTAGTTATTATAAAATTAGCTATTCATAATTAAATCAATAACACAAGAAATCATGAAGAGCTGCTAAAAGGCATAAATAAAAAGGATAAATTAAATTACCAAAAAAAACTGTAGCAATCTCCACTCGATTCGTCACTTCGATGTGTATTAATCGCAAAATAATTGAACAAAAAATATGATATTCTTGCGGAAATTAGGAAAAATAAATAGTAGATCTAATTTTAAGGAAGGGAAAAACTGTTGCAGAGAAAAAATAAAACTGTCCTAAAAAGTCTTTGTATTAAAAATTGACCTAAAAGACTTATTTATAATTAAATAGCCGACCACATTATCAAATTTCCGTAAATTTACGGAAAATAAAATAACAAGCTCATTTCCTTTCTATCGAAGCCTCCCTGCATCAGAATAACCCCATTTCCTCCTCTGCTTTCCGGACATTGCATTCATTGCTTGTAATATAGGGCATGGGCCCTTCTTGACTAATAGGCAGCGCAGCCTTGTTTTCTTTTTCTTTTTTATTTAAATTTATTTATTGACAAAGAGTAAAACGGAGGAGAAGTACTATGACCTCCCCTCCCATTGCTAAAATGTTGTAATAGCTCAAAACCCCACTCAGTTGGTATTTTTACTATCGTAGACGATATTAAGCTGTTAGCTAGAAAGTTTGAATTTTGTCATATTTCGCATACTGAACGCGAAAGTATCAAGATGATTCACAATCGTGCTGCTTTCTCGTTCAGTTCGGATGTTGGGGTATTTTGGCATAACTCAGTTCATGTTTGTAATTTGTTATAATGAAAGCTTTCGTTTTTTGTGGAAAAAATAAAAAAAAAAACCAAAATTGGGATCCCATAAAAACTCAAGAATAAATTCTTTTTCGAACATCTGAACTTGAATTTTGCGTCATTTTCTCATACGATTTTGTTTTGGACGATTCTCGTACATTTGTGATCCTTGTCACGTCATCTATCACGCCGCACTTATAACAAACAAAAACAAGAAAACCCAAGCATGACAAATGTCAATAAAACGCACACAATTCACCCTAAAATATGGAGATTTTAGACGTAAACGTCCGATCGCCTCGTGATTCAACCCGTGATGAAATGTGCCTATTAAAACCACTTACTACCCCAAAAATCATATCGAATAGACTACAAATATAAAATAAAATACATAGGAAATATAACAAAATTAACACTCATCATGATCTTGACAAAATGATTATGGTCGTAGCATTATCAATCCAAATAGAGTTATGATACCTAACAACATGAAATATAAGGTGGGATATAAAACAGAAGGGCACCGACGATCCACGTAGCTCCTCGCATGGTAGCCACGCCATTCAACTACTTCGGGCAAATCAATGGCAAAATGACAAAATCACATAAATATACAGAGATATATTACAGTCTACTACGAACACAAGTATATTTATTGTCCTCACCATCCTCTTGATTGAGCATCTTCACACTCAACCCCTTTCTTGATTACCAGAAAGGAAAGAAAAAAAAAATGGGTTCTTTAACCAACAATGATAATCTTCATATTTTCTTAGTGTGTTTCATTGGTCAAGGAGTTGTAAATCCTATGCTAAGACTTGGCAAGGCCTTTGCTTCAAAGGGTCTATTAGTCACTTTGTCTGCACCAGAAATTGTTGGCAGAGAAATTAGGAAAGCCAATAACCTCAATGATGATCAACCCATAAAAGTTGGGAATGGAATGATCAGATTCGAGTTCTTTGATGATGGATGGGAATCTGTGAATGGGTCTAAACCCTTTGATGTTGGGGTGTACATCAATCATCTTGATCAAGCTGGGAGACAAAAACTCCCAATTATGCTCAAGAAACATGAAGAAACAGGGACCCCTGTTTCTTGTTTGATTCTCAATCCTTTAGTTCCATGGGTTGCAGATGTTGCAGACAGCCTTCATATACCTTGTGCTACTCTTTGGGTTCAATCTTGTGCCAGTTTTTCTGCTTATTACCATTATCACCATGGTCTGGTACCTTTCCCTACTGAATCTGAACCAGAAATTGATGTCCAATTACCAGGTATGCCATTGTTGAAGCACGATGAAGTTCCTGATTATTTGCACCCAAGAACTCCTTATCCATTCTTTGGGACCAATATTCTGGGTCAATTCAAGAACTTGTCCAAGAATTTCTGCGTATTGATGGACACTTTCTATGAACTCGAACACGAGATTATAGACAACATGTCCAAGTTATGTCCAATTAAGCCTATAGGACCCTTGTTCAAGATCCCAAAAGATCCCAGCTCAAATGGTATTACTGGTAATTTCATGAAGGTGGATGATTGTAAAGAGTGGCTGGACAGTAGACCGCCGTCCACGGTGGTGTATGTCTCCGTCGGCAGCGTCGTTTACTTGAAACAAGAGCAAGTTACTGAGATGGCCTATGGGATTTTGAACTCAGAAGTTTCGTTCTTGTGGGTTCTCAGACCTCCCAGTAAACGAATCGGCACTGAGCCACATGTCTTGCCGGAAGAGTTCTGGGAAAAAGCCGGCGATAGAGGTAACTTTTCTGGCGTTGAATATTTTACGGGCATTTATTTGCATCACACTCATTGTACTCGTGCACTATTTTACTTGTGCATCACGGTGTCGGTAGAATTGACCTTATGATAGTCGATTCTGGAACAACAAAAAACCGACACTTTGTAGGTTTTGGAGTCGGTTCTCACTATAGAAAGTCGATTCTTGACTCCTAAACTGACTCTCAGTTGTAGTGCAAAGGTAGGGTGGTATCCAACTCGTGCACCATTTACATGTACACCACAGTACAACTAGACTTTGTGAGAGTTAAAAACCGACTTTTATAGGTTCCGAACAAGAAGTGACATTCTCAAAATCAATTCTCACAATACTCCAATAAAGTTGGTTCTTGATTTTATGACAGACTTTCACATGATCGGTTTTTCTATAGTGTACCGATAGAGTGATTTACGAGTAGCACCCCTTGCAGCCCCTCCTCTTGACGCCGGCGGCCTTGTGCTGCCGGCGTCCATCTCCTCTTCCCAGTTGTACATATTTCTCTTCTAGTTTTTTATCTTTAGTTTTCTTCTCCCTTGCTTCCTTTTGTTTGCTCGATCTATCTCCTCCGTCGTTTTTTGCCCGGAGCTCCGGTTGGCTGGATGCTTTCTGCTCCTCTCTTCCGATCTTGATCTGGTGGGAGCGGTGAGCCTCTCCGGCGTTTCTTTGGTGGCGTTCTTCGATGGTGTGTTTTAGATCTGGGGCTTGGGAGGTTGCCGGCGACGTTGCTTTGGATCCCTGTGGTGCTTTTCTTCAGGCTGTCCATGGAGGATGGTTTCCACGGTTGCGTCTTCTTCGGGACTTCGTGTCGGGAAGTGCTGCGGCGGCTTGAGGCGGCGTTTGTCATCTCGGTTGTTTTTATTTGCTTCTAGTCTAGTTTTTTAGTTCTAGTGTTTGTGTTTGTTGTCAATTGATAGATGGACCCGGGGAATCCGTGTCTGTTGGCCAGTTTATCGGAATTTTTCCGGAGACTTTTCTCTTTTAGGCTCAAAGACTTCGCTTTTCTCGTCTAATTTGTTGATACTCTGTTGTTGTAACCTTGTTTGTTTTTGTTTTCGCTGTTCCGGCCTGGTGCCGGGTTTCAGTGCCGGGTTGGTCCGGTTGTTGTAAGTTCCGGGTAGTGCCGGTTTTTGTTAGTCCCAGATTTTACCGGGCTTGTAATAAAAGCTTTCGTCCTTTGTGTAAAAAAAAAAACTAACACAGGCCATATGAAATAATAAAATATATAAAACACGAATCATGGCTGTATAATTGTTAATTGTTTATTCTAATTATTATTATTATTATAGTTTTTAATAACAAGGCAATTTTGTCTTTGTATAAAATAATTAAAGGCAAGGTTGTGCAATGGAGCCCTCAAGAACAAGTCTTGGCACATCCAGCTACCGTTGGTTTCTTGACTCACTGTGGATGGAACTCTACGCAGGAAGCCATATCTAGCGGTGTGCCGGTGATAACTTTCCCTCAGTTTGGTGATCAAGTTACGAACGCAAAATTCTTGGTGGAAGAATTCAAAGTCGGGGTAAGATTGGGCAGAGGTGAACTTGAGAACAGAATCATCACTCGGGATGAGGTCGAAAGAGCTCTGAGAGAGATCACGAGCGGGCCCAAGGCGGAAGAGGTGAAAGAGAATGCATTGAAATGGAAGAAGAAGGCGGAGGAGACCGTCGCCAAGGGCGGCTACTCGGAAAGGAACCTTGTTGGTTTCATTGAAGAGGTTGCTAGAAAAAGTGGTACCAAATAAATGGAAGTTATGAGAGGCTGAAGAGAGAGGTATGGGTGCTGCCATGAAAATGTCAAGGAATATGATGGGAGAGTTGGAAGTCAAAAAAATAATTTGCATTGCCTTGACCTTTTTTTGTTTTTCTTTGTTTGTTCTGAATTAATATGCAAGGTAATGTTTGTTATGTTTAGTTATATTTTTGAATTTGTTTTTGTTATATTTTGCGACACCCCCACACTACAATACTACGCTTGACTATGCTTTCGTTGTGACATTTTATTGTAAGAATACTTAATACCATTAAGAAGAGGCAAGTCACATGATCGAAAGCCTTCGCCATGTCCACAGCCAGTTTAAGCGCCATACGTTTATAGCATCTAGAAGCAACGATTTTCATTGGATGGAAGGATTTTGTTCCAACCACACTGTTAGTTAGGGATGAGCATCGATACGGGTTTATAATATCCGGCCAATCGGATACATGTTTAAGTGGGACGAATTCTCTCTCTGTGTTAACCCGTGCTCTCCCTGCTTTGAATTCGGGTACGCTTGAGGTCTCATGAGGTTCATCCAGAGGTCTCCTAACCTTAGGCCGTCTAGGGTACCCCTAAAGGCTTTCTAGGGCCTCGAAAGACCCCTAAACAATCAAAGGGCGCATGCTGCCACCGGACAATGTACAAAATGGATCCCTCGACTTTAAATTTGTATGTGTGTATCTAGATTACACTTTCTTATAAAAGGGTGGTCTTTGAAGAAGAAAAGTGGAAAATTTTTATTTTTATTATCTAAGGTTTTTTTTTTTTTTTTTTTTTTTTTTTTTTTTTTTTTTTTTCAGAAGAAACAAGCAAACAAAATTCGGATTTTAATTCAATATAAACAAGGTTTTGATATGTTTTAATGAGGTCCCAACATGAATCAGAATGGGGTGAATGGTTTTTTACCAAAGACTTCAACTTAAAATTCCCTTTAATACTTTGAGTGCAAAAGTTTCAACTCTCAATGTATGAGAATGAAGCTTTGATCGGATTAGGTCAAGTTTGCAGATCGAATGGATTGTAGAGATTGAACAAGTTTTGGTGAACTTTGTACTGATATTATGCTTGCAATGCTTTGCTCAAACGATGTATAAGATCATAAAAACATCAACAACATTCACAAGTGTACAGAAAATGATGTAGCCCAATTCAATAGGAAGATTGAGTCTTTTATTTAGTCTTTTAATTAGTCTTTTATTATCCCACATTGGTTAATTGTCTTTTATATTTATTATTATTTTTAATTATTGTTATATTGTCCCACATTGCTAAAATTAATCGATTGAACTTGGAGTCTATGCTTATATAAGCGTTTCCTTGTATTTGAATAGGTAGGCTTATTTATTGAATCAAAAAACAATTTTGGTTGAAATTCGAGAGATTGAATTTTCATCATAAGAAACTTTCGAGAGATTGGGTTTTTTTCGAAGTTTTCGAGATTGACTTCGCGATTATCCGAGAAGGGATAATTGGGTGATCTTCCCGAGACGGGATTATCACAAAGCGGTAGTAATCCGAGACGGGTTGCTACATATCCCTTTTGTTATTTTGTTATATATATTCAAAAGCCATAAAAAATATACTTTTCAAAGTTTGAATCGTTTGTTGTCTTTTAATCAACGATCCTACGAGAATCGGTTTATATCAAGTGGTATCAGAGAATAGGCGATTAAAGCAACAACAACTCGCTGCGTTCTTCACGAAATCTGCAGCGTTTTCTTAGAGTTCCCGGCGTTCTTGTTCTCCGAGAAACCCTAACTACTGACCTTATATTCGTCACTTGCTTTGCTTGCATTCGATCCTTTTTTGATCATCATCAAGAAGCCCTAATTTGGCCGACCGTTATCACAAGGTAATCAAAGCATCCGAAATAGCTGCGTTCATAATCTGCTGCGTATTTTCTGAATATTTTCGAATTTCGTTCTAGTCGTTTCCTAATCAAATCATATCGAAAAATTCTCAAATTTTACCAGTAGATAGACCTTTGTATTGTCCGTCTTTTGTCTCTTTGGCACTTTCACAAATTCGGATTCTATCTTGATCAAATTCGGATCGGAATATTCTGCTCGATTTTCTGGAACAGCTTGTAGTCGACCTTGTTTTTACGGAGTTTTAGTGGTCGGAATTGAATGAAATTTTGTGAGCACATAGTAAATTCATTTTTATACAACTTTGATTCTTTGATTTTTTTCAGAGTCCCGACCGGTTTTGCACAATAGTCGCCGTCACCTAGTTGATCGTTTCGTCAAAACCCGTAACCCGAGAGTGATCTGTTTACGAATTCAATTTGAGTGGGTTATACCTGTCCAAAAATTCTGAAACTTAACAGTCTGAACCAAAATTTCGTTCTCTACAAGTTTTGTTCTTTGTGTTTTTCCGAATTCCATACCGTTTGGTCGTGATAAGTGCCGTTCGTAAAGCTGCTGCGTTTAAAGTCGCCGTTTGGCGATTAAAGTTCTTTGCGTTTATTGGAAGAAATCTGCTGCGTTCTTGAGCACCAAGAACCTAATTGCAGCCGCACTCAAAAACTCCTTACATCTTCGAATTTTGCGCTATTTTCGCAACCCTAGCCGTTCATAAACAAATGCGTTTTTAGTCCCGAAATTCGTTCTTGCGAGGAATCATCTGCTGCGTTCTTGAAATCCAAGTAACCCTAGGAGGCGGCCAAGAGAGATTTTTGCTGAATAATTTCGGGAACCCTAATTATCGAGATGAAGTTGGGTCGAGGTGGTATGTTACGTTACAATGGTTATGAGTGCTATATGGAATATGATCCCGAATCGGATTATCCGGTCGCTATCAAGAAGGCCGACGCTGAATTTGTCAAGGAACAAAATGACTACTTCGCAGAGCAAAGACGCATACAGGAACAACAACATTGGCATGATAATTTTGCAACAGGATTGTCACGTATTGAACAACTCTTGAAGGGATATATTGCTCAGTCCAAACGAGAGGCAGAGAAACGGAAGTTCGAACGTGCAGAGCAGCTAGAACAGTCTGCACGAGAGGCAGAACAACGGAAATTAGAGGCAGAACAATGGAAATTAAAACGTGCAGAACGTTGGAGGAAATTAGACGCACAGTGGAAGGAGGACGATGACCTTTTCTTTATCACGGATTTTGTAACACGTGAAGAAGTCGTGGGCGGCAAACCGCCCAAATTCTCTCCTTCACGTGTTCAATCGAATACACGAGTTATTCCCAACCCCCTACGGCCGTGGTACACGAGGAGGAAGACGTTCTTATTATTGATTCGGCCACGGAAGAGTTCATTGAGGTTCCTCATGCCCTTACTAATGATGTTTCTCCAGTTGCTCCTATTGATTCTCCTTTCCCGGTACCCGACCATTCGACGAGATTGCCGACGTCAAGGTGGATGTTGGTGTTGACCCAATCACTATGCCCGTGGGCTTGCTTGCCGAATCGATTGTGGTCCAACCGGGGACCGAACCGGTCCAATCCGATGGTTCAAAGGTGCACTCGGCAATTTTAGTTGCCGATTTGAAGGCGTTAAACGCGCCATATGTATATGTGGATCCATATTTACAACATTGCCGCCACTTTGGATTTTGTTGTCGTTGATTTCTCCACTCGCGCCATTCCATGTTTTTGCGATGTTGTGATTCGAGTTTCTCTCGTGGTTGAGTGGACGTATGGAAGCACGATATTCGTGTTCGATCCGGGTTGATTCGAGGACGAATCCTTTTGAAGCGGGAGGGAATGATGTAGCCCAATTCAATAGGAAGATTGAGTCTTTTATTTAGTCTTTTAATTAGTCTTTTATTATCCCACATTGGTTAATTGTCTTTTATATTTATTATTATTTTTAATTATTGTTATATTGTCCCACATTGCTAAAATTGCAATTGACTTTCAGAGCTATATATAGGCGTTTCCTTGTATTTGAATAGGTAGCTTATTTATTGAATCAAAAAACAATTTTGGTTGAAATTCGAGAGATTGAATTTTCATCATAAGAAACTTTCGAGAGATTGGGTTTCTTTCAAGAAGTTTTCGAGAGATTGGACTTCTTGCGATTATCCCGAGAAGGGATAATTGGGTGATCTTCCGAGACGGGATTATCACAAAGCGGTAGTAATCGAGACGGGTTGCTACATATCCCTTTTGTTATTTTGTTATATATATTCAAAAGCCATAAAAAATATACTTTTCAAAGCTGAATCGTTTGTTGTGCTTTAATCAACGATCCTACGAGAATCGGTTTATATCAGAAAAGTCGAGAACATAAGTATTCATACAGGTTCGTACACCAGGTACTAAACTTCCCTACTGAGTAGTCAATCATGTTCCCAATCAGAAAAGTACTTTATGAGTTAACTCCTCTACAGGCGGAGTGAGATTTGATTCGTATTTCGGGGGTCGCCGTCGAGTAACCCTATGTGCACAAAAGAGCATGAGAGAGTTCTGCTCGGAAGACTCACTCCATAAACAACCCTAGTCGACCACCGGAAGTAAATATCAACGATTCGGACACAAAGATGGATATAACAAAGTGGCAACGTCATCTAGGGGTGCAAACGAGACCACCTCCAACCACCATGGCCATTGTCATTAAGGGGCGGACGCAGGATCTCGGGTAAGGGAGGGCAATAAAATTTTTAAAGGCAAATAAAAAATTTAAAGAGAGACAAACGATATACTTTGTACATACATTAATGTAATTTTTCCGGATCATGGGGGGTCAGTTGCCCTCCATGGTTGTATGTAGCTCCGCCACTGTTGTCATCGACCAACCCATAAAGGGTCTCGTCCGACCAATCAGCCTTAGACCTTCCCATTCAGCATAGGACCGACCTTGGTAGTTTGTTCTTCTTTTATTTGTATGCATTTTATTAGGGTGTAGTTATCATATTATTGCCACTTTTATCTTAAAAATTAGTGATATATTTTGGAATTAATAAAGGAGAGTGGCTTAAAAAGACAAAAATGAAGGAAAAAAAATAAGAATCAGGACAGTGAAAATATAAATTGGGTTATAAGGACAAATCCACTATTCATAACCCCAAATCCACTGTTTGCTGCAGTGGAAATGTCCTCAAATATAATGTTTCACTATCACAGTGGAATAAGACATGTTTTTTTATCCGAAAAAAATTCCACTGTCCTTATTCGATATTTCTATGTTTAAATCATCATTATTAACAATAAACTCATTAATAAATTGATTTACTTCTTTACCTCTCTAGTTTTTTTTTTGAGGAGACAAAGAATATTTATTTCACCAAATCGAGAGATCAAGCCATGATTACATTCGCAGGCGGCGTAAAACCTCATTGTTTAAGTCCTACCAAAGAAAGATCTTCCTTTGCCAAGAGGTGAGCCGGAGTATTTACATCTCTAGTTGATTTAAGACTTTTTCAAACCTTGATTTTCAATGTGAGGGAGCAAGAGACCTTAAAATGAGATCACCTAAATAAAAGCAAAAAAGCACATGAGGACAACTAAAATGAGATCACCTCTTTTTTTTTTTTTTTTTTTTTTTTTTTTTTTTTTTTTTTTTTCGGGGTGTAGATCACCTAAACTAATTTAAAAAAAAAAAAAAAAATAATTTAGTAAAATTATTTGCATTGACCTTCTACAATTCCAAAACAAGCTTTTCAATTTCAATCCAACAGCACAACAATGGATTCTCAAACACAAAATAATCAGTTCCATATTCTCTTGGTTTCTTTCCCTAGCCAAGGACATGTAAACCCTCTCCTAAGATTAGGAAGAATTCTCGCATCAAGGGGTATGTTAGTCACTTTTTCCGCACCCGAACTCATCGGCAAAGAACTTCGAAAAGCAAATAATATCAACGACGATCATCAACCCACTCCAGGAATGATTAGATTTGAGTTCTTTGAAGATGAATGGGAAGTAGCAAACGGGTCGAACCCGTTTCGTTTCGATGTGTATATGAATCATCTTGATCAAATGGGAAGGCGAAAACTTCCTGAATTGCTCAAGAAACTTGAAGGAAAAGGTACCCCTGTTTCGTGTTTGATCATTAACCCTTTCCTGCCATGGGTTTATGATGTTGCTGAAGAACTTCGAATCCCGAGTGCTACACTTTGGGTGCAATCTTGTGCGAGTTTTTCTTCGTATTATCATTATTATCATAATCTGGTTCGTTTTCCGACTGAATCTGAACCGGAATTGGATGTACAATTACCCGGGATGCCGTTGTTGAAGTATGATGAAATTCCGAGTTTTTTGGTTCCGGGAAACCGACTTCAATATCTGGGAAAGGCTATATTGGGTCAATTCAAGTACTTGTCCAAGAATTTCTGCATATTAATGGACACTTTCTACGAACTCGAGCACGAGATTATTGATCACATGTCAAAACTCTGTCCTGTTAAGACAATAGGTCCAATGTTCAAAATCCCGACGGATTCTAGCTCGAAAGTGACCGGTGATATCATCAAAGCTGATGATTGTAAAGAGTGGTTGGACTCGAAACCGCTCTCGTCTGTCGTTTACATATCGTTCGGGAGCCTCGTGTTCTTGAAGCAAGAACAAGTGACGGAGATGGCCTATGGGATTCTGAATTCCGGAGTTAACTTCTTGTGGGTTCTGAGGCCTCCCGTGAAAGGGACTGCCTATCAACCGCATGTTTTCCCGGATGGATTCTGGAAAAATCGGGCGATAAAGGTAAGATCTAAAAGATTTAGCGTTTTCTGTTTGAAGTTTTAATCTGAAATTATATTGATACGTTTTGAATTGTTTTTTCAAAAAACGAAGGTAAGGTTGTACAATGGAGTCAACAAGAACAAGTTTTGGCTCATCCCTCTATTGCTTGCTTCGTCACGCACTGTGGATGGAATTCGTCGTTAGAGGCGCTAGCGAGCGGAGTTCCGGTGGTGGCTTTCCCACAATGGGGCGATCAAGTAATAGATGCAAAGTTCTTGGAGGAAGAATTTAAAGTCGGTGTTAGGTTGTGCAGAGGTGAGATTGAAAACAGAATAATTCCGAGGGACGAGGTGGAAAGGTGTGTTCGAGAGATCACAAGTGGGCCGAAGGCGGCAGAGATGAAAGAGAACGCACAACAATGGAGGAGGAAGGCGGAGGCGGCCGTGGCAGTGGGCGGCTCCTCTGAACTCAATGTGGTTTCATTCATAGATGAGGTCGCCAAAAGATGTACTAAAAACATCAATCGTTAATCTGCTGAGACCATAA
The DNA here is from genome assembly GCA_036785695.1 of Gentiana straminea. Taxonomy (NCBI): domain Eukaryota; kingdom Viridiplantae; phylum Streptophyta; class Magnoliopsida; order Gentianales; family Gentianaceae; genus Gentiana; species Gentiana straminea. Next base: position 3,622,954 of record JAVUPR010000483.1, on the reverse strand, counting down.
TTAATAATCATTACGAGACTCATACTATTCGATGTATCAGATCATGACGTATGATATGCAAATATTTTATTTGCAAATTGTAGTGTAATACGCCCATATATAGTTTTGTATCATATTATATTGTTTCTATTATATTATTACTATGTTTGACTACCTATGTTTCTTTCGGGTTGTAAAAAATCATTAAGTTGTTTCTCAAAAAAATAAATAAATTATTAAGCTATGTTCATCCATCTTGTTAATCGTAACATTTTGCTATAAAAATATATAAACCATTAATCTGATTAATGATCTATGAATGTAGGTCCGGTTTATTGATTAATGGTCTGTAAATATAATGATTCGAAAAATTGTAGGCTCCATTTGCTTTGGGTTAAAGTTTTTTTTAGATTGTTTTAGATACTAGTGGATAATAAAATATATAGTTTATTGTCAATAAGGACACTTACATAATTTCATTAAGCTAGGAGTCCGGCTTAACATTTGATAAGTCATTAAGGACAATGAAATTATTTAATACCTAAATTACCCCTGCTAACTTAATTGAAAATAATATTTTGGATCTTGTCTGGAACTATACCTTCATCAGTTCATCGAGAGAATATGAGAACACAAAACGGCCGAGGTGATCATTCAGCTAGTACCGCCACCATTCCCCCTCCGCCTTTCTCCGGCGCCCACCGTCGTCTTCCCACCAGAAAACCTCCCTTCATTTTCCGACGAAGCACCTCCGGCAGTCTTTACCCCTTCAATCTATGGCGCGGAAATCTCACAGCTCTCCGGCGGTGCTTGGAAGTGAATCGTTCTTTATGAAATCGGCGCTCAAATTAAACCGTTCTCCGCTTGTTCTCCGCTTCATTGTATTTGGTTAGAGTACGGTTTTACGACCCGGCGTTTGACACTTGCCGGAAGCGGCGGAAGGGGCGAGAGGTAAAGAAGTGGTTGTTTTGTGTAACGGGGATTTTACTCATCATTTTCACATCAATCAATACGATCTCGGTAACGGGGGATTTTACTCATCATTTTCACTTCGCACTTGCTATATTTGATCGGCATGTTTCAAATTTGAGACTTCCAAAATTTTCATACATCCATATATTGATATATTTGTGTGTGATGTGCAGACTATCATCTGTTTTTTTGAATGTGAATTATTTTAAGTGTTGTTTTGAGTACATTCACATTATCTACTTGTGTTGTGTCCATCCCTTACTGATATTGGTATCACTTTACTCCTGATTTTGGGTCTTTTTCTTCTCAAATGTTGTTTGATTTGGATAGGAGATCAATGCTTGGTAACAATGATAATTCATTCGGTGATGCGCTAGAGAAAGAGATAGGATTGTCGTTACGTAAACAATGGCTTGAAAATTGTCATGATGATGAACAAAAGCTGAATTAATACAGAAGTGCCTCGGCTTCACTGACTATTAAAAGATCACTTAATGCGGTTGGATGGCTATTAAATTGGCGTTAGTGGTGGTTCTGCCTACAAAGATTTTACTCGCAATAAGGAGGTAATGGGTTCATGTATGAGGGGGATTTAATGTCCAATCCTGCTTATTTGTCATATTATTACTCCATTTTGAATTTGAACCCTATATTGCCGCCCCCTTTGTTGTCAAATAAATGTCGATGGAAGATTGCGATTTGTGCAAAGGTTGCAAGGGGGTAGTTCTGCTATTGAAGATGAGGGAGGTGAATAGGAATGATAGTGTGATGTGGGAGGAGGAAGATCGTTGTTTTCGATGCCACCGGGGTTTAATCCGGAAAGCCAAGAGATTCGAATGAGGTTGGTGAAGTTCGGGGTTCGGCGATTAGATTAACTTGGGATGGTGATGGACTAATTGGATTACCGGGTTTGAGACTATATAGCAAAAAAAAAAGGGTTGGTGAAAATTTTCACTCCAATTAGATTAACTTTACTTCTTTTCATTTTCTTTAATGTGAATGTGGATGATTTATAATGCTAATAAACCATCCTTCACTTGATGCTTAAACGGTTCCAAAACTTGGAGGGTCATGTCTCATGCAAGGCCAAATCCTCAAGGTCCTTACGTAGGCGAAAGTCTTTTGTCGGGTTGCTTGAGCTACTCAGCTATTGTTGTTGGCCAGTTTCTGATTCCATTTCACTTACTCGAGGGCCGATGTCCTTGTTTCTAGGGTTATTTCTATAGTTGGTGTACCTTGCAATAACCTGGTCCATGTCCATGCAGGAACTTTTACTTGGTAAAAGAGGTTCTAGAGTTGGATTTTCAATGCTTTTTGTGTGAAATGATATTTTGAGCACGTAACATTGAATTCATGTAGATATATGACTTATGAGTAATGTTTCCCTATATTTTATTTCTTAGTTGACATGTTTACGGTGTGGCTCAAGTACATATATTTGTATGTTCTATGAAATAAGGTTCTATTCTACCTTTTTCCATCTGTGTGAACTACAATTATAAACTACTAAAAATGAAATTTGGTTTGAAGTGAATTAGTAATGTGAAGTAGATGTAAAACAGGTGAACCGAGTGTTTTGAACTCAAATAGTGAACTACAAACAATGACCTACAAATAATGAACTTGCAAAAAAACTCAAAAACTCAAAAAGTGAACTAACAATAGTAAAACTACAATAGTGAACTACAATTATAAACTACTAAAAGTGAACTTTGGTTTGAAGTGAATTAATAATGAGAAATAGGCGTGAAACAGTGAACCAGAGTGTTTTGAACTACTAAATCAAAATCAAAATGTTAAAATTCAACAATAGGGAAGTCCAAAATTGAACACACTTCCTTTTCAAAAAAAATAAACTAAAAACACTATAACTTGTCTCTTTGATTCATTTATTTTGCAACAATGAACCTAAACGGTGAACTACAAATAGTGAAATACAACAACAATTACAATAGCGAAAAGTGAACTTTCAATTAAAATCAAAATGGTAAAATTCAACAATAGGGAAGTCAAAAATTGAACACACTTCCTTTTCAAAAAAAAATAAAGTAAACACACTATAACTTGTCTCTTTGATTCGTTTATTTTGCAACAATAAACTACAAATAGTGAAATACAACAACGATTACAATAGCGAAAAGTGAACTTGCAATTAAAATCAAAATGGTAAAATTCAAAGACAAGGACGTCCAAAAGTGAACAAAATTCTTTTTCCAAAAAATAAAAATAAAAATAAACACACCTTAACATGTCTCTTTGATTCTTTTATTTTGCAACAATAAACCGGAACAGTGGACTACAACAACGATGTACAATAGCAAAAAGAGAACTTGCCATTAAAATCAAAATAGTAAAAGTCAACAACATGAAGTCCCAAAGTGAACACACTTCCTTCGTTTAGTCAAACACAAACAGTGAACTACGATTGTAAACTCATAAAAGTGAACTCAAAAAGTGAACTAACAATAGTAAAATTCAAATAGTGAACCACAAACGGTTGAAGTGAATTGGTAATGTGAAGTAGGTGTGAAATAGTGAACCATAGTATTTTGAATTCAAATAGTGAACTACAATTGTTAACTCCAAAAGTGAATTTTGGTTTGAAGTGAACTAGTAATGTGAAGTAGGCTGAAACAATGAACCGAGTATTTTGATTTGAAGTGAAACATTGAACCGAGTGTTTTGATTTGAAGTGAAACGATGAACCGAGTGTTTTGAACTCAATGAAAAATAGTGAACACGAGTATTTGCTAAAGCTAAGTCATGACCTTTGTTGCAAGCGCAATGCATTTGGAAGAATAGAGCTCGGATCGTTGTTGAGATAACTAAAATAGTGAACTACAATAACGATGAACTACAAAATTGAACTCGCAAAAAAGAACACAAAAAGTGATCTAACAATAGTAAACTTCCAATGGTTAACTACAATAGTGAACTACAATTATAAAGTACTAGAAGGTACTTTGTTTTGAAGTGAATTGGTAATGTGAAGTAGGTTTGAATAAGTGAAACAGAATGTTTTGAACTCAATGAAAAACAGTGAACTAGAGTATTTTACTAAATTTAAGTCACAACCTTTGTTGCATTTGCTATGGATCAGGAAGAATAGAGTTGAGATCATTGTTGAGATGAAGCTGAAATAGTGAACTACAACAACATTGAATTAAATTAACGGTGAACCACAAACAATGAACTACAAATAGTGAACTAAGACCTAGTTGTCACATGATAAATCATACAAGCCGAGTCTATATGTAGATACAAATGTACGGCTTTCTTTGTAAAACGATGAACCGAGAGAGCCTATCGGTAAAACGGTGAACTTGAATTAGTGGTCTTTAGTGTTTAAATTGAATTTTGTTTTATATGTTGTTTGCTAACTAGTGTGGTTACATGATAAATTAGAGAAGCTTTGTGTATCGGTACTTGATTTGTACTAGTTAAATAATGAAGTGAAAACGATGAACTTTAGACATTGACGTTCTTCGTGTGTTAGTGTTTCATGAAACGGTGAACTTTGATTTTTGAAATGAATTTCATTTTCTACATTTTTTTTGTTTTTTGTTGACGTAGTTAAATGGTTTTACTTTTATAAAAGTGTTTGATAACTAGTGTAGTTACAATGTAGTTGAGGCAATTTATGGTACAAGAACATGTGATTTTTTATCCTAGCTACGAAACGGTGAACCGAGAGTTTTGACAATATTGTAAAACGATGAACCGAGAGAGTTTTGACATTATTGTAAAACAATGAACCGATTTATAACAAAAGCGAAAAAAACAAAACAACCGTTTAAGAATCCTTAAGAGCGGTGACTAACGAGTTCATAAGAGATAAGGTCACAACTCATCCTTTTAGGTGAACTATACAAATTCATTTACATTCGATTCGAGAAAATCATATCAAAGAAAACAATAAGTTTTTTCAAATGGTAAAACCACTTCTTGCAAATGTCATTGACAATCATTCTTGTGAATTTCTTCACGTCATTTGCTTTCCAGTAAACTAACAATAATAATAGGGAACTACAACAGCGAATTACAAATAGTGAACTACGACATTGAATTATAAAAGTGAACTAAGAGTTTGAATATGATCATAATGAACTCCCAAAAATAGTGAACCACAAACAGTGAACTACAAGTGTAAACTCCTGAAAGTGAACTCACAAAATTAACTTAAAAAGTGAACTAACAATAGCGAACTATAAAAGCGAACTCGCAAAAAAGAACTTAAAAAGTGAACTAACAATAGTAAACTTCCAACGGTTAACTACAATAGTGAACTACAATTATAAACTACTAAAAGTGAATTTTGCTTTGAAATGAGTTAATAATGTGAAGTAGGTATGAAACAACTTGAACCAAAGTCTTTTGAACTCAATTAAAAACGAGTGAACCGAGTATTATGCTAGCCAATAGTGAATAACTCCACGAAAATAATTGAAGTGAATTAGTAATGTAAAACAGTGAACCAGAGTGTTTTGAACTTATTGAAAAACAGTGAACCAGAGTATTTTGCTAGCTAATAGTGAAAAAGTAGATTTAAGGATCATAGTTACCAAATAACATTGTACTACTACACTGAAATATTAGACACATTCATGAAAGTGAACAAGAAATGATGTCATTTATGCTTAGGTGTGAAACAGTGAACCAGAGTGTTTTGAACTCAATGAAAAACAATGAACCAAAGTATTTTGCTAAAGCTAAGTCACAACCTTTGTTGCAGCTATAATGGATTGGGAAGAATGGAGTTGAGATCATTGTTGATATGAACTAAATTAGTCAACAACAACAACAGTGAATTACAATAACATTGAACCATAAACAATGAACTACAAATTGTGAACTAACGATTGTAAACTTCCAATGGTTAACTACAATAGTGAACTACAATTATAAACTCCTAAAAGTGAACTTTGGTTTGAAGTGAATTAGTAATGTGAAAGAAGTGTGAAACAGTGAACCTGAGTGTTTTGAATTCAATGAAAAACAATGAACCATAGTTTTTTGCTAGCTAATAAAATAAGGAAATTTAAGGTTCAGAGTTACCCAATAACATTGTATTACTACATTGAAACATTAGACCTAGTCATGAAAGTGGACAAGAACTTGTTGTCATCAATGCTTATGTATGAAACAGTGAACCGGAGTGTCTTCAGCTGAATGTAAAACAGTGAACCAGAATGTCTTCATCTGAATGTAAAAACAGTGAACCAGAGTGTCTTTCTGCCTGCTTCATTCTTAAATGTGCCAAGTTCATCCACAATTTCTTTACAACTTCTCTCTCCAGCTTCAAGATCCTCATTAGCTTGTTTAATATCTTTTTCAAGGTTGAACAATTTCCATATGAAATGTTCAAGGTTCAATGATTTCTATACATGCAGACACAAAATTTCAATAAGACCAACTTTTAGTTCACTATTTGTAATTCACTGTTTATAGTTCACTATTTATTAGTTGTCAAAATACTACGTGTCGAAAGCCCAGATGTTGAATCACGGTAGTCTCTGTATTACTTGCATCTAATTTCGTAAGAGTGACTTGAAACCAAATAGAAAATATAGTTTTTTTTGATATATAGATACCAGCAAACATGAAAGCTTTTCAATGGAATCATTATCAAAAGGTTACAACCAAATGCCCAATCTTCTCTAAACAATCTGCCCAAAAGATACCTTGTGATCAACACTCTGTATTTCATCTACTATGCATACACAGACATTTTGTGGCCCACATTCCAAAAGATCCAAGTTGAAGGTCCACAAGAAACACAACAATCCCTATTCTTCATCATCAACATTCTCCTGCTTTTCTAATGCGGTGCTTCATTCTCACAATTTTCATTTTCATTCTCATCACCATGATTAGATTCCAAGCCTTTTTCAATACTACGCTTTGTTTTTTTGCTTTATCAATATAGGGCTTCTTTTATTCACTAGTCAATGACTTCCATTTCACACCGGTCTTTAACCACAATTGAAACTTCTTGCAATCAATATTTTCACCTTCATGAAAGATTTCTGAACTTCTCCATGAACACAAAGAAAGCGACTAGTAGCCGTTTTTTTTTTTTTGCAAGGCCTTGTTAGGGGTAAGCCATTTAGGCACGTATGCGGCCACGTTACTACACCGACCATTCTCGTGAAAGCAACAAGACAAGAGAGACAAACTCCGAAGTCACCCGCCCGCTTGGACCATGTGTTGATAAGAAAGTGCACGGGATATTTCCTCAACAACATAAGCAATCCAAACCAAGGTTTTGCCTTAGCTTCGGGAATGGGATAATCATCGGATGTCAAATATATCCTTACACAAGCTGAGTTCCACACATCACCATATTGTTCCACCGACTGCCAAGAAGATCAATGTTACTACCATTGGTTAACAGCAAAAGTGACCTCAAACACAATAAGCATCAACATCTATAAGATGATTATAAAACATAAAGTCATGCCATTGGATGGGAAGAAAAAACCTTTCAAGTATAATTGAAGTTAACAACAATATAAAGAAAGTCATTATAACAACAAAACACCTCACAGTAGCTTAAAATTAAGGTTGTTAATCATTGTTTCATTGTATTGGGCCCTTTGTTGGCAAGCAAGCGCCTCATGCTTGATTTTCCATTCTCATTTCAAGCTCAAAATTCTTTTGCTTGAAGGTTTCCACCTCTGTTTCTTTCTCCCAAAGTTTCTGCTGCACTCTTTCCTCGACGCATGACAGAGTCTTTATCTGATTAGCCTGAATCTTCTCTAATAGAAGTTGTTTCAAATTCTCACCCTTCCAAAAAAAAACATAAAAAGTAGCAGGTTAAGGATTAAGCCATGAGAAACAATATCTAACAATAATTAAAAGCTACCACTTTTGAAAGCGAGAAAGGCACGACACTAAAACGCATATAGAAAAAACACAACTTTCTTGCATAAGGGTGGGAAATAAACCTGAATTTTAAGGTTACTAGAAACATGATCATGTCTCTGAAACTCGCGATTAAGCTCGTCAACTACAGGCAAAGTCGACATTTTTATGGTAAAAGGGGCAGAATTGAGCGGAGATTCTCGGACCGGAGGCTGCTCCGGCAGAGAATCTGCCATTGATTTCGAATCTAGAGCAGATTTTTGAGATCATCGTCGGAGATTTGGGGATTTGCTCAGAGGATGGCGGCGGAGAAAGGTTTTCGTTCATTCTGTGTTTTTTTCATAATTCTGTTGGGTCTTGTATTTTTTTTTTTGTTTTTGTAACTAAGGGTAAAGTAGTCTTATTATTATTATTTTTGTCCTTAATGTCTTATATAAATATGATTGTCCTTAATGACAGTTGAAAATGTAACATTGTCCTTATGAGCGTTTCTCCCTAAAATATAATTAAAATAATTAGAATAATGATTAGAAAGTTAAGATATACTTTTGAAATTTATATAGATAAGAAATGATTGTTGAGAGAAATTGAAATAAAGTACTATAATGAATAAAATAATGGTAAAAAAAGTAATAAAGTTGATAAAGTGGAATGATGATATATGATTTAATATTTTTTATGAGTAATGATAGAGACACAATGATTGTGCCACAACGAAACACAACGATGATTTCAACCGTTGATCATAATGAGTTAAATTGATAATGATGTAAACCTAAAATGATCAACAATTGAGATCATCGTTGTGTCACTCGTTGTGGCACAACCGTTGCGCCTCTATCATTACTTTTTTTTTTTTTTTTTTTAATTTGTAGTTGAAGAAATGATTGATAAGAGAATTGTAAAAAATGATTGGTGAAGTCATATAAAAAAAACTCAAAAAAAAAAAAAAAAAAAAATAACTCTAACGAAAACAACCACAAGCATAGTGATTTTATCATTTTCTCCATATACATTGTATTCCTCTTGGTTTGAAATTGTTGTTTCAAAATATATACTTCATCCGACACGAGCCGTAGGTCTTTTAAGAAGTTTGCATACTCTCCTCACAAAAAAAAGAAAAAGAAAAAAAAAAAAGGTGGTTTTTATACATCTCTGAACTCTTATCTAATCTAATCTATATAATCTAAGATCGAATGTGTTTCCCATCAAAAGTGGTTTCCACTCAGGTGTTTCTCGATAAATTAATGAGGATAAAAATGAAATTAAATTTAAAAATATAAAAACTACCCTGGAAAAAAGAATCCATATCCATAGGTTCGAAGAAAAAAAATGACGTAGGAAACCAATTTTGTCTCCATAATATAATAATCGTGTCTCCAAAGAAAACGGACTCGCCCATAGTACATAAGTTACACCCGTGAAACATGATTCCCGGGCGTAGTACACCCGGGAAAACATATTCGCCCCGTACGTAGCATTATTTGTTGTTATATACGGAAACTTGCCAAATCCCGCACATAATAAACCCGTGAATTCAAAATTCCGTAGGTATACGTAAGGATAACCTCTTTTCGGCCCCATACGTAAATAGTAACCTAAAAAAATGGCCCTCTGACACGGCCTTAAAAATAGTTTCCCACATAACATTAAAAAAACACATAAACCGTTCAGACATAGTAATTAAATGTAACGCCCCAAACCTGTGTTTGGTAGTGCTAAATGAGTTATAAATGCTCCGGTCAACTGCTTAGACCGCCGTCCTCGCTTGGTCTAAAAGGGCTAACCCGAGTTGACAAGACCTTTATGTTTCACACTTATATGGGGCGAGCATTCTACTATTTTACCGATGTGGGACTTTACATTACCCCCCCCTTATAAGGGACTGGCGTCCTCGCCAGGACGGCCAAGACTGTTTGTGGATCATCCCTACCAGAGGTAACTAGAGGCCATCCTTACATCGTCTTCTTGTACGTTGCAGCGCATAGTTCCGTCTAATAGTTGGCTCTGAATACCATTCTGTAATGCCCCCGAGACCTGTGTCTGATAGCGCTAAATGAGTCATAAAAGGTCCGGTCAACTGCTCAGACCGCCGTCCTCGCTTGGTCTAAAAGGGCTAACCCGAGTTGACAAGACATTTATCTCTCACACTTATATGAGGGTGAGTATTTTACTACTTTACCGATGTGAGACTTTACATTAAACAAATTGTATTGTGAAATAAAAATAAAAACTAAAAGTGAAACAGAAAAAAATAGTAATAAACTATTATTAATATACTAGCCTAAAACCTTTGCATTGCACGGGGATATTTGAATTTAGGGGGAATGAGGGAGAAGGACAAAAATATTTCATCAATTGAGTAGAAGGACAGTCTTTTGAAACTTTTGCATAAAGGACAAAACTATTTATCCACTATCGAAATTCACTTGTGTTCGAAATTCACTGTTTAAATTCACTGCCGAAATTCACTGTCGAAATTCACTGTCGAAATTCACTAATTTTCAAAATTCATTGTCGGGATTCACTGATTTTCGGGATTCACTGTCAAAATTCACTATCGAAATTCAATTTCGGGATTCACTAATTCACCGATTTTCGGGATTCATTTTGTCCTTCTCGCTATAAAAATTATGCGTTGTCCTTCTCCCTATAAAAAATATGTAGTTGTCCTGTTGCTTAATAATATTTCAGATTGTGTCCTTATCCCTAATTTCCCATTGAATTTATGAAAGAAATAATAAATTTTGACATTCAACGTATATACATGATGAATGTTGACACTCTCAAATCAAATTACCTAACCACCACCCGTCCCTTCACTCCACTACCAAACCCCACCCCAAATCATCTTTTTACCAAAGTATCCTACTACATCCAAGCCCTCACTTGAAAAAGCCCTGGCATGAATATGGTACACCAGTGCAATCAATTTGTGAACGTTAATTACTTTATGACCCTACAAAAATAGATGAACATTTAAAATTAAGTTGATTTCAACAAACTCAAAAACTAAGAGACGATTACATTCTCCTATGGTTTAACAAATTTAAAGCAAACTAAGACGCATTGGTAGAATGTAAACACCAAGAAAAAACAGATATAGGTCGAAGCCAAAGCAACAACATGAAAACTTTAATACTACATTTATAAGAAAAGAAAAGGTTGTGTGTTAGGTTAATGGATGAAAAAAGACCAACAACACCACAACCACCACCCCACCCCCACCCCCCACCCCCCACCCCCCCCCCCCCCCCCCCTCCCAAAAAAAATAAAAAACTTACATTCGGGTGTAAAAGAGAGTAGCTGGACTTATTTTCAACCATAACAATTTCCTTTATTTCAAATTTTAAATTTCAAAATAAAATTCTTATTAATTAACGCATAAATCACTCCTTATAATCTCTCACCCATAAGAATTCTTTCTTTTATTTCGAATTTCAAATTAAAACTCTCATTCATTATCAGTGTAGACAAAATCACACTTTTAATTTATTCCAAAAATAAAATCACACATTTGATGCAAATACATTCCTTTTTTAACGAAATATCTCGAATCTGCTCCAAACCTAGAAAAAAAGGTAAGTCAAGAAGAAAAAAATCAATTCATTAAAGAGGAAGTCAATCAATATTAATTCACTCATTATAATCTCTCAAACATAACAATTTCTTTTATTTCAATTTTCAAATTAAAATTATCATTAATGAATGCATAAATCACTCCTTACAAACCCTTAACCATAAGAACTCTTTATTTTATTTCAATTTCAAATTAAAACTCTCATCAATCAATGCAGACATAATGACACGTTTAATTCCTTCTAAAAAAAATTCACATTTAATGGAAATTCATTCATTTTTTTAGAGACTCTCGCGAATCTTCATAAAATTGACCGCCTAAAATCACACATTTAATTCATTCCAAAAATAAAATTGATTTGACTCAAACCTGAAAATTACCAATTGAATAAGCTCCAAACCCGGAAAAAAATAGGCAAGTCATGTCAATAAAAAAACCAACGTATTAAAGAAGAACTCAATCAACATTAAGTCACTCACTATAATCCTTCAACCATAACAAATTCTTTATTTCAAATTTTAAATTTCAAATTAAAATTTGCTTTAATCAACGCATAAGTCACCGTTCACATATTTTTGAACTAAGAGACAAAGATAAACAAAATTAAATAGGTAAAAGTAAATTACAAAAAAAAAAAGATATACATGAAAAGCTCGCTATTATATATATCATCAAATTCACGTTACATTTAACGAAATGAGTTTTCATAACCAAGACAACTTGCTAACTACCCCTAAAAAAAGTTACATTCAGAACTATTTTCCAAATCACCCAATAAATCCTTGCCGCTTATGTGGTAATAGAATACTTGCTATGCATGATGGCAAATATACCCTTCTTACATTTTCTATCTTTTATTAAATTCTGATTTTGCAAAAAAGTGAGTCAAAATTTTCTTCAGATCACCAAACTTCCATGAGAAAAATAATAAGATAATTGTCATCTGAAAGCTTTTACACATCACCAAAAGAACAAATTGAATACATAAGAATAAATCAATAGAAGCTAAAAGATAAAGAAAATGTTTCCTCTTGAAAGGTCCATAAATTTACAACTCATATGAGATATATAATGCAGGAAGACAAAAAAAAAAAAAATTGAATACTAAATCAATAGAAGCTAAAAGATAAAGAAAATGTTTCCTCATGAATAAATTTACAACTCATATGCAAAGAAAAAAATTTAATCAACCGAAAAAACAAAGAAATCTTAACTCATCTCACGGAACAATGAAATCTAAAAAACTTGGATGGTAGATGAAATTTGGCAATTAACCATTGAGGAAATATTTGAAAATTGTATTAGAAAATGATCCAGCGAAATTTATGAAAAATTTAGTTTAGTTAGTGATGATTGAGGCGAGAGGATATTTTAAGATTCAAATATATTTAAGACCATTTTACTAATATTCAATGCATAAATGTTTTTACCAAGATATCAACAGATTAGTATGTTGATTTTTATTTCCTTTCCTTTTAAATATATCGTCTAGCTTTTTTATATATAGTCGTGTAGATTTTTTATTATGAAAACATATAGATTTTTTTTAATAGCCTGGATTTATTATTATTATTATTATTATTATTATTATTATTATTATTATTATTATTATTATTATTATTATTATTATTATTATTATTATTATTATTTGAACAAATTAGAAATTAAAAAAACAATCAAGGAAACATAAAAAACTTAAATGTTGAGAGAAATAGAGGAACATACTTTTATTCCATGTACATCATTGATGAAGTACAACACATCTTTGCGTTACAATCTGCACAATATTTTTTAAGTTGCAAAATACACATTATTCCATGGACAAATTTCACATAGATAAACAAAAATCCCAAAATCACTCAAAGCTTTAAAATAAATACAAATAAAAATCGTACCTAGCTTCCTTTAGTTCCCTCGAATGTCTGCAACGAAATCAAATTTTCAAACCATCAAAAACTTGTTAAAACAACGTTGTGTGGTAGAACAATGACAATAATAAGTGCTCCAACAATGAACAATCTTATAACGTCTCATATAGCTAGCAAACAAACATATGGTCAAAATTAATTATAGCAGAGTAGGAAATAAAACATTAGATCCAACCTAAAATATATGTTATAGATAAATAAATTGCCTTAAAAAACGGTTAGCTACATCCAGCAACACATAAAAATCTGCATCACATAAGAGGAAACATTAGCAAATAAGAAAATATGGAAAAAAATATTTAACCGAGTAAAATTGTTGCATCTTGAACAGTTGAATTGTCATTTCCTTTCAGCATGAAGGAGAAAGAGAATGCCTTTCATTTGGGTTTGGTGCTTTGGCACAAAATCCTTGACTCCTTGATACTCCTCTTGCGAAAATAAGATAAATCAAACGTTAGTGAAAAAGAAAAAAAATCACAAATTTGATAATCAACAAAAAAACCTTCGGTGCAAATGTGATAATCCATACAGATGCAGTGAGATTCAATAG